>CM075670.1:199662500-200287500 GCA_037962975.1 Clitoria ternatea
CCCGTATTTTTGGGGCGTCTCAGCTTGGTATCAGAGTGAGGTTTGCTCTTGATACGATCATGATCAACGTTGTTAATGTAATTGTTGTTTATGATTAAAATTGTATGAACTTTAATTGATTGATTTATAGATTATTTGATTGGATTATGGCTATTTGCCATAGACTTGAATTTGATGTACTTGTTGTTGAGTCCGGCCAAGAGTCCTTACACTATTTACCTCTAATGATAAATGATAAATATGTTGTGATTATGTATTGAGAAGTGATGTGATTATGTGATGTGGTGCATGATAAGTTTATAAGTGCTAGAACTTTGAATTTGTAAATTGAAAAATTAGATGTTTGGTCTAGTACACTCACGTGTAAGCCATGTTTAAACATATAGGCTTGAGATATGGCTGGTAGACCGAATCGTAAGGCTGCTGCTATGGCAAATGCCTTGAATCGCTTTGCCGATCTCTTGGAAAGACAAGGCCAACTGAACGTGGGACAAGGCTCCCAAGGCCTTGATTTGTTTCTCAAGAGGAAACCTTCAGAGTTTCATGGAGGTTATAGGCTAGAAGATGCATACACTTGGATCAATGATTTGGAAAGAATCTATGCTAGCTTCGAGTGTTCTAAAGCGTAAAAGGTGGAATATGCGGTTTTTATAATCCGCAATGAAGCCGAAGCTTGGTGGCGTCTTACTAAGGGGCGCATGATGTCTGCTGGTACCCCTTTGGTTTGGGAAAACTTTAAGGTGGAGTTCTTAAAGAAGTATTTTCTCGACAGCTATAGAAGTAAGAAAGAGCTTGAGTTTATGGAACTTAAGCAAGGTGGCATGACGGTGGAGGAATACGCCTCCAAGTTTCAGGAGCTATGTACATTCTATTCGCCCTATGAACAAGAGGGTAGTGAAGCTTCCAAATGTGTGAAGTTTGAGAATGGATTAAGGCCTGAGATCAAGCGGGCCATTTGATATCAAGAAATACAAAGTTTTCTGATGCTTATGAATAAATGTTGAATTTATGAAGAAGATGATATGGCTCATTCGAGTCATGGAAAGCATGAGCCTAAGTTGAAAGGTCAATTTTCTAGTTTCAAGAAGCAAGGTCATTTCAAGAAGAATAAGTTCTTTTGTGAGGGATCCTCAAATACTAGAGGACGCGGTGCTCCTAGAGGTGGTTACGGTGGTGGTAACCAAGGCTGTGGAAATGTCCAAGGCCTAACTTGCTACAAATGTGGTGCTAACCATTTGGCACGCGATTGTCCGCGGGATGATATGGTTTGCTATCAATGCAACTAACCCGGATATATTCGTCCCAATTTCCTATTGAGCACAAGAGGTGCTAATGTTGACACTCCTAACCGCATGAATTATGATGCTAACTGTGGAGGCCGTGATGGTTTTGGAGGCCATGGTCGTGGAAACGATAATGGTTATAATGGTGGCCGAAATGGTGGTCGTGGTGGAAATCATAACGGTGGAAGAAACGGCAATGGTTGAGGTAATGACCATGTTGGAAGAAATGGAAACCGCAATGGTGGTGATCAACTACAAGCTACTGGCAGAGTATTCGCAGTTACTGGTGAAGAAGCCGTGCAAGCTGAAGATCTTGTCCGTGGTGAGTGTGAAATTCTTGGTGTTTCGGTGAATGTTATCTTTGATTCTGGTGCTACGCACTTATTTATTTCTGAAGACTGTGAGGCGCTTGAGTATGCCTGTTTGTATGATGAGAGGTTCTATATTGGTAACCACACCGACCGGTACTTGTTTAAGATCGGTGACCTGATGTGAGAATGTTATGATGAACCTTAAGGGTAGAAAGTTTAATGTATCCCTTGTTTGTTTGCCTATGAAAGACCTGGATATTATTCTAGGCATGGATTGGTTGTCTGCTAACAAAGTCTTGGTGGATTGTCATAATAAGACGGTGATCTTCCCAACTTCTAATACTGAAGGCTTTGATGTATAAGGTATCTCTCAGCTTCTTGTGATGTTCTGTTTGATTGATGGGAATGGTATGCCCCAATCTGGTGAGATTCCCATTGTTTCGGAGTTTCCCGATGTGTTTCCTGAAGAGATTCCCGGATTACCTCCTCCACGTGAAGTGGAATTTTCTATTGATCTCATTCTTGGCGCTGAGCCTGTTTCTAGAACCCCTTATCGAATGTCTCCTATGGAATTGGCCGAATTAAAGAAGCAAGTCGAGGAATTGCTTGAACGGGAGTTTATTCGCCCAAGTGTGTCTCCTTGGGGTGCTCCTGTGTTGTTGGTGAAAAAGAAGGATGGAAGTATGAGATTGTGCATTGATTATCGCCAACTCAACAAACTAACCATTAAGAATAAATATCCTCTTCCACGTATTGGTGATCTTTTGGATCAATTGAAGGGTGCTGTTGTGTTTTTAAAGATCGATTTACATTCTGGATATCACCGAATTCGGGTGAAGACCAAAGATATTCCAAACATTGCCTTCCGAACGCGATATGGACACTATGAGTACGTAGTGATGCCATTTGGAGTGACGAATGCTCCTATGATTTTCATGGATTACATGAATCGCATCTTTTATTAGTGTCTCGATCAATTCGTTGTGGTGTTTATCGATGATATTTTGGTATACTCTAAGAGTCATGAAGAGCATGAAAGACATCTTCGTCTTATATTGACTATTCCTTGAGAGAAAGAGCTATATGCTAAGCTCTCTAAATGTGAATTCTGGATGAGTGAGATCTCTGTTGGTGTATGCACTATGAGCTATTAATGTATCAATTTTAACTTATTAATAAAATTAGTATTTTCAGTTTTAGACAAATGCTATTTATCCTGGAATAATAGGTCATATGAGAATTATTCCTAAAACGTCCCTAATCAAGTATTTACATGGGGACATGTAAATACATTAAGATTAGTGTTTGAATGTACTGATGATTTGATCTCATAAATCATGGATATATGATATCAAGTCTTTACACGGGTACACATTAAGAGTAATGTTGTACTGGACAGACCCACCATGAGGACGTTGCATGGATCGTTACATGAGTGTCATAAATGGTTCTCAATGTGATAATGGTATGTAGTCCTTCGACCTGAAGTCACTACGATTCCTACATAAGGAGTTTATTGTTTTAATACAATCAAACGTTATCTGTAATAAGATGACCATAAAGATTGTGATAAGGCAATAGATAAATTATGCAGAGGGATATGAGTGATGTAGATGGAATTTGTCTCTCCTATGTGACAGGAGTGATATCTATGGGCCACTTGATGAAGTGAGACTAATGAAATGCATGGCCATGCTAGGACGAATAAATATTAGATATTTATTCTATAAAGTCTACTCTGGTATCAAGTAAAATGAATTGGGCCATACAAGGATGACGACGACCATGCCTTGGGCCCAATTAGATATCGTGACAAAAGGAATAGATATATAAAATAATTATCACTTATAGGTCATGTCGATGATAAAGAAAAATTGTCTGGACCTAACTTTCTAGACTGGTATAGGAATTTGAGGATTGTCCTCAAACAAGAGAAAAAGCAGTATGTCCTGGAAAATCCGATTCCGGAACCACTCGCGAATAATGCCTCTAAAGCTGACAAGGATGCTTACAAGAAGCATCAGGATGACGCTTTAGAGGTCCAATGCCTTATGCTGGCAACCATGTCTCCTGAGCTTCAGAAGCAACATGAGCATATGGAGGCTTTCGATATGATCGAAAACCTAAGGAAACTATATCAAGGTCAAGCTGACCAAGAAAGATATGAAGTTTCTTCAACCCTATTTAGCTGCAGACTTAAAGAGGGAGGTTCTGTAGGACCTCATGTGCTCAAAATGATTGGGTACCTGGAGAATCTAGCTAGGCTAGGATTCCCCTTCCCTCAAAAGTTAGCTACTGATCTCATTTTGAAGTCATTACCTGACAGTTTTAAGCCAGTCATCATGAATTATAACATGAATACATTGGATAAAACATTGCCAAGCTACTCAATATATTGAGGACTGCTGAGCCCAATATTTCTAAGGGAAAGGGCAAGGCCATACTGATGGTCAATTCTAGCAAAGGTAAAGGAAAGGGCATGTATAAAGGCAAAGGAAAGGCTGTTATGGGAAAGGAAAGACAATTTGGAAAGGCAAGGATAAGCCAAGTACATCAGCCTTAAAACCTGTGGGTGGGGTGGCTAATGAAGGAAATTGTCACCATTGTGGACAAAAGGGACACTGGAAGAGAAACTGTCCAAAGTACCTGGAAGAGCTTAAGAAGAAGGGAAGTGAGACTTCCACTTCAGGTATTTTTGTTATAGAAATTAACTTGTCAACTTCAACATCATGGGTATTAGATACTGGATGTGGATCTTACATTTGTCTTAATGTGCAGGATCTAAAAAGGAGTAGGCAGTTGATGAAGGGCGAGGTGGACCTACGCGTTGGAAATGGTGCAAGAGTTGCTGCATTAGCTGTAGGGACTTATTTTTTATCCTTGCCCTCATGGCTTGTTCTTGAACTAGAAAATTGTTTTTATGTTCCGGTAATAAGAAGAAACATTATTTCTGTTTCTTGTCTAGATAGGAAAGGGTTTTCCTTCATAATAAAGAATAATAGTTGTTCTGTTTATTTGAATGACATGTTTTAATGCTGTGCAAATTTGAGTCATGGACTTTATGTTCTTCATCTCGAAACCCCTATCTATAACGTTAATACTAAAAGGGTTAAACCAAATGATTTAAACCCAACTTATCTTTGGCATTGTCGCCTAGGACATATAAATGAGAAACATATTTCTAAACTCCATAAAGATGGATATTTAGACTCTTTTGATTTTGAATCAATAGATACATGCGAGTCTTGTTTATTAGGGAAGATGACTAAGACCCCATTTACTGGAATGGGTGAAAGGGCGAGTGATCTTCTAAGCTTGATACATAGTGATGTATGTGGGCCAATAGGGACAATGGTTAGGGGAGGTTTTAGCTACTTTATCACTTTTACTGATGATTTCAATAGATATGGATTTGTGTTTCTAATGAAGCATAAATCAGAATCCTTTGAAAAGTTCAAAGAATTCAAACATGAAGTAGAGAACCAACTTGGCAAGAAAATTAAAGTACTTCGATCTGATCGAGGTGGCGAATACTTAAGCCTGGAGTTTGATGAATATCTTAAAGAATGTGGGATTGTCTACAACTCACTCCTCCTTGAACACCACAATGGAATGGTGTTTTTAAGCAGAGAAATAGAACCTTGTTAGACATGGTTCGATCAATGATGAGTCAAACTGACCTCCCTAACTCCTTCTGGGGACATGCTTTGATGACAGCAGCTTTCACACTTAACCGTGTTCCATCTAAGGCTGTCATAAAGACACCATATGAGATATGGACTGGGAAACGACCAGTATGTCTTTTCTTAAGATTTGGGGCTGTGAAGCTTATGTAAAGTGTCAGATTTTTGACAAACTTGGACCCAAATCAGATAAATGTCTTTTTGTGGGATACCCAAAGGAAACTAAGGGTTATTACTTCTACAATCCTACCGAGGGCAAAGTGTTTGTCGCTCGAAATGTTGTATTCTTAGAAAGGGAATTCATCTCTAAAAGAATCAGTGGGAGGAAAGTAGAACTTGAAGAAGTTCAAGACCTACAAGGCATTGAAGAGCCAATGGTGGAAATGGAGCCGGAACCACAAAATGTTGTGATAACTCCAACTTCAGTAGAACAAGACTTGCGTAGATCGGGTAGAATACGTCAACAACCTGAAAGATATGGATTTCTTATAACTCAGGAAGGAGATGTGTTGCTAATGGATCAAAATGAGCCAACATCTTATGAAGAGGCCATTGCAAGTCTAGAATCTGAGAAATGGCTTGAAGCCATGGAATCTGAAATGGACTCTATGTACACTAATCAAGTTTGGTCTTTGGTTGATGCACCCGAAGGGGTAAAACCTATAGGATGCAATTGGGTTTTCAAAAAGAAAACTGACATGGATAGAAATATAAGTACCTATAAGGCAAGATTGGTAGCGAAAGGTTTCAAGCAAATTCATGGTATAGACTATGATGAAACCTTTTCTCCAGTCGCTATGCTAAAATCTGTTCGGATTCTGCTTGCTATTGCTGCATACCATGATTATGAGATATGGCAAATGGATATCAAGACTGCTTTCCTTAATGGAAATCTTCTTGAGGAAGTGTACATGACACAACCCGAAGGCTTTGTTAAGCCTAAAGCATCCAGAAAGGTGTGCAAACTACAACGTTCCATATATGGACTTAAGCAAGCTTCCAGAAGCTGGAATCTTCATTTTGATGAAGCCATTAAACAATTTGGCTTTACTAAAAATGAGGATAAACCTTGTGTCTACACGAAGGTTAGTGACTGCATAATTATTTTTCTGGTACTGTATGTTGATGACATACTACTCATTGGAAATGACATTCCTACCCTTCAGTCTGTGAAGACTTGGTTGGGAAGCTGTTTTTCTATGAAGGACTTAGGTGAAGCAACCTATGTGTTGGGAATTAAGATCTATAGAGATAGATCAAGAAAACTTCTCAGCCTAAGTCAGAATACATACATAGACAAAGTGTTAAAAAGGTTTAACATGCAAGATTTCAAAAAGAGAACTTTGCCTATGGCTCATGGCATAAGCCTATCAAAGGCTCAATCTCCTTCCACTAAAGAAGAGAGAGAACGGATGAATAAGATTCCATATGCATCTGCTATTGGATCAATCATGTATGCCATGATATGTACCCGACCAGATGTCTCGTATGCTTTAACCATGACGAGCAGATACCAGTCTGATCCTGGTGAAAGTCACTGGACTGCTGTCAAGAATATCCTAAAGTACTTGAGAAAAACCAAAGATTCATTCTTGATATATGGAAGGGAAGAAGAGCTCATTGTAAAGGGTTACACTGATGCTAGCTTCCAAACTGATAAGGATGACTCAAGATCGCAATCAGGGTATGTGTTTTGTTTAAATGGTGGCGCTGTAAGCTAGAAAAGTTCAAAGCAAGAGACAGTTGCTGATTCTACTACATAATCTGAGTATATTGCTGCCTCAAATACTGCAAAAGAGGCAGTATGGATCAAGAAGTTCATAATAGAACTTAAGGTAGTTCCTAGCATTGTGGACCCTATAAGTCTCTACTGTGACAATAGTGGAGCAATTGCACAAGCCAAGGAACCTAGGTCACATCAGCGATCCAAGCATATACTTAGGCGTTATCATCTCATCCGAGAAATACTTGAACGAGGAGATGTTAAGATATGTAAAGTGCACACTGATAAGAACATTGCCGACCCACTCACCAAACCTTTTGCACATCAAAAGCATGAGGGACACACTAGATCATTAGGCATTAGGCAAATGTCTGATTGGCTCTAGTGCAAGTGGGAGATTGTTGGTGTATGCACTACGAGCTATTAATGTATCAATTTTAACTTATTAATAAAATTAGTATTTTCAGTTTTAGACAAATGCTATTTATCCTGGAATAATAGGTCATATGAGAATTATTCCTAAAACGTCCCTAATCAAGTATTTACATGGGGACATGTAAATACATTAAGATTAGTGTGTGAATGTACTGATGATTTGATCTCACAAATCATGGATATATGATATCAAGTCTTTACACGGGTACACATTAAGAGTAATGTTGTACTGGACAGACCCACCATGAGAACGTTGCATGGATCGTTACATGAGTGTCATAAACGGTTCTCAATGTGATAATGGTATGTAGTCCTTCGACCTGAAGTCACTACGATTCCTACATAAGGAGTTTATTGTTTTAATACAATCAAACGTTATCTGTAATAAGATGACCATAAAGATTGTGATTAGGTAATAGATAAATTATGCAGAAGGATGTGAGTGATGTAGATGGAATTTGTCTCTCCTATGTGACAGGAGTGATATCTATGGGCCACTTTGTAACATCCCAGTTTTGAAGTTAGATACCGAATAAAAATTAAATAATAAGAAAATTGAAAGTAAAGAATTAGTTGTTAATCATAACCAATATAGCCTGAGAGTTAATGACAAGTTAATTGGACTTAATTGATGGGATGTGGCTGTCTGTGATTGGCGGAAGGTGTGAGTGGTCTGCGACTCACGCTTTCCCATCCCACTCCTTTCCCCCTCGCATGCGTATATAGGTGCGTATTCAGTATCACTGTAGGTGCAAACAACATCTCCCACTACTCCATTCTCTCTTTTCTTCTTCGTCTCCATCTTCTTTCCTTCCCTCTGTTTTTGTCCGTCATGACGACAGTGCGGGAAGAAGGTCAGAGCCCCGACAGGTGAAGGACGATCGTGAAGCAGAGGAAGAACAACACCCTAACTCTGAGCCAAGTGCAAAGTACGATGGAGTGGTGAAAGGCTGAACGAATCGGTAGAGGGGCGTCAGATTCAACGTCGAAGAGCAGAAAAGCTTCTTGAAGTCCCTTTCGTAGGTAGGGGGTGCTTGCATGTTAAATGCATGGTCCACGAACGATACCGGATGAATGTTCTGCTTGAGTGTATGTGCATGTGTTTATGATGATTGGATCCTATGCATGATTGGAGATTCTGGATTCCGTGTGTTTTAGAGTGGTTGAACAATAAATGCTTATGATCTAGATGGTGGTGAAGTAGTATGTTAGTATTGATAATAATGAATGATATGTATGGTTCTATCCTTGTTAACGCTGTGAGAATATGAATGTGTGCTTGTTAGTTGATTTGTCAGATGCTATTACTTGATTGCTGATGGTTGAACATATTGGTGTAAATAATAAAGCGAATAAAGGTTGCATTGAATCTGTTCCTACTTAATGGTTACGAAGGAGGTATCGGTGGTGTGATGACACTTGTTGGTAGATGCATTTAGCTGCATGTGTAAGAGTGGGGCGACCCGTGGAAGGTCAAGAGCCCCGAGGGAATGACTTCCGGTTACAGACCCCGGCTAGATTCCGAAGGAGCTCGTGGTAGCCGTAGGAGCTAGAGAAGAGTCTCGAGACGCCAATGGGAGGCCGGTACCACGCGGGAAGAGCTGAAGGACGGGGGGCCAGGAAAGGGGAAAACTGTAACTGAAAGTCATCACTCAAGTCGGATCCGCAGGCATGCATGTAGATATGAGGTTGATTAGAGTAGTACGTATAACGTGTGTGGAGTGTTATGAATGGTTTCCGAGGGTGGGGAATACCTGTATATGTTGTCTGTGTGTCTTAAATGTCATTTTGCCGTGTCTAACCTTAATTAATTTGAAAACGATTGAATGGATGTGAATGTGCATGCTGACACTGATGCCGAGTCCTTGATTGTCATTTTACATGTAAAAGCTCACCCCTGTAGTGGCTACACTTTCAGTGAACATCTCTTGGAAGGAAGGATGAAGGAGGAGCGAGTGCAGGACAATGAATCCGAGTGCTATTGGAACATATATCTACATGTGTATATGTGTATATATGTATAAATACTGTGTATAACGTTTTGTTAAGCCTTGGCCGGCTCGTGTTTTAGTTGTAGTCCTTACGTTAAAACTTGACAGCTTTGGGTAACAAAAGTCATGATGAAGTTTTTGTAATTATATGAATGCTTTCGTTTATATAAGTATATGTTGTGTGTTCTTCTATGCTGTAAGTGAGGTTGAGCGGTGAAGAGGACTGTATGAGGATGTCTTATGAGCGTAGGGTAATTATAATCCGAGTGATTAAATGGTGGTATGCCGGGTGAGTCAGTCGGTAGCTCCCGAATGATTATAGGCCTGAGGATTTCCGAGTAAAAGTAAGTATGAAATCCCGAGTGAGGAAGAGTTGATATTTCTGAGTGAAAACCTCGAGTGATTCCCTTCTGAGAGAGGAGTTCGAATGGTGGTTTAGAGTGGATTGGATCTTAAGTTTAAGGTATCGATAACCGAGTGAAAGATGTGAAGTCTGAGTGAGAAGGAGTTCTGGAATCCGAGTGGGATAACCCTCACTTCCCGAGTAGAGTATGAGTGTCGCCGTATGGATAAGTTTGGAGGGCTAAGTTATGGAGTTCCAAACGACTAGAACAGTTCGCCCAAGTGTGAGGACTTGCGCTGAAGCGAGTAGGTGTCAGTGTGGAACACCGCCTAAATACCCTCCCCTCCGTTGTTACGTTAATGCATCCCAGATAACGGTGTTGACCCCTACTTAGGTGTTGTGGTTGAGTCCGCCCAGACGTTGTCATACCCAGTTGAATTGTGCGGAATGAGTTCAGGACCCTCCTTTCCTCCAAACTAATACACATGTGCATCTCCCTTCTCTTTCCCTCACCTGTTCCCTTTGTTGAGCGCCCAGTAGTTCCCTCGAGGAAAGGTTCGTCCTGTGAGAGCGAGTGGACGCTGATGTGAGGTTTGCTTGAGGAGTTTCCACCCGTTGTGACATCGTTCAGGCGGTGTTGAACAACGGATGAGTGAGTCACCTTCCGTCCTGGAGTCCGCCCAGACGCTGGAACGTCACACCGAACCGAATAGACCGGTCTCAGCCCTAATTCCCCTGTTGCTGGTCATATGCTTGTGAATGCTCTTCTACTTCCCTCGTCTTCTTCTTCCCTTCTGTGTCAAATGATTCGTGGCTGTTTTTGTGAAAAAAAAATAATAAAAAAATTTCCTCGTTGTTTTGGGATTTCTATTTATAAAAATTTAGGGTGTTACATTTTGGTATCAGAGCAGACCGAAAGGTCCAAGGCCAAGGTATGCTTACCGAGTGTAAGCGGTTGTGTGTTTTTTGACTAAATGGTCATAATTGTTGTGATGTTAGTTGAACCTGATTGATATTGGCTTGAGGATAGGAGGTTGTTCCTCCTGGTCCGATTGTGTGTGTAACCTGGAAGAATGATATAATGTGCTAAGCTATTGAATGTTAGACTGAGAACCCGATCGGTAGTAAGTGGCTCGGTATACTTATCCTCGAATGTCGATTTCAGGATAAGGAATGACGCATCGCCAAAGCATGGAGGCTATAGCCACAACATTCCAATGCTTTGCAGACGTGTTTGAAAGGCAGGGCCAGACTCGAGCTGAGGATGGCCACGTGCTGGACCGCTTCCTGATGAGGAAGCCGAGTGAGTTTCAGGGAGGACGTAATCCGGAGGCAGCTTTTAAATGGACTCAGGAACTGGAAAGGATTTTTGGGGGTCTTCGTTGTACCGAGGCCCAAAAGGTAGAATGTGCAGTGTATATGCTGTGAGATAAAGCGGAGAACTGGTGGAAGATAGCCAGAAGCCGATTCCCTGATGATGAAGCTCAGCTGACATGGAATGATTTTAAGACATGCTTCTTGGAGAAATACTTCCCCGACACAGTGAGGAGTCGGAAGGAGCTGGAGTTTATGGAGTTGAAGCAAGGCTCCATGACTGTGGAAGAATACGCGACGAGATTCGAGGAGTTGTGCCTATTCTTCCCACCCTTCCAACAACCTGGGACGGAGAGCTCGAAGTGCCTTAAGTTTGAGAATGGATTAAGATCAGATATTAAGAGGGCCTGCAGATACCATGAGATACGGAGTTTCCCTGCATTGGTGAATAAATGTAGGATATTTGAAGAAGATGACAAGGCCCACTCGGGCCAGAGCAGCAGAGCCAACCAGTATCTGAGGCTTCAGCAGTCACGTTTCAAGAGGCCAGGGAACGTAGGAAGAAATGAACCCTTCACTAGATATCAGGGTCGTGGTGACCGAGGGAGACAGATGAGTGGACGACCCAGGTACGGTAAGTGCTTTAAATGTGGTGGCGACCACTTTGCTCAGAGTTGCAACGATACCGATGTTAAGTGTTTTCACTGTGGGAATAGGGGACACATTCGCCCTGACTGCCCCCAACTCCGTCAAACAAATGCTAGTGTGCGTCAAGGAGGGTTCCAGGTGAAGAGGAATAGGAATGATGGACAAAACTCACGGGGCGGAAACAACAGAGCTAGAGGGAATATGATGGTTGCCCCAAATATCAGGAGGAGAGACACTGACCAACCAGCCACTGGAAGAGTCTACGCCATCAACGCAGAAGAAGTCGCACAAGCAAATGACTTGGTACAATGTAAGTGCTCACTCGGTAGATACACACTTAGTGTAGTTTTTGATTCTGGAGCTACCCACTCCTTCATAGCTGATGAGTGTGTGAAGCGTTTGAAGTTACCGACTGTGTCTATGAATCGGACTTTAGAAGTGGCCAGCCCGACTGACACTAATGTGTTCACATCGTCAATGTGCAAAGACGTAACGTTTGCATTGTATGATCGGAGTTTCACCTTCGATCTGGTTTGCATGCCCCTAAAGGGTCTTGACATCGTGCTCGGAATAGATTGGCTTTCAGCCAATAAAGTGTTGGTAGATTGCAGAAACCGAAGGATAATTTTCCCGAGATAGCACCATGAGGACTGCACAGCACAAGGTATAACTCAACTATTCATGATGCTTTGTCTAACCGAGGGCGAGAGTAAAATCCGAGTGAACGAAATTCCGATTGTCTGCGAATTCCCAGAGGTGTTCCCTGAGGACGTACCGAGTGTCCCTCCCAATAGAGAAATCGAGTTCTCTATAGACTTGATCCCTGGAGCCGAGCCAGTCTCCAGTGCACCCTATAGAATGTCCTCAACTGAATTAGCCGAGCTGAAGAAGCAAGTGGATGAGTTACTCGGAAAACGGTTCATTAGACCGAGTGTATCACCATGGGGCGCACCGGTACTACTTGTTAAGAAGAAGGACGGCAGCATGAGACTTTGCATAGATTACCGACAGTTAAACAAACTCACAATTAAGAATCGGTATCCACTACCCAGAATTGATGATTTAATTGACCAACTGCGTGGAGCCTCAGTCTTCTCAAAAATCGACCTACTATCGGGATATCACCAAATCCGAGTGAAGGACTCGGATATTCCAAAAACTGCCTTTAGGACTCGGTATGGCCACTACGAGTATGTAGTGATGCCGTTCGGTGTGACAAACGCCCCTGCTGTCTTCATGAATTACATGAACAGCATATTCCACCCCTATTTAGACCGATTCGTAGTTGTTTTCATTGATGATATCCTAATCTATTCTAAGACTTCCGAGGAGCATGAAGAACACCTCCGAGCGGTACTCCAAGTGTTAAGGGAGAAGCAGTTGTTCGCGAAGCTTTCAAAGTGCGAATTCTGGATGAATAAGATCCACTTCCTCGGACATGTAATTTCCAAGCAAGGAGTCTCGGTGGACCCTTCGAAGGTGACAGCTATAATGGCATGGGAGAGACCCAAGTCGGTCTCGGAGATAAGGAGTTTTATGGGCCTGGCAGGTTATTATAGAAGGTTCATCGAAGGTTTTTTTAAGCTGGCGTTACCACTAACTAAATTGACTCGGAAAAACATTCCCTTCGTGTGGAGTCCCGAGTGCGAGAGCAGATTCCGAGAGCTGAAGGACAAGTTGACGACCGCACCAGTGCTGGCATTACCCAATTTACAAGAAAGCTTCGTGGTCTACTGTGACGCGTCAGGACTCGGATTAGGATGTGTACTCATGCAGAGAGACCGAGTAATAGCATATGCCTCTCGGCAATTGAGACCTCACGAGTAGCATTACCCGACCCATGACTTGGAGCTGGCAGCAGTAGTTTTTGCATTGAAAATATGGAGGCAATACTTGTACGGGTTCCGGTTTGAAGTATACAGTGACCACAAGAGCCTCAAATACCTATTCGACCAGAAAGAGCTGAACATGAGGCAGAGAAGATGGATTGAGTTTTTAAAAGATTACGATTTTGAGCTAAAATACCATCCCAGAAAGGCAAATGTCGTGGCCGACGCGTTGAGTCGGAAATCCCTCCACATGGCAGCAATGATGGTAAAAGAAGTAGAGTTGTTGGAACGGTTCCGAGACATGAACTTGTATGTTGACACCCCCTCCTCTCGGAAAATGACAATCGGTACATTGAGGATCACCAATGAGTTCTTGAAGTCCGTGTACAAGCAGCAACAGTTAGACTCCTACTTAACCGAAATGAAGGAAACTCAGGCCAAAGGAAAGGATTTATCCTTGACCGTGGGATCAGATGGGATCTTCCGGGTGAGAGACAGAATATACATACCGAGCGGAGGAGAATTAAGGAGAGTGGTGCTTGATGAAGCCCACAAAAGCCTATTCAGTATTCACCCAGGAACCACGAAAATATACCATGACCTGAAGAAACAGTTCTGGTGGCCCGGACTAAAGAGGGATGTGGCAGAATACGTAGCTTGGTGTATTACGTGCCAAAAATCAAAAGTGGAGCACCAGAGACCGTACGGTGCAATGCAGCCCCTGGATATTCCCATGTGGAAATGGGACTCGATTGCTATGGATTTTGTCATGGGATTGCCCACAAACCGAGCGGGCCATGATGCGATTTGGGTCATTGTTGACCGACTGACGAAGAGTGCACACTTCCTGCCTGTGAACATAAAGTACCCGATGCATAAATTGGCATGGATTTACGTTCATGAGATTATCCGACTGCATGGTATACCAACTTCTATCGTATCGGATAGGGATCCAAGGTTCACGTCCCGGTTTTGGACCAGCCTGCATCAAGAAATGGGCACTAAACTTTGGCTCAGTTCTGCCTACCACCCCCAATCGGATGGACAATCCAAGCGGATGATTCAAAGTTTAGAAGACTTATTAAGAGCGTGTGTGTTAGAGCACGGAGGAGATTGGGAGCAGTACCTCCCCTTGATTGAGTTTACGTACAATAACAGCCATCATAACAGCATTGGCATGGCACCCTACGAAGCACTATATGGACGAAGATGCCGAACCCCACTTTGCTGGTCGGAAACGGGTGAGAGTCTGCTATTGGGACCAGACATTGTGAAGCAAACCACAGAGCGGATCCGAGTGATACAGGGAAAAATGAAGGCATCTCAAGACAGGCAGAAGAGTTACCATGACAAACGCACCAAACCATTGGAATTTTCAGTCGGAGACAGAGTGTTTTTGAGGACTTCTCCGAATAAAGGAGTCGGACGAGCCTTGAAAGGCGGAAAGTTAAGCCCTCGATACATTGGACCTTATGAGGTGTTGGAACGAGTCGGCACCATGGCATACCGAATAGCATTACCGATCCACTTATCCCGATTGCACAACGTATTTCATGTATCGCAACTAAGGAAGTATCTACATGACCCCAGTCACACAATGCCTGACGATGAAGTGGAAGTCAAGGAAGACCTGACCACCGTGACTACACCGATCAGAATCATGGACCGATCGGTGAAGCGTTTGAGAAACAAAAACGTACAGCTGGTAGAAGTGGAGTGGCAACAAGGCAAGACTACCTCTCGTACTTGGGAACGCGAAGACACCATGAGGCAGCAGTACCCCAAGTTGTTTGCTAAGGTGAGTTACCGACTGAATTTCGAGGACGAAATTCTTTTGAGTGGGGGAGAACTGTAACATCCCAGTTTTGAAGTTAGATACCGAATAAAAATTAAATAATAAGAAAATTGAAAGTAAAGAATTAGTTGTTAATCATAACCAATATAGCCTGAGAGTTAATGACAAGTTAATTGGACTTAATTGATGGGATGTGGCTGTCTGTGATTGGCGGAAGGTGTGAGTGGTCTGCGACTCACGCTTTCCCATCCAACTCTTTTCCCCCTCGCATGCATATATAGATGCGTATTCAGTATCACCGTGGGTGCAAACAACTTCTCTCACTACTCCATTCTCTCTTTTCTTCTTTGTCTCCATCTTCTTTCCTTCCCCCTGTTTCTGTCCGTCACGACGACAGTGCGGGAAGAAGGTCAGAGCCCCGGCAGGTGAAGGACAATCGTGAAGCAGAGGAAGAACAACACCCCAACTCCGAGCCAAGTGCAGAGTACGACGGAGTGGTGAAAGGCTGAACGAATCGGTAGAGGGGCGTCAGATTCAACGTCGAAGAGCAGAAAAGCTTCTTGAAGTCCCTTTCGTAGGTAGGGGGTGCTTGCATGTTAAATGCATGGTCCACAAACGGTACCGGATGAATGTTCTGCTTGAGTGTATGTGCATGTGTTTGTGATGATTGGATCCTATGCATGATTGGAGATTCTGGATTCCGTGTGTTTTAGAGTGGTTGAACAATAAATGCTTATGATCTAGATGGTGGTGAAGTAGTATGTTAGTATTGATAATAACGAATGATATGCATGGTTCTATCATTGTTAACGCTGTGAGAATATGAATGTGTGCTTGTTAGTTGATTTGTCAGATGTTATTACTTGATTGCTGATGGTTGAACATATTGGTGTAAATAATAAAGCGAATAAAGGTTGCATTGAATTTGTTCCTACTTAATGGTTACGAAGGAGGTATCGGTGGTGTGATGACGCTTGTTGGTAGATGCATTTAGCTGCATGTGTAAGAGTGGGGCGACCCGCGGGAGGTCAAGAGCCCCGAGGGAATGACTTCCAGTTACAGACCCCGGCTAGATTCCGAAGGAGCTCGTGGTAGCCGTAGGAGCTAGAGAATAGTCTCGAGACGCCAATGGGAGGCCGGTACCACGCGGGAAGAGCTGAAGGACGGGGGGCCAGGAGAGGGGAAAACTGTAACTGAAAGTCATCACTCGAGTCGGATCCGCAGGCATGCATGTAGATATGAGGTTGATTAGAGTAGTACGTATAACGTGTGTGGAGTGTTATGAATGGTTTCCGAGGGTGGGGAATACCTGTATGTGTTGTCTGTGTGTCTTAAATGTCATTTTGCCGTGTCTAACCTTAATTAATTTGAAAACGATTGAATGGATGTGAATGTGCATGCTGACACTGATGCCGAGTCCTTGATTGTCATTTTACATGTAAAAGCTCACCCCTGCAGTGGCTACACTTTCAGTGAACATCTCTCGGAAGGAAGGATGAAGGAGGAGCGAGTGCAGGACAATGAATCCGAGCGCTATTCGAACATATATCTACATGTGTATATGTGTATATATGTATAAATACTGTGTATAACGTTTTGTTAAGCCTTGGCCGGCTCGTGTTTTGGTTGTAGTCCTTACGTTAAAACTTGACAGCTTTGGGTAACAAAAGTCATGATGAAGTTTTTGTAATTATATGAATACTTTCGTTTATATAAGTATATGTTATGTGTTCTTCTATGCTGTAAGTGAGGTTGAGCGGTGAAGAGGACTGTATGAGGATGTCTTATGAGCGTAGGGTAATTATAATCCGAGTGATTAAATGGTGGTATGTCGGGTGAGTCAGTCGCTAGCTCCCGAATGATTATAGGCCTGAGGATTTCCGAGTAAAAGTAAGTATGAAATCCCAAGTGAGGAAGAGTTAATATTTCCGAGTGAAAACCTCGAGTGATTCCCTTCTGAGAGAGGAGTTCGAATGGTGGTTTAGAGTGGATTGGATCTTAAGTTTAAGGTATCGATAACCGAGTGAAAGATGTGAAGTCCGAGTGAGAAGGAGTTCTGGAATCCGAGTGGGATAACCCTCAATTCCCGAGTAGAGTATGAGTGTCGCCGTATGGATAAGTTTGGAGGGCTAAGTTATGGAGTTCCGAACGACTAGAACGGTTCGCCCAAGCGTGAGGACTTGCGCTGAAGCGAGTAGGTGTCAGTGTGGAACACCGCCCAAATACCCTCCCCTCCGTTGTTACGTTAATGCATCCCAGATAACGGTGTTGACCCCTACTTGGGCGTTGTGGTTGAGTCCGCCCAGACGTTGTCATACCCAGTTGAATTGGGCGGAATGAGTTCAGGACCCCCCTTTCCTCCAAACTAATACACATGTGCATCTCCCTTCTCCTTCCCTCACCTGTTCCCTTTGCTGAGCGCCCAGTAGTTACCTCGAGGAAAGGTTCGTCCTGTGAGAGCAAGTGGACGCTGATGTGAGGTTTGCTTGAGGAGTTTCCACCCGTTGTGACATCGTTCAGGCGGTGTTGAACAACGGATGAGTGAGTCACCTTCCGTCCTGGAGTCCGCCCAGACGCTGGAACGTCACACCGAACCGAATAGACCGGTCTCAGCCCTAATTCCCCTGTTGCTGGTCATATGCGTGTGAATGCTCTTCTACTTCCCTCGTCTTCTTCTTCCCTTCTGTGTCAAATGATTCGTGGCTGTTTTTGTGGAAAAAAAAATAAAAATAAAAAATTTCCTCGTTGTTTTGGGATTTTTATTTATAAAAATTTAGGGTGTTACACACTTGATGGAGTGAGACTAATGAAATGCATGGCCATGCTAGGACGAATAAATATTAGATATTTATTCTATAAAGTCTACTCTGGTATCAAGTAAAATGAATTGGGCCATACAAGGATGACAACGACCATGCCTTGGGCCCAATTAGATATCGTGACAAAAGGAATAGATATATAAAATAATTATCACTTATAGGTCATGTCGATGATAAATAATATTCGGACATAATGATGTATTGCTAGATACCGCTCTTATTTTATATTAATAATAAAAGAGTTTATTATTAATATAACCGAATATTTTACCTATAGGGTCACACACATAGAGTAAGCCCACCAGAGGATAGTTTTATTTTAGTTGGACTGAAAATAAAACTATTTGGGCCTAACTCATTTAGAATGAGTCAGGAGCCCAATGTTTAATGAGAGCTCAGGTCAAGACCTAGGCCTATATATAGAGCATGAGATGCTCATAGGCTGGTGCTCAGAAATTAGATTACACTAAAATTCCGTACTAGCATTCGGATTGTTAGTTTTCTGGTAGGAGTGCTCGTGTGGACTCCTAAGGGCGAAGCTACAATTGCTTCGATCGAGGATCTTGTTCTGCGTCTACAAGAGGTAAACCCTAATTAAAATTTTAATTTAGCATAATGCTTTGAGACATACATGTTTGCAATTCTTTCTTGGGAATCCTTTGTGTTTCCGCTTCCTGACCCTAATAGGATTCCTAACAATCTCTTTTCTTGGTCATGTAATTTCTGGTGATGGAGTTGCCATTGATAGATCGAAAGTTAAAGCTGTAATGGCTTAGGAAAGACCGGCGTCCGTAACAGAGATAAGAAGTTTTCTTGGTCTTTCCTTGTTTGTCAGAAGGCTAAGGTCAAGCATCAAAGACCATCTGGTTATTTGAGACCATTGGAGATCCCTGTTTGGAAGTGGGATAGTATAGCTATGGATTTTGTTTCTGGATTACCCAGAACTCGTACTGGAAACGATGCCATATGGGTTATTATGGATCGATTGACGAAGTGTGCTCACTTCTTACCCATGAATATGAAGAGTTCCTTGGAGAAATTGGCACAATTATATATAAAGGAGATTGTTAGACTGCATGGTGTGCCGTCTAGTATCATATCCGACCGTGATCCTCAGTTTACTTCTCGATTTTGGGGAAGTTTACATAATGAGTTGGGATCTAAGTTGAAACTTAGTTCCGTATCTCATCCTCAAACCGACAGATAATCCAAAAGAACGATACAAGGCTTGGAAGATTTGTTGAGAGCTTGTGTTCTTGAACACAGTGGATGTTGGGAGAGATTCTTGCCATTGATTGAATTCACATACAACAATAGCTACCATAGCTCTATTGGCATAGCACCGTATGAGGCGTTGTATGGAAGGAAGTGTAGAACCCCTTTGTGTTGGCTTGAGGTTGGTGAGAACTTGACCTTAGGGTCAGAGATTATTCAAGAGACTACCGAGCAAATTAGAAAGATATAAGAGAATATGAAGATTGCTCAAGATAGAAAGAAGAGTTATTACAAGAGGCATAAACCACTTGAGTTTCAAGTTAAGCCCCAGATTTATTGGACCTTATGAGGTATTGGAGTGGATTGGCGACGTTGCTTATCGGATAGCACTCCCTCCGCATCTTGCTAATCTACACAATGTGTTCCATGTGTCGCAGTTGAGGAAATATGTTCATGATCCTCTACATGTGATTCCTAAGGACAATATTGATGTACGTGAAGATTTATCTATCCCTCCTGTTTCTATTCGCATCGTCGAGCATTCTGTAAAGAAACTACGGAACAAGTTGGTACCTTTGGTGACGGTCTCTTGGAAACATAGAAATATAGAGACGTTCACATAGGAACGTGAGGACGAAATCAGAGAACGATATCCCGACGTATTCGAATCCGGTAAGTTAAAATTTCGAGGACGAAATTTTCTTTTTGGTGGGGTGGACTGTAACATCCCAAATTTTAAAATAGAGGATTAATCAAGGAAATTAATATTGAATAATCGAATATGAATTACTTAGTGTCCCAAAATATTGGAAATAATTAAATTAAGATTTTTAGGGACTGTCAGTGATTTAATGAGACCGGTTAAGCTAAAAATAAGCCCAGTTGAGATATAGGTGTCAGACCAAGTATCTCTGATTGAGATGATATTGGTCAGGGCTGTTGAGTATAATATTGGGAGTCCAAAAATATATTCAGAATAATTTTTAGATAAAGTATTGAGCCCAAATAAAGAGCCTGTTAGTAGTAAAACGATGAAATTTTAATGAATGGAATTAAAAATAAAGCAAAAAACACAATTTCTCCTCTTAAACTCTCATTGGTTTCTTTCTCCTTGGCAAAACCCGTTGGGTTTTCTTCTTCTTCTTCTTCTTCTCTATTTCCTCTTCATTTCCTCCTTTTTCTAAAACCCTAGCCAATAGGTGATCATCTCTTCCTCCATTTTCGTTCTCAAGGAGCTTGGGAGGAGACCTTTGGGATTGAAGCTTTCTCCTTCTTCCACTCTATTTCTTGTTGCCTCTCCCTCTTTCTTAAACCCATTTCATTTTTGGGTGTGAGGTATGTATACTCATCACTTTGTTTGGGTTTTTCCTATATATAAGTGTTAATGTGAGTTGGGGGAGTAATGCATGTACATGGGTATTTATTAGGAGCATTTAATGTTTATGCCCTAGAGTGGGTTACCAAAAATATGAGGTTTAAATGAGGGATAAGTGTAGTGGATGTATTTATGATGGTAAAAGATGAAGAAGGATGAGGCATTGATGAGAGTTGTTGGGTTTTGGAGAAACCCTAACTTTTAAGAATTGGAGAAAGTTACGAATGTTGGTTGGATAGTGTAATTAAGAGCAAATACAAGCCATTAGATGTATGAGTGTTGGATGGTGTGGTATTTTGTAGGTGTTGGACTATTGTTGTTGGTAGTCCATTGAACATAATGAATGTGGCTTAATGGGAAGAAATTCCCAAAGCCTAACAAATAATAAAAATGATGTCTATAACATGCCTAGCACATGTTGTGAAATTATAGATATGAATATGATTAAATAGAATTGAAATAATGTCTTGAGTAGTAGATTGATTGGGATTCTATATGCATGTTAATGTAGGATCTATTTCGAATGACGACGCGGGTGCGTCTTATCAATCGAAATTCTTCTCTTGAGGTAGGAGAGGAGTCTTATGTTCTAAATGCATGAATTTGAATGTTATTTGATTGCCATATGTATTGGTATGCATGTTAGCCTTGCTTGAGATAATATGAGAAATTGTAATATGGTATATGGTGTGGGTAATAGTTTGGCAACATGCTTTGGTGCATTAGGAATATTCATGGTGTGCTATATGGTGATGTAGAATGATCAATGATATGATGTTATGCTTGTATCTACCATGAATGTAATATGAATGTTGATGATGTCCGATAGAGAATGATTGAAGTCTTTGTATTGATGATAAAGTTGAGAAATATGAATGAGAACTATTGAGAATGCTACATAAAGACTTAAACTAATGAGAATGACCAATAATAATGAATCCACTAGAAACCTTGTGGTGATGTTGGTAATGATGATGATGTATGATGAGTGGCATGTATAGGATGCATAGAGTGAGAAATGCATATGACCTGCATTTGCATCCATGGCATACTGCATAGCCGCCGTTGTTGGAGCATTAGGGGAGTTCCCTCGGCCGACCCAGTGGGAGGGTGGCTCGGTGCACGAGCAAGTTTTAATTCCCCTGTGACTCGGTGTGAAGTCATGAAGCCGCCCATGTATTGCTTCGGGGAGCTACATGTGGCCGACCCTTATGGGGCGTGGCTCTTGATGAGCAGGTAACCCCGGTGGTCCTTGGGATCACAGCCGCCATGATTTGATATCTGGCCGGCCCACAACACCATATGTTGATATGTTGTGTACCGCGGTCATAGTGAAAATGACCAGGTGTTGCAAGATGCGCGATGCGGTTTGGTACCAGTAAAATAATTGATGAAATGTGTGACTCACTCTCCCATGTTGTCCATTTTTAGACTTGTGATGCAGGGCACTCATGAGAAAGGTAGACATTTTGAAGTACATTTTGGTTGAGGAGGTAAATAGCGGTATAGGAAGTGCCTTGGCCGGTGAAATCTAGATTTTTGTATAGCATGTGATGTATATGAATGCTTATTTTGATATCTAGATTAGTGATAATGATTTTGAGGGTCATGGAGGAAAATTTGAGCCTTGACGTGTATGGTCAATTTTTATTTATGACCCAAATGATGTAAAAGATAAATTATGATGCTTGATGTTGTTAATTTTTATGAATGAATGGTGTGCATTGTAACATCCCAAATTTTATAAAAATGATTAAATAGGAGGAATAAATATTAAATATTTATAAATGGGTTAAGAAGTGTCCCAAAAATATTAAAATAATTAAATTGAGATTTATGAGGATTATTTATAATTTATTGAGGCATTAACAGTTAAAATTATACCGGTTAGAATATGGGTGTCGGACCAAGTATCTCTGAATGAGGTGTCGTTGGTCAGGGCTGTTAAGAATATTATTGGGAATCTGGATATGCCTTCGAAATAATTTTTAGATTTAGTATTGAACCCGAACAGAGGTCCTGTATATTATAAAACAGTAAAATTTTAATGAAAGGTAAAAACTTAAAAACAAACTCTCCTCCCTCTCTTTTGTTTTCACGCCACTTCTTCTCCTTCTTTCTATCCTCTTCTCTTTATCTCTTCTCCTTCTCCTTCTCTTCTTCTTCTGTTTCTCTTCAAAACCCTAAGCTAATGGTGGCCCTCTCCTCCTCCACTATTTTCGTCTTCTTGGGAGCTTGAAGGAGAAGCTTGTAGCTGGAACTCTCCCCTTTTCTCTTGCATTTTCGTGTGGCCCTCCCCCTCTCTTGGGAGCTATCTCTTTCTTCTCTTGAGGTAAGCTTCTTACCATTTTTCAAGAGCTTAAACCTTTGGTTATGAGTTTTAGGTGTTGGGAGAGTGGTTTATGTATGTGGGTTATTGGTAGGAGCTATTATTATGGAAAACCCTAAGGTGGGGTGGTTTTAAATGCAAGTTTTATGAGCCTTTAAAGGGGTACACAAAATTAGTGATTTGAATGGTGGACAATAATGATGATTCATGGTGTTATTGAATTTTTATGGAAACCCTAACTTTAGGAATTTGGGGAAAATGTAAAATGTGAGTGGGAAATATATTTAATGATGTTAGTGAGTGATGTTGATGAGGGAGAATGGTCATTGGTAATGATTGGTGAATATTAATAATGATGATTAAGTTTTGATGAAAACCTAGCCTTGAGGATTTAGGGAAAACATGTAATGTTGATTTGAGGATTGATTTTAGGTGGAAATACATGATATTTAGAGTATGAGTATTGTTGATGATGTTGGGAAGATACTTGTTGATGATGGGGGATGGCACTAATGGAGGCAAATGGTTATAGTGATGGTTTAAAGTCATTTATATGGAAACCCATAGATGGATATGGTCTTTAAATGAATAATAATGAGTTTGAACACCAAAACCATGATGGTTGTGATGGGGTAAACAAATGAAGTAAGATTGTGATTTGATAAGGCCTTAGGCCATAAGGTATGTCATTGAAATGGTTAATTGATTATGGTCTCAAAAGAAGCTAAAAGGATTTATGATGGCTTATATGTTCTTGGAAGCAATATTGGTAAAGAATGTGACATTGTTGTTGTTGGGTTGGTTAACCCTTTTGAGATTTAGAGAATCATGATTTTGGGAAAGGAATTCCCGAAGCCTAATAAAAGTATATGAATAAGTGTTTTAACAAGTCTAGGATTTGGTATTGAATATTAAGAATTGTTGTTAGTCACTCAAAATAGTGATAAATGCCTTGTACTGGTTTGACGATTGTATGTGTGCGTATGTATGTATGTTGGTGTAGATATTGTTTTGGGTAAAGGCGATGAAACGATCGGAGCATTAGGAATGCGGCTCTTCCCTCGAGGTAGGAGAGGAGTTTACATTCAAATTGCATGAGTTATATAATTGATGATTATTGTATGTCATGATACTCATGCTTGCCTTGTATTGTTTATAGTGAAATGATATGAGTGGCAAATTATTGGCTATTGAGAATGATTTGTGTATGTATATGTTGATGATGAATGTTTAGTGTCCCTCGATGGGAGTAATGTGTTATTGATGGATAACCCATGAGGGGTTGAATTAAATATATGCTAATGAACCATCCTTGAGGGGATAAAGTGTATTCCTTGTGAATTGAGGATTTCATATGGATGCTTGGCATTGAATGTGATGGCCATTGTGATGGCATTAATGATAAGATTGAAAGATAATGTATAATTAAGGAACTAAAAGAGCCAAATAGAGTTTTATGAGGATTGAATGACATGGGATAGTTCCAATAGTTTCTATGTATAGTTTATAACTTGTAGAAACTGGAGTAAGCCAATTCTAATGAGAATAGGCCCTTGAGTTGCACAAAAGTGCCTCAAAACAGGTAAAACATATTTATGCGCATAAGTCCCTCATTTTTAGGAATTTTTGAGTGAGGCCAGTGGCCACGCGTCACACATGGTGTAATTTAGTTGGTGTCAAAAATTTGTAGAATTTGGAGTTGATATGAAAAAGCTAGAGGGGTTGGAAGTCCATAAATTATGCATTTTCTACATAATTTCTACAGTCTGATAGGCCGTAATCGATTAGATTATCAGTCTAATCGATTACGAGGATTCTGTTCCATGGTAATCGATTGGCTTAATCGATTATAAACCTGTACGCAGCCTAGTAATCGATTGTGTTCAAGGGTGTAATCGATTAGACACCAAACAGAACCAATGTAATCGATTGCATTCGAAGGTGTAATCGATTATGTACTAAAACAGAATCAAGGTAATCGATTACCCTAATCTCGTAATCGATTATGAACAACATCTGATACATTGTACCACACACAGAAGCATTGTAATCGATTAGCTCCTACCCCATAATCGATTATCACTAGCTAAATTGATTAAATCAGCTTAGAATTTGCATCTTTACTTCTTTTGGGTACTTATCTTGTCCCCCTTGGACTTTTAGGCCTACTTGACAATTAAATGGAGTATTCTAAAACCTTCTTCCAATCCCATGTATACTTTTAGAGTAATTACGAGCGAATCCACTAGAGGAACATGTGTGGTTTGTCTTAGTGGTGATTGGGGAATGGCTTAAGGCCTTGGCGAGGTGTGTGTATGCCTATGCTATGTTATGAATACATATATGCTTCACCACTATGGATATATTATGAATCTTGATGAAAAGTAAATGATATGATTGTATGACACACCTTGGTTGACGATGGAACTAATAAAGGGACAATTGAATAGCAATGAGTTATTATAACTTAATGAATTTGAAAAAGTGTTAATGATGAATAAGAATAAATGATGAATGATAATGTTGAATGAAAAGGGACTTTGTTGTTGAACACGCCTTAGAATGTTATTATTGATGGGCATAGTGCCACTATGATTAATGCATGTATTGACATGTATATATAAGATTCAATGATGATTGTTGAAATTATGTTTTGAGATATCCTATTGGTTTCCATGCGTGGATAAATTCTATGATGATTGATATGTTATGATTGCCAGGTGGGGATTTATGAAAATGTGAATGCTGTGCCTTGAGGAGCCTTGTGATTGATTGTATGCCAATGATAATAAAAACCAAATATAAAATATGCCCCTAATTGAGAGGGTGAGATATCCTTGCGAGGTCGATTAGCATATGCATTATTGTATTTTGCATTCATGGCATGGCATAACATTGAATGTCTGGTTGATATCACAAAGATGAAAGATCCTATGGGATTCTATGAAGGGAGTACCCCTTGCGAGGCGGGAAACCAACTTGATGATGATATGATATTGAGCCGGTGGTTGCGATCACCTGGTTGTGGAAAGTGAAAGGCCCTGCGGGGACCATTATATGATGATGAGCCAGTGGTTGCGATCACTTGGTATTTGAAATGAAAAAGGGCTTGCGAGTTCCTATGATACCCGTGGTTATGATCACGAGGCGGGAGTACCCCTTGTGAGGCGGGAAACCATTATGAATTATTGAACGTGGTTACGATCACGAGAAAGCACCTTCCTAGGCTGCTAAAGGAAGTACCCCTTGCGAGGCGGGAAACCCATGTGAATGAATGATATGGTGGTTGCGATCACCTGATGAAATGAAATGGATTCATTACATATGCATTAAATAGTTGACATATGCATTAGCCATAAGAGCATGGCATTTAAGGTAGGATGACCACAAGAGATGAAAGACCCCTTGCGAGGAGGAATGGAATAAAGATTTAAGAAGATAATGATAATGATTATGAATGCCCTTGTTGATAAGTGGCAATGTGATTGTGTATGTGCTTGTGCTTTCTTATGTTGTGAAATACGTTTCATGAGGGTTATATACCTATTACATCAATGTGATGATGATTGAATGATGAATTAATGATTTTATAGCAAAGCATACATGATGATTGTATGCATGTACACATAATCACAATATATTTATATTCGTCATTTTGAATGTATAACTCACTCTCCCATGTGGTCTCCTTTTTAGCATTGTGATGCAGGGTTGCCATGGGATGAGATGAGATTTTTGTATTGAAGCTTTTGGCGAAGGTAAATAGTGGTAGTGGAAGTGCCTTGGCCGACATCAATTATGAATTTTAACGTATTGAATTAAATTGTACAAAAGGATGATTACTTAGAGAGTTAAATATATATGTGTATCAAACTTACATATTTATGAACATAGATTATATGTTTAGCATGTAAGTGATGATTAGATTGATGCATCTGGTGATGGATATCTCATGTATAGACTTCTTACATTTGATGATATATAATTATGATTCAGGTGCATAGCTGATTGTAGCCTAATAGGCTTATATTATGAAATTGTATGATTGTTTAGGCCTTTTCTCATATCTTCATATATGGGACTAGGCATATGCCCGGTATACATATTCTTCTTCCGCTGTAAACTCTATTATTTTTGTATACCGTTATGGGCGAGTTAGTTATCGATCCAGTCATATCTTATGAAATCGTACGCTTTTGGTTTTCTGTGATTCAGGTCTTGGTGTAACGTTGAGGTGTTTACAAATATTTCAAACGTGAAAAATTTACCCGCATTTTTATTAATTATTATCTTGATTACATCGGGATCTGAATCTAGAAAATTGGGGTGTTACATTGGTGGTATCAAAGCATGGTCTGCTATGTATGGATGTTGTTGATTTTGGTAAAACATGTTTGCTTGCATAGAAGCTATTAATCATTTTCTGAGCATAGGTGTTCTGTATAAATTGGCATTATGGATGTTTGCAGCACAAATGCTCGATTGGGAAACATTCTAAGGATTATTGTAATATGGTTGTTTGCCTAGATTTAAGGGTGATGATTTCCTAGTGAGTGATATTATATCAAAACATTGGTTGCTTTATAAGGATTTGTGAATGATCAATTGACTAGGAATTATAAATCAACTATTGGGACATTGTTTACCTATTTTGGATTCGTTGTAGATTATTGATAATGGGCTATGGTCAATGTTTATAGAAATGTGCCAAATTTGTTGTCAAGGATGTGTAATGCATTGGTAGAGCCTAGTTGCCCATTGATAATCATGAATGAATCATGAGATTAAATATGTGTGAACGAATTTCCTCGAAGTGATTAATGCGTTTCTTTTGTGTAAGACCCACCACATTCCTTACCCTATTTCCTTCCATTGATGAATATATTATGATTATGAATTGATGTGTATATATATTGAGTATGACCTGGATTGATGATGAATTTGTACCATGTGTGATCATGGATATGATATGTTAAATATGTATTGATTTGATGATGGACCTATGTTGTATGTTGATCACGGATAAGAGATATTAAATGAGAATTGGGATGGTGGTAGACCATATATGTTGAGACCTTGATAGATGTGTTGGAATTGAATCATGTGATTAGGTCTCTTGTATGAGTTGCCCTTATGGCTCCTAGCCAAAGTATGTTTATTGAATGTTAGTGGTTCATGTGAATTGATTGAATAAATGGTAGTGAAAGAATTCCCTAACATGAGTATTCATGGAACGAAATGATTGATTATGTTATTGTTGAATGATAAATTAAAAGGATTAATTATGCTATTTGTGAAAGATGGATTTCATATCCTTTGGGATGAGAATCTTGTATTTTATAATGCAAGTGACTTACTATGTCTCCTTAGATTGAGAACATGAATAAGTGATGAAATGATTAAATGTGAAATTGTGATACACTAGGTTTGGGTTATGACTCGGTTACATATTTGTGGACCGAGTGAATGATTGATTTGATTTTAAGCCACTAGGTGTGGTGACCCCGTTGATTTGGCATGATCTTGCATCATCAAACCTTATGGATGATTGATTTAATTGACCCTATGGTGGTCTAGGCTCTATGTTGTTTCTATGAGCCATATCTAATGATGTTGTGTGGTATAGGAGTATTCCATAATGGGTACTAGGTAACCCTTAGACTTTCTAAGTCTAGTGATTGATCAAATCTTGTGAATAGTTGATCCATGATGAAATTAATTGTGAAATACGTTGTTGAAGCTAAAGCCGGTATGTAATGGAATGCGAATAATGAATGCAACCCCGATGATTGATGAATAATAATGTTGAATTTGGGGTATGATTGGTATTGGCTATGGTGTACATGATTTTACGGTATGACTTTGGGCTAAATTCTATGTCGTCAACGTTGTGATCATGAAACTAGCTATGGATTATGATATGACATAGGGATGACATGCATGATTGTTAGTCGGTAAATGGAAATTTGATCATGTTATTACCTCCCTCTTTAATTGAAAGGTGCTATATTGAGGGTAGAAACCCTGTAGAGATGTATTGTGATATGAATTATACGTCTTTCTTATGAACTTTGGTTGTGATCTGTGAGGAGAATTCCTAATGTGAAAGCACATTATATGATTGGAAACCCTATTTTAACCTCGGAGTTGTTGTACTTCCTGTGAGTTTAGTAACTCGTTTAGGTATGAATCGATTTATAACCAATAATATGTGAATGAGATAAAGGATTGTTATGATGTCGATCATGAATTCTAGATGGATGAGGCCCGATGATGTGGTATTTACCCCATGATGATTAAAATATATGATTGGTACACCTATTTATGGTCATGTTGATTTAGATTTGAGGATTGGTATGGCATGATGTAAGTCAAATTAATTGTATAGTGACGATGAAGTATGAATATGTTAGTCATGGACTTGTGAGGATTGTCACTAAATCTTATGTAAACTGGTACAGTTGGATATGTGAGACTGATGTGAGCAATGGGAATACGAAGTACTGGTCCCGATATGGCCTTACATGCCATAGGCATTGTGGCAACATACACTTATGTGCTGACTTCCTGTGTTTGTGGTAACCACTACGGGATTGGGACGCCTTCCTGTATGTCGGATGCAGCAACACGTAGGCCGGGCAGGTATAGGGATTATAACTGCTTATGGTGAATGTACTGAGCCTATCTGGTCGTACCGAGTATGAACATGTGAGCTCTGTTGGGTGAGTTATGATCGATGACATATGACACACTTGGATGTAGAAATTTTATGTTAAGAATGATGAAGTGATGATGAACATGTCTTGATGGACTTTGGGAAGTCCGACGTTATTTTATGGTGTCATTGAACATTGCCGATGTGCGGCCCAAAGTGTGGCCTTATGGTATATGCCGATATTAAATTTCGAGGACGAAATTTCTTTTAGGTGGGGTGGATTGTAACATCCCGAATTTTATAAAAATGATTAAATAGGAGGAATAAATATTAAATAATTATAAATGGGTTAATAAGTGTCCCAAAAATATTAAAATAATTAAATTGAGATTTATGAGGATTATTTATAATTTATTGGGGCATTAAGAGTTAAAATTATACCCGGTTAGAATATGGGTGTCGGACCAAGTATCTCCGATTGAGGTGTCGTTGGTCAGGGCTGTTAAGAATATTATTGGGAATCCGGATATGCCTTCGAAATAATTTTTAGATTTAGTATTGAGCCCAAACAGAGGTCCTGTATATTATAAAATGGTAAAATTTTAATGAGAGGTAAAAACTTAAAAACAAACTCTCCTCCCTCTCTTTTGTTTTCACGCCACTTCATCTCCTTCTTTCTATCCTCTTCTCTTTATCTCTTCTCTTTCTCCTCCTCTTCTTCTTCTTCTTCTCTTCAAAACCCTAAGCTAATGGTGGGCCTCTCCTCCTCCACCATTTTCGTCTTCTTGGGAGCTTGAAGGAGAAGCTTGTAGCTGGAACTCTCCCCTTTTTCTCTTGCATTTTTATGTGGCCCTCCCCCTCTCTTGGGAGCTGTCTCTTTCTTCTCTTGAGGTAAGCTTCTTGTAACATCCCGATTTAAAAATTAATTACCGAATGAAATTAAGCCATTAAATAATAATTGCAAAGTGGAAAATTACTTGTTAATTATAATTAACTTAATTAATTTAACTTAAGAAAATAATGGCTGATTAATTGTGATTAATTATTAATAGCTGGCTGCTTGTGATTGGTGTGTGACATGAGTGTGTTAGGGAATCCTATTAGGGTCAGGCAGTGGAAACACAAAGGATTCCCAAGAAAGAATTGCAAACACGTATGTCTCAAAGCATTATGCTAAATTAAAATTTTAATTAGGGTTTACCTCTTGTAGACGCAGAACAAGATCCTCGATCAAAGCAATTGTAGCTTCGCCCTTAGGAGTCCACACGAGCACTCCCACCAGAAAACTAACGATCCGAATACTAGTACGGAATTTTAGTGTAATCTAATTTCTGAGCACCAGCCTATGAGCATCTCATGCTCTATATATAGGCCTAGGTCTTGACCTGAGCTCTCATTAAACATTGGGCTCCTGACTCATTCTAAATGAGTTAGGCCAAAATAGTTTTATTTCCAGTCCAACTAAAATAAAACTATCCTCTGGTGGGCTTACTCTATGTGTGTGACCCTATAGGTAAAATATTCGGTTATATTAATAATAAACTATTTTATTATTAATATAAAATAAGAGCGGTATCTAGCAATACATCATTATGTCCGAATATTATTTATCATCGACATGACCTATAAGTGATAATTATTTTATATATCTATTCCTTTTGTCACGATATCTAATTGGGCCCAAGGCATGGTCGTCGTCATCCTTGTATGGCCCAATTCATTTTACTTGATACCAGAGTAGACTTTATAGAATAAATATCTAATATTTATTCGTCCTAGCATGGCCATGCATTTCATTAGTCTTACTCCATCAAGTGGCCCATAGATATCACTCCTGTCACATAGGAGAGACAAATTCCATCTACATCACTCACATCCCTCTGCATAATTTATCTATTGCCTAATCACAATCTTTATGGTCATCTTATTACAGATAACGTTTGATTGTATTAAAACAATAAACTCCTTATGTAGGAATCGTAGTGACTTCAGGTCGAAGGACTACATACCATTATCACATTGAGAACCGTTTATAACACTCATGTAACGATCCATGCAACGTTCTCATGATGGGTCTGTCCAGTACAACATTACTCTTAATGTGTACCCGTGTAAAGACTTGATATCATATATCCATGATTTGTGAGATCAAATCATCAGTATATTCACACACTAATCTTAATGTATTTACATGTCCCCATGTAAATACTTGATTAGGGACGTTTTAAGAATAATTCTCATATGACCTATTATTCCAGGATAAATAGCATTTGTCTAAAACTGAAAATACTAATTTTATTAATAAGTTAAAATTGATACATTAATAGCTCGTAGTGCATACACCAACAGAGTGGACTGCTGAGTCACGCTTTCCCACCCCACTCTTCTTTTCTTCGTGCATGTATATATATGTGTTACTGAGCTACTGTTGTTATTCGTTCCCTTCAGACTTCCTCTTCCGCTACTTCTCTTCTCTTCGTTCTCTCTTCTCTTCTTCTTCTTCGCTCTTCTTCTTCTTCCCTGTTCTCTGTTCTCTGTTTCTGGAAAGCCATGACGGCGGTGCTGCAGAAGATTCAGAGTTTCCTTCTGTTGCTGAAGGACGACCGTCGAAGCAGAAGAGGAACAACTTCCTGCTCTCGAGCCGATTGATAGGTGCAGCCACATTCGAGGAAGATTGATCGAGTGGGGGTACTGGACGAAACAACGAGGCTGAGGACCAACGTCAAATAGGGGAACCTCTCGGAGTCTCTTAGTTGGTAGGGGGTATCTTATATCTTAAATGCATGGGTTATGGACGGGTTCCGGGTGTTAATGGTTTGCTGATTCTGTGTCTGATTCTATGTTTTATTTGCATGAAGAGTATATGATGCCCGGATGCATGATGATTAGGAATCGAGTGTTGCATGTTTAGTTCCGTCCATGAAATGCATGTTGATAGCCTCGAGAGTATTGAATGGTTGCATGAAATGAATGTGTTAAAGTGTTGTTGATGACTACCGTGTGACCTATGTGGCATGCTGGTTATTATGAGTTTGAAATGCTGACTGCATGTGAGAAAATATGGACTTAGTGAGTCTGATGATGTGTTACACCGATTGCATGTGATGCATGTATTGTTGAATGAAAGTTGTGCATGAAACTTGTGTTGTATGATGAATCCGCGTGTGGTGCATGGGATGCGTTAATGCTGAGAGCATGTATTATGTGACACTACCATCGGTTATTAAAGCGTGAGACGCTGTGAAATCCTTTTGAGTGAGACTTAAGGTAGCCTTTGAGTGAGACTCAGACTGCCCTGAACACCGCCGTTGGTGTAACATCCCAGTTTGAAGCTAACTACCGAATGAAAAATGAACCATCAAGATTCGATTTCAAGTGAAAAAGCAACCATTAATTGTATCTAACTATCACGTGAATTTTAAGCCATCGAAAAGGAGTAAAATGATTTAGGAGTTTTAGCAGCCCAACCACCCTGAAATCAGAAAAACACTAACTAATTAAAATATAAGGGATAGTGATGGCCAGGTGATGGGCGTGGTGCGCATGCCTGTGGGATCACGCTCTCCCAACCCACTCTCCCGTTCCTTGTGCGAATATATGTATAAGTAGACATAGGCCTGGTCACAAAAACACTCACTGTTCCTTCAGATTCTTTCCTCCGTCATTTCATCCTCTCTTTTCCCTCTTCGTCTCCATCCTCCTTTTCCCCCCTGTCTTACTCCTCGCTCCTGGAGATCGTGACTGCAGTACTGGAGGACAGACCACACTCCATCCCAGAACCAGGCGCAGGATACGACGGAGCCAAGGAAGACCGAACAAACCAGGAGAAGGACATCGGACCCAACAACGAGAGCAGAAAGGTTTCTGAGGTTCTTCTATAGGTAGGGGGCGCTTGCATGTCGAATGCATGGTCTACAAACGGTACCGGATGAACGTACTGCTTGAGTGTGTGTGTGTGCATGTGTTTACAATCATTAAAGTTGATGCATGAATTAAGATTCGGGATCACGATTTCATGGGGGATGACATAGTCTGTTAGTGAATAATGATGACAAATGATATGCATGGCTCTATCTTCTTATCACTGTGAAAAATATGTGTGTGTATGTCTTAGTTGACTTGTTCAATGTTGTTATTTTGATGATTGATTGTAACGTGTGTAACTGACAAAACAAATACGCGTACTGTGAGGAAATCCGTTCTTACTTAATGGCTATGAAGGAGGCATTCGTGGCGTGATGATACGTGCTGGTCAATGCATTAGTTGCATGTGCATGAGTGGGGTGACCCGTGGGAGGTCATGAAACCCCGAGGGAATGACTTCCAGCTACCGACCCTGGCTAGATCCTGATAGTGCTCGTGGTAGCCGTAGGAGCTAGAGAAGAGTCTCGAGACGCCCATGGGAGGCCGGTACCACCTGGTAAGAGCTGAGGGACAAGGGACCAGAAGAAAGGGGACCGTAACTGAGAGTCATTACCCGAGTCGGATCCGCAGGCATGCATATAGATATGAGGCTGATCGTGGTGATGCATAAATCTATGTATGTATATGTGTATGATTTCCAAATGCATGAATTTATGTGCGTGCGTAGGATATCCGAGTGCATGAATATGTGTATGGATGTGGAAATAAACTCTGTGTAGTATGTGTGTTATGGACGTTGTCTTGAACTGCATGAACTTGGTTAACTTGAGAAAGATTGAATGATGGTAGGAGCGTGTACTGACGCTGATACCGAGTCTGTGATTATCATTTTACATGTAAAAGCTCACCCCTGCAATGGCCATATTTCAGTGAACATCTCTCGGAATGAAGAATGAAGGAGGAGCCGGGTGTGGAGCAGAGCAGCCGAGTATTATGGAACTTGTGTATATATGTGTATACCGTGTGCATGTCGTATTTAATGTTTTAGAAAAAGCCTTGGCCGGCTTGTGTTTGATCTTGGTTCTTATTTACGAAACTTGAGCGCTTCGGATAGAAGGGACATGTTGTGTTTGTAATTATTTAGATGTTTCCTAATTATATGTATATATATAGGTGTGTTGCGTGTTATATTGTGCTGCGGAAGGTGTTGAATGATAAGTACGGACGCCTAAGCATACCTTACGAGCGTAGGAGGCCGGTGTGGCTATGGGTAAGTAGTGGGGATGAGTTTGAGGTTGAAAGGATGAAATAGAGAGTTTAAATATGCTTCGAATGAGGGAAGAACGAAAGACGAGTGAAAACCCCGAGTGGTCACAAGAAGAGAGATCATTACCGAGTGAAAAATGTTAGCAAAAACCGAGTAAGGGAGAGTTAGTATTTTCCGAGCGAAAACATGAATAAATCCTGAGTGAGGCAGAGTGGCGCTTCCCGAGTGAAAACCTCAAGTGATTCCCTGCTGTGAGAGGAGTTCAATTGGCGGTTTTGGGAGGATTGGATCCTAAGTGTAAGGTAATGATAATCCGAGCGAAGGATGTGAAGTCCGAGTGAGTAAGGATCGGTGTCCCGAGTGGTTGGGTTTGGAGAAGCCGAGTGAGACTTAACCTCCCAATTTTCCGAGTGAAGTTTCTCGCTTCAGCGAGCAATATACTCGCTCCAGCGAGTGCGGGCTAGGAAGACTTATGTTGGACTCACGTGGGTAGATTCATACCTCGCCGAGGTGCTAGAGCAGTTCGCCCAAGCGTGAGGACTCGCGCAGAAGCGAGTAGTTGTCAGAGTGAGATACCGCCCAATTACCCTTCCTCTCCGTTGTAGCGCTAATGCGACCCCAACAACGGTGTTGACCCCGGCTTGGGCGTTGTGGTTGAGTCCGCCCAAGCGTTGTCGTTCCTAGTTGAGTTGGGCGGAATGAGTTCAGGCCCCTCTTTCCTCCACAAACCACCACTGCACATGTACATCTCCCTTTTCCTTCCCCTTACTAATTTCCTCCTACTATATGACTAGTGTTACTTGTGGAAAAGTTTCTTTGTGAATTCCCCTCCATCCGCTGTTGCATTACCATACCCCACCTAGGCGGTATCAGACCTCGCCTGAGCGAGCCAACGGTGTTGTGCAATCCGCCCAGGCGCTGGTGTGTTACATTAAACCAAACGAACCGGTTCCAGTCTTCGTTTTTCTGTAAATTGCCATATGCGTGTAAATGCTCTTCATTTTCCCCTTGCCTACCTCTTTCCTTCTATGTCGAATGAGCCGTGACTGTTTTTGTGAAAAAAATTTCGCATGGTTTTGGAATTATTATTTGCAAGGATTAGGGTGTTACATTTTGGTATCAGAGCAGACCGAAAGGTCCAAGGCCAAGGTATGCTTACCGAGTGTAAGCGGTTGTGTGTTTTCTGACTAAATGGTTGAAATTGTTGTGATGCTAGTTGAACCTGATTGATGTTGGCTTGAGGACAGGAGGTTGTTTTCCCCTGGTCCGATTGTGTGTGTAACCTAGAAGAATGATATAATGTGCTAAGCTATTAAATGTTAGACTGATAACCCGATCGGTAGTAAGTGGCTCGGTATACTTATCCTTGAATATCGATTTCAGGATAAGGAATGACGCATCGCCAAAGCATGGAGGCTATAGCCACAGCATTCCAACGCTTTGCAGACGTGTTTGAAAGGCAGGGCCAAACTCAAGCTGAGGATGGCCACGTGCTGGACCGCTTCCTAAAGAGGAAGCCGAGTGAGTTTCAGGGAGGACGTAATCCGGAGGCAACTTTCAAATGGACTCAGGAACTAGAGAGGATTTTTGGGGGCCTTCGCTGTACCGAGGCCCAGAAGGTAGAATGTGCAGTGTATATGCTGCGGGACGAGGCGGAGAACTGGTGGAAGATAGCCAAAAGCCGATTCCCTGAAGATGACAATCAGCTGACATGGAATGATTTCAAGACATGCTTCTTAGAGAAGTACTTCCCTGACACAGTGAGGAGTCGGAAGGAACTGGAATTTATGGAGTTGAAACAAGGCTCCATGACTGTGGAAGAATACGCGACAAGGTTCGAGGAATTGTGCCTATTCTATCCACCCTTCCAGCAACCTGGGACGGAGAGCTCCAAGTGCCTTAAGTTTGAGAACAGATTGAGATCGGACATTAAGAGAGCCTGCAGATACCATGAGATACGGAGTTTCCCTGCATTAGTGAACAAATGTAGAATATTCGAAGAGGATGACAGGGCCCATTCGGGCCAGAGCAGCAGAGCCAACCAGCACATGAGGCCTCAGCAGTCACGTTTTAAGAGGCCAGGGAGCGTGGGAAGAAATGAACCCTTCACTAGATATCAGGGTCGTGGTGACCGAGGGAGACAGATGAGTGGACGACCCAGGTACGGTAAGTGCTTTAAATGTGGTGGCGACCACTTTGCTCAGAGTTGCAATGATACCGATGTTAAGTGTTTTCACTGCGGGAATAGAGGACACGTTCGTCCTGACTGCCCCCAACTCCGCCAAACAAACGCCAATGTGCGTCAAGGAGGATTTCAAGAAAGAACCCGAGTGAATGATAACCAATGCCCTGGTGGCAGAGGCAACGGGGCCAGAGGAAACATGATGCGTGCTCCAAACAGCCGAGAGAGGAATACCGATCAGCCAGCAGCAGGAAGAATCTATACTATCAACGCAGAAGATGTTGCACCAGCAAACGACCTAGTACAGTGTAAGTGCTCACTCGGTAAGAATACACTTAACGTTGTTTTTGATTCGGGAGCCACCCATTCTTTTATAGCTAATGAGTGTGTAGAGCGTCTGAAGTTACCGACTGTGTCTATGGATCGGATTTTGGAAGTGACCAGCCCGACTGGCACTAACGTGTTCACATCGTCAATGTGCAAGGATGTAGCGTTTGAGTTGTATGATCGGAGTTTCACCTTCGATCTGATTTGCATGCCCTTAAAGGGTCTTGACATCATGCTCGGAATAGATTGGCTTTCAGCCAATAAGGTGTTAGTAGATTGTAGAAGCCGAGAGATAGTTTTTCCGAGACAGCCCACTGAGAACGACACGGCACCAGGTATAACCTAACTGTTTATGATGCTTTGTCTAACCGAGGGTGAGAGTAAAATCCGAGTGAACGAAATCCCGATTGTCTGTGAATTCCCAGAAGAGTTCCCTGAAGACGTACCGAGTGTCCCTCCCAATAGAGAAATCGAATTCTCTATAGACTTAATCCCTGGGGCTGAGCCAGTCTCCAGTGCACCCTATAGAATGTCCTTAACTGAGTTAGCCGAGTTGAAGAAACAAGTGGATGAGTTACTCGGAAAGCAGTTCATTAGACCGAGCATATCACCATGGGGCGCACCCGTATTGCTTGTTAAGAAGAAGGATGGCAGCATGAGACTTTGTATAGATTACCGACAGCTAAACAAACTCACCATCAAGAATCGGTATCCACTGCCCAGAATTGATGATTTAATTGACCAGCTGCGTGGAGCCTCAGTCTTCTCAAAAATCGATCTACGATCGGGGTATCACCAAATCCGAGTGAAGGACTCGGACATTCCTAAAACTGCCTTTAGGACTCGGTATGGTCACTACGAGTATGTAGTGATGCCGTTCGGTGTGACAAACGCCCCTGCTGTTTTCATGAATTACATGAACAACATATTCCACTCCTATTTAGACCGGTTTGTAGTTGTTTTCATCGATGACATCCTAGTTTATTCTAAGACTTCCGAGGAGCATGAAGGACATCTCCGAGCGGTACTTCGAGTACTAAAAGAGAAGCAGCTGTTTGCGAAGCTTTCAAAGTGCGAATTCTGGATGGATGAGATCCACTTCCTCGGACATGTGATTTCCGAGCGAGGTGTCTCGGTGGACCCTGCGAAGATAGCCGCTGTAATAGCATGGGAGAGGCCCAGGTCGGTCTCGGAAATAAGAAGTTTTATGGGCTTGGCAGGTTATTATAGAAGGTTCATTAAAGGTTTTTCTAAATTGGCATTACCACTAACTAAATTGACTCGGAAAAACGTTCCCTTCGTGTGGAGTCCCGAGTGTGAGAACAGCTTCCGAGAGCTGAAGAACAAGTTGACGACTGCTCCAGTGCTGGCATTACCCGAGTTACAAGAGAGCTTCGTGGTCTATTGTGACGCGTCAGGACTCGGATTAGGATGTGTACTCATGCAGAGAGACCGAGTAATAGCATATGCCTCTCGACAATTGAGACCTCACGAGTAGCATTACCCGACCCATGACTTGGAGCTGGCAGCAGTAGTTTTTACATTGAAAATATAGAGGCACTACTTGTACGGGTCCCGGTTTGAAGTATACAGTGACCACAAGAGCCTCAAATACCTATTCGACCAGAAAGAGTTGAACATGAGGCAGAGAAGATGGATTGAGTTTTTAAAAGATTACGATTTTGAGCTAAAATACCATCCCAGAAAGGCAAATGTCGTGGCCGACGCATTGAGTCGGAAATCCCTCCACATGGCAGCAATGATGGTAAAAGAAGTAGAGTTGTTGGAACGGTTCCGAGACATGAACTTGTATGTTGACACCCCCTCCTCTCGGAAAATGACAATCGGTACATTGAGGATCGCCAATGAGTTCTTGAAGTCCGTGTACGAGCAGCAACAATTAGACTCCTACTTAACCGAAATGAAGGAAACTCAGGCCAAAGGAAAGGATTTATCCTTGACCGTGGGATCAGATGGGATCTTCCGGGTGAGAGACAGAATATACATACCGAGCGGAGGAGAATTAAGGAGAGTGGTGCTTGATGAAGCCCACAAAAGCCTATTTAGTATTCACCCAGGAACCACGAAAATATACCATGACCTGAAGAAACAGTTCTGGTGGCCCGGACTAAAGAGGGATGTGGCGGAATATGTGGCCCGGTGTATTACGTGCCAAAAATCAAAAGTGGAGCACCAAAAACCGTACGGTGCAATGCAGCCCCTAGAGATTCCCGTGTGGAAATGGGACTCGGTTGCGATGGATTTTATCATGGGATTACCCAAAAACCGAGCGGGCCATGATGCAATTTGGGTCATTGTTGACCGACTGACGAAGAGTGCACACTTCCTACCTGTAAATATGAAGTACCCGTTGCATAAGTTGGCTCGGATTTACATTCAAGAAATTATCCGACTGCATGGCATACCTACTTCCATCGTATCAGATAGGGACCCTAGGTTCACGTCCCGGTTTTGGACCAGCATGCATCAGGAAATGGGGACAAAGCTTTGGCTTAGTTCTGCCTACCACCCCCAATCGGATGGACAATCTGAGCGGACAATTCAGAGTCTAGAAGACCTATTAAGAGCGTGTGTGTTAGAGCATGGTGGGGACTGGGAGCAGTACCTCCCCTTGATCGAGTTTACATACAACAACAGCCATCATCACAGCATTGGCATGGCACCCTACGAGGCACTATATGGACGCAGATGCCGAACCCCACTCTACTGGTCGGAAACGGGTGAAAGTCTACTATTGGGACCAGACATCGTGAAGCAAACCACAGAGCAGATCCGAGTGATACAGGGAAGGATGAAAGCATCTCAAGACAGGCAAAAGAGCTACCATGACAAGCGCACTAAACCATTGGAATTTTCAGTCGGAGACAGAGTGTTTTTGAGAACTTCTCCGAGTAAAGGAGTCGGACGAGCCTTAAAAAGTGGGAAGTTAAGCCCTCGATACATTGGGCCTTATGAGGTGTTAGAACGAGTCGGCCCCGTGGCATACCGCATCGCATTACCGACTCACTTGTCCCGATTGCACAACGTATTTCATGTGTCTCAACTAAGGAAGTATTTACATGACTCCAGCCACACAATGCCTGACGATGAGGTAGAGATCAAAGAAGACCTGACCACTGTGACTACACCAATTGGAATCGTGGGCCGATCGTCAAGCGTTTGAGAAACAAAAACATAAGGCTAGTTAGAGTGGAGTGGCAGCAAGGCAAGACTACCTCTTGTACCTGGGAACGCGAAGACACCATGAGACAGCAGTACCCCGAGTTGTTTACCTAGGTGAGTACCGACTGAATTTCGGGGACGAAATTCTTTTCAAGTGAGGGAGAACTGTAACATCCCAGTTTGAAGCTAACTACCGAATGAAAAATGAACCATCAAGATTCGATTTCAAGTGAAAAAGCAACCATTAATTGTATCTAACTATCACGTGAATTTTAAGCCATCGAAAAGGAGTAAAATAATTTAGGAGTTTTAGCAGCCCAACCACCCTGAAATCAGAAAAACACTAACTAATTAAAATATAAGGGATAGTGATGGCCAGGTGATGGGCGTGGTGCGCATGGCTGTGGGATCACGCTCTCCCAACCCACTCTCCCCTTCCTTGTGTGAATATATGTATAAGTAGACATAGGCCTGGTCACAAAAACACTCACTGTTCCTTCAGATTCTTTCCTCCGTCGCTTCATCCTCTCTTTTCCCTCTTCGTCTCCATCCTCCTTTTCCCCTCTGTCTTACTCCTCGCTCCTGGAGATCGTGACTGTAGTACTGGAGGACGGACCACACTCCATCCCAGAACCAGGCGCAGGATACGACGGAGCCAAGGAAGACCGAACAAACCAGGAGAAGGACATCGGACCCAACAACGAGAGCAGAAAGGTTTCTGAGGTTCTTTTATAGGTAGGGGGCGCTTGCATGTCGAATGCATGGTCTACGAACGGTACCGGATGAACGTACTGCTTGAGTGTGTGTGTGTGCATGTGTTTACAATCATTAAAGCTGATGCATGAATTAAGATTCGGGATCACGATTTCATGGGGGATGACATAGTCTGTTAGTGAATAATGATGACAAATGATATGCATGGCTCTATCTTCTTATCACTGTGAAAAATATGCGTGTGTATGTCTTAGTTGACTTGTTCAATGTTGTTATTTTGATGATTGATTGTAACGTGTGTAACTGACAAAACAAATACGCGTACTGTGAGGAAATCCGTTCTTACTTAATGGCTATGAAGGAGGCATTTGTGGCGTGATGATACGTGCTGGTAAATGCATTAGTTGCATGTGCATGAGTGGGGTGACCCGTGGGAGGTCATGAAACCCCGAGGGAATGACTTCCAGCTACCGACCCTGGCTAGATCCTGATAGTGCTCGTGGTAGCCGTAGGAGCTAGAGAAGAGTCTCGAGACGCCCATGGGAGGCCGGTACCACCTGGTAAGAGCTGAGGGACGAGGGACCAGAAGAAAGGGGGCCGTAACTGAGAGTCATTACCCGAGTCGGATCCGCAGGCATGCATATAGATATGAGGCTGATCGTGGTGATGCATAAATCTATGTATGTATATGTGTATGATTTCCAAATGCATGAATTTATGTGCGTGCATAGGATCTCCGAGTGCATGAATATATGTATGGATGTGGAAATAAACTCTGTGTAGTATGTGTGTTATGGACGTTGTCTTGAACTGCATGAACTTGGTTAACTTGAGAAAGATTGAATGATGGTAGGAGCGTGTACTGACGCTGATACCGAGTCTGTGATTATCATTTTACATGTAAAAGCTCACCCCTGCAGTGGCCATATTTCAGTGAACATCTCTCGGAATGAAGAATAAAGGAGGAGCCGGGTGTGGAGCAGAGCAGCCGAGTATTATGGAACGTGTGTATATATGTGTATACCGTGTGCATGTCGTATTTAATGTTTTAGAAAAAGCCTTGGCCGGCTTGTGTTTGATCTTGGTTCTTATTTACGAAACTTGAGCGCTTCGGATAGAAGGGACATGTTGTGTTTGTAATTATTTAGATGTTTCCTGATTATATGTATATATATAGGTGTGTTGCGTGTTATATTGTGTTGCGGAAGGTGTTGAATGATAAGTACGGATGCCTAAGCATACCTTACGAGCGTAGGAGGCCGGTGTGGCTATGGGTAAGTAGTGGGGATGAGTTTGAGGTTGAAAGGATGAAATAGAGAGTTTAAATATGCTTCAAATGAGGGAAGAACGAAAGACGAGTGAAAACCCCGAGTGGTCATAAGAAGAGAGATCATTACCGAGTGAAAAATGTTAGCAAAAACCGAGTAAGGGAGAGTTAGTATTTTCCGAGCGAAAACATGAATAAATCCTGAGTGAGGCAGAGTGGCGCTTCCCGAGTGAAAACCTCGAGTGATTCCCTGCTGTGAGAGGAGTTCAATTGGCAGTTTTGGGAGGATTGGATCCTAAGTGTAAGGTAATGATAATCCGAGCGAAGGATGTGAAGTCCGAGTGAGTAAGGATTGGTGTCCCGAGTGGTTGGGTTTGGAGAAGCCGAGTGAGACTTAACCTCCCAATTTTCCGAGTGAAGTTTCTCGCTTCAGCAAGCAATATACTCGCTCCAGCGAGTGCGGGCTAGGAAGACTTATGTTGGACTCACGTGGGCGGAGTCATACCTCGCCGAGGTGCTAGAGCAGTTCGCCCAAGCGTGAGGACTCGCGCAGAAGCGAGTAGTTGTCAGAGTGAGATATCGCCCAATTACCCTTCCTCTCCGTTGTGGCGCTAATGCGACCCCAACAACGGTGTTGACCCCGGCTTGGGCGTTGTGGTTGAGTCCGCCCAAGCGTTGTCGTTCCTAGTTGAGTTGGGCGGAATGAGTTCAGGCCCCTCTTTCCTCCACAAACCACCACTGCACATATACATCTCCCTTCTCCTTCCCCTTACCTATTTCCTCCTACTGAATGACTAGTGTTACTTGTGGAAAAGTTTCTTTATGAATTCCCCTCCATCCGCTGTTGCATTACCATACCCCACCTAGGCGGTATCAGACCTCGCCTGAGCGAGCCAACGGTGTTGTGCAATCCGCCCAGGCGCTGGTGTGTTACATTAAACCAAACGAACCGGTTCTAGTCTTCGTTTTTCTGTAAATTGCCATATGCGTGTAAATGCTCTTCATTTTCCCCTTGCCTGCCTCTTTCCTTCTATGTCGAATGAGCCGTGACTGTTTTTGTGAAAAAATTTTCTCATGGTTTTGGAATTATTATTTGCAAGGATTAGGGTGTTACAGTTGGCGTTGAGAGCGTTGGTGTCACCTATGTGGGCAAACAGTTTGGTACTAGTAAAATGGCCAAGCCGTTGGGAGCTGAATAGAAGGCTGGGAGCCTACATTGCAACGAATGAAAACCGATTACACACGAATGCGGAACCGAGTGAATTAATCTGTGTACATGTACAGTTGATATGTATGAAATCTGATTGCATAAGTATATGTTAATGTTATTGAGATAGTGTGTGCATATATCCGAATGATAATTGATGGATTCTGATCGGTAGATGTATTATGCGTGTCCTAATTAATTGGCATTGTTATGTTATTGATTGTTGCTATGCATGAATATATATATTGCTGCACTAATGAGGAATAATCTGAGTCAGTATCTATCATTTAATATCTAAGATACTCACCCCCCTACTGTGGCTATATTTTACAGTGAATGTCTCTCGGGATGATGAATGAAGGAGGAGCTGAACGCTGAGTGAAGTGCTTGTGCACTATCAGAATATCTGTGTATATGTATATACTGTGTATAAGGTTTTGTTAAGCCTTGGCCGGCTCGTATTTTGGTCTTAGTCTCTTTATATCAGAATTTGAACTCTCTCGGTTGAGAGTATGACAATGTGCCTGTAAATATTTATATATATTCCTATATATGTCATACTGTATGTTTATTCTATGCTGTGTGTGATGTCTGAGTGATATACATATACGTACTTTTCCGAGCGTGTGAGGTTGGTATGACTATAAGTAAAAATGGAGCTAAGTTATTGTGTGGGAAGCGAGATAGTGACCTTACCCCGAGTGGGAATTAATCTGAGCACCCTCAGAGTGATAAACCGTTAGGATTTCCTCGAGTGGTATATATTCATGCTTTCCGAGTGAGTGTTTTCCGACAGAAGAGTGATCTATAAGGTTCTGAGTGAAACCCATTGTAGTAACTTATTGGAAGTTAGAAGATTCTTAGGTGAGACCTGACTTAGTAAGATGACTTGAGTGAGAAAAATTATATGTGACGAGTGAAAAACAAGTGAAATACTCTGAGTGGTAAAAGACCGTGAAAGATATCCCGAGTGGAAGTACTCTTAGATCCCGAGTGGAATGACCGTGGGAATTGTTTCCCGAGTGGTCAACGTTTGTATCCTGAAAGAATGATGTTGAGGAGTGTGATGTAAACTTCTGAATGAAGCTTGTGCGTGTGAGGGTCAATCTGAATAAATCGAGAGTAAAGACTTTTCCAAGTGAACCAGACTCTGAATCCGAGTGAGGGAATACCAAGTGGAGTTGCTCGCCTCAGTGACTAAGTGTTCGCTCCAGCGAGTGAGAGCGAAGGGAAGGTCTCGATTTGGCTCCGCTTAAGCTATGCGTGCTTCGCCCAAGCGTGTTGAGTAGTCTCGCTCAAGCGATGTTGAATCTCGCCCGAGCGAGTGGGCGCTGTTGGGTTCGCCCAGGTTCTGCATCTTCCACTATTTGCCTTGTGATTAAATTGCTTTCCTTCCTTCTTGTCCTGATTCTACTCTCCTTAACCCTCAACTGCTCATCTTGCCCTTGAATCCCCTTTGATTTTTGGAAAAATTTTTCTGGTCTCAGTTTATTCTCGAATTGAACTTAGGACGTTTCATTTTGGTATCAGAGCAGACCCAAAAGGTCCAAGGCCAAGGTATGCTTACTTTAAGTAAGTGGTTGTGTACACTGTGACCGAGTGTCGTAATTAATGGCTGTGTCTGATGGACTTGATCCATGTTTAGGCACGATTTGCGTGGTTATGTGCTTGTGAAGTGTTGTTTTGAGGGTAGAAGATTGTTCCTATCTTGGTCCGATTAATTATATGATATATGTATATGAAGATTGTATAATATGTTATAGTAATTGAATGCTAGGTTGAGATCCGATCGGCAGTGAGTAACTCTGTAAACTTATCCTTGAGGGGGTGTTAGTTTTAGGATAAGTCATGGCGAATCGTCAAAGCATGGAAGCCATAGCCGCGACATCCCAATGTTTTGCTGACGTGTTTGAGAGGTAGGGCCAGCCTCGAGCTGAAGATGGCCAAGTATTGGATCGCTTCCTGAAGAGGAAGCTGAGTGAGTTTCAAGGAGGATTTAATCCCGAGACAGCATACAAGTGGATTCAAGACTTAGAGAGAGTTTTTGGGGGCCTTCACTGTACTGGGGCCCAGAAAGTCGAGTGCGTAGTGTACATGCTGCGAGACGAAGTGGAAAATTGGTGGAAAATCGCTAAAAACCGACTGACTGGCGCGGGTATCCAACTAGTCTGGGAGAATTTTAGAGCGTGCTTTCTGGAAAAGTATTTCCCCGACACGGTGAGGAGTCGGAAAGAATTGGAATTTATAGAGCTGAAGCAAGGTTCCATGTCTGTGGAAGAATATGCTGCAAAGTATGAGGAACTATGTTTGTTTTATCCGCCTTTCCAACAACCTGGAACTAAGAGTTCCAAATGCATCAAGTTCGAGAGCGGACTGAGGTCGGATATTAAGAGAGCATTCAGGCACCAGGAAATTAGGAGCTTTCCTGTATTGGTGAATAAGTGCAGAATTTTTGAAGGGGATGACAAGGCCCACTCGGGCCAGAGTAGCAAAGTAGACCATTCCTTGAAGCCCCAGCAATCTCGCTTCAAGAGGCCGAACAACGCTGGTAGGAACAAACCCTTTTCCAGGTTTGGGGGTCAGAGTCAGCAAGAAAGACGACCAGTTATAGGAGACGGAAAATGTTTTAAGTGTGGAGGAAATCATTACGCTCGGGATTGTAACAGCGATGGTGGGATGGTGTGTTACCATTGTAATGAGAGAGGGCATATTCGCCCTGACTGTCCCCAACTACGTCAAGCAAACGCCAATGTGCGCCAGGGAGGTTTCCAAGGGAGAAGCTGTGAAAACGGTGGCCAAGGATCGGGGGGCAAAGGTAATGGAGCCAGAGGAAATATGATGTTTGCCCCAAACAACCGAAGGAGAAATACCGACCAACCGGCTGCTGTGAGAGTCTACGCCATCAACGCTGAGGAAGCTGCACAAGCGAATGACTTGGTGCAAAGTAAGTGCTTACTCGGTAGATATACACTTAATGTAGTTTTTGATTCTAGAGCTACCCATTCTTTTATAGTCGATGAGTGTGTAAGACGTTTAAAGTTGCCGACTGTGTATATGGATCGGACTTTGGAAGTAGCCAATCCGACTGGCACTAAGGTGTTGACATCAACAATGTGTAAGGACATAACCTTTATGTTGGACGATCAGAGTTTCACCTTCGATTTGGTGTGTGTACCTCTAAAGGACCTCGACATTGTACTTGGCATAGATTGGCTTTCAGCCAACAAGGTGTTGGTGGACTGTCAAAACCGAAGAGTGATTTTTCTGAGGCAGAACAATGAGGACTACTTTCTTGGGCACCACTTGGACCGGACTGATCCAAGCGCTGTCTGAGATAGGATAAATAATTCCTGCATCAAGAAGTTTGACCACCTCTTTCCTGACTGCCTCTTTCATTATTGGGTTCAATCTGCGTTGTGGCTGTACTACAGGGGAATAATCATCCTCCATCAGAATTTTGTGCATACAAAATGATGGACTGATTCCCTTCAAGTCAGAAATATTCCAGCCAATTGTAGATTCATGTGCCTTTAATACCCTGATTAGTTTGTCCACATCCTCATCATTTAAGTCGGCATTAATAATAACAGGATATGTGTCGTCCTCCCTCAGGAAAACATATTTTAGATGAGAAGGTAAAGGTTTTAAATCACACTTTTCTTTAGAAAATTCTTTTCCTTTCTCAGCTTCAGTAATTTTCAAATTATTTTTCTTTTCTTTTTCAAAATCACCTACTTCTAATACTTCCAGTAGGCTCAGTATTTTCGAGTGAGAGTCATTTAACTCCTCAGTCTCGGAGTCAAAGTCATCCTCTAAAAAAGTTCGTAAGGCCTCTTTCTCAGTTTTTAAAAGCATTGGAGTGTGGTAACTTTTAATCTCTTTAATCATTAAACAATCCATCTTTTCAGTCAGATGTTTCATGGAATTGAAGACATTAAAGGTTACCTGCTCCTCCTGAACTCTTAGCATGAGTTCACCCTTTTCTACTTCAATCAATGCTCTGCCAGTAGCTAGGAAGGGTCTACCTAAAATTAAAGGAATCTCTCGGTCAGCCTCCATATCCAACACTATGAAATCTGCTGGAAAGATAAACTTGTCTACTTTAACTAACAAATCTTCCAGCATCCCTTGGGGATATTTAATGGATCTGTCAGCCAATTGCAAAGACATGCGAGTCGGTTGAAGATCATTAATTCCCAGTTTTTTCATCAAAGATAGAGGCATTAGATTTATACTGGCTCCTAGATCACAGAGAGCACTTCCTACATGAATATCCCCAATTGCACAAGGTATTATAAAAGATCCAGGATCTTCTAGCTTTTGAGGAAGTTTCTTTTGAATGATTGCACTGCACTCCTGAGTGAGAGCAATCATTTCATCCCCCTTAAGCTTCCTTTTCTTAGACAATAGTTCTTTAAAAATTTTGCATAAGAAGGCATCTCCTGCAATGCCTCGGCAAAAAGGATATTTATGTGGAGTTTCTTGAATACATCTAAGAACCTAGCAAACTTCTGCTCTTCTATTTGCTTTTTAAACCTGAGCGGAAATGGAGCATTTCTCAGTTTCTCAGGAGTCAGCTTAGAAGCTTCCTCCAGAATCAGATCAACCTTTTTCTTTTTCTTTTGGTGGACTTTATTTTCTTTTTCTTTTTCTGTTTCATTTTCATTTTCAGCTTCATTGTTAACCTGCTCGGTTTCCTGCACTATTTCTTTTTCTTTATCTTTTCCTGAGCTTATTTCCTGACTCGGAGATGGAGAAATAATTTTTCCACTCCTAGTGATTATAGCCTTGCAATGTTCCCTTGGATTTACCTCTGTATCTCCAGGGAAATTACCTGCTTGCCTCTCAGCTAATTGCTTAGAAAGCTGTCCGACTTGATTTTCTAAATTTCTTATGGACGCTTCCTGATTTTTGAAACTGGCCTGAGTGGCCTGAATGAACTGAGAAAGTACATTCTTAAGTTCTGACTTCTCTTTGACAGGAGGGTGAGAGGGTTGTTGTGGTCTATTTGTGGGTTGATTTGGTTGGATGTTCTGATTCAAATGTGGACCTTTCTGCCAGGAAAAATTGGGGTGATTCCTGTAATTAGGATTAAAGGAATTAGAAGGATAATTCCTTTGATATTGTTGCTGCCCCATATAATTCACTTGCTCGGAAGGCACATTTGGATCACACATTCCATTCTCATGGTCTCCTCCACAAAAGTCACAATTTATCATAGAAACTTGACTCAGCTTTTGGAGTTCTAAAATTTGTATACTTAGTTTCTCCAAAGCCTGAGTCATCAGTTTACTCTGAGCCAGATAAGCATCTTGTGCTTCTAGTTCTAATATCCCTCTCCTAGGGACTTGGCTCCTTTCACTAATCAGACACTCATTAGAAGCCATTACGTCAATCAGCTTTATGGCTTCTTCTACAGTTTTTGTTGTTAATGAACCTCCAGCTGAGGCATCAATCAAGACCCTGGTAGCTGGCCTGACACCATTATAGAAAATAGTTACCTGTTGCACATCAGAAATCTGATGATGAGGACATCTCCTCAAGCTCTCTTTATACCGATCCCATGCTTCCATCAAAGACTCACCTTCTCTTTGTTGGAAACACGTGATTTCATTACGCAACTTTTCATATTTAGAAGGAGGAAAGTATTTAATCAAAAATTTTCTTTGCAAGTCCTCCCAGGTGGAGATACTGCCCCTTAGTTGACTCTGCAACCAGGCTTTTACTCGGTCCCTTAGAGAAAATGGAAACAATCTCAGTCGGATTGCCTCGTCAGGGACTCCGTTCATTTTTACTGTGTCACAAATTTGGAGGAAGGTTGCTAGATGCAAATTTGGATCCTCAACCTCACTTCCTCCGAACTGTTCATTTCTTACTAACTGCAGTAGAGCTGGTTTAAGTTCAAAGTTATTTGCTAAAATTGGTGGCCTAAGGATGCTAGATTGCGATCCTTCTTCAGTCGGCCTGGAGTAGTCACCTAATGTAACTCTCCTCTGTTCTATTTCTTTTTGTTCTTTTCGCTTTTTCTCTTTTCTTAGTTTACGTTCTAACAAATCGATGTCAGGATCAAAGAAGAAAAGCTCTCCTCTGCTCCTTGACTGCATACAACAAATATCAAACAAAAGGACGATTCACAGCTATGACTACAGCTACACAAAAATATCAACTACTACAAACAAAATTGAAACTACGTACTAAATGCAAACAAAGTAAACGGTTCAGTCTAGTACCGGTCCAAGGATTGTTGATATTACTCAACAATCCCTGGTAACGGCGCCATTAACTTGATGCTAAAATCCCGAGCCATTAACTTGGTGCTAAAAATCTTAGTAAAAACAAAATATGACTCTCGGATTTATACTTTGGCAAGCGCACCAGTCGTTAAAATTGTAGAATATTTGATCGTCCCACAGGGATTGTTGTAAGTACCTTAATCTTGGACTAGTACAAGCTGAACCAACAGAAGATACATGAAGTTCACTCAGTTTTTGGTTGTTTTAGTGTTTTATAGTTGTTTTTGTATTTCCAGAAATAGAGTTAAAATGAAATGTGAAAGGTGATTAATAAAACACAGATCAGGATTGCTTTGGTTCACAAATTCATCACAAAACATGCAATTAAAGTATAATCAAACTCCATAATCTAGAGGACAATCCGCTTGTGGTTATTCCCTAATTCCTTAGGTGAAAAACACTAATCCTTAAGCATCGAACCTTAATTCCTTAAGTGCTCAATTAACGTAAGAATCTAATGCGAAATTAGAGGTTGAACTCTAACTATTCACCTAAGTTGATTAGGCCTGAACTAGTTAGAAAGCTGGAAGTTACCTAAGCTTCAACCATGATTCCTAACTGGCGAAGTTCTTCATCAGTTCTGGATTTGTCAATCCAGCAATTCTGCTCCACTCCTCAGCTTGTTCGCCTCAGGATCTAGAAGTCGATTTCCTTGCTCACAGCTTCAAGACTCCATTGCTAACCTTCGCAATCCCAACCTTAGGGATTTAGAACTCCATTGACTTCGGTTCCATCGAAGGATTGTGGAACGTCATGGAGAGAGGATTTAGAGAAAGAAAATGCATAGTGAGATGTTCGAAGTTGTGAATGAATTATATTCTATGTGAATCTATTTCTGTTCTGGTTCTCTTTTACAGAATATGTACAACCTATATATAAGCTTCTACTTAACTAACTAACTTAACTGATAACTTAGGAAACTTAAGTTAACGACTAAACTAACTAGTTACACAATTTACAGAATAATCAACTAATTACAGCTCAGCTCTTAACAGGATCCAGCTCATCCTTAGCTAATTTACAGCACAGCACCAGCTAATTAACAGCTTACTGCTTAAGTTACTAAGGGTGCAGCAGTAGAAGAGAAGGCAGCAAGAAACAACATTGGTGCTGAGTGCCTTCTGGAGGGAACGATCGCTGTTTTAAATATCAGCCTTTTCGCTTGAGTGAACTTTGTTCTTGCTTGAGCGAACTTGAGATATGTACTGCAGTGTTGCCTTCTCGCTTAAGCGTTATGGATAAGTTTGGGCGAATGAATAATGTTTTAAGGAAACGCTTGAGCGTAGGCTTGCTTTGCTTGAGCGAACTTTGACCCTCGCCCGAGCGAATTTAACTATCGCTTAAGCGAATTGTCTTTTCAATCAGCATTTCTGAAATTGACGCTCGGGTTCTTCTTTTTATTTTCAATTGGTTCCTTATTCTCTTTTGGAGTCGGTATCTTGGAAGTCTTTGCAGTCAGCTTTTCGTTAACAAATCATTAAATAATATAGTCAAAACTAAACAATAATTAATAAATTATGTTAAATAAAAGGTGGAATAATTAAGTCTTTTCAAGACTTATCACATCCCCAAACTTAAATCTTGCTTGTCCTCAAGCAAATACTCAGATTATTTAATTAATCAAGTTGTTATTTAACACAATCAACCTGTCCTTAACTTAGTTCATGCTATAATTATTGAATACCGACCATGCTTTCTTTTCGTAATTTCTAAAACTATAATAACTTACACCTCCTTTGGGAGACAAGCTGCTGATGCTTTCCTCACTGGTCGGTGTTTAACTCTTCTCTCGGTGTATAGGGTAAATAGAATGCACTCATCACCTGTATACTTGTTAGATAAACATAAGCTTGCAACAGTTCTAAACGTCATGCCATATGCCATCATAATCAAATCAGTAAGGGCTTTTTAAGCTTATAATGGGGCTGGGCTACAGGCTTAATTATTGTTTTCCGAGTGAATATCGGGTTACAAGATGTGTCCACTGATGCCTTGACTCAATTTTCAACTTAACTGCCTCTACTTAGCAAGCTCCATTATTTTCCGAGTGAATGCTAACTTAACACTTTCGGTGCTTTGCACCTTCTTTTTCTTTCAGTCCTTCGGACTTTTCCTTTTCTTTCTTCTTTTCCATCTTTTTCCGATCACATTTCAATCGGTGCTTTGCACCTTTTTCCTTGCTGATTTTTTTCATTTTTTTCTCAGCTTTTCTATTTTTCCTTTCATTTGCCTCTATTTATTCATCTATAACCAAGGTCGGAGTGTGTCCTTAATTGATGCTAGGCACACTCTTCATCCCCAAACTTAGAACTTGCTGTTGGAAATATGCACTAAAAGCCTATATAGGTTCGCATCATTTTGAATAAGTCATTTTTTGTTAAATAGTTTAACAACTTTTACATATCCTTGGAGTAATAGGTCATATGAGAGTTATTCCTAAAATGTCCCTAGTCAAGTATTTACGTGGGGACATGTAAATACATTAGGACTAGTGTGTGAATGTACTGATGATCTGATCTCACAGATCATGGATATAAATGATATCAAGTCTTCACACGAGTACACATTAAGAGTAATGATGTACTAGACAGACCCACCATGAGAACGTTGCATGGATCGTTACATGAATGTCATAAACGATTCTCAATGTGATAATGGTATATGTAGTCCTTTGACCTGAAGTCACTACGATTCCTACATAAGGAGTTTATTATTTTAATACAATTAAACGTCTTATGTAATAAGAGGACTATAAAGGTTGTGGTTAGGCAATGTACAAATTATGCAGAGGGATGTGGGTGATGTAGATGGGATTTGTCTCTCCTATGTGACAGGAGTGATATCTATAGGCCACTTGATGGAGTGAGACTAAGGAAATGCATGGCCATGCTAGAAAGAATAAATATTGGATATTTATTCGGATAAAGTCTACTCCGGTATCAAGTAAAATAAATTGGACCGTACAAGGATGACACGACCTTGCCTTGGGCCCAATTAGGATATCGTGACAAAAGGAACAAACATATAAAATAATTATCACTTATAGGTTATGTTGTTAATAAAGAATATTCGGACATAATGATGCATTGCTAGATGTCGCTCTTATTTTATATTAATAATAAAATAGTTTATTATTAATATAACCGAGTATTTTACCTATAGGGTCACACACATAGAGTAAGCCCATCAGAAAATAGTTTTTTATTTTAGTTGGACTAAAATAAGACTATTGGGCCTAACTCATTTAGAATGAGTAAGGAGCCTACTCTTTAGAGAGCAAATTAGGTCAAACCTAAGCCTATAAATAGAGCATAATATGCTCATAGGCGGCTACCCTAAAGAGACACAAAAATACGCAAAAGTTACAAAAGCTACACGCCGTCAAACTAGCATTTGGAAGGTGTAGCATTTCTGGTGGGAGTACTCGTGTGGACTTCTAAAGTACGAGGCTACGATTGCTTCGATATTCTTCAAGAGGTAATCCTAAAACACAATTTTCGTGTGTGTTTGTCTTATGCTTTGAAACACGGCGCTTTGCAAATCCTATGGGAATCCTTGTATTTCCGCTGCTCATACACTAGGGATTCCTAACAGTGGTATCAGAGCCAGGTTGCAAAACCGTGTTTTGGGCAAATGTTTGTTTAAAGAACATGTAAAAATAAAATAAAATTTCTTTTATGAAAAGAATTATAAAGGTTGAATCCTTTTGCAAAGGTTGCATTTTTTTATATATATCTTGCAAAGGTTGCATTTTTTTGAGATATGTTGCAAAGGTTGCACCTTTTGAAAGCTAATATCAATATATTTTGCTTTATGTATATTGATTTCTTTTCTCAAAATTTTAATTAAAGAACATGTTTTTAGGATGTGCTTTATTATATGAACATGTTGTATGTTGCAATGGTGATTGTTTTATATATGTTCTAATTATAAGGCATGTTTTATGTTTATTTAATTAAATTGAAATCAAGGGTTGTATGCAATGACGTCTATATGCTTTCTCTTTTCTAATATGAATTGTTCATGTGAGATTGTGTTTAGAAAGTTTAAGAGTTACACCCTAGCCGTAATGAAAACTAAGATTCAAAAGTTGAAACCTAGCCGTAATGGTTTTTTATTTATTTGTAAATGTTACAAATAAAATATTTGATTTTAATATTATATTTTAAATTCGATTTGTAAAAGTTACAAATCAAATTTTTAATTATTTGTTAAAATTAAAGTTTGTAAGAGTTACAAATTTAAATAATTTATTCTTATTAATTTTAATAAGATTTGCATCATATGTGATCTTTTTAAAATTAATGTGATTTGTAGGAGTTACAAATTGATTCATATTTATTAAATTTAATATGATTTGTAATTGTTACAAATAGAAGATAAGATCTTTATTAAATTTAATAATTTTAAAATCAAATATTTAATCCTTAATAAATTTGATAGGATTTGTAAAAGTTACAAATTAAAGATAAGATCTTTATCAAATTTAATAGGATTCAAAATAAAATATCTTGAACTCTAGAGATAAGGTCTAAAATTTAAACCTTGATCGTTCCTAAAAATTAGGATGATTGTTGAGACTCTAGAGATAAGGTTTAAAAGTTAAACTTTGATTATTCCTATTTTAGGATAATTATAAGGGTCAAAAGATAAGGTTTAAAAGTTAAATCTTGGTCGTTTCAAAATTAAAGATTTCAAATTGTTTGAAATCATAACCGAATATTTTGAGCTGTTAATGGTCAGTGGGACGTTCTGGCTAGGAAAGACTTGGTACTTAAGCGGTCACTCCGGACCCACCTCTCTTTCCTGGGAACTAACCTGATTACAGTACTAAATATTTGGGTTGGAACACCCCTTGACCCTGTCTGTTGAACGGTCAACAGAGCCACCAAACTTCCTTGTGTAGTTTTCCTTTTATGACCCGCGTGTTTAATTATGTGTTTTAAAATTTATTTTATTTTAAATACAATTGATTACTCTATTAATTGATTAATTAACACGTCCAGCGGTGAATGGTTATGGTCTTAGATTTTTTTTATTTAATTTTAAATACAGCCTGCGTGCTGTGCCTTACTCTATTCTTAAACTTCTTCTCTCAACCCTTCACTCGTATGTCAAACGAGTTTTCTTTATTACATTGTAATCTTGGAAAAGCCAACAAGGTGGAGACCTAGAAGAAACCTAGAGTGGTGATGGATATGACCTTGAAAGGAACAAAGGAGTGGTGACTCTAGGAGGATGGTGGTTTCAAGAAGTAGGACTTCATGAAGTCAAGACACCATAGTTCCTTTAGGTTTATTTTATTTTATTTTATTTTCTAGGAAGACCATAACCATCTCACAATTTTTGATTGCATGTTTTGGGGTTTTATTTTACGTTAAAGCGTTTAATGAAAGTTGGTAATGAACAATAAGAAAATTGAAATCCCTCAAGCCCGACAATCATACCTTCCAATAAGTAATAACGTCTAACTTGATATAAATAAAGTGCAGGTCACATCATAGTTGGGTGTCTTTATTTATGTTTAGTAGGACATGATTGGATAATTGGATTATCCAAGTATTATTAAGTTTTATTCAAATAGACTTTTTTCAATTGGATTGGAAAAGCCTAAAGGTATGAACAGTCTAAAACGCGTTCTAATAAACAACAGTCATCAATTCTAGTTTCAATAAAGTGTAGGTTCTGCCAAAGCAGGGTGCTTTTATTGATATTAGTAAAGGATGATGGATAATTGGATTATCCAACCATTTGTTATTTGACTTATCTAGGTAACTTTAATCATATTGAAGAACCTAGAAGCGTTAATATTAAGTTTAAACACCTTCTAATAAGTAACACTTGTCGAGACTAATGTCAATAAATAGTGGGCCTGCCAAAGCAGGGTGCTATCATTTATATTAGTAAGGCGCGATGGGATAATTGTAATATCCAAATTGTTTTTATTAGGCCTAAACTTAACTAAGTTTTTCAATTGGATTGAAAATAACTTAGAGGCGTAAGGATTGAGCTTAAATTCATAAGATGAATAAGGGTAAAGAGTTACTCACTCAATCATCCAAAAGTTGCATGAGATGCAATGGGAAATGTGTTTCCTACCTAAATAACCAAGGGTTGGGCGATCAACCAAAGCTGACTCAACATTAGGCCAAATATGGATCTTGGCCCACTAGAAAAATCTTCCAATGGGATTTTTTTTATGATTCAGTGAGGGTATTTGTTTTGAATCAAAATAGTGGGAGACAACATATTTATTTAATGACCAAAATTTAAATATGTTTTAAATAGAAGTGATAGATTTGCATGTAATTTGTTTTAGAATAACCATGATATACCAAATATTGTTTTGTTGCAATCTGTCCTTTGGAAGGACACTTTATCTAAAAAAAATGCCTAGATAGGTATTGAGACTTGAGAATTATCTTCATTAAAGATGAAGCGGCAGTGTGTGATGTTTGGCTTATATGTCATCTATGGTTGGGTCTTGAATACCCTATGGAGTCTGCATAAACTCTAAGCTATAAAAGGCAATATGAATATATGGGAGATATACGATATGATCGTATACAGACTTTATTAAGGCCAAGTTAGTCTGGAAGTCTATAAGGTGATCAAGAAAGGAAATTGTTTCCAGTTTTAGCCAAAATAAGACATTGAAATAATTTGTCTAAAGAACTTGAAGGAGTTCAAAAGAAAGGGAAGTAAGACTTCCACTACAGGTCATGTTATAAAAGTCAAGTTATTTTACTTCACTAACATTAGTATCAGATACTAGTAGTAGATCTCAAATTTTGAAAGATCAAGGAAGCAGATCACTTGTTAAGGGTGGAGAAATCTGTGTAAAATTGAGCAAAAATTGCTACAATAAAGAGAAGATCTTTACCTATTGGGCTAGTTAGTGAACTAGACATTGTGCATATTGTTTCTTGTTAGACAAGAAATGTTTTTCTTATTATAAAATAACTTTATTTCTTCAAATGGAAGTTGATGCACAATTGAGTAATGGATTCCACATCCTAAATCTCAAAACACCCATTTATAACAACTGCCAAAGTAGGTTAAAATAAAGATTTTGAACCTTACTTACATAGTATTGTCTCCTAAGGCAAATGGATAAGAAACATATTTTCTAAATACCATTAATGTGGTTATATGGACTCTTTTTGATTTTGGAATCAACGGAGACATGTAAATCTTATTTATTGGAGAGATAATTGAGACCTCATTCATTGAAAAGATGAGTAATCTATTATCTAATACATAATGATGTATGTGGGCCTATTGGAACAATAACTAGATATGTTTTTCAATACTTCAACATACTAATTGAAAAGTCAATGAGTATGGATTTATGTAACATAAGTTAGAAAGTCTTTGAAAAGTTCAAAGAATTCATAATGAAGTGAAAAACTAAATTGACAAGACAATTAAAGCTCTTGATTAGATCAAGATAGCAAATAATTTGAGTTATAAGTTTGATAACTATCTAATAGAGTGAGAGATTACCTCTTAACTCATTCCTTATGGAATGCCTTAATAGCATCTCTACGGGGAAAAGTCAAATCTTGTTGGACATAGTTTGATTATTGATTATTATCAAACATCTCTAACTCCTTCAATGTTTCTTTATTAACAAAATTTCCATACTTAACCATGTTCCATCTTAGACTTTCTTAAAGAAACCATATATGATATGGACTAGGAAGAAACCTAGTATGTCTTTACTAATAATTTGGAACTATGATGCTTCTATAGAGCATCCAACTCTGACAAGGTCGGATCCAAATTAGATAAATGTCTTCTGTGAGATACCCAAAGAAAGCTAAGGGTTATCAATTCTATAATCCATCTGAGAATAAAAGGCTTGTTGCTTAGAATGTTGTATTCTTGAATAAGAGTACATCCCTTAAAGAATCAGTGGGAGGATGGTAGAACTTGAAGAAATTCAAGTATCACAAAGCATTTAAAAGTCAAGGATGGACTTGGAGCAGAAATCACAAAGTGTTGTGAAATCCTTAGCTTCGGTAGCACAAGACTTGTGTAAGATCAAATAGGATATGTCACCAAACCTGAAAGATATAGATATCTTATAAATCAGGAAGGAGGCATATTGCTAAATAACTAAGCTTCTTATGAAGAGGCCAATGCAAGTTTAGATTCTAAGACATGGCATAAGACCATGGGATTTGAAATGGGTTCCATGTATATTAACAAGGTATGAACCTTGTTTGACGCACCTAAAGGGTAAAACCTATAGGATGCAAGTGGGTTTTCAAAAGGAAAACTAAACATGGATGGTAATAAAAGTACCTTTAAAAGCAAGATTGACAAAATTCAATTAGCTTAAAAACCATTTAGATCCTGCTTATTGTAGCAGTATACCACCATTATGAGATATGGTAGATAGATGTCAAGATGGAAATCATCTTGAGGATGTGTATATGACACAACCTAAAGGCCTTTTATGCCTAAAACATCTAGGAAGGTATGTGAACTGCAAATGTTCTATTTATAGACTAAAGCAAGCTTTTAGAAGCTAGAATCTTCATTAAAGAATGAAGATAAATCTTGTGACTATAAAAGGGTTAGTAACTGCACAATTATAGTTCTAGTATTACATGCAGAAGACATGCTTCTTATAGAACTAATAATATTCTCATTCTATAGTCAAGAGTATCCTTAAACACTTAAGAAGGACTAAGGATTTAATCTTGATAAATGGAAGATGAGCTCGTTGTAAAGGTTACATCGATGTCAATTTTTAAGTAATTTGAAAGACTTAAGATTGCAATCAAAATATATGTGTTGTCAAGATGGTTACGATGTATGCTTGAAAGGTTCAAAGCAAGAAACAATCATTGGTTCTACTAACAAATCTAAGTATTTTGCTAAGTCAATTTACATTTAGTCATTCCAAATGTTTTGTATCCTATGAGTTTCCACTGTGATGACAATGGAACCATAGAACAATATAAGGAAGTGGATTAATTCAAGCATATACTTAAATAGTTCCATCTTTGGAAGATGTGAAAATATGCAATGTGCATACCAACAAAATTGTTGGGAACCCACTAGTAAAACCGCTTACGTAGTAAAAGCATAAAGGCACTGTAGACGTCGTTGGGCATTAACCTTATCGGCTCTAAGTGCAAGTGGGAGATTGTTGGAAATATGCACTAAAAGCCTATATAGGTTCGCATCATTTTGAATAAGTCATTTTTTGTTAAATAGTTTAACAACTTTTACATATCCTTGGAGTAATAGGTCATATGAGAGTTATTCCTAAAATGTCCCTAGTCAAGTATTTACATGGGGACATGTAAATACATTAGGACTAGTGTGTGAAGGTACTGATGATCTGATCTCACAGATCATGGATATAAATGATATCAAGTCTTCACACGGGTAAACATTAAGAGTAATGATGTACTGGACAGACCCACCATGAGAACGTTGCATGGATCGTTACATGAATGTCATAAACGATTCTCAATGTGATAATGGTATATGTAGTCCTTTGACCTGAAGTCACTACGATTCCTACATAAGGAGTTTATTGTTTTAATACAATTAAACGTCTTCTGTAATAAGAGGACTATAAAGGTTATGGTTAGGCAATGTACAAATTATGCAGAGGGATGTGGGTGATGTAGATGGGATTTGTCTCTCCTATATGACAGGAGTGATATCTATAGGCCACTTGATGGAGTGAGACTAAGGAAATGCATGGCCATGCTAGAAAGAATAAATATTGGATATTTATTCGGATAAAGTCTACTCCGGTATCAAGTAAAATAAATTGGACCGTACAAGGATGACACGACCATGCCTTGGGCCCAATTAGGATATCGTGACAAAAGGAACAAACATATAAAATAATTATCACTTATAGGTTATGTTGTTAATAAATAATATTCGGACATAATGATGCATTGCTAGATGTCGCTCTTACTTTATATTAATAATAAAATAGTTTATTATTAATATAACCGAGTATTTTACCTATAGGGTCACACACATAGAGTAAGCCCATCAGAAAATAGTTTTTTATTTTAGTTGGACTAAAATAAGACTATTGGGCCTAACTCATTTAGAATGAGTAAGGAGCCTACTCTTTAGAGAGCAAATTAGGTCAAACCTAAGCCTATAAATAGAGCATAAGATGCTCATAGGCGGCTACCCTAAAGAGACACAAAAATACACAAAAGTTACAAAAGCTACACGCCATCAAACTAGCATTTGGAAGGTGTAGCATTTCTGGTGGAAGTACTCGTGTGGACTCCTAAAGGACGAGGCTACGATTGCTTCGATATTCTTCAAGAGGTAATCCTAAAACGCAATTTTCGTGTGTGTTTGTCTTATGCTTTGAAACACGGCGCTTTGCAAATCCTATGGGAATCCTTGTATTTCCGCTGCTCATACACTAGGGATTCCTAACACTTGCTAGTCCCTAGCAATAAGTAAGACTGAGCAACTCATCAGCAGAACATCCAGGGGTAAATCAGTTGGTGTTTCAGGATAAAAAGGCTTGTAACGTTAGGTGAATAAACAGAATAAAAGGGTCTCAGGCTCAAACATAATTTTTGGATCAAATAGGAAGGTTACTTTTTTGGCCCTGGCTGAATTAACAAAGAAGGCCTTCATCATTTCCGATTGGCTGGCATACAAACAATTAGCAAGTACTGAAGCAAATTCTGTCTCACTAACTAGCATGCAAGTTCACTCGGAAAAGAATAAAACAGGCTCAAAAGCTACGAATATAATAGTTAATCAGCCAGTCATGTCCCCAAACTTAATGTGAGATCATACATTCAGAGTGCTAACTAGCATGCCGAGTAAATAATTAATTAATGATGAAAAAGTTATGGGCAGAGATCCTGAGTTAAACAAAACTGATCAGTTAATTTATCTGACTAAGCTTAAGAATCAGCAACTTTAATTTATTAAGATGGATTTGAAATTAAACAATAAACATATTTTAGCAACTAATAAGTCAGAATATCAATTAAGGAGTGAGTCGGAAAAATACTTCCCTTTTTACTTGAGTGACTGTGGATGGGAAACACGTGGTCGGATTGGGATGCATTAATTTACCGATACAATCGAAAAACAGAATAAAACAAGTAATTTTAACAAAGAAAGAGAGTTTCATTACAACTAAAATAAAAGCACATTCATTGTTCAGGAAACAGTTAGAATAATGTCAGGTTAATTACATAAAAACATTATAATAACACATAGTAGTAACTCAAGCATCCTGATCTTCATTCTCTTTGTCCTGCTCTGAAGGTGGTGAGAGGTCAGCTGCTTGGGATACGTCCTGTGAGGGAATATTGAATCCAATGGAAGCTAACCACGCATCTCTGTCAGGTGGGGCTCCCATTTCTGCTGTGTGTTCTATCCTCATTCTCGTGGCAATCTTTCTGAGCATGAGATCGTGGTTCAAGACCCGATCATAAATTCCAAGTTGTATCTTCTTTATGACCTGCAATTCCTGCAACACCACAGAAATGTCAGAAGAAGAAGAACCGACTCCTGCAGATTGCCTGGGACGCTCGGACTCTTTAGTTTTAAACTTTATAACATGGTCTTCAGCAACCTTAACACTTTCAACTTCTGGCAATTCATTCCTCTCTACTGCAGGGGATGCATTCTTCTCAGCTTTACTTTGACTGGGTGCATGTTCAGAAGAATCAGATATACTGATTGTTGCTACTTCCTTTTCGTTATCTATATGCTTTCTTCTCACACTTCCTTCTGTAAAATTTGGTCTAGGTTTTTGCAGGAGTCTCTGTGATCTTCTTTTCATAGTTAATGTTAAAAGAATGCTGATAAATAACCTAGATGAAAAATAAGAACAGAAATCCAAAAGAAACACAGCAAACTAAAAATGTGAGGTGCATGGCTATGAACAGTGGAAGAATATTACCAAAGAAGCAAGAAGATACTACACACGCACTTAGAAGTGCACGAAATTGTGTTTATATGTTGTTATAGGTTTTGATAATGACAAACAAGCAAAGCAAACGCTCAAGACTCAAAATTCAATCATGAAAATATCAAGGCATTTACTTCAGTGGTTAAATCAAGTGACAAATAGTCTTGTTAAATGCCAAAGGAACAAAGGTTGAAAATCTTGATGATACTGGCACGCTTGAGCGAAGGACCAAGCGTGAATCATGAGAATCAGGTGCCTGGCACGCCCAAGCGTGAAGGAAGCACGCTTGAGCGTAAGGAGCGCTCGCTTAAGCGTGAGCAAAGACACGCTTGAGCGTGGTCAAGAAACTTGGTGCTTAAGCACTGGATAAGTCACGCTTGAGCGTGAAGCAATGGAACTTAAGCGCGAGTATGAGCGTGATGCATCAGGAGTCTAAAAACTAAATTACGCTTGAGCGTGAGTTAGGCTCACTTGAGCGTGGAACAGAGGATGACAACACGCTTGAGCGTGATAACATGGTTGAGCGTGGATTCAAGCGTGAGCATCAGGAGCCCGAAATACACATGGCTCGCTTAAGCGTCAACAACGCTCGCTTGAGCGTGAAACAAAGCGTAACAGTACGCTTAAGCGTGGATTTAAGCGTGAGCAAGCGTGAAGGAAAAATCAAAGGAAATATGCCTGGTCGCTTAAGCGTAATTATATTCGCCTGAGCGAGGTTGCTACAGAATTAATTAAAAGCATATGTTTATGATGCAATTAGTTCCAAAGAAGCAAATTCAAACATCATGCTGATCAAGCTATGTCACCATGAGTCAGATAAGTTTATTTAATTCAAATGAATTATATGAATTTGTATTTTGAATCTCTGTTGAATAAATGACAGCTCTGCATCGCACTTGGACAAACTGAAACACTAAATGAATTGATTCATTTAGTTCAAATGGTTCTGGAACGTTCACTTAAATGAATTACAACCTGGAATAGCAAAACAGAGTCTCAGATCGCACTTCATAAGTAATGCTCCATTAAGCAGACAAAGGCAAGCTCCATTACGTGTTTTATGGATCGAAGGGAATTCTTTAATCATAAAGAAGCTATGCCTTGACACTATAAATAAGAGAAGAGCTGAAAGCATCAGATGTCCCAAGCATTGAAGCAGTTCCTTTGCTTTCTTCTTCTCTCTCGCTGCATTACTCTCTTCTACTCTCTTAATTGCTCTCTGTTTCTAATTCTTGGCTTATTAATTTGAGAGTAAATATTTGTGAGCAAAGTTATTTTCTAGACTTGCTAATTAATTATTTTCAAGAGAGAAAATATTTTCTTGAAGTGCTAATATTTGCATATCCTCTCTTTGAGAGTTATTATCTTGTGTAAACTTTAAATTGTATATCCACTCTAGTGAGAGAGTTTCCTTGTACTCTTAAATACCAAACTTCATAGAAATTTTGGGTTGGGTTTCAACCTTGTAATTGTGAGATTGAGAGATTGGGTGGGGTGCCCTTGTACTTGTGAGGATTGGATTCTTGAGTGTGGGACACTAGGAAGTTGCAATTGCTCAAAGTGTATCTCTAATCTACAATAGTGGAAATCCTCTAAGTAGGTTGCTTAGAGGCGAGACGTACACCGGCGTGGTGGAACTCGTATACATCGGTTTGCAAATCTCTCTTCCCTAAACTCATTTAATTTATGCACTTAACTTGTTTGCTTAATTCATTGCTTCATTAATTGGACTAAGTGCATGATACATTAAGTTGCAAACTATTTTTGAATAACATTGTTGTACTTGGACTTAAGCAACACTCTTGAATCATTCTTTCTAAAGTCCCATAAATTGTTTTGTAACTTAATTGATTCACTTTCTAAACTCTTTAAGTAGTTGTTAGTTTGTCTTATGTATTATTTGTTGTTACTTGCAATCTAGTTTATTATCTTAAATAAACATAGTAACAAAAGAATCAATTTCAAGAGCATTCCAAAGAAAATTTTTAATACTCAATTCACCCCCCCCTCTTGAGTAATTGAGGCCACTTGGTTAACAAGTGGTATCAGAGCTTGACTCTTGGTAAATCAAGCTTAACGACTTCAAGAGAACAAATGGCCTCAACTTCATATAACATGTTTCCCGAGGGTGGTGCTACAAATCGACCTCCCGCTTTTAATGGTAAGGGTTATGCTTTTTGGAAAGAAAGAATGAAAATTTTTGTGCAATCAATGGATTTAAGAGTGTGGAATGCTATTGAAAATGGTCCCTTTATACCTATGCATATTGTGGATGATAAACAAGTTGAAAAGCCTATGGACAATTGGTCTAGTGAAGAAGAAAAGAAAGTGCAATATAATTATAAGGCAAAAAATCTTATTACTTTAGCTTTAGGTCCCGATGAGTTCTTTAGAGTAATAACATGTAAAACGGCTAAAGAAATGTGGGATACCCTTCAAATAACTCATGAAGGAACTAGTGATGTTAAGGATTCAAAAATTAGCACTTTAACTAGCCAATATGAAAGTTTTAGGATGAATCCTAATGAAGCTATTTTAGATCTTCAAAAAAGGTTTACTTTGATCATTAATCATCTCATTACTCTTGGCAAATCTTATTCTAACAAAGAGCTCATTCACAAAGTGTTAAAAAGTCTTAATAGGGAGTGGCAACCTCTTGTTACGGCCATCAAGCAATCTCCCACTATAAATGAGATGTCTCTTGCAACCTTGTTTGGTAAATTACAAGAACAAGAACAAGAGTTGAAAGATTTAAGACAAGCGGAGGAAGAAGAAAAAACATCAAAGAAGAAAGGATTAGCTCTCAAAGCTACTTCAATGGTTGAAGATGAAACCGAGAGTGAAATTGATGAGGATGAAGAACTAAGCCTATTTGTGAAACGGTTTGGAAAGCTAATGAAGAGCAAGCGCTTCCAAAGGAACTTCAAACCACAAGGTAAGAAATCTAAACTTAAAGAAAATTCTACTTCACCTACTTGTTTTGAGTGTGGTAAGGAAGGACACTTCAAAATGGATTGTCCAAATCTAAAGAAGAAAAACAAAGAAAGAAAAGAAAGAAGAAGAACATATGTTGCATGGGATGAAAACGAGATAACTAGCTCGGATAAATCGGATAATGAAGAAGCAAACCTTTGTCTCATGGCCAATCACCAAGATGAAGAAAATGAGGTAAACTTTCATGACTTAGATAAGGATGAATTACTTGATGCTCTTGAAGATTTGTATGATAAATTCACAAAAGTCTCTAATAAGCTTAAATTATCTAGAAAAACTAGTAATACTCTAGAAATGCATCTCATGGAAGTTTGTAAAGAAAATGAATCTTTAAAAGAAGAGTTAGTAAATGTTCAAACATGCTCTAGGACCAAACCTTGTGAGTTTGAAAAGAAATGTGATATGCTAGAAACTAAGGTTTTGGACTTGAATAAAACCCTAGAAAAGTTTACAAGTGGTAGAGATAACTTAAATGCACTTCTTGGAAAACAACGTTGTATGTTTAACAAAACGGGACTAGGATATAATCAAGGATCACATGCTCACAAGAAGGAAAAACATTACAAAAATTTCTTTGTGCCTCCTTGTAAATCATCTACACCTTTTGTGAAATGCAATCATTATGGTCTTAAAGGTCATAACTCTTATAATTGCAATGTTAGAAGATTAGGACCAAAAGTAGTGAGAAAAGTATGGGTTCCTAAGGGAACATTTTCACAAACTAACCTACAAGGACCCAACATAAAATGGGTACCAAGCTCTCTAACTTGAATTGTTTTGTAGGTATGTTTTAAGGCAAGTAACACCCATTGGTACTTGGATAGTGGGTGTTCTAAACATATGACGGGAGATAAAAGTAAGTTTATATCACTTACTCCACGAAGCAAAGGATTTGTTACTTATGGAGATAACACAAAGGGAAGAATACTTGGAATCGGAAATGTTGGTAAAAATTCTTCCACCTCCATAAATGATGTGTTATATGTTGAAGGACTAAAACACAACTTGCTTAGTATTAGTCAATTATGTGACAAGGGCTATAAAATTGTTTTTGAATCAAATGGTTGCATAATTGAAAATAAACTAAACAAGGAGATAAAGTTTGTTGGTCAAAGAGTAGATAACATTTACATGATTAATCTAGATTGCCTTGCTTCAAATGATGTACAATGCTTTATAACCAAAGAGGAAGAATCATGGTTTTGGCATAGAAGAATCGCTCACATTCATGTAGACCATTTAAATAAACTTGTTTCAAAAGATTTAGTTATTGGTTTACCAAAATTGAAATTTGAAAATAAATTTTGTGACGCTTGTCAAAAAGGAAAACAAGTAAAGGTTTCTTTTCAAGCAAAAAATATTGTTTCAACAACAAGACCTTTACAACTTTTACATATGGATTTATTTGGGCCTTCAAAAATCAAAAGTTTTGGTGGAAACTATTATGGTCTTGTGATTGTGGATGATTACTCTAGATATACATGGACATTGTTTCTTACTCATAAACATGAAGCATATCAAGCATTTAAGAAACTTGCCAAGGTCATCCAAAATGAACAAAATTTAAAAATAGCATCCATTCGAACGGACCATGGGGGAGAATTTGAAAACCAATCTTTTGAGAAATTTTGTGAAAAGTTTGGCATTGAACATAATTTTTCGGCTCCAAGAACTCCACAACAAAATGGAGTAGTTGAAAGGAAAAATCGATCTTTAGCAGAGCTTGCAAGAACTATGTTGAATGAAGCTAATATTTCAAAACATTTTTGGGCCGATGCGGTGAACACCGCTTGTCATGTTATGAATCGTTGTTTGATAAGGCCTATATTAAAGAAAACCCCCTATGAACTTTATAAAGGACGAAAACCAAATATTTCTTACTTTCACATTTTTGGATGCAAATGCTTTGTCTTAAACAATGGAAAGGAAAATCTTGGTAAATTTGATGCAAAATCTGATGAAGCAATGTTTCTAGGTTATTCATCTACTAGTAAAGCATATAGACTCTTTAACAAACGAACCTATACAATTGAAGAGTCCATACATGTTAAATTTGATGAACTTAACCAAAATCCTCCGAGAAAGGAAGTTGATGATCTTGTAGGTACCTTCCAAGAAATGAACTTGGAAGACAAAGAAGAAGCCAACAATGAAGGAAGTACAACTCAACTTGATAAACAACAAAATTGGGTAACCTTAAAGGATCATCCCTTGGACAAAATCATTGGAGAAATAACCAAAGGGGTAAGTACTGGAAATGCCATTAGAAATGCATGCAATCACTTAGCTTTTGTATCTCAAATTGAACCCAAAAACATTGATGAAGCCATTATTGATGAACATTGGATGTTGGCCATGCAAGAAGAGTTAAACCAATTTGAAAGAAATGAAGTTTGGGAGCTTGTGCCAAGACCCAATGACCATCTAATAATAGGCACCAAATGGGTTTTTAGAAACAAACTAGATGAAAATGGAATAATAACTAGAAACAAAGCTAGGCTAGTTGCTAAGGGGTATAATCAAGAAGAAGGAATAGACTATGAAGAAACGTATGCTCCCGTAGCTAGGTTAGAAGCCATTAGATTATTATTAGCTTTTGCTTGTTGTATGGATTTTAAACTTTATCAAATGGATGTCAAAAGCGCTTTCTTAAATGGCTATATTCAAGAAGAAGTTTATGTAGATCAACCTCCCAGTTTTGAAAATCATAAATTTCCAAATCATGTTTTTAAATTAAGAAAAGCCTTATACGGTTTGAAACAAGCTCCAAGAGCTTGGTATGAAAGACTTAGCAAATTTCTTTTAGAAAATAATTTCGAAAGAGGAAAGGTTGATACTACACTATTTATAAAGCGTAAAAACCATGACATTCTTTTGGTACAAGTTTATGTTGATGACATAATATTTGGTGCTACAAATGAAAATCTTTGTCAAGAGTTTGCTAAGATTATGCAAGATGAGTTTGAAATGTCCATGATGGGAGAACTCACCTTCTTCCTTGGATTACAAATAACACAAACAAGTGAAGGAACGTTCATTAGTCAAACAAAGTATTGTAAAGAACTACTCAAAAGGTTTGAAATGGACAAGGCAAACGAAATAGCAATACCCATAAGTACATCTTGCTATTTAGACAAAGATGAAAAGGGTAAGAACGTTGAAATAACTAAATACCGAGGTATGATTGGTTCCTTACTTTATTTAACTGCTAGTAGACCCGATATTATGTTTGCGGTATGCATGTGTGCTAGATATCAAGCATGTCCTAAAGAATCACACTTAACTGCCGTAAAAAGAATTTTGAAATATCTTGTGGGTACTCAAGATGTTGGTTTGTGGTATCCCAAAGGCGTTGAATGTAATCTTTTAGGATATTCTGATTCTGACTTTGCGGGTTGTAAGCTTGATAGAAAAAGTACTAGTGGCACATGTCATTTACTTGGTAGTTCCCTTGTTTCTTGGCATAGCAAGAAGCAAACAAGTGTTGCATTATCGACGGCTGAGGCAGAATATGTAGCAGCCGGTAGTTGTTGTGCTCAAATTCTTTGGATGAGACAACAACTTCTTGATTTTGGTATTACCTTGGACAAAGTCCCTATTAAATGTGATAACACTAGTGCAATAAATATTTCTAAGAATCCGGTCATGCATTCTAGGACCAAACACATTGAAATAAGACATCACTTCATTAGAGACCATGTTTTGAAAGGAGATTGTGTACTTGAATATGTTGAAACTTCAAAACAATTAGCGGACATTTTTACAAAACCCCTTCCAAAAGAACAATTTATAAATATTAGAAGGGAGTTAGGAATTTTGGAAATTTCCTAATTGATTTATTTTATCACACTTTCTTATTCTTTGAACAAAATTTTGCAAATCTTTAAAGATTTCAAACTAATCTTTTCCATAAAATTTTCATTTCCTTGGACATAATACCTTACTTTGTGATACAATTTTTGAAGAAAATTTATACTCACACTTCCAATAATCAACTCACAAATCACTTGTCTTATTTAAGATCCTATGAAAGTCCCCATTTATTTAAACATTTTTTTGACACAAAGATAATCTCCTATATACATCATGGATCTCAAAAATAAATGGCAAATGACCTTTGATTTTCTTGACTCTCTTGTGCAACAAAATCATTGGCAACTTGCAAAATCTAAATCCTTGTATAAATCCATTAGTAACATGATTCTTTAAACTTGCGTAAAAAGACCTAGATGAATCAACTCCCATGAGACATTATGTGCTAATATGCTTTCATGATGTATGTTGCATTGTCATCTTATTTCAAAATGTATGCATCTACCTTTAAGTCTTTTTGATGATGCCAAAGGGGGAGAGATATATATAAGAAAGGGGGAGTATGTAAATCATTGTATGTATCCATTGCATAAGAAAGGAGAACATGATTAAGAGGGAAAGAATATATTAAGGGGGAGAGACCTTACTAAGGGGGAGAGACCTTTTATCCTCTCTTGATAACTTATGCCTATAATGTCATAAATATATGGTATCAAACTGCATGTCAAAGGAGGAGTCTTTCTTGAAATATATTTGAACTATTGTGATACTAACACCCCAAGAGACAAGCATTTGTTGTCATCATCAAAAAGGGGGAGAATGTGTTTATATGTTGTTATAGGTTTTGATAATGACAAACAAGCAAAGCAAACGCTCAAGACTCAAAATTCAATCATGAAAATATCAAGGCATTTACTTCAGTGGTTAAATCAAGTGACAAATAGTCTTGTTAAATGCCAAAGGAACAAAGGTTGAAAATCTTGATGATACTGGCACGCTTGAGCGAAGGACCAAGCGTGAATCATGAGAATCAGGTGCCTGGCACGCCCAAGCGTGAAGGAAGCACGCTTGAGCGTAAGGAGCGCTCGCTTAAGCGCGAGCAAAGACACGCTTGAGCGTGGTCAAGAAACTTGGCGCTTAAGCGCTGGATAAGTCACGCTTGAGCGTGAAGCAATGGAACTTAAGCGCGAGTATGAGCGTGATGCATCAGGAGTCTAAAAACTAAATTACGCTTGAGAGTGAGTTAGGCTCGCTTGAGCATGGAACAGAGGATGACAACACGCATGAGCGTGATAACATGGTTGAGCGTGGATTCAAGCGTGAGCATTAGGAGCCCGAAATACACATGGCTCGCTTAAGCGTCAACAACGCTCGCTTGAGCGTGAAACAAAGTGTGACAGTACGCTTAAGCGTGGATTTGAGCGTGAGCAAGCGTGAAGGAAAAATCAAAGGAAATATGCCTGGTCGCTTAAGCGTAATTACATTCGCCTGAGCGAGGTTGCTACAGAATTAATTAAAAGCATATGTTTATGATGCAATTAGTTCCAAAGAAGCAAATTCAAACATCATGCTGATCAAGCTATGTCACCATGAGTCAGATAAGTTTATTTAATTCAAATGAATTATATGAATTTGTATTTTGAATCTCTGTTGAATAAATGACAGCTCTGCATCGCACTTGGACAAACTGAAACACTAAATGAATTGATTCATTTAGTTCAAATGGTTCTGGAACGTTCACTTAAATGAATTACAACCTGGAATAGCAAAACAGAGTCTCAGATCGCACTTCATAAGTAATGCTCCATTAAGCAGACAAAGGCAAGCTCCATTACGTGTTTTATGGATCGAAGGGAATTCTTTAATCATAAAGAAGCTATGCCTTGACACTATAAATAAGAGAAGAGCTGAAGGCATCAGATGTCCCAAGCATTGAAGCAGTTCCTTTGCTTTCTTCTTCTCTCTCGCTGCATTACTCTCTTCTACTCTCTTAATTGCTCTCTGTTTCTAATTCTTGGCTTATTAATTTGAGAGTAAATATTTGTGAGCAAAGTTATTTTCTAGACTTGCTAATTAATTATTTTCAAGAGAGAAAATATTTTCTTGAAGTGCTAATATTTGCATATCCTCTCTTTGAGAGTTATTATCTTGTGTAAACTTTAAATTGTATATCCACTCTAGTGAGAGAGTTTCCTTGTACTCTTAAATACCAAACTTCATAGAAATTTTGGGTTGGGTTTCAACCTTGTAATTGTGAGATTGAGAGATTGGGTGGGGTGCCCTTGTACTTGTGAGGATTGGATTCTTGAGTGTGGGACACTAGGAAGTTGCAATTGCTCAAAGTGTATCTCTAATCTACAATAGTGGAAATCCTCTAAGTAGGTTGCTTAGAGGTGAGACGTACACCGGCGTGGTGGAACTCGTATACATCGGTTTGCAAATCTCTTTTCCCTAAACTCATTTAATTTATGCACTTAACTTGTTTGCTTAATTCATTGCTTCATTAATTGGACTAAGTGCATGATACATTAAGTTGCAAACTATTTTTGAATAACATTGTTGTACTTGGACTTAAGCAACACTCTTGAATCATTCTTTCTAAAGTCCCATAAATTGTTTTGTAACTTAATTGATTCACTTTCTAAACTCTTTAAGTAGTTGTTAGTTTGTCTTGTGTATTATTTGTTGTTACTTGCAATCTAGTTTATTATCTTAAATAAACATAGTAACAAAAGAATCAATTTCAAGAGCATTCCAAAGAAAATTTTTAATACTCAATTCACCCCTCCCTCTTGAGTAATTGAGGCCACTTGGTTAACAGAAATAAGAGAAATAAGTGGAAAGGTAGTACCTTTCTTAGAAATCAGAAAGTGCCTTTTCGTCTTCAACCCAAGTTCAGCGTAGGTACTTAGGGTTTGGAAGCTGAAAGGTTTTTATACTATTGACGTTACTTATCCCAGAAACGCATAAATATGTTCCAGCTTTATTTATTACTTTATTAATATTATATTATATATATTTATATATTTATTTATTTATTAAATATATATATTTTTATTTTGACACTCTTACTCGGCTCACATACTGAATAGGTGGAAGATCGAGTGAGAATGGGAAGAAATGCCGAGTGAATTATAAAAGATGAATGACAGAGATGAAGAAGATGAGTAAATGAACAAACGATGGGAATGAACGAGCGAATGAAAGCAATAAGTAAATGAAAGAGTTAGTGGAAGAACAAATGGAAGAACGACACGTGAATGAATACAGGATCCCGAATGGACCAAAAAACAGGTGGGAGAAATAACAATGAAAAATAAGTCCGAGTGAAAGAAAGAATATGGAAAGATATAAGATGATTGGAAGATTGTATAGAAGAATGAGTGGAAGAATGAATGAATGAATAAAGGACGAGTGAATTACAGTGAACGAATGAATGAAAACCGAGTGATCGAACGTGAGGTAATAAATGGAAAACTACAAAGGAAAAACACCAAGTGAAAATGAAGAAAGATACAGAGTGATAAAGAAGATACTGAGTGGTAAAGGATGAGTGGAAGAGTGAACAAACAAAAAGTGCAAACAAGGAGTGAGTAAGTAAAAAGGCCGATGAATAAAAGACGAGCGGAAAGATGAGCAACGTCAAGTAAATGAAACAACAATTGAAAGAACGAATGGGTAAAAGATAGAGTGCGGTAATGAAAGACTGAGGGACAGGTGAGGAACGAAAAAGAATGAGTGACCGAGTGGAAGAAAGACAAGTAGATTGAAGGTGGATGAAAAAGACCAGTGAATAAAAGAATGAATGGAAGAACAAATGAGAATATTCCGAGTGAAGGAGATGAGTGAAGGGTATACCGATCGATGAAGGAGATGAGTTAAATGCAGGAGCGAGTGGAAGAAACCGAGTGATCTAGTGAGAAACCGAGTGAATGAAAAAGAGACTGCAGAAAAAGACTCATAAAAGGGATACCGAGTGGATCATAGGACAAGTGAAAGAATGAATGGAATAAAGAAAAGTGCATGAGAAACGAGTACGACAATGAATGGACGAGTGAACAAGCGAGTGGGAGAAAGAACGAATGAAAGTAATACCGAGTAAATGAAAGGCCGAGTGAACAAAACGAATGCAGCGAGGGGCCGAGTGAATGGAGAAACTGGGGGAATGAAAAAAAATGAAATGACAGGAACTGAGATGAATACCGAGTGGATTATACCGGGTAAAAATAAAAAACAAATGAACAAACAACGAGTGGTTGGAAAATGGAAAAACAAGTGAAAGAACACGAAAGAATGACTGACTGACCGGGCGAATAAACATGAGTGAAAGACAGACGAAGAAGGAGATAGCCTGAGTGGATAAAAGAACAATTACAGTGGAAACTGAGTGGATGGAAATACTGAGTGGCTGAAAAAGAACAACGGAAGACGAAGCATTCATGAAATAATGAGTGAAAAAGATCGGGTGAATAAGTGACGAATGAAAGAATGAAAGAGTGACCGAGTGAATAGAGAACAAGTGAAAGAGATCGGTCGAGGGAATAAGAGACTGAGTGAGAAAGCCGAATGAGAAAAAATAGAAAACCGACTGAACACAAGACTGACAAAAATATACTGAGTGAATAGGAGACTAATGGATACAAAACTGACTGTGATAAGTGAGGAATCCGAGTGATAAAAGGCTGACTGAAATAAATCACCTTTTATCATCTGTCCCGTTTATTAAATCAACGATCAGGAATCCTTTATTAAAGTCTCTCTTTTTATTCAAGAATGACGAGTGAAGTTCAGTCGGGAAAAAGGGCAAAGAGTGAGTAACAGTTATCCGAGTATATTATTCTCACTCAAGCTCGGACTTCCTTCTTCAAAACTTCAAAAATTTTATTCAAACTTTATTCACTAAATTTTTATAGTTTTCTTTTCATTAAAAATACTCAGAACGTAGGGCTGCCTCCCTAGAGCGCTTCTTTAAGGTCACTAGCTTGACCTTATGGCATCTTAAGAAGATGCCTGCAGTAACAGGGAGGTTTTCTGCCTATCAAACTCTCCTCCAAAGTAGAGTTTGAGTCGCTGGCCATTTACCTTAAAAATCCAATCGGTAGTCGGGTCTTTCAGCTCAACTGCACCATGAGGGAAAACCTCATTTACAGTAAAAGGCCCCGACCACTTCGATCTAAGTTTTCCAGGGAAGAGTCTCAGTCGGGAATTGAATAATAACACCTGATCATCCTTCTGAAACTCTTTCTTATTAATCCACTTATCGTGCCACTTCTTTGTTTTCTCCTTATAAATGGAGGCACTTTGATAAGCGTTGAGTCGGAACTCCTCTAATTCATGGAGTTTCAAAACTCTTTCCTCCTGGGATTGGTCACAGTCCATGTTTAATAACTTTGTGGCCCACCACGCCTTGTGTTCCAACTCCACAGGGAGATGGCAAGCCTTACCGTAAACTAATTGATACGGGGACATGCCAATCGGAGTTTTGAAGGCTGTTCGGTAGGCCCACAATGCATCATCTAATTTTACTGACCAATCTTTTCTAGATTTCCCGACCACTTTCTCTAAGATTCTTTTGATTTCTCTATTTGACAGCTCGACTTGTCCACAAGTTTATGGATGGTAAGGAGTGGATATCTTATGTAACACCTCATAGTGACACAGGGCTTTTTCCATTATTTTATTACAAAAATGTGAGCCCCCATCACTAATAAGTACTCTCGGAACTCTAAACCTAGAGAAAATATTCTTCTTAATGAACCTAAGCACCACATGTGCATCATTGGTTCTGGTCAGGATTGCCTCCACCCATTTAGAGACATAGTCGACAGCAACAAGTATATATTCGTTGGAGAACGACTTTGGAAAGGGTCCCAGAAAGTCAATACCCCAAACGTCAAATAATTCCATAATTAGAATGTTTGTCAAAGGCATGCCAGCTTTAGCAGAGAGACCTCCGCTCCTTTGACATTTATCGCACGTTTTGACATACTCTTTAGCATCTTGAAAGATAGTTGGCCAATAAAAGCCACTCTGTAAAACTTTTGCTGCTGTACGGGAGGCACCATGATGACCTCCATAATAGGAGTCGTGGCAATGCCACAAGAGCCTTTCTTGCTCGGATTCAGGCACACATCGCCTGATCACTCCATCTACTCCTATTTTATACAAAAATGGATCATCCCAAAGAAAGTTTTTGCTATCATGAAAATTTTGTTTCCTCATTTGGGATGTCCAACCATCAGGTACCACCGAGGCACTTTTAAAGTTGGCCATATCAGCATACCATGGCCCGGTGATAATTGCCATCAACTTCTCGTCTGGAAATTCTTCTTTTATTAAAACAGAATCTGACTCTCCTTCCAGACGAGACAGTTGGTCGGCAACCAAGTTCTCTACTCCCTTTTTATCTCGTATTTCTATGTCAAACTCTTGGAGTAACAGAACCCACCTGATCAGTCTCGGCTTGGATTCTTTCTTAGCTAGTAAATACTTGATTGCCGAGTGATCTGTATATACAACAACCTTGGCCCCAATCAAGTAAGCACGAAATTTATCAAATGCATACACCACAGCAAGCATTTCTTTTTCAGTAGTGGTGTAATGTATTTGATTTTCGTTTAACACTTTACTAGCATAATAAATTACATGAGTTAATTTTCCTACTTTCTGACCCAGCACCGCTCCGACTGCAAAGTCACTTGCATCACACATTAATTCAAACGGTAAAGACCAATCAGGTGCTGCAAGGATCGGAGCTGAAATCAGACTTTGTTTCAATTTTTCAAAAGCCTTGACACAGTTTTCATTAAACACAAGCACATGATCTTTTACAAGCAAATCGGTCAAAGGCTTAGCTATTTTTGAAAAATCTCTAATGAACCTTCTGTAAAAGCCAGCACATCCTAGAAAACTTCTCACTCCTTTCACGTTGATTGGAGGAGGAAGTTTTTCAATAATTTCTATCTTGGCTCGGTCCACTTGAATGCCCTCAGCAGAGATTTTATGGCCAAGGACTATCCCTCCCTTAACCATAAAATGGCATTTTTCCCAGTTAAGGACGAGGTTAGTTTCTTGGCATCTCACCAACACCTTAGATAGGTTGCTGAGGCATGAATCGAAACTATTACCAAAAACAGAGAAATCGTCCACGAATACTTCAATGAATTTCTCCACCATGTCCCCAAAAATGGCCAACATACACCTTTGAAAGGTTGCTGGAGCATTGCACAAACCGAATGGCATGCGCCTGTAAGCAAATATTCCATATGGACAGGTGAAAGCTGTCTTCTCTTGATCTTTTAGGTCAACCACAATCTGGTTATAACCCGAGTAACCATCAAGGAAACAGTAGTACTCATGACCAGACAGCCTCTCAAGCATTTGGTCAACGAATGGCAAGGGAAAGTAGTCTTTCCGAGTGAAGTCATTTAACCTTCAATAGTCTATACACATTCTCTATCCTGTGGTCGGTCTAGTAGCTATGACTTCACCTTTTTCAGTTTTAACAGTTGTCATTCCTCCTTTCTTGGGCACCACTTGGACTGGACTGATCCAAGCGCTGTCTGAGATAGGATAAATGATTCTTGCATCAAGAAGCTTTACCACCTCTTTCCTGACTGCCTCTTTCATTATTGGGTTCAATCTGCGTTGTGGCTATACTACAGGGGAATAATCATCCTCCATCAGAATTTTGTGTATACAAAATGATGGACTGATTCCCTTCAAGTCAGAAATATTCCAGCCAATTGCAGATTCATGTGCCTTTAATACCCTAATTAGTTTGTCCACATCCTCATCGTTTAAGTCGGCATTAATAATAATAGGATGTGTGTCGTCCTCCCTCAGGAAAACATATTTTAGATGAGAAGGTAAAGGTTTTAAATCACATTTTTCTTCAGAAAATTCCTTTCCTTTCTCAGCTTCAGTAATTTTCAAATTATTTTTCTTTTCTTTTTCAAAATCACCTACTTCTAATACTTCTAGTAGGCTCAGTATTTCCGAGTGAGAGTCATTTAACTACTCAGTCTCGGAGTCAAAGTCATCCTCTAAAAAAGTTCGTAAGGCCTCTTCTTCAGTTTTTAAAAGCATTGGAGTGTGGTAACTTTTAATCTCTTCAATCATTAAACAATCCATCTTTTCAGTCGGATGTTTCATGGAATTGAAGACATTAAAGGTTACCTGCTCCTCCCGAACTCTCAGCATGAGTTCACCCTTTTCTACATCAATCAATGCTCTGCCAGTAGCTAGGAAGGGTCTACCTAAAATTAAAGGAATCTCTTGGTCAGCGTCCATATCCAACACTATGAAATCTGCTAGGAAGTTAAACTTGTCTACTTTAACTAACAAATCTTCCAGCATCCCTTGGGGATATTTAATGGATCTGTCAGCCAACTGCAAAGACATGTGAGTTGGTTGAAGGTCATTAATTCCCAGTTTTTTCATCAAAGATAGAGGCATTAGATTTATACTGGCTCCTAGATCACAGAGAGCACTTCCTACATGAATATCCCCAATTTCACACAGTATTGTAAAAGATCCAAGATCTTCTAGCTTTTGAGGAAGTTTCTTTTGAACGATTGCACTGCACTCCTGAGTAAGAGCAATCATTTCATCCCCCTTAAGCTTCCTTTTCTTAGACAATAGTTCTTTCAAAAATTTTGCATAAGAAGGCATCTCCTGCAATGCCTCGGCAAAAGGGATATTTATGTGGAGTTTCTTGAATACATCTAAGAACCTAGCAAACTTCTGCTCTTTTATTTGCTTTTTAAACCTGTGTGGAAATGGAGCATTTCTCAATTTCTCAGGAGTCAGCTTAGAAGCTTCCTCCAGAATCAGATCAACCTTTTTCTTTTTCTTTTGGTGGACTTTATTTTCTTTTTCTTTTTCTGTTTCATTTTCATTTTCAGCTTCATTGTTAACGTGCTCGGTTTCCTGCACTATTTCTTTTTCTTTATCTTTTCCTGAGCTTATTTCCTGACTCGGAGATGGAGAAATAATTTTTCCACTCCTAGTGATTATAGCCTTGCAATGTTCCCTTGGATTTACCTCTGTATCTCCAGGGAAATTACCTGCTTGCCTCTCAGCTAATTGCTTAGAAAGCTGTCCGACTTGATTTTCTAAATTTCTTATGGACGCTTCCTGATTTTTGGAACTGGCCTGAGTGGCCTGAATGAACTGAGAAAGTACATTCTCAAGTTCTAACTTCTCTTTGACAGGAGGGTGAGAGGGTTGTTGTGGTCTATTTGTGGGTTGATTTGGTTGGATGTTCTGATTCAAATGTGGACCTTTCTGCCAGGAAAAATTGGGGTGATTCCTGTAATTAGGATTAAAGGAATTAGAAGGATAATTCCTTTGATATTGTTGCTGCCCCATATAATTCACTTGCTCGGAAGGCACATTTGGATCACACATTCCATTCTCATGGTCTCCTCCACAAAAGTCACAATTTATCATAGAAACTTGACTCGGCTTTTGGAGTTCTGAAATTTGTATACTTAGTTTCTCCAAAGCCTGAGTCATCAGTTTACTCTGAGCCAGATAAGCATCTTGTGCTTCTAGTTCTAATATCCCTCTCCTAGGGACTTGGCTCTTTTCACTAATCAGACACTCATTAGAAGCCATTACGTCAATCCTTAAGCATCGAACCTTAATTCCTTAAGTGCTCAATTAACCTAAGAATCTAATGCGAAATTGGAGGTTGAACTCTAACTATTCACCTAAATTGATTAGGCCTGAACTAGTTAGAAAGTTGGAAGTTACCTAAGCTTCAACCATGATTCCTCACTGGCGAAGTTCTTCATCAGTTCTGGATTTGTCAATCCAGCAATTTTGCTCCACTCCTCAGCTTATTCGCCTCAGGATCTAGAAGTCGATTTCCTTGCTCACAGCTTCAAGACTCCATTGCTAACCTTCGTAATCCCAACCTTAGGGATTTAGAACTCCATTGACTTTGGTTTCATCGAAGGATTATGGAACGTCATGGAGAGAGGATTTAGAGAGAGAAAATACGTAGTGAAATGTTCGAAGTTGTGAATGAATTGTATTCTATATGAATCTGTCTCTGTTCTGGTTCTCTTTTACAGAATATGTACAACCTATATATAAGCTTCTACTTAACTAACTAACTTAACTGATAACTTAGGAAACTTAAGTTAACGACTAAACTAACTAGTTACACAGTTTACAGAATGATCAACTAATTACAGCTCAGCTCTTAACAGGATCCAGCTCATCCTTAGCTAATTTACAGCACAGCACCAGCTAATTAACAGCTTACTGCTTAAGTTACTAAGGGTGTAGCAGTAGAAGAGAAGGAAGCAAGAAACAACATTGGTGCTGAGTGCCTTCTGGAGGGAACGATCGCTGTTTTAAATATCAGCCTTTTCGCTTGAGTGAACTTTGTTCTCGCTTGAGCGAACTTGAGATATGTACTATAGTGTTGCCTTCTCGCTTAAGCGTTATGGATAAGTTTGGGCGAATGAATGATGTTTTGAGGACACGCTTGAGCGCAGGCTTGCTTTGCTTGAGCGAACTTTGACCCTCGCCCGAGCGAATTTAACTATCGCTTAAGCGAATTGTCTTTTCAATCAGCATTTCTGAAATTGACGCTCGGGTTCTTCTTTTTATTTTAAATCGGTTCCTTGTTCTCTTTTGGAGTTGGTATCTTGGAAGTCTTTGCAGTCAGCTTTTCGTTAATTCTTTTCGGTCAACCTTTTGGAAAGTCTCGCTCAGTCGGTCTTTTGGACTCCTTTCAGTCGGATATACGAAGACTCACTCGGATTTGTAAATTCTCGCTTGGCTTTATGATTTCTCACTCGGATTTTTGTAATTTTTCCTCGGATTTGTCTTCTTCTCTCGAGTACGCCCTGTTCCTGCACCAATAAACAACTAATTGCCTAGCATTTGCATGCTGGCTGCTGAGTAAATTTATAAATAGTAATAAACTCTTGATTTATTAATGTTTTCAATCGTTTTCTTACAAAAGTAAAGCACTTTTGAAATAATTAATTAAAACACGAATTATTAACAAATCATTAAATAATATAGTTAAAACTAAACAATAATTAATAAATTATGTTAAATAAAAGGTGGAATAATTAAGTCTTTTCAAGACTTATCAGCTATTTATGATGCTTTGTTTAACTGAGGGAGAGAGTAGAGCCCGAGTGAACGATATTCCGACTGTTTGTGAATTCCCCGAGGTATTTTCGGAGGATGTGCCGGGTGTCTCTCTGAATAGAGAAATTGAATTCTCTATAGACATGATCCCTGGAGCCGAGCCAGTCTCCAGTGCACCTTATAGAATGTCCCCAACAGAATTGGCTGAATTGAAAAAGCAAGTGGATGAGTTACTCGGAAAGCAGTTCATTCGACCGAGTGTATCGCCATGGGGTGCACCTGTGTTACTTGTTAAAAAGAAGGATGACAACATGAGATTATGCATAGATTACCGACAGCTAAACAAGCTCACGATTAAGAACCGATACCCATTCCCTATAATCGACGATTTAATTGACCAACTACCTGGTGCTTCAATTTTCTCAAAGATCGATTTACGATCGGGATACCACCAAATCCGGGTGAAGGACTCGGATATTACAAAGACTGCCTTTAGGACTCAGTATGGCCACCACGAGTATGTAGTGATGCCGTTTGGTGTGATAAACACCCCTGCTGTATTCGTGAATTACATGAACAGCATATTCCACCCATATTTAGACCGATTCATAGTTATTTTTATTGATGATATCTTAGTCTATTCCAAGACCCATGAGGAACATGAAGAACACCTCCGTTCGGTACTTCAGGTGTTGAAGGAGAAGCAGCTATTTGCAAAACTTTCGAAGTGCGATTTCTGGATGGATAAGATCCACTTTCTCGGACATGTCATTTCCATGGAAGGTGTCTCGGTAGATCCTTCAAAGGTGGTAGCTATAATGGCATGGGAGAGACCCAAGTCGGTCTCGGAGATAAGAAGCTTTACTGGCCTAGCTGGCTATTATAGGAGGTTTATTGAAGGTTTTTCTAAGCTTGCTTTGCCACTGACTAAATTGACTCGGAAAAATGCCCCTTTCGTGTGGAGTTCTGAGTGCGAGAGCAATTTTCGAGAGTTAAAAGACAAGTTGACAACCGCTCTAGTGTTGGCATTGCCAAATTTACAAGAGAGCTTCGTGGTTTACTGTAATGCGTCGGGACTCGGCCTGGGGTGCGTACTGATGCAGAAGGACCGAGTGATAGCTTATGCCTCTCGGCAATTGAGGCCTCACGAACAGCATTATCCGACCCACAACTTGGAATTGGCAGCTGTGGTCTTTGCATTAAAGATATGGAGGCATTACTTGTACAGATCCAAATTTGAAGTGTACAGCGACCACAAGAGCTTCAAATATTTATTCGACCAGAAAGAGCTGAACATGAGGCAAAGAAGATGGATGGAGTGTTTAAAAGATTATGACTTTGAGCTGAAGTATCATCCGGGTAAGGCGAACGTTGTTGCCGACGCCTTGAGTCAGAAATCCCTCCATATGGCAGTGATGATGGTGAAAGAGGCGGAGTTATTGGAGCAATTCCGAGACATGAATTTGCATATTGACGTTCCTTCGTCTCAGAAGATAACGCTCGGTACATTGAAGATTGCCAATGAGTTCCTAAAATTGGTGTTCGAGCAGCAAAAGTCAGATCCCTACTTGGCTGAGATGAAGGCGACTCAAGCCAAGGGTAAGGACTTGTCTCTGACCGAAGGACCGGATGGAATTTTTCGAGTGAAGAATAGGATATATGTGCCGGGTGAAGGTGAATTAAGGAGGATGATGCGTGATGAAGCCCACAAGAGCCTGCTAAGTATTCACCCGGGCACCACGAAGATGTACCATGATCTAAGACTACAATTCTGGTGGCCCGAATTAAAGAGAAATGTAGCGGAATATGTGGCTTGGTGTATTACCTGTATGAAATCGAAAGTCGAGCACCAGAAGCCGTATGGTGCATTGCAATCCCTGGAGATCCCCGTATGGAAATGGGACTCAATTGCCATGGACTTTGTCATGGGATTACCTAAAACCCGGGTGGGGCACGATGCTATTTGGGTCATTATTGACCGATTGACTAAGACTGCACACTTCTTACCTGTAAACATGAGATACCCGCTACATAAGTTAGCTCAGATTTATATTCGCGAAATTGTCTGACTGCATGGTGTGCCGACCTCTATCGTATCGGATAGAGATCCTAGATTCACGTCTCGGTTTTGGACCAGCCTGCACCAGGAATTGGGCACGAAACTTTGGCTAAGTTCCGCCTACCACCCCCAATCGGATGGACAATCCGAGCGAATTATACAAAGTTTAGAAGACTTACTGAGGGCGTGTGTGTTGGAGCATGATGGGTGTTGGGAGCAGTACCTTCCCTTAATCGAATTTACATACAACAACAGCCACCACAGCAGTATTGGTATGGCACCCTACGAAGCACTGTATGGTCGAAAATGTTGAACCCCACTCTGTTGGTCAGAAACGGGTGAAAGTTTACTACTGGGGACAGAAATTGTGAAACAAACCTCAGAACAAATCCAAGTAATAAGGGAAAAGATGAAGGCGTCTCAGGACAGACAGAAAAGCTACCATGATAAACGAACCAAACCACTGGAGTTTTCAGTCGTGGATAGGGTGTTTCTAAAGATTTAACCGAGTAAAGAAGTCGGGCGAGCCTTGAAAAGTAGGAAGTTGAACCCCCGATACATTGGGCCTTATGAGATATTGGAACGAGTCAGTTCCATGGCATACCGAATAGCATTGCCGACTCACCTATCCCGATTGCATAACGTGTTTCACGTATCTTAACTAAGGAAATATCTACATGATTCCACTCACACGATGCCGGATGATGAAGTGGAGATTAAGGAGGATCTGACCACTGTGACTGTACCGACTAGAATCGTGGACCGATCGGTAAAGCATTTGAGGAGCAAGAATGTACAACTGGTTGATGTAGAGTGGCAGCAAGACGGGTATATCTCTTATAACTGGGAACGCGAGGATGCCATGAGGAAACAGTACCCCGAATTATTTAATCAAGGTGAGTTACCGATTGAATTTCAAGGACAAAATTCTTTTGAGAGGGGGAGAATTGTAACATCCCGATTTAAAAATTAATTACCTAATGAAATTAAGCCATTAAATAATAATTGCAAAGTGGAAAATTACTAGTTAATTATAATTAACTTAATTAATTTAACTTAAGAAAATAATGGCTGATTAATTGTGATTAATTGTTAATAGCTGGCTGCTTGTGATTGGTGTGTGACATGAGTTGACTACTGATTCACGCTTTCCCACCCCACTCTTCTTCTCTTTGTGCATATATATATATGTGTTACTGAGCCACTGTTGTTATTCGTTCCCTTCAGACTTCCTCTTCCGCTACTTCTCTTCTCTTCGTTCTCTCTTCTCTTCTTCTTCTTCGCTCTTCTTCTTCTTCCCTGTTCTCTGTTCTCTGTTTCTGGAAAGCCACGATGACGGTGCTACAGAAGATTCAGAGTTTCCTTCTGTTGCTGAAGGACGATCGTCGAAGCAGAAGAGGAACAACTTCTACTCCCGAGCTGATTGAAAGGTGCAGCCACGTTCGAGGAAGATTGATCGAGTGGGGGTACTGGACAAAACAACGAGGCTGAGGACCAACGTCAAACAGGGGAACCTCTCGGAGTCTCTTAGTTGGTAGGGGGTATCTTATATCTTAAATGCATGGGTTATGGACGGGTTCCGGGTGTTAATGATTTGCTGATTCTGTGTCTGATTCTATGTTTTATTTGCATGAAGAGTATATGATACCTGGATGCATGATGATTAGGAATCGAGTATTGCATGTTTAGTTTCGTCCATGAAATGCATGTTGATAGCCTCGAGAGTATTGAATGGTTGCATGAAATGAATATGTTGAAGTGTTGTTGATGACTACCGTGTGACCTATGTGGCATGCTGGTTATTATGAGTTTGAAATGCTGACTGCATGTGAGAAAATATGGACTTAGTGAGTCTGATGATGTGTTACACCGATTACATGTGATGCATGTATTGTTGAATGAAATTTATGCATGAAACTTGTGTTGTGCGATGAATCCGCGTGTGGCGCATGGGATGCGTTAATGTTGAGAGCATGTAGTGTGGGAGACTACCATCGGTTATTAAAGCGTGAGACGCTGTGAAATCCTTTTGAGTGAGACTCAAGGTAGCCTTTGAGTGAGACTCAGGCTGCCCGTGAACACCGCCATTGGCGCTGAGAGCGTTGGTGTCACCTATGTGGGCAAACGGTTTGGTACCAGTAAAACGGCCAAGCAGCTGGGAGCTTAATAGAAGGCTGGGAGCCTACGTTGCAACGAATGAAAACCGATTACACACGAATACGGAACCGAGTGAATTAATCTGTGTACATGTACAGTTGATGTGTATGAAATCTGATTGCATGAGTATATGTTAATGTTATTGAGATGGTGTGTGCATATAGCCGAATGATAATTGATGGATTCTGATCGATTGAAGTATTATGCGTGTCCTGATTAATTGGCATTGTTATGTTATTGATTGTTGCTATGCATGAACATATATATTGCTGCATTATGAGGAATAATCTGAGTCAGTATCTATCATTTAATATCTAAGATACTCACCCCCTACTGTGGCTATATTTTACAGTGAATGTCTCTCGGAATGATGAATGAAGGAGGAGCTGAACGCCGAGTGAAGTGCTTGTGCACTATCAGAATATCTGTGTATATGTATATACTGTGTATAAGGTTTTGTTAAGCCTTGGTCGGCTCGTATTTTGGTCTTAGTCTCTTTATATCAGAATTTGAACTCTCTCGTTTGAGAGTATGACAATGTGCCTGTAAATATTTACATATATTCCTATATATGTCATACTGTATGTTTATTCTATGTTGTGTGTGATGTCCGAGTGATATACATATATGTACTTTTCCGAGCGTGTGAGGTTGGTATGACTATAAGTAAAAATAGAGCTAAGTTATTGTGTGGGAAGCGAGATAGTGACCTTATCCCGAGTGGGAATTGGTATGAGCACCCTCAGAGTGATAAACCATTAGGATTTCCTCGAGTGGTATATATTCATGCTTTCTGAGTGAGTGTTTTCCGATAGAAGAGTGATCTATAAGGTTTTGAGTGAAACCCATTGTAGTAACTTATTGGAAGTTAGAAGATTCTTAGGTGAGACCTGACTTAGTAAGATGACTTGAGTGAGAAAAATTATATGTGCCGAGTGAAAAATGAGTGAAATACTCCGAGTGGTAAAAGACCGTGAAAGATATCCCGAGTGGAAGTACTCTTAGATCCCGAGTGGAATGACCGTGGGAATCGTTTCCCGAGTGGTCAACGTTTGTATCCTGAAAGAATGATGTTGAAGAGTGTGATGTAAACTTTCGAATGAAGCTTATGCGTGTGAGGGTCAATCCGAATGAATTGAGAGTAAAGACTTTTTTGAGTGAACCAGACTCTGAATCCGAGTGAGGGAATACCGAGTGGAGTTGCTCGCCTCAGTGACTAAGTGTTCGCTCCAGCGAGTGAGAGCGAAGGAAAGGTCTCGATTTGGCTCCGCTTAAGCTATGCGTGCTTCGGCCAAGCGTGTTGAGTCGTCTCGCTCAAGCGATGTTGAATCTCGCCCGAGCGAGTGGGCGCTGTTGGGTTCGCCCAGGTTCTGCATCTTCCGCTATTTGCCTTGTGATTAAATTGCTTTCCTTCCTTCTTGTCCTGATTCTACTCTCCTTAACCCTCAACTGCTCATCTTGCCCTTGAATCCCCTTTGATTTTTGGAAAAATTTTCCTGGTCTCAGTTTATTCTCGAATTAAACTTAGGACGTTTCACTTCTTACCATTTTTCAAGAGCTTAAACCTTTGGTTATGAGTTTTAGGTGTTGGGAGAGTGGTTTATGTATGTGGGTTATTGGTAGGAGCTATTATTATGGAAAACCCTAAGGTGGGGTGGTTTTAAATGCAAGTTTTATGAGCCTTTAAAGGGGTACACAAAATTAGTGATTTGAATGGTGGACAATGATGATGATTCATGGTGTTATTGAATTTTTATGGAAACCCTAACTTTAGGAATTTGGGGAAAATGTAAAATGTGAGTGGGAAATATATTTAATGATGTTAGTGAGTGATATTGATGAGGGAGAATGGTCATTGGTAATGATTGGTGAATATTAATAATGATGATTAAGTTTTGATGAAAACCTAGCCTTGAGGATTTAGGGAAAACATGTAATGTTGATTTGAGGATTGATTTTAGGTGGAAATACATGATATTTAGAGTATGGGTATTGTTGATGATGTTGGGACGATACTTGTTGATGATGGGGGATGGCATTAATGGAGGCAAATGGTTATAGTGATGGTTTAAAGTCATTTGTATGGAAACCCATAGATGGATATGGTCTTTAAATGAATAATAATGAGTTTGAACACCAAAACCATGATGGTTGTGATGGGGTAAACAAATGAAGTAAGATTGTGATTTGATAAGGCCTTAGGCCATAAGGTATGTCATTGAAATGGTTAATTGATTATGGTCTCAAAAGAAGCTAAAAGGATTTATGATGGCTTATATGTTCTTGGAAGCAATATTGGTAAAGAATGTGACATTGTTGTTGTTGGGTTGGTTAACCCTTTTGAGATTTAGAGAATCATGGTTTTGGGAAAGGAATTCCCGAAGCCTAATAAAAGTATATGAATAAGTGTTTTAACAAGTCTAGGATTTGGTATTGAATATTAAGAATTGTTGTTAGTCACTCAAAATAGTGATAAATGCCTTGTACTGGCTTGACGATTGTATGTGTGCGTATGTATGTATGTTGGTGTAGATATTGTTTTGGGTAAAGGTGACGAAACGATCGGAGCATTGGGAATGCGGCTCTTCCCTCAAGGTAGGAGAGGAGTTTACATTCAAATTGCCTGAGTTATATAATTGATGATTATTGTATGTCATGATACTCATGCTTGCCTTGTATTGTTTATAGTGAAATGATATGAGTGGCAAATTATTGGCTATTGAGAATGATTTGTGTATGTATATGTTGATGATGAATGTTTAGTGTCCCTTGATGGGAGTAATGTGTTATTGATGGATAACCTATGAGGGGTTGAATTAAATATATGCTAATCAAACCATCCTTGAGGGGATGAAGTGTATGCCTTGTGAATTGAGGATTTTATATGGATGCTTGGCATTGAATGTGATGGCCATTGTGATGGCATTAATGATAAGATTGAAGGATAATGCATAATTAAGGAACTAAAAGAGCCAAATAGAGTTTTATGAGGATTGAATGGCATGGGATAGTTCCAATAGTTTCTATGTATAGTTTATAACTTGTAGAAACTGGAGTGGGCCAATTCTAATGAGAATAGGCTCTTGAGTTGCACAAAAGTGCCTCAAAATGGGTAAAACTAAATTACACCATTTGTGACGCGTGTGTCGCGACCTGGATCGCGGCGGCACGGCCGACCCTCTCGAAAAAGGATGAAACAAACGAAAAAAAACAGGGAGTCGCCACCAACGTTTTTATCTATAGGAAAAACATTGGAAAAAACTAAGTTCAGTAAAGCACTGGTTTAAAAAATGAGATTCAAGTTCGGGAGTCGATTGCGAGTAGGGAAGGTATTAGCACCCTACATTGCCTGTCAGAAACAGTACCAAGATTGAAAATACGCAACATAAATAGCCTTACAAAAGATGTTATATTTCTCCCCTTTTATTGTTGTACTTTGTGTAAAAACAGAAGGAACAAACTGAACAGACATGGAGTGTAGGTCAACAGGACGTCGCGTCCAAATTAACCTTGGCTTTGGTATAAAGCAGGAAAAAGGAAGGATACTTATAAGACATCGTGTCTAAATTAGTCATCCTTTAATCAAAATACGGGGTTAGAAATGGGAAGGGGATAAACGAGACGTCTCGTCCCAAGTATCCCGTTCCTTGTGGTGATGGCCTACCAGAAATAGGGGAAAATCAATAAGACGTCACGTCTAAATTGATTTTCATGGAATTTAATCAAGAAACGGGGTTAGAAATGGGAAGGAGATAAGCAGGACGTCTCTTCTCAAGTATCACGTTCCTTATGAATCGCGATGATGGTCTACTGGAAATAAGGGAAAATCAACAAGACGTCACGTCTAAATTGATTTTTCATGGAAGTAGATAAAAAAGGAAGTTACAAAGGAAAAATAAGAAAATAAAAATAGGGATAAAATGGGAAAGGTGGGCCTGACAGGATTTAAAGTCCTGCTCCTACGTATTCTTGAGTTACCAAAAAATAGGGTTATGTAGTTCTTGATGACTTTTTTTAGGCTAGTTCAAATATGAAACACTCATTTTTTGTTATTATTTATTACAAATCCTGGTGGAGATTAATTCAATCAATAGAAATTACTTATTGAGGAGGCGGACCCATAAAGCAGCAACTAACTTTGACAGAAAAATAAATAATACCAGTATTGAAAATGAGGAATAGATCCTGGTGAGGAATTAATCCAATCAATAGAAATTAATTACTAATTGAAAAGGAAAGAGTCCCATCGAACAACAATTAATTTGGCAGGAAAATAAATAAATACAAGCAAAAAAATAAGGGGCAGAGTGGGACCGGTGTAGTGAGAGAGAGCTGGACGCCGAAGAGCTGAACGGTGTTGTGGATTCAAGGAGTTGGACGGTGTTATGGGGATTTAAAATGAGCTGGACGGTGTTATGGGTTTAAGAGGGGCTGGACGGTGTTGTGAATTTAAGAGAGTTGGACGGTAAGGAGAGGATTTGAGGGGCTAGACGGTGTTGTGTTTTAGGGAGCTAGATGATGGTGTGGATTTAAGAGTTGGGCAGTGTAGAGGATTTAGGAGGGGCGGGATGGTGTTGTGAAGGAGAACAGGGGGAGCTAGACGACATGGAGGATTCAAGAAGGGCAGGACGGTATGGAGGATTCAGGAGGGGCAGGACGGTATGGAGGATTCAGGAGGGGCAGGACGGTATGGGGGATTTAAGGAGCTGGACGGTATGGGGAATGAAGATAGTGTTTCTTCTCTCAAAGAAAGAAAAGCTCCAGAGTCTTCTGTAAATGAAAGCTTCAGAATCCCCCAAAAATCCAACCCCTTTTGCCTCTTCAGATGAGGTATTTATAGGGGTTGCCGAGTGCTTGGACAACACATGCTTCCACTCACAGTGGAGGCAGCCTAGCCACTAACAGGTAGTGGGGAGCAACGGCTGGTGGGAATTATTTATTATTCCTTGTTTTGTCTTGTTACTGACTACCCCCCATAATTCAAGGATCTACTTGGATAGTGGGAATCCAAGTCAGTATGGGCGAACAGTGGAGATATGGAACCAGAATTCTTCTTTTGACTTGGATTAGTGCCTCAGCCGGTATCCACCCACAGTGGGAATCAATCTGAGAGGAATAAATGCTCTCATATAGAAGACCGAGTGAAAACTTGAATCCACAGGTCTGATCCAACCTTTGACACTCGGTGTGGGATTGAATTCGCAGATTATTGACTCGGAAATTGTTTTCCGAGAAGCATTCAATCAGGACCTCTTTTGCTTCACTCGGTGTTGCTTTGCCCCGATGTATCACTGTTTGAAGCACTCAATCGGAGTTGCTTCAATTGGAGCTATTTTGCTCGGATCTTGTCACTGTTTAAAGCATTCATTCGGAATTGCTCCAATTGGAGGGGTCTTGCTCGGAACTTCACTGCTTGAAGCATTCACTAGGAATTACTTCAATCAGAGGTGCTTTGCTCGGATTTTGTCACTGCTTGAAGCACTCGTTCAGCCCTCTTCTCTCACATGTAACCCACTCAGGAATGCCTCATTCGGGAAGTCTTCATTTAAAAATTGATTCAACCGGTACTTCAAAAATGTTTTACTCGGATATATCCCAGGCTGACAAGTCAGAACCATTCTTTCTTTGACTTAAAATTGATTCAATCATGAAGTAAGTTTCACTCGGAAACACATCACTGGGATTGAATCACTCGGAGAAACCTTGGTCGGATACATGGCTCAGGAGTAATTCAATCAGACACATTCATTATCCTTGGTTTTCACTCAGAATTGTTTCAATTGTGCATCAACCCATTCGGATGTACAATCGGGAATTGTCCTTATTTTTTTCAATCAGAATGGAACTTGAGAAAATCTGACCACTCGGATGTATTTACTTAGGAACTGACCTTACATTTCAATCAGAATGGTTTCACTCGTCAACCAATCCCTCGGATATATTCACTCGGGAGCCGACCTTACTTTCCACTAAAAATTTGGAATTCAGCTTCAACAATCCTTTGGGTGCATTCACTCGGGAGCCGGCCTTACTTTCCACTCTGAATTTGGAACTCAGCTTCAACAATCCTTCAGGTGTATTCACTCGGGAACCGGCCTTACTTTCCACTCAGAATGGATTTTCAATCGACAATCAACCCACTCGGATGTGTTCATTCAGGAGTTAGACTCGGAATGGTTTCAATCATTAATCAAACCATTTGGATGTGTTCATTCAGGAGTCGGACTCGGAATGGTTTCAATCGTTAATCAAACCATTCGGATGTGCCCATTCAGGAGTCAGACTCGGAATGGTTTCAATCGTTAATCAAACCATTCGGATGTGTCCATTCAGGAACTTCCTCTGCTTGGACAATAGTCTTTGGGACGGTTTCGTTCATAGTCAGTCCCTTTTTCACTTAGAGTGGCTGCAACCGAGGACCTTCCACTCGGATTTATTTCCAATTGAGGGATACACTCATAATCAATCTCATTTCTCTCAGAATGTCTTTCCTTCAGAATAACCCACTCAGAAATCATCATTAGGACACATGGGAATTAAAAGAGACTTTACCTGAGAGGTTTTTACTCATAGTCAGAGCCTTTTCTTGTTTGGAAGTAACTCCCACACCTGAAACCCACTCGGAAATGCCTTACTCGGAGACATACCACTCGGCGACTTCTCACTCGGAGATTCCCTACTCGGAAATGATCATTCCGAGTCATCCTACTCGGAAATGACCATCCAGAGCCTTTTCCTCATTCGAAAATAACTCCCTCAGAGGCATCCTACTCGGACACGTGTCAGTCAGAAACAGCTTACTCGGATATTTCACTCGGGAACAGCCATTTTTTACTCAGAAATAGCCATTTTCACTCGAAAATCTTACAGCCAGAAGGATTAGTCAGAATTGAAGCTCAGTCCTCTCTTGGAGGTCCTTTCGCCTGGGAAAAGCATATCCCTACTCTTGGTGAAACCTGACCGGACTAAGATAGGTGTTCACAGATGCCCCTCTTTACTTCTTTTCATGAGAAAAGCATGAAGTTTCTTCTTCCTTTTGAAATGGAAAAGGAGTAAAGACGTGAACACCATTGTCGAAGTCAATGCCGACTTTAATAACCAAGAGAGTTAGTATTGTTCCATTGAAGAAAACCAATAGTGGTGCCAATTTCTGTGACTTGAAGAATGAAGCAAGGCATCTACTTTGATGGCTTTGGTGATCTAATAAGGGTAGAAACCTAGGAATTGACACTTGATGCTCTTGCTTTCTCTCTTCTTCTCTGTTCTTCTTTCCCTCCCTCTTTTTTTGAGTTTTTTTTGAGTTTTTTTTGAGTTTTTTTTGTTGTTTTCTTGTCTTTTGTTTTTGTGTTCTGAATTGACCGGGAAAGATTGTCTTCCCGTTAATAGGAGTTGAGAGGATTGGGGTTGACCCCCAGTTGACAGGAAATGTAAAGGTTGGGGTTGACCCTCGATTGACAGGAAAGGTAAAGATTGGGGGAGCTAACAGGACGTCTCGTCCGAATTAACTCACTGTTGACAGGAGATGTAAAAGTTGGGGTTGACCCTCGATTGACAGGAAATGTAAAGGTTGGGGTTGACCCTCGGTTGACAGGAAAGGTAAAGATTGGGGGAGCTAACAGGACGTCTCGTCTGAATTAACTCACTGTTGACAAGAGATGTAAAAGTTGGGGTTGACCCTCGGTTGACAGGAAATGTAAAGGTTGGGGTTGACCCTCGGTTGACAGGAAAGGTAAAGATTGAGGGAGCTAACAGGACGTCTCGTTCGAATTAACTCACTGTTGACAGGAAATGTAAAAGTTGGGATTGACCCTCGGTTGACAAGAAATGTAAAGGTTGGGGTTGACCCTCGGTTGACAGGAAAGGTAAAGATTGGGGGAGCTAACAGGACGTCTCGTCCGAATTAACTCACTGTTGACAGGAAATGTAAAAGTTAGGGTTGACCCTCGGTTGACAGGAAATGTAAAGGTTGGGGTTGACAGGAAATGTAAAGGTTGGGGTTGACCCTCGGTTGACAGGAAAGGTAAAGGGATGCCATTTGTTCGGCGACTGGAAGGTAAAGGGGTGCCATTTGATTGGCGATTGGAAGGTAAAGGGGTGCCATTTGTTCGGCGACTGGAAGGTAAAGGGGTGCCATTTGATCGGCAATAGAAAGGTAAAGGGTGCCATTTGATCGGCGACTGGAAGGTAAAGGGGTGCCATTTGATCAAAAACTGGAAGGTAAAGGGGTGCCATCTGATCGGCAACAGGAAGGTAAAGGGATGCCATTTGTTTGGCGACTGGAAGGTAAAGGGGTACCATTTGATCGATGACAGGAAGATAAATGGTGCCATTTGATTAGCGACAGGAAGATAAAGGGGTGCCATTTAATCGGCGACTAGAAGGTAAAGGGTGCCATTTGATCGGCAACTGGAAGATAAAGGGTGCCATTTAATCGGCGACAGGAAGATAAAGGGTGCCATTTGATCAGCGACAGGAAGATAAAGGGTGAGGTTGTTGCCTCTCGATTGACTGGAAAAGTAAAAGGTGAGGGTGTTGCCTCTCGGTTGATAGCAAATGAACAGATTGGGGTTGACCCTTGGTTGAGAAATATAGGGGTTAACAGGACGTCCTATCCAAATTAACTAGGATCTAGAGCTTTGGGGTGATGCCCCAGTTTAGAAGAGAGATCTGGGGAGATGCCCCAGTTTGAGCTTTTTAGTGAGAGGAGTATGATGGGTGCTAGTTTAGTAATGGTGAACTCACTGGGGAAGGATAAGTTTTCTTAATCCTGATCAAAGAAATATCTTGGTTGAGGGAGTTGAGTCCATTTTGCGGTTTTCCTCGGGAGGGACCCTCGGTCTGCGTTCCACTTAGGTACGAACGGTGGGTCTTGCTGGGGGAGAGAAATCCGGGGGGTGTACCCCAATTTGAGTTGCTTGGGAAGTGTAGTTCCACTGGGGAAGGTTTTGGTGGTTTGGGGTACTGCCCCTTGATTGGGAATGGATCTAGGGTGATGCCCCAGCCCTTTTTTAGAAAGATTGAAAAAAGTTGTGGGGCCATCCCCTGATTGAGAGGGAATAGAAACATGGGGAGATGCCCTAGTTTGAAAGATTTAGGGGTACTGCTCCTTGGCTGGAAGGAGGATCTGGGATGATGCCCCAGTTTGACATGATTGAAGGAATCTTGGGGGAAAATGTCCCTTGATTAGGACAGAAGAGATCTGGGGAGATGCCCCAGTTTGAGTTGCTTAGGAATTTAGGGAACTTTCCCTACTGAAAGTGGGAGAGAGATCTGAGTGATGCCCCAGTTTGAGTTATTTGGGAATTTGGGGTTCTGCTCCTTGGACTGGACGAGAAATCTGGGGAGATGCCCCAGTTTGGAAGATCAGGAGGACTTCGGGGGATTGCCCTTCGACTAAAAAGACTTGGGGTAATGCCCCAGTTCAAACTTTTTGAAATTCGGGGCACTACCCCTTGGCTGACAAAAGACCTGGAGGTGATGCTCCGGTTTGGAGAGGAATGATAGACTTGGTGGTAAAATCCCAAGTTTGAAAGATTTGGGGGTTAACAGGATATCTCATCCAAATTAACCCGTACTTGGCGTCGTTGCCGGAGAACGGGATACACTAGACTGTTGGAATATACCAAGTTGATTTTTTTTGTTTTTGTTTTATTTTTTGGAAATATGACGCCTAATATGCCTCATGAACGAGATAGAAACCTTGAGAAGACGTTGGCTCCGATTATGAGGTATTGATGGAAACCTCAAAGCACAATGGAAACTTAGAAAGGTATCGTGTTCGGCCATAGAAAGGTATTCCGTCTAATGATTTGGGTGGGTTATGAGAAGAGAATCGAGGAGAGCCGGCTTCAATGAGTGAGGATGAGAGTGAGCCTTGGAGACTAATGGATATTCCTTGGAAAATGACAGTCTTGGCAGTTGAGACTCGACATATCTACTTGTTGCGACATCCTGCAAGAAAGGTTAGTGGTGCAAAACAAATTGGAACTTGAATAGACTTCCCGCAAAACCACAATCCTTAGAGATTCGAAGTGACCCATGACTTAAACAGAGCAGATGAAGCAACCCTAGCTTTGGAAACGTATCAGGCCCAGTCTTTATAATGATTGCTTGCGGCGAGATCAAGTAACAGGAATATCTTGTCCTCACGACTTTAAATTTTCATTAACTTATTTTATATATTAAGGGAAAACATATGTCTCATCAAATCAGGGAAAATCATAATACAAACACGTGTCAAAATAGGTGACATTATATTTACAAGTTGGGCAGGTGTGGGAAAAGGAAAACCAAGGAAGCAAGTGGAGTCGTATGGGAAATATTAATAATTGGGTAGAATAAGAATGACTTTACAGATATTCTGAGAATAAAGTGTATCTCGATCCCACATCATGACTTTGAATTCACCATTTGACTCTACTTCTGAAAAGGTAGTCGGACTATGATCCTTGTGCCCTAATTTGGAATCAGACCATTCGCATAAGAATCTTTAAATTACTCTGCCAAAATCTTGATCCCAATTTATTGCCTAAGCTTACAATTTAGGTTTTCAGCTTACCAGGTTACTCTAACTTTTGCCTAGGCTGCCTTTCCAGGTTTTCAACCTAGCGAGCTTCTCTCTCCTTATGACGTGTTTCGCTTCCTTTTTTTTCTTTTTTTTCTTTTTTTTTCAAGGTTGCATCCCTCACAACAAAGGTTTAAGCTGATTGACAATGAGCTTATTTGATATCTCTTGATTTAGTCTCATCCTGTAGGGGAATAGATGTTATTTTTCTCCAACACCATGTATTCAAGGAAACAGGAGTGAGCCCTTTTTCGGTACCAATGAGGGGGCTCGTTCCGAGTCTTTATCTTTTTGTTCATTTTTCATCTCTTTTTTTTATCTTTTTTTTTATCTTCTTCATTTTTTTGAATGACCCCCTTGGTACCTTCGTTATGGTGTAGCTGTTTTATTTATCCTTAGCCAATGTGGCAAAGAACTATAATATTAATGGTATCACAGTAGACCATTCCCTTAGTTACACTGGTAGGGGAATAGTTATACTCCCTTAGGGTTGGCGTGTTGATTGCGACACAGATGAAACATTGTTTTTGTCGCGTTCTTAGCTTGATAATATTTATGCCTCCATATGGAAAAGTGATAATTTGATCTATGAATCAGCTCGCCCTAATTGGTATATGCTTAGGGCACCAACCTTGACTCTTTTTTTTGTTTTTTTTATCATTTTTTTTTGTTTTTTTTTGTTTTTTTTGGAGAGTATTTCTTGACCATGTTTACATTTATGGGTCTTAGCAAGCTTTTGTTATCCACGTTGGTCAATGCTAACATTTCTTTGAAGAGTAGAAATGCAATTTATGGAGTCTGGCAATATCTTCATTCATGTAGACTTTTGTATCACCAGACTGAGCTATCATCATACTATAGCATCTTCTTGATCGACTTTCCAGTTGTTTGTGAGTCTTCTTCACTCCGTATGCTGACCTTGTTGAATACTTTTGGATAGACCTAGGTGACCCTTATCCAAACGTCCTGGTTAATTCGGCCAAGAGACTTTCGTCTTTGGTATCCTCTTCGTCAGCGTGATCAACCAGGTGGTCAAAGTTACGAAATCAGATTGTGATCTCATTGTTCTCAAAAGGATCATTTTTGGATGGATGTTTTTTTTGTTTTTGTTTTTGTTTTCTTTTAGGGTATGACGACAAAGAGAATGAGGAAAAATAAAAGAGAGCCAATGGATAAAAGGAAAGATAAAACAAATAAGGGAAGCAAATGGAAACATTTTAAAATTTGACAGCATTCATTGAGAAAAACCTGAAATGATAAGAATATGATTTTGCCCTTATTACATAAAATATCCCAATGCCTTAGGCATAGCGTTTAGGTTGAAAAGTCATAAAACAGAAGTTTAAAGTCGTAAAGAGCTAGGTGGTCTCCTGCTCATGAACCTCTCCTCTTGGCGTGCAAATCACAAAGCTTGCATCCTCTCCAGGCCCCCAATCCCTTCTTATCATACTGATCCCAGGATTCTCATGGTTAGACCCGGGGTTTATGATTATATTGGGACTCCCATCCTGGAAATCTAACCACTTGGCTTTAATCAGATCCCTCACTTTGAATTTTAATACAAAATAATCCTCAGTAGAGTGCCCTGGGGCTCTAGCATTGTAATCACATCGGGTATTAGGATTATAACCTTTGGGGTAAGGAGGAACCATTGGTTTCAATGGATAGGGTACTACAAGGGAACTACAGATAAGGTGAGGTAAAAGTTCTGTGTAGGTTATGGGAATGGGATAGAACCGGACCGGTGTTCGACTATCAGTGGGTTTTATTGTGCTTTGATCCAGATTAGGTGGCTGAGTCTGCCCTAGTGAGGGACAATAGGGCTGTGGAAGAGAGGGTTTAATAGCAGGCAAATGAGAATGGGAAGGTGTTTGAGGAATATACGGATGAAAGTAGAGCTGGAATGGGAAAAGATTGGAGCCTTAGTCAAGGGTGGTGGCGACCATGTAAGGTGTAGGTAGATTGGCAGGTTGAAAGGAAGTATGAGTCATTAGTCTGGGTTGGGCCCTTTTTTGGTTATAGGAAGTGGAATTAGCATCCCCTTTTCTTTTCCCTTTATCTCCCGATGCAGACATTCTTGTGATAGGTGCCCCAGGGGACTGGGAGGATTGTGAAATATGGGGGTTCATTGTTTGTAAATCATGATCCTCTTGTTGGTTATGGAACGGGGAAGAGTATTCTGAGGGTACTCCATAGGGCAGGTTGTTGTTTGAGCCCATGAAGGCGTGTTGTGGTGCATAAGACATGCCATAGGTTGGTTGAGGATCAATGATGGGGTCGGTCCTGTTGATAGTAATGGGAGGTGTCATGGAAGAAAGAATTTGCATTTTTTTCAGTCCAGGAGGAGGGAGTGGGGTGGTTGGTATATGTTGATCATTCTTGATACCCATAGAGGGTTCCTCCTCTATGATCTTCTTTTCTAAAAGTCTGGTCATCTCTGCCACTTGTTCCTTTAGCTGGTTAACTTCACTCCTGAGGTTTTCAATTTCTTGCTCTCTTTCAGCCATGAGTCTCCTTTGAAAGTCTTAGTAAGGGTGTATTTCGGTGTCTTTGAAAAAAAAAGTCAGGTGGAAATAGAAGGAAGGAGAATGTAGTGGGAAGCAATCACAGGCCTTAGCGAGTATCCTTTAACCGTTCCTTAGAATGTATCATTCAAAAGTACTAAGTACGGTAAACACGGAAATTAATAGGAGATAGTTCTGAAAACAGAAGAAATCTTTCATCCTGAGGTGAGAGCCTCAAGTTCAAACATTTTGTTCGGGCGACCACAGCCCTCATTTCTTGAGTTCAATCCCATGTTAACTTCCATAGATACTCAAAGGGTATTCGTTAAGTTCTGAATAGCCTCCCACGAAAATAAGGATAAGGAAAAGAAATTAGTTGATGTCATGTTTTAGAACCGGTACTTCCCCATTGATTTAACATAAAGCAAATTTTCTTGGGGAAACAGCGATTACCAAGGGTCCAAGTCGCAATAGTCATAAGTTTTCTAAACATCATCGACGCCCCTGTTGGAGCGGAAATAAAGTTATATTTTTTTCTTGATTTTTTTTTGACATTTAGGAAAATCTATGACTCAGGACTCAGAGGTACACGACCAAAAGAGGATTATCTATTCACCTGAAGAATACTGTGTGTTCCAAAATAAGTCATTATTTCAAAAACTAAGCGAATCTGCAGGTGGTAGATAATTCATTTTTTGGATAAAAGGGAAAGCAAAAATGACGTAAGGTAAAGTAAAGTTTGCCCTTCTGTGGCCAAGGTTGGGTTTCGTTGAAAGTCTTTTCTAGGCCCTATGGCTTGTCTAAAAGTGACTCTCCACATCGGGTGGCTTATATTAGACATCTAGAAGGTCACCAGAGCCAAGATCCTACCCATGACAGGGACGCAAAAAGTGGGGAATCCACTAGGTGCGTATATCATGAGAGGTCAAACTCTGGTTGAGGTTCTCACGAACACCGGATAGGAAGTACATCCCATACGATTCCGTTACCAACCCCTCCTAACTTAAGCTTCATTTGGGGCCCGGGTATAGGGCGCTACTCATAGGTGTGTGCAAGTAATTGTGAGTGTAGTGTGTGGAAGGGCATTCAATACCTTTTACCTTACCCCATTCTGCACAAAGAACAAACATAGAACAAATATACAAAGTCGTCTACCCTAGGGTTCAATGATTGCAGAAAAGTAATATGGTCTTCTACCCTAGGGTTCAACAAACATACAAAACATAGACAACGAAACAAAATAACAAGAACAATTAAAACAAGAACAAACACTCACAACAATTAACAGAAAATAAAACAAGGGGAAGAAATCCAAGCTAACAAAGGCTATATAAAAAAAAACATGCGCTTTTGACGTGAATATTTTTACAGTCGTGATTCCGTCAAATTAGTACATTAAAATTAATTAATGTAGTACTAGGGTGTCAACCTAGGTCGTTCTCTCAAGGATCAACACAAAAATTTAGGAAAAATCAAGTTTAAAATTAATTTTTACAAATAGAATTTTAACAAACATACAAATACAATTGGGGGGTTTTGATTGATTTTGTTGTCACAATTAAAATTAAAACAAAGTAAATATAGGATTTAAAACAATAAATAACAAGCGATTGATTTTCTTGGAGTATTGTAAATAAATTTATCCTTGGTTCACTAAAGATAATTTGTATACTTTGATTACTGTTAATTTCTTAGCTCAATTTGAATTAATCAACTAAGCGTCTTTTTCAATTCACAATTCCTTTACTTTCATTTAAAAATTAATATTTTAATCAAGCATCCTAATTAAGCAAAAGGAGTCAAGATCATAAAATCTAGGAATTATTGAGCATATGTAAGAACATCGCCTACATACATAATCTATTCTCATATTATGGAATTAAGCAAACCATAATTATTAAAAGTGATTATGAAAATATTCATTAAGCATGCATATTTCCTTAATCCATTCTAATTTAGAATCTTATTTTATTCCATTTGAATAAGTAAACCGATTAAGCATACAAATTTAATTAAACAGAATGGAATTAAATAAGCAGAGTAAGATTATGAAGAAATAACAATAACAAAAACATACTACATTAAAAATAATGACCTCAAAATTACATTATAATATTCTCCAAGAAAATCAATCTAGGGGTTTTAGCCCTTCATAATAAGAACAAACTGAAAATAAAAAGATCCTAACCCAGAAATGAAGAACTTGCTGGAAGAAGAAATACAAACAGAGAAGAGTAAGAAATGAAGAACGAATGGTTTCTGAAGGAATTGATGTTCCTGAAGCTGTCTCATGGTGCCTATTTATAGGAGTCCAAAAGCAAGCCAATGCCATAAACAATTTTTAATGGAAGGTGTACTCTTCAATTAACAAGTCCATGGTGCTCCATTATCAACTTCAGTGCTCCATTATCAACTTCAGTGCCTTGCCCACCATCCAGAAGCTCGAAAACGTGATCCTGGGCCAATAATTCATTCATGAATCGATTCAATGGTGAAATGAATCGATTCATGCGTTCCAAATGCAATTCTGGCCTAAAACTTAACGTATGAATCCATTAAAATGTGGGAAGAATAGATTCAACCCTTTAAAACCCGAATGAATTGATTCAAAATACTGATGAATCGATTCAAAATGCTGATGAATCGATTCAAGCTTCAAAAATTCACATCCTGGGTACATTAAACCGTATGAATCGATTCAAGTGGGGGATGAATCGATTCATCCACCTGATTCTCCATTCTTTGTGTATTTTTCCACCCTTTTTGAGATCCTTTTGCATATTCCTTGATTCCCTTGATCCTTAGGCACTTTGATCTTCATTTTGGATTGGAATTCTTGAGTTCTTGGATCCATTTTCTTTTGGCACATATTAAAAATCAAATATTACATAAAGCTCAAATGATGAAAATGTGTTAAAATGCAATATATTACACACTAAGTGATGGCAAATTATACACATTTAAAGTGAAGAATTAAAGATAAATCATGCATCATCAAATACTCCCACACTTATTCTTTTGCACTCCTGGGCAAAATCAAAATAAAAACAAGTATCATAATTTATTGAAAACATTAAGTTGAAAACAACACATAGAATTGGCATGAAATCTTAGGAATATACAGAAAAACAAGAGTTATTCAACATGCAAGATACAGAGCATCAAGATATATATAAAAATCATTCAAACACTTAGGCATGTGAAAATTAAATTAAACTGAAAAGAAGATCATAAGTGATAGAGCCTCACAAGACATACTCTCAACTCTCAAGTGTTTAAGGTTTGTGTATACTCTGTAAAAATTTCCTGAAAAACAAACAGTCTAAAAATTTGGCAAGTTTCTCAATTCCACAATCAACACAAATGCATGTATAGATCAACAGGGCTTTGTAGGGTTGTAATGTGGCCAAGATTAAAATTGATGGAAATTTTTTTATTTTTTTAAATACCAAAAAGAATGATGAAGCAATTAATTTAACTGGCAAACAGTGAGGGTAAAACATTTATTGTATGATATTTGGTCGCAATCATAATAAATTTTTTTTTTAATAATGAAATTGCATAATACTTGGAACAAGAGTTGCAATTTTTTATACTCCCACACTTATTTGAATGCCTAATTTTGACTTGATTCCAAAGCTCCAATATATTCCTTAAGGTAGGTATATTTTTGGTTTTTCATCCATGCCTTATTTGAGCTGCAACAAGGAAACAGTTAAATAGGCTCAAAATGGCTAGCAAGAGATAATTTATTCATGGTAGGCTTATATGGCTTAGTGGCTCAATTGAACAAAATGCCTGTATCATTTCAAATACATTCATATGAGTTTCAAGTATCATCAAGAAACAAGACAAAAATTAGGATGTAAGCTTTCAGGAATTAATCACACATGAAAGAATTCAGATGGCGTAAAGTGATCCATCAAATTTTAAGGCTCAAAAATCTCACAAGGTATAATTCTATCATATATGATCATCTATCAATTATCATGTCATTCTCATCATACCAAAATTGCTTGAGTTCAAATTATAACATATCATTAAGCTCATATCAGACATGAAAGAATTTACCTGTTACTCATGCATATCTTAAAATTCCAATAAAACATGCCTTTTTAAAACAAAAACACACACAAAATCTTTTATTTTTAATTCTTTTTTTTAACATAGTGACACAAAATTATAGTCACACAAAATTAATCACACAAAATTAATCACACAACAACAAAACAATATACAACAATATTCCCACCTCCACACTTAAATCATACATTGTCCTCAATGTAAGACAGAGCATACAAAATAGACAATATAATGAAAAAGTAAAAAGATGGGTAAGAAAAACTCCCTCAAGGGGGATCAAGAAGTGGTTCCCCCAAAGCATGTTCCTCCATTGTAACATCCACAGGTGAAGGATTTTCATGAAATGGCTTCAAACGTTGTCCATTAACCTTGAAGCTTTTATTGGAGTTTTCACTTTTTATTTCCATAACTCCATGGGGAAATACATTAGTAACAATGAAAGGTCCTTCCCATTTGGAGCGCAATTTTCCGGCCATCAGTTTCAACCAGGAATTAAACAGTAGCACTTTCTGTCCAGCAGTAAAATCCTTTCTAGCTATTGAGCTGTCATGGAATTTCTTTGTTTTCTCCTTATAGAACCTCGAGTTCTCATAAGCTGCCAAACGGATATCATCAAGCTCATTTAGTTGTAATTTTCTTTCTTTACCTGCTTGATCAAGTGCTAAGTTGCAAGCTTTTACAGCCCAATAAGCACGATGCTCAATCTCCACTGGAAGATGACATGCCTTACCAAAAACAATTCTATAGGGAGACATTCCTATAGGTGCTTTAAAAGCTGTTCTATGTGCCCAAAGAGCATCATCTAGTTTCCTGCTCCAATCCTTTTTATTAGGTTGTATTATCTTTTCCAGGATTCTTTTGATTTCTCTGTTAGAGACTTCTGCTTGTGCATTGGTTTGGGGGTGATATGGAGTAGAGACTCTATGAACAACCCCATACTTCCTGAGCATAGCTTGCATGGTCCTGTTGCAGAAGTGTGTTCCTTGATCACTAATGATTGCTCTCAGGATGCCAAACCTGCAAAAAATTTGAGATCTAACAAAATCCACAACAACTCGAGCATCATTAGTTCTGGTGGCTTTAGCTTCCACCCATTTAGAAACATAATCTACAGCCAATAAAATGTAAGTAAAACCAAAGGATGGAGGAAATGGACCCATAAAATCAATGCCCTAAACATCAAATACTTCACAAAACAACATAGGTTGCTGAGGCATCTATTGTCTCCATGTGGTAGCATTACTAGCTCTTTGGCATTTCTCACAGGTGTTACAAATTCTCCATGCATCCTTAAAAATTGTGGGCCAATATAAACCAGAATCCAACACCTTCCTTGCTGTTCTTTGTGGACCAAAATGTCCACCAACTGGTGAAGCATGGCAGAATCGAAGAACTAATTCTATTTCATGATCGGGAATGCATCTTTGAATCACCTGATCATTACACAATTTCCACAAATACGGGTCATCCCAAATATAATACTTTGCATCACTTTTTAATTTTGAAATTTGGTTTATGGATGCACATGGTGGAAAAACAGAAGCAACAAGATAATTTACAATGTTAGTAAACCAAGGTGTATCAAAAGAGTTAGAAATACTCATGAGGTGTTCATCGGGAAAATGGTCCCAAATAGATGCTGAATCAGGAGCATTCTCAATTCTGCTTAAATGGTCTGCCATGAGGTTTTGTGTTCCACTTCTGTCACAAATTTCCAAGTCAAACTCTTGGAGCAAAAGCATCCAACGAATTAATCTTGGCTTGGACTCACCTTTCTTCAACAAGTACTTCAGAGCTACATGGTCAGTAAAGACAACTACTCAAGAACCGAGTAGGTAAGATCTGAACTTATCTAATGTAAAAACAATGGCCAGGAGCTCTTTTTCAGTGGTGGTGTAATTTACCTGGGCAGCATCTAAAGTTTTAGATGCATAGTAGATGACCCTAGGCTGCTTGTCAATCTTTTGACCAAGGACAGCTCCCAATACATAATTAGAGGCATCGCACATCAACTCAAATAGGGCTATCCAAACAGGTGCTTGAATTATTGGGGTAGTGGTTAATGCTTGCTTAAGGCAATTAAAAGCCTCCTTACATTTTTCATCAAACTCAAATGCCACATCCTTTTGAAGCAGACTGGATAGTGGCCTAGCCTTCTTGCTGAAATCTTTTATGAATCTTCTGTAGAATCCTACATGACCAAGAAAAGAACGAACCTCTCGAACACAAGAGGGGTAAGGCAAATGTGATATAACTTCTACCTTGGCAGGATCTACCTCAATTCCTTTCTCAAAGATTACATGCCCTAAAACTATTCCTTGTTTTACCATAAAATGACATTTTTCATAGTTCAAGACAAGATTAGTTTCAATACATCTGTTCAAAACTTTATCCAAACTATCAAGGCATGCATTAAATGAAGATCCATAGACAGTAAAATTATTCATAAACACCTCTATGTAATTTTCAATGAAATCATGAAAAATACTTATCATGCATCTTTGGAAAGTTCCAGGAGCATTGCATAGGCCAAATGGCATTCTCCTATAAGCAAATGTGCTAAAGGGACAGGTGAATATGGTCTTTTCTTGATCCTCAGGTACAATGTGAATCTGAAAATATCTAGAGAATCTATCAAGAAAACAGTAGTGAGACTTACCTGCAAGACGCTCAAGCATTTGATCAATGAAGGGTAAAAGGAAATGGTCCTTCTTTGTTGCCTGGTTTAGTCTCCTGTAATCAATACAGACTCTCCAACTATTCTGCACTCTAGTTGGGATCAATTCATCCTTTTCATTTTTCACAACTGTGATCCCTATTTTCTTAGGAACCACTTGAATCGGACTCACCCATCGACTATCAGAGATAGGATAAATGATTCCTACTAGTAGAAGCTTGGTAATCTCCTTCTTAACCACATCAAGGATTACTGGGTTGAGTCTCCTCTGGGCTGTCTTACTGCTTTAGTATTTTCCTCCAGAAATATTCTATGCATGTACATGGATTGACTAATTCCAGGAATGTCTACCAATGTCCATCCTATAGCCTTCTTATGTCTTTTCAATACCTGCTTTGAACACCTCTTTCGGTCCGGCCCAAATTGTTATAACACCGGACCCAGCCTTGAAATTGGCAACACCGGACAAGGCCTAAGTTAACACCGGACCGATGTCATGCGCCGGAGCAGAATGACAGGCCAGTCCGGCCCCAAGGAAAGTGGACAGATTAAGATAGGCACACCGGCCCCTGTGATTACATTGAAAGATTCAGCCGGTGTGAAGACACAGGTAATGGTTCTTAAGGCCCCACATCGGATCAGTGGAGACTCCGTCCAACCAATGGCTTTGCTAACCGGTGTCACAAATTTGACAACGGAGGGACGAGGTCGGAAGCTTATGCACGGTGACCTGGAATCGCACTCCCTGGAAAATGGCAGACAGGGAGGCGGAAGTGGGCAATTAAAAAAAACCCCACTGAAAACCCTGCTCCCCACCAATGATAATGGCCAGAGCTGCACACCACTACACGAATGGGTGAGTGGGAGTTCTGGTTGTCCCAAAACCCTCAGCCCATGACTTGAAAGCCCTATAAATGCCCCAACCAGGGGAGCTCAAGGGGTTGGTTCCGGAGATTCTCCCTCTTCGCGAGAAAACTCTTCTGAAATTCTCTCCGATTCCTCAAGACCCTTAATTGACCTCCCCACCTGAAACCAGTGGACTGGCCTTAGTCACCACAAAAGACCCCCTTAGTTCGAAAAAGGTTTGAAGTTTTTTTTTACTACACAAAGCCACTGCTCCTACATCGTCCATACCCCGAACGTGCTCCGTTATCACAGAACCAACGCCGTTCCAATTCCAATACATTACCTTGTCAATCTTCGTTACTGCTCAACAGCATTCACCCCGGATCAACTTCCCACAACACCGGTCGTGACCTTCAGGTTTCCAGTTCTAGTCCAACTCCGGTCCATTGTCTCTGCCAGCGTGCGAGCCCGAAATCAGACACCGTCACTGCGCTCGACCTCCCACATCGGTTCCTAGCTCATCACACCGGTTCCACTCTTTTCCTTATTTCCTTTGCTTTCAGTTCCCCTTTTTTTTTACTTTCCCGTGAGTTTGTTGTCTGTTAATTATAGTTGTCTGCGTACCAATAGTTTTCACTGTTAGTATTTTTTTTTATCCTTTTCCATAATAAGCAGACATAATAAAAAAAAATGATTTTGTAAAAAATAGTGTCGTACGGGAGCACTCCTGTCTACACAACCCTCTTAGGATTCGTGCACGTGCGAAGAACCTTGCTTTGCATGAATCTTCCTCTTTAATGATATCCATCATCATCTTTCAAATTCCTTCCTAAAAATAGTAATATTTAGAACTACGTAACCCTGATTTCTTGATAATTCAAGAATACGTAGGAGCAGGACTTTAACTCCTGTCGGGCCCATCTTTCTTATTTCTTATTTCTTTTTTTAATTTATTTCCTCACTTTCATGTTTCTTTCATAAATGTTCTTCTTTCTGGCCGCTTCCGTGAAAATCAATTTAGACGTGACGTCTTGTTGATTTCCCCTTAGTTTTTGCTCAAGCCTCGCCGTAATTCATAGGGAAGGGATACTTAGGACGAGACGTCCCGCTTATCTCTTTCCTATCCCTGTTTTTATCCGAGAATGTCTAATTTAGGCGTGACGCCTTATTAGCATTCTCTTCCCCTCTCTGTCTCATATCGAAGTCGAGTTTAATTCGGATGAAACGTTCCATTGACCTCGCTTTGACATTCTATGTCTGTACAGTTCTCTACTCCATTCTGTCGTTTTCAAAATACAACAAGTAAAAAGGAAAAAACCATGTTTTGTTTAAGGCTATTTATATTGTGCTTTCAATCTTGGTACTGTCTTTGACAGGCGATTTAGGGTGCTAATACCTTCCCTACTCGTAATCGACTCCCGAACTTGGATTTCAACTTTTTTAACCAGTGCTTTACTGAACTTAGTTTTTTCCCAATGTTTTTCCTATGGATAAAAACGTTGGTGGTGACTCCCTGTTTCATTTTTTTTCTCTCTTGTTCGCCGCGCCGTCGCGATATAGGTTGCGACAGATGGCGACTCCACTGGGGACATACTGGAGAGTCAGGCCAGTTTGATTGAAAGCGCACGTTCTTTTTATATAACCTTTGTTAGCTTGGATTTCTTCCCATTGTCTTATTTTCTATTGATTGTTGTGAATGTTTGTTCTTGTTTTAATCGTCTTGTCATTTGTTTCGTTGTCTATATTTTGCATGTTTATTGAACCCTAGGGTAGATGACTTTGTATTTGCTCTGTGTTTGTTCTTTGTGCAGAATGGGTAAGGTATAAGGTATGGACTGCCCTTCCACACACTACACTCACAATTATTTGCACACACTTATGAGTGGCGCCCTATACCCGGGCCCCAAATGAAGCTTAAGTTAGGAGGGGTTGGTAACGGAATCGTATGGGATGTACTTCCTATCCGGTATTCGTAAGAACCTCAACCAGAGTTCGACCTCTCATGATATACGCACTTAGTGAATTCCTCACTGTTTGCGCCCCTGTCATGATTAGGATCTCGGCTCTGGTGACCTTCTAGATGCCTAGCGGAAGCCACCCAATGTGAGAAATCCACTGTTAGATAAGCTATAGGTCCCAAAAAAGACTTTCAGAAAAAAAACCTGGCTTAAGGCACAAAAGGGCGGGCTTTACTATACCTTATCTCATTCTCGCTTTCCCTTTAAATCCAAAATTGATGAACTGCTTACGTGTTCAAAGGGTTACTTTATTCCAAACAAAGGGTGAATCATTTTTCTTTCTAAAAAAATAGTAATCCTTTAACAAATAAGCAGTTCCCTCACTTTTTGTGTACTTATGAGTCCTGGGTTATAGATCTTCCCAATCGTCAAAATGAAAACAAAATTCTATTCAAGCAGATATTGATGACGTTGGGAAGATCCATAACCCGTGCGACTTTAGTTTCACATGAGTTTTGCCGACTGCTACTTCTCAAACTGAAAGTGTTTTCCAATAAATTAATGAAGAAGTAGTGGTTCACAAAACATAGCAGTAACTGATTTCTTTTTCTCTCTCTTTGCTCTTGCAGGAAGCTGTTTGGAATTTAGCGGGTACCTTTGAGCAATATGGAAATTAACATGAGATCTGATAGTTGTGACACAAATGTGACCGAGTTGAGGAAAGTATTGCACCTTAAGGTCAAGAAGATTGACATGGGTAGTCTGCAAACAATGGGGAGAAAATTAAACCTGACACAGAAAATGGCTTTTACAAGAAAGTATGGAAGGATTCTGAAGTTGTTAGAAGTGGAAGTGCAAACTGAGGCGATCACTGCCTTAGCACAATTCTATGACCCACCTCTCAGGTGTTTCATATTTAGAGACTTTCAGTTGGCCCCATCCATTGAAGAATTTGAACAAATCTTGGGGATGCCTTTGGAAGGACAGATACCTTATCGTCATCTTGACCATCATGCAACTATTGCTTCCATCGCCCGTGTCCTGAAGATCCGTCCCGACACCTTAAGGGATGCACAACTAAATAGAAATCAGATCCCTGGATTCACTCGAGAATTTCTCGAGAAACATATGCAGGTCCTGGCAGAAAGAGAAGATTGGGAAGCCTTTATGGATGCTTTAGCTATTACCATCTATGGTGTTATTTTGTTCCCCAACATTAATAACTATGTGGATTATGATGCTATTGCCGTATTGCTAGCTTGCAAGCACAGGCTTGAGAATCCTGTCACGGCTGTGTTGGCAAATGTGTACTGTACCATGGATTTCCGTCACACACAAGGTGGAAAAAGGGTTGTTTGTTGTCTACCTGTTTTGTATGTATGGCTCACATCACACGTTTTCCACCAAGTTTGTAGGGCCGAATGTCCGGTTTCTGATCTGAAGCTATGTCAGTTAACAGTGAAAAGTGGGCGCGAGTGGGCCAATCACCTCATAGGGCTCACGGCTGAGAAAGTTAGGTGGTATCCCCAATGGTTGGAAGTTGAATCAATTGTTCATCACTGTGGAAATTACCCAAATGTTCCCCTTATTGGTACGCAAGGATGTATCAACTATAATCCCATCATAGCCAAGCGTCAGCTAGCTTATCCTTTGCTTGGACCACCTGATGAAGAGTCTCTCATTCCTTTCATCTCATATTACTTGAAAGGAAGCTGTGTCCTTGTCATTCGGGATATAGCGAATGCATGGAAGAAAGTCCACCGAAAGGGAAGAGAGCTGGGGGCCCGAAGCCATGCTGTCAGAGGAGAATATTATGAGTGGATCTTGAATAGGGTCTCTATTGTTAAATTACCCTTCAGGAGTCCCCCTCATCTCCAGGAAAATCCTCCTGCTCCATCACTTGTTGCGGAGGACGAAGCAACCAAGGCGCTAAAGACCAAAATAGAAGAGTTAGCTGCCAGGAACAAGAAGCTAGAGGAAGACTTATTGAGATGTCAGCAAGAATACACCCTTCAGAAAAGGGAGAACCTGGAGAACAAGCAAGCTGTTGAAGAGATTAGGAAGAAACGAAAGATTGATGAGAGCTACATGATAAAACAAGACCAGTGTCTTCAAACGGCCAATTCTCAACTAAAAATGAAGAACAAGCAAAGTGATACTATCCTGGCTGAGAAACGTCTTCTGAAGGATATGCTGGCATAATCAAAAGAAAATGAGCAGAATATCATGGTACAAAAAGAGCTCCTACAGACACAAGTCCACAAATTGGAACAACAGCTCAATGAAGTGGTAAAGGCTTGCGAGCAAGAGATAAGTAGAGAACGACAACGCGCCATAAACATTGAGCAAGATTGTCAAGAGACCATACGCCTCTTAGAAGCTGAACAAAATAAAACTATTCACTTATGGATGGATCGCTTTGCTAAGCTGGCGTACCTGGCCAACGGAGCTCTAGAAGATCTCCCGTTTTTACTCAAACAAGCGAAAGGAGTTGCTAACCCTGTCAACACTCCTAGGGAAATTGCAACGTTCTTAGATTACTGCAGAGGACGAATTTGTAAAATGAGGGAAATGATTACCCGAGCTAGGAATGGCTGATTTATTTTCCCGCTTTGTAACTCGGCACTTTATGGCAATAATGTACTCTTTTCGAGATAATGGATTCCTTTGTCTTCACAACTATCTCATGTTAATTTCCATTCAATGCTTTACTTAGTACTCTTGAACGTGACGTTCTGAGGAACAGTCGAAGGATCCGTCAAGTTCCGACATTGCTTCCCACGTAATCTCGTTTCACTTAATTTTTTTTTTCTTTAATTCGCTTATCTTTTCTAAATTTTCTTTTGTATTCCTTTCTAAAGACATTACGGGTAAACATTCTTACGGGACCCGGCTCAGGAAGAAACTCATGGCTGATATAGAACAAGAAAATAAGAATTTGAAGGCTGAGCTCGCCCAGGTCAAGGAACAGATGGCCGAGATGGCCAAGCTCTTGGAAAGGAGAGTCACAGAAGGGGGATCTTCTACAGGAGTTGAAGACGCCCGGCAACAACCACCCACCTCTCATCACGGTCAAGATCCGGCTACAGGATCCGACCCCAGGACCACCGCACCTCCCCTCGTTGTTCGCATAAGGAGACCAAATCCTGCAAACACACAACAACATACCTTTGTGGATGAGGAAGGCAATGTTATTCCCTTTCCCCCGTATGGTTTGCCGCACGGGTATTTCCCACCACTCCAGGAAGAACCTTGCCACCAAGACCAAGTTCCCATCACTGCCCCGCCTAACACTAATCAACCAAACAACCCACTTACCCAAGCACAAACCTCCCAGGTGCCACCCACTCATGCTCGAGCCGCCCAAACACAAGCCGCCCAAGCACAGCCTGCTCATACCATTCATATACCCCGAACCACTGCCAGACCAGATACCTTCATACCAAACACTGACCTGTTTCATTCCTACCAGCAATATGGGAAGGTTGGTCAACATACTGCTGCCGGTCCGAGTGCTGTGGCTACCACCCAGGAGGAGAGGTTGGAATTCTTGGAAAGGCGTTTAAGGGAGATGGAAGGAACAAGTAGATTTGGGACAGGCACTGCTGCTGAACTTTGCCTAATCCCTGATGTCGTCATACCTCCTAAATTCAAGACGCCCGATTTTGACAAATACAGAGGGTTGACGTGCCCAAAGAATCATCTAACCATGTACTGCCGTAAGATGGCTTCACATGCGTCAAATGACCCTCTGCTGATTCATTGTTTTCAGGACAGCCTGGTTGGGGCTCCCCTGACATGGTACAATCATCTAGAGCGCTCTCGTATACGCTGCTGGAAGGACCTAGCAGACTCGTTCATGCAACAATACAAATATAACCTGGACATGGCCCCGGATAGGGGACAGTTGTAGAACATGATTAAGAAAGATAACGAGACGTTCAAGGAGTACGCCCAGAGGTGGCGTGAAGTGGCGGCACAGGTTGACCCACCTCTATCTGAAAAGGAGGTGATCACTATGTTCATAGATACGCTTCAAACTCCTTTCTATAAGAAGATGATTGGAAGTGTCTCGTCCCATTTCTCTGATATTATCACTATTGGAGAAAGAATAGAAAATGGACTAAGGACCGGCAGGATAGTCCGAAGTCCATCTGGGATGGGAGCTGCAAGGAGACCTACACTTGGCGAAAATAAGAGAAGAGAAGGGGAGACCAACTTGGTCTCTCACAACCAGAGAAGGAACCTGGCAGGGCCACCTACCCCAGTTAGCCTTTCACCAGTATATCCCGGCATGTCGCACCCGTATGTGGCAGCCATTCCAAACCATAATCCACCACAATTCAGACCAACCATTGTACGGCCACCTGCGCCACCACAGATACCACACCAAGCACCACAAGCCAACCCACCGCCAAATATCCAAAGAAGGAACAATGACCGTGCTCCACCCCGGTTCGATCCCATCCCAATGTCCTATACCGAACTCTTGCCTCACCTCATTTAAAAAACTCTAGTAGTACCCTGTCCCTTGAGGCCACTACAGCCACCTTATCCTAGGGGGTATGACCCTAATGCCCGGTGCGATTATCATGCGGGTGCACCAGGCCATTCTACTGAAAATTGTCTGGCTTTGAAATACAAAGTAAGGGACCTGATTCAGGCAGATTGGATAAGCTTCCGAGAAGGAAGTCCAAATGTAACAACAAACCCTCTGCCTAATCATGAAGGGGCCGGGGTCAATGCTATCGGGGAAGATGTGGAGTATGCATCCAATGTTGAGGACATTCAGATGCCTCTAAAATAAATTCACTCTCTTATGTTTGAGGTAGGGTTAGTAAAGGACAAATGGGATGAAGACTTCGATGATGCCCAATCGACAAAGCAGTAAGAGTTTCGAAAAACTCTCCAAAGGTTTATGGACAGTCACACTATACGAGTCTGCAAGCGCCATGGCGATGGGGTAAATATGATACAGGGACAGACTGGACTTCGGGCCCCAAAACCCCTGGTCATATTTTATAGTAAAAATGCGTCGCTAACGCAGACCCCTGCAAGAACTACTATTACGGCACGGCCACCTGCTCCATTCCCGTATGACAACTCCCACGCCGTGCCTTGGAAGTATAACACGGACATAGTTGTTTCCAACCCCGTAATAGTTGATCCGGCGCCTGCTTTGTTGGTTACCAACATCGCCGGTGTAGGCGGAATGACCCGAAGTGGGAAAGTATATGCGCCTTCAGAGCTAAAGCAAGACAAGACTGCCACGAAAGGCAAAACTGGGAAGGTTGGGATCGCTGGCGAAGCAAAGAAGGTTGTGCCAGAAGAAGAGACTAAGGAGTTCTTAAAATTTATCCGCCACAGCGATTACCAGGTATTGGATCAGTTGAACTATACCCCCGCCAAGATCTCCATATTATCTCTGCTGACAAGTTCTGAATCACATCGGAATGCGCTGATGAAGGTGCTAAGTGAGGCACACGTGAAACATGACTTGCCTGTTGATAAGTTCTAAGGTATTGTTGGACATATAGTGGCCAGTAACTATCTGACTTTCACGGATGACGAGGTGCCGGTGGAAGGGAAAGGACACAACAAAGCTCTCCACATCTCTGTGAAGTGTCAAGACCATATTATGTCAAAAGTGCTCGTCGATAATGGATCATCCTTGAATGTGATGCCCAAGTCTACATTAGCTAAACTACCCATAGATGGGGCATGCATGAGACCGAGCTCCATGATAGTAAGAGCTTTTGATGGGACCCGACGGGAGGTCATAGGTGAAATTGAGCTACCCATACAAGTTGGACCCCATATCTTTCAAGTTCTCTTCCAAGTAATGGATATCATGCCCGCCTATAGTTGCTTGTTAGGGAGGCCATGGATCCATTCAGCAGGGGTAGTTCCTTCCACTTTACACCAGAAACTAAAGTTCATCGTTGATAACAGACTGGTAATCGTTTCTGGAGAGGAGGATCTTCTAGTCAGTAAGCCAGTTACTACCCCCTATGTAGAGGCAGCCGAGGAAGCCCTCGAGACATCATTCCAGGCTTTGGAGATAGCCAACGCCACAAGTATGTCTTTCCCAAAGGTACCGCTAGCAGTAGCGAAGACCATGCTACGAGGAGGATATAAGCCGGGAAAAGGACTCGAAAGAGAACTGGAAGGAAGAATTCAACCTGTCTGTCTCCCTGAGAACAAAAATAGGTACGGCCTGGGATACCAACCTACCACTAAAGACTAAAAAGGGGTAGAAGAAGAGAGGAGAGGGAAGAGGATTACTCGTCATACCGGGCATGCATTCAACACTGTGAAAATCCCCATCTGTGACCTCTACCAGAGCTTCAGGAGCGCCGAAGTAATGTTTCCAGATCAAGTGGCCGTGATCCAAAGTGATCTTGATGAAGGCCCCGGATTTGTGTATGCTGGCTCACCTGGTCAGGAACTGAACAACTGGGAGGTCATAGAGTTCCCCAAGATTTGTACCATTTCATCAAAGTAATCATGTTTTCTGTTCGATCCTTTAGCTATGCTTCGGGATCTCATTTTGTAACAATAAAAACTTGTTCGTTTGTTTGAATAATAAATGCCGTCAGTTTCCAAATAGCTTGATCTGTTTAGTAACCTATTATTTAAACCTTTCTCTTGCTTGTTTTCCTTTTCATTTGCTATGATACACTGAAAATGCAGATCCGAAAGCGATTCATCTGAGAATAGTGAGAATTCGGTCTTATTTCACGATTCTGACTGTCTAACTGATTGCGCCAATGAGGAATATGATGAAGACTGTGATCCCTCGCTTGAGTTAACCCGGTTATTGGAACAAGAGGATAAGGAAATTCTGCCCTACTTAGAGATAGTCGAGGTTATCGATTTGGGAATTAGAGGAGTTAAAAAGGAAGTCAAAATTGGTACCTCGTTAAGTAAAGAATAGAGGCAGGAACTGATTGGGTTGTTGAGAGAGTTCAGCGATGTTTTCGCCTGGTCTTACCAAGATATGCCGGGACTGGACAATAGCATTGTCGAACATAGGTTACCATTAAAACCCGAATGTCCGCCAGTAAAGCAGAAGCTGAGACGTATGAAACCTGAGATGCTTTTGAAAATCAAGGAAGAAGTCAAGAAGCAATTTGATGCCGGGTTCTTAGCCGTGGCAAAATACCCACAGTGGGTGGCAAATATTGTCCCGGTCCCGAAAAAGGATGGCAAAGTACGAATGTGCGTGGACTATCGCGATTTGAACAGGGCTAGCCCCAAGGATGATTTTCCCCTGCCTCAGATTGATGTTCTGGTCGACAATACCGTGCAACATACGATCTTTTCATTCATGGACGGTTTCTCCGGATACAATCAAATTAAGATGGCGCCCGAGGATATGGAAAAAACCACATTTGTCACCTTGTGGGGAACCTTCTGTTATAAGGTGATGTCTTTTGGTCTAAAGAATGCCGGAGCGACTTACCAAAGGGCCATGGTAACCCTTTTCCATGACATGATACACAAGGAGGTAGAGGTTTACATCGATGATATTATTGCCAAGTCTAAAACGGATGAAGGGCATATGGAAGACCTAAGGAAACTCTTCGAAAGGTTGAGGAAATTCAAGCTTAGGCTGAACCCAGCAAAGTGCACCTTCGGCGCAAGATCCGGGAAATTACTGGGATTCATAGTAAGCAAGAGAGGCATAGAGGTCGACCCTGACAAAGTTAAAGCCATTCTTGAAATGCCTCCTCCCCGTACAGAAAAGGAAGTTAGAGGTTTCTTGGGGAGATTAAATTACATCGCTCGCTTCATCTCACAGTTGACAGCAACATGCGAGCCAATTTTCAAATTGCTCCGTAAGAACCAACCAGTTCAATGGAACGAGGATTGTCAAAAGGCTTTTAAAAAGATAAAGCAGTACTTGCAGAACCCGCCAGTTTTGATCCCACCTACCCCGGGAAGACCACTCATTTTATACCTTACAGTGTTAGATGAATCCATGGGTTGTGTGTTGGGGCAACATGATGAGACTGGGAAGAAAGAACATGCCACTTATTATCTAAGCAAGAAGTTCACTGACTGTGAGATGAGGTATTCTGCTCTGGAAAGGACCTGTTGTGCGTTAGCATGGGCAGCCCGACGTTTGAGACAATACATGATAAGCCACACTACTTGGCTAGTTTCCAAAATGGACCCTGTCAAATATATCTTTGAGAAACCTGCCTTGACCGGAAGGATTGCTCGATGGCAGGTCCTGCTAACTGAGTACGATATAGTCTATGTCACTCAGAAGGCTATAAAAGGAAGTGTTCTGGCTGACTACCTAGCTCATCAACCCATAAGAGATTATCATCCCATGTAGTTTGACTTCCCGGACGAAGATATCATGGCCCTGATTGATGAAGAAGGAGCCCAAAAGGATAAATGGACCCTAAGGTTTGATGGTGCTTCTAACGCATTAGGACACGGAATCGGAGCAATCCTCATTTCACCTGACAGAGAACTTATCCCCGTTTGTGCTCGATTATGTTTTGATTGTACCAATAACATCGCTGAGTACGAGGCGTGTTCTCTGGGAATCCAAGCAGCATTGGATGCCAAAGTGAAGAAATTGGAAGTATACGGGGATTCTGCCCTGGTCATCCACCAACTAAAAGGAGAGTGGGAGACTAGAGACAGTAAATTAATTCCCTATCAAACTCGCATCAAAGAGTTGATTAAGGAATTTGATGATGTTTCTTTTCACCATGTTCCCCGGGAGGACAACCAAATGGCTGATGCTTTGGCTACCCTAGCGTCAATGTTCAAGGTGAGCAATGATTACGACATGCCTCTCATTGAAATAGTGCAGCACCACGAACCCGCATATTGCCAGATGATTGAAAAGGAGTCAGATGGGAAGCCTTGGTACCACGATATCAGGAGGTATGTCCGAAATCAAGAATATCCCGAAGGCGCTACAGAGAATGATAAGAGAACCCTGCGATGGCTCGCCATGGGTTTCTTTTTAAACGGTGATGTGCTTTATAAGAGAAATTATGACTCTGTCCTTCTTCGTTGCATCGACACCGACGAAGCAAGTAAAGTCATGAGGGATGTCCATGAGGGATGTTTTGGAACTCACACTAACGGACACGCCATGTCAAGAAAGATTTTGAGGGCTGGTTACTACTGGATGACCATGGAGTCAGACTGTTTTGCCTATGTTCGTAAGTGTCACAAATGTCAGATATACGCAGACCATATTCATGCTTCCCCGTCTTCTCTGAATGTCTTGTCAGCACCATGGCCCTTTTCAATGTGGGGTATGGACGTCATTGGACCCATCGAGCCAAAAGCCTCTAACGGTCATCGTTTCATTTTAGTCGCTATCGACTATTTCACAAAATGGGTAGAGGCTGCTTCGTACGCCAATGTGACAAGGAGTGTTGTGGTTAAATTTGTCAAGCGTGAACTGATATGCCGGTACGGTCTGCCGACTCAGATCATCACTGATAATGGCATGAATTTGAATAACAAAATGATGAAGGAACTTTGTGAAAACTTCAAAATCCACCATCATAATTCCTCCCCGTATCGCCCTAAAATGAATGGGGCAGTCGAGGCAGCCAATAAAAACATCAAGAAGATTGTACAGAAAATGGTTGTGACCTACAGAGATTGGAGCGAAATGCTCCCCTTTGCTTTACATGGGTATCGTACCTCGGTCCGAACCTCAACTGGGGCAACTCCATTCTCCCTGGTTTATGGTATGGAGGCGGTCCTGCCTTTCGAAGTAGAGATCCCTTCTCTTCGAGTGATAATGGAGGCGGAATTAAAGGAAGCTGAATGGACCCAAACTCGACATGACCAGTTAAATCTGATTGATGGGAAGAGATTAGCGGCCCTTTGTCATGGTCAGCTGTATCAAAAGCGTATGAAACGAGCGTTTGAAAAGAAGGTACGACCTCGACAATTCCAAGAAGGAGACCTAGTCCTCAAGAAAATCTTGCCAATCCAAAAGGACATCCGAGGGAAATGGACACCTAATTACGAAGGACCATACGTCGTGAAGAAGGCTTTCTCTGGAGGAGCTCTAATCCTCACCAACATGGATGGAGAGGATCTACCAATGCCTGTGAACGCCGACGCGGTGAAGAAATATTTTGCCTAAAAAAAAAAAAAAAGGGTGCTCACTAGGCTGAAAACCCATGGGGCAGCCTAGGCAAAAATTAGAGCTGCTTGATGAGTCAAAAACCCGGAAGGGCGGCTCAGGTAGAATAAAAGCCACAAGTTCAGGCGTAAGGACGTGAACTCTTCAGAGAAGGAAAACTGGTCAGGCACGCGCATCTTTGTCAAAATCATTTCCCAGAAGTAAAATCAGAGGATGGTCTCGAAGTCGTGAGGAAAGATCCAGATTCTTATCACTCGCGGGGAGTCGCTGGAGGGTTCAAAAGGCCTTCTTTCTCTCCCACCTTTTAATTGTTTATACATATGTTTTTGTTACCTTTACCTTCATTACCAATGTACATACTTATATTCAATAATAAAATAAGCTTTTCCTTTCCTTCCCCTGAGTCTACGGCTGAATCTTATAAACGAACAAGTTTTTCTTAAGAGGAAATTTTTGAAATGAAAAGTGATGAAATGAAAAGTCGTGGTGAAACGAACTGTATCCTGGCGTCAGACCCGGCCCATGAGAAAGCATAACCAATTCTGTTTATTATGTTCCTGGAAGACAGGATTTGTCTCTTTCTCATCCATGAGTTATCTTGAAAGCCTATCTCTTAGGAAAGGTCGCTCGAAATGTCAATTCTTTTGATTACTCGTGCTTCTAACCATCTGTTTTGAAGGGTGATGGAACTACGTCACACAGAAATGAAGAACCTGACACCAAAGATCCGGACCAGAAGTTTTCCCCAGTGAAATCACAATCGCCAAAGCTGGCACTTCCCAAGTTCTCTTCCCCAGCGGAACCATAATCACCAAAAACTACACTTCCCAAATCCTTCCCCAGTGGGACTGCACTTCCCAGTCAACCCAAACTGGGGCATCTCCCTGGGTTTATTCTTTCATTCTAGGGGCAGTTCCCCAGGATTTCATCCAATCAACCCAAACTGGGGCATCTCCCTGGGTTTATTCTTTCATTCAAGGGGCAGTTCCCCAAGATTTCATCCAATCATGTCAAATTGGGGCATCTCCCTGTGTTTATTCTTTCATTCTAGGGGTAGTTCCCCAGGATTTCATCCAATCAACCCAAACTGGGGCATCTCCCTGGGTTTATTCTTTCATTCAAGGGGCAGTTCCCCAAGATTTCATCCAATCATGTCAAATTGGGGCATCTCCCTGTGTTTATTCTTTCATTCAAGGGGCAGTTCCCCAGGATTTCATCCAATCAACCCAAACTGGGGCATCTCCCTGGGTTTATTCTTTCATTCAAGGGGCAGTTCCCCAAGATTTCATCCAATCATGTCAAACTGGGGCATCTCCTTGGATTTTTCCTATCAGTCAAGGGACAAGTCCCCACCTTTACTTTTCTACAAACCAAGGGCCACACCCCACATTTATCTTCCTGTCAGTCAAGGGGCAATCCCCCACCTTTACCTTTCTGAAAACCAAGGGCCACACCCCTCATTTATTTTCCTGTTAGTCAAGGGGCAATCCCCCACCTTTACCTTTCTGCAAACCAAGGGCCACACCCCACATTTATTTTCCTGTCAGTCAAGGGGCAATCCCCCACCTTTACCTTTCTGCAAACCAAGGGCCACACCCCACATTTATTTTCCTGTCAGTCAAGGGGCAATCCCCACCTTTACTTTTCTACAAACCAAGGGCCACACCCCACATTTATTTTCCTGTCAGTCAAGGGGCAATCCCCACCTTTACTTTTCTACAAACCAAGGGCCACACCCCACAGTCATTGTTCCTATCAGCCAAGGGGCAATCCCCCACCTTTACCTTTCTGCAAACCAAGGGCCACACCCCACATTTATTTTTCCTGTCAGCCAAGGGGCAATCCCCCACCTTTACCATTCTGCAAACCAAAGGCCACACCCCACACTTTTTTTCCTGTCAATCAAGGGGCAATCCCCCACCTTTACCTTTCTGCAAACCAAGGGCCACACCCCACAGTCATTGTTCCTGTCAGCCAAGGGGCAATCCCCCACCTTTACCATTCTGCAAACCAAGGGCCACACCCCACAGTCATTGTTCCTGTCAGCCAAGGGGCAATCCCCCACCTTTACCTTTCTGCAAACCAAGGGCCACACTCCACAGTCATTGTTCCTGTCAGCCAAGGGGCAATCCCCCACCCTTACCATTCTGCAAACCAAGGGCCACACCCCACATTTATTTTCCTATCAGCCAAGGGGCAATCCCCCACCTTTACCTTTCTGCAAACCAAGGGCCACACCCCACATTTATTTTCCTGTCAGTCGGAAGACAACCCCAGTTTTTCTTACTCTTCCATAAATCAAGGGACACACCCCATATTTTATCTTCAGTCAAGGGGCAATTCCCCACTCTTACCTTCCTATCACCCACCGTATGTTAAAAAAAAAGGAGCTCTCTTGATTCTTCAAAAAAAAAAAAAAAACAGTGTTGATCCGATATGAACACTAGGTAGAGGAGGTCCACTCTATTCCAAGACAAGTGGTGATCCAAAGGACGGTGTCATGACCCTCAAGGTCAAATGAAGTAGACCCTGTCAAGTTGCGAAGGACGGTGTCCCAATGGTTACACCGCTTACTACTTCGGGGCGTAACAAACGGTGTCATGAAACCTACCTCGGATAGAATTGGGTTAAGGGTTGTTGCCAAGACCGATGTCAGGCCAATTACACCGGAGGTTCAAAGGTTAATCGAAGTTGTGGACGGGGTGGCCATGATACGCTAATCCGAGGTTCTATGCTTCGCAAAAGACAATGTTCGAATTAAAATGATGAAGTCCTAATTCTAAATTGATGATTAGACGGTGTTACTTCAAGTCATTACCTCATACCAGTCACAAGAGAGAGATACTTGGAAACATTTTGAAAGAAAAGAGAAGACAAGCAAATGGATGAGAATTGCATTGTATTAATAGAGGGCACTGAGGCCATTACAAAAATTAAAACTCCGGAGCCCATCCCGGAACAAGGCTAAGAGAAAAAAGAAAAAACCTAAGAGTTGGGTGCTGAAGAGTCCGGTCTAGCGGAGGCTGTCCTCTCGGATTCCTCCGACACCGTCCTCAGTTCCATGCTTTGGCCTTCGGGGAGGGGCATCAGTTCATAAGGAATATCCTCAGGTTCCGAAGCCTGACCCCGGTCCATGGCATATAGGTGGCCACCATGAAATTCATAGTAGACACCTATACCGTTCAGGTTAAGTTGAACAGCGGAATTCCGGTGTACAACCTAGCGAACGGCAGAACTGAAGGCGACATCGGCCAGTACCGAAAATTCAGCCATCTGCTCCTTGGCTTCCATCCGCTCCTTCGCTTGCTCTTCCTGCACATCGGCAAGCTTCCCAGATAGTTCTTTATTTTTCTCGTCCACCTCGGCCTTCGCAGCTTTGGCTTCATCCAGTTCGGTCTGGAGAGCTTGGAGAGCGTCCTCTGAAGCCTTAGCCTTAGCCTCAGCAGCATCTGCCCTCTTGGCAGCTGATGTGTAAGCAGCAGCGAGTTCGGACAGGTCCTCCTTGCTCTTGGCCAGCTCCTGCTCCTTCTGGGTCAAAGCAGTCTGAGCCTCGACTCTCAAGGCCTCAGCTTTCTTCATCCGGTCTAGGCATTCCTTAGCCTCGACTCCGGAGTAGTAAGAGCGGCCTAAAGAGCTGAGGACCCCGGCTGCCTCAACCAAATTAAAAATAGCTGCTTCGGTAGCAGACTGAGCTTCAGAAGCAGGGAGATCGGCTTTGAGCTTGAAGGGGATATGGACCCGAGCCGGTGTCCCTCCCACATACTCTAGAAAGTCCGAGAGGCGGGAGTTGACAACGATGTCCTCAGGTTGAGACCGGACTGGAGAAATATTTACAGGACCGGCCTCCTCCTCCCTTGGTACCTCTACCTCGGCCACAACCTTTGGAGCCTTGTGCTTTTTCGACCTGGAGGTTGTGCCGGGGTGGGACTTCCTTTTTATTGGGACTCTCTCAGCTGGCCCCAGATTCATCGCCCCAACATTTTCGGCCGGAATGCTCACTATCTTGGCCGGGGTGCGACGAGGAGTCACCCTATTCTCCTGTGCAGCAGCAGCAGCGTTCCGGGCTTCGGCAGCCTCCCTCAGTTTTCTGAGGATGTCTATCCGAGCCATCTCGCCTGGAAAGAAAAAAGAGAAACGATGTTAGTACCGGTGTGAATATATAATAGAAGGGGGTGAAGTTAAACAATATCTACCAAGGTAAGCATCCCGGCCCGACTCCGTCCCCAAAAGCCTCTTGCAGGAAAATTTGGCAATGGCTGAATAACCCTTCAGAGCGTCCAGGACCTTCTTGGACTCAGTTGACAAAGTACTCTCACTGACGATGTAGGCATTGCTTGTCAGGAGAAAGTGTTCATGAGTCCAACCGGTGTAAAACTTTCTGGAAAAATCAGAATTCTCCCAGAACACCGGCCTACCAGCATTGACCTCGACTTTGACATAGGAGTGTTTGAAACTGACCCCGTCCGTCTTGGCCGATTCGGTGTAACTTTCGAAGTTAACCACCTTTGAGTCGCAGTGGAGGTTGATGAAGCCTAGACCCCCTCCAGAGTTACCCCGGCGCATCACCCTGCAATAAGTGAAAAAGAGGGCCACTGTGGGGACGAAGTGGAAGTACTCCCCAAGCACCTCCAGGGACCTTACCAAGCCCCAGCCATTGGGATGAAGTTGGCTAGGAGCGCAGTCAAGAAACCGGAGTACCCCCATCTCAAACTCCGTCAATGGGAAGCGGACGCCGATATTAGAAAAGACCATCTCATACATAAAGAGGTTCCTTGACCTCGGTTGATGGTAGATCCTGTCTGAGGTTTGGGGGCAGAATACAGTAAAGTCGTTTTCATGCTTAACATCGGCATGAACAACGACATCTTCGATGGTGACATCGGCAGCATCTTCAGCATACCGGGAAACAATTCTCTTTGGGTCTTCATGAACCCAGAAGTAAGGATCCCTGGCCTTCTCAGCTAACCAGTTGATCCGGTGTGCCAAGACATTTGTCTCAATAGGGTCAGTAATCACAGCAACACCGGTGGAGGAATTTTCAGAAGCCATTCGGACGGTATGGCGAAGAAAGGGAATACAACTGTAAAATGCCACATCGTCAGTAAGATATAAATCGGCACTGCTTCCCCCTTCACTAGCAGTGCCAAAGTTAAACGAGGAGCCTGACGATGTGTCAAACCCCTCTGTTTCCCACAAAGGCAATGCGGAGAAACAGTGCCCTGATGAGACGAACCGATGTGAAGCTCCCGAAGTTGCCCCACTTTGGTGACTCGGACCTCGGCTCGAAACTCCACCCGGCTGACGCCGGGATGTAATTGAAGGAGGACCAGACAAGACCTCAATGGAGTTATTACTTGAACCGGTGTCCCCCATGACCTATCTATGAAATTAAAGTGAAGGGTGGGATGGCTACCTGCTGAGGCGATGCGTGCAGTTCTTTTAGTACGAGCCAGGACGTAACACCGGAGAAAAAGCTTTAACGCCGGAGGAGAACTTTGAACACCGGAGAGGTTGAACGTCGGAGAGACAGCACTTCAATATCAAGAAAGGAGTGAAAATGATGGATCCCCGAAGTTGCTTTTATAGAGGAAGGAGCGGAGATCCAGAACCCTCCGCATTCCGGCCCATGGCCCATTAAAAAGGGCAGACTTTTGGCATTCCGGCCCAATGGCGTGAATTTTAAATTTTGAAAAAGAGCCAGTTAGCTGATGACACGTGGAATGCTCAGTCACCCAGTGACGTGGACCACATTTGAGACACGTCGGCTGTTTAAAATGCCACATCATTAAGCCCCACACCGGATTTTGGTCCTACTTAGCCCCTACATCGGTGTTCATATCTTTACTCCCCTTTCACCTCGGAAATTTACATTTCTCTTGTGAAAGAGAGTAAAGAGGGGCATCTGTGAACACCTCTTTCGGTCCGGCCCAAATTGTTATAACACCGGACCCAGCCTTGAAATTGGCAACACCGGACCCGGCCTTGAAGTTGGCAACACCGGACAAGGCCTAAGTTAACACCGGACCGATGTCATGCGCCGGAGCAGAATGACAGGCCAGTCCGGCCCCAAGGAAAGTGGACAGATTAAGATAGGCACACTGGCCCCTGTGATTACATTGAAAGATTCAGCCGGTGTGAAGACACAGGTAATGGTTCTTAAGGCCCCACATCGGATCAGTGGAGACTCCGTCCAACCAATGGCTTTGCTAACTGGTGTCACAAATTTGACAACGGAGGGACGAGGTCAGAAGCTTATGCGTGGTGACCTGGAATCGCACTCCCTGGAAAATGGCAGACAGGGAGGCGGAAGTGGGCAATTAAAAAAAACCCCACTGAAAACCCTGCTCCCCACCAATGATAATGGCCAGAGCTGCACACCACTACACGAATGGGTGAGTGGGAGTTCTGGTTGTCCCAAAACCCTCAGCCCATGACTTGAAAGCCCTATAAATGCCCCAACCAGGGGAGCTCAAGGGGTTGGTTCCGGAGATTCTCCCTCTTCGCGAGAAAACTCTTCTGAAATTCTCTCCGATTCCTCAAGACCCTTAATTGACCTCCCCACCTGAAACCAGTGGACTGGCCTTAGTCACCACAAAAGACCCCCTTAGTTCGAAAAAGGTTTGAAGTTTTTTTTTTACTACACAAAGCCACTGCTCCTACATCGTCCATACCCCGAACGTGCTCCGATATCACAGAACCAACGCCGTTCCAATTCCAATACATTACCTTGTCAATCTTCGTTACTGCTCAACAGCATTCACCCCGGATCAACTTCCCACAACACCGGTCGTGACCTTCAGGTTTCCAGTTCTGGTCCAACTCTGGTCCATTGTCTCTGCCAGCGTGCGAGCCCGAAATCAGACACCGTCACTGCGCTCGACCTCCCACATCGGTTCCTAGCTCATCACACCGGTTCCACTCTTTTCCTTATTTCCTTTGCTTTCAGTTCCCCTTTTTTTTTACTTTCCCGCGAGTTTGCTGTCTGTTAATTATAGTTGTCTGCGTACCAATAGTTTTCACTGTTAGTATTTTTTTTTTTATCCTTTTCCATAATAAGCAGACATAATAAAAAAAAACAATTTTGTAAAAAATAGTGTCGTACGGGAGCACTCCTGTCTACACAACCCTCTTAGGATTCGTGCACGTGCGAAGAACCTTGCTTTGCATGAATCTTCCTCTTTAATGATATCCATCAACATCTTTCAAATTCCTTCCTAAAAATAGTAATATTTAGAACTACGTAACCCTGATTTCTTGATAATTCAAGAATACGTAGGAGCAGGACTTTAACTCCTGTCGGGCCCATCTTTCTTATTTCTTTTTTCTTTTTTTGATTTATTTCCTCACTTTCATGTTTCTTTCATAAATGTTCTTCTTTCTGGCCGCTTCCGTGAAAATCAATTTAGACGTGACGTCTTGTTGATTTCCCCTTAGTTTTTGCTCAAGCCTCGCCGTAATTCATAGGGAAGGGATACTTAGGACGAGACGTCCCGCTTATCTCTTTCCTATCCCTGTTTTTATCCGAGAATGTCTAATTTAGGCGTGACGCCTTATTAGCATTCTCTTCCCCTCTCTGTCTCATATCGAAGTCGAGTTTAATTCGGATGAAACGTTCCATTGACCTCGCTTCGACATTCTATGTCTGTACAGTTCTCTACTCCATTCTGTCGTTTTCAAAATACAACAAGTAAAAAGGAAAAAACCATGTTTTGTTTAAGGCTATTTATATTGTGCTTTCAATCTTGGTACTGTCTTTGACAGGCGATTTAGGGTGCTAATACCTTCCCTACTCGTAATCGACTCCCGAACTTGGATTTCAACTTTTTTAACCAGTGCTTTACTGAACTTAGTTTTTTCCCAATGTTTTTCCTATGGATAAAAACGTTGGTGGCGACTCCCTGTTTCATTTTTTTCTCTCTTGTTCGCCGCGCCGTCGCGATATAGGTTGCGACACCTGCAATAATTTTTCTTCTTGATTTTCATCAAGAGAAGTGGAAATTATCACCGAGAGCTGTTCATTATCCCCTAAGTATACATACTTTAGGTTCTCAGGTAGGGGTTTCAATTCTAACTTGGGTGCCTCCAAAATAGATGGAACTAACAAAGTAGATTTTGATTCTGCTGTTTGCACCTCAAAAATTTTGTTAGAATTTTCTTGAAATCCTGCATTCAGCTCCTGATGGTTAACAGGTATATCTAAAGACTCTGAATCAGAAATTATGTATTTATCAATTTCAACACAAATATCACAACTTCCAGAATCATTGCATGCAAAACATTTGTTTGAATCATCCATGTATTCCAAATCAACATTAGAAAAATGTTCAAAAACTAGTTCATCAATAATGTCAATTTGGAAAACAGAATGATTTTTAGATGGGTATTTCATGGCATCAAGAATATTAAATTGAACTCTCGTGTCTCCAAATTCTATAGAGAGAGTTCCAGAATGAACATCTATTTTCGTTCGAGCTGTTTTCAAAAATGGTCTTCCCAAAATGATAGGAACAGGAATTTGAGGCATACCTTCTTCCATATCAAGTACGAAAAAGTCAGCAGGGAAAACAAGTTGTTCTACCTGAACCAAAACATCCTCTATAACTCCAGCAGGGTAAGCAGTGCTCCTATTGGCTAGCTGAATTACTACACCAGTAGGTTGTAAATTTCCAAGAGACAATGATTTGAAAACAGACATAGGCATAACATTTATTGAAACTCCTAAATCTAACATACAATTTTCAAATTTGTTATTGCCTCTGATACAAGGTATAGAAAACGTACCTGGATCTTTGCATTTCTCAGGAATATTTGAAATTTCCTTACCAAGCAGTGCTGATACATTCCTTCCCATGCTTATCCTTTCATTTCCTTTAAGTCTCCTCTTGTGAGTACACAACTCCTTCAGAAATTTGGCATACTTGGGAATTTGCTTGATTGCATCAAGAAGAGGTATATTTACTTCCACTTTCCTGAAAGTATCCAAAATTTCTTTGTCCACTTCTTCCATCTTCTTACTTGGAATTACTTTTGGTGGGAAAGAAAGAGGGATATGAGGTGGAATTTGGGGTGGTTGTATCTCAAATTTGCTTGAAGAGGGTACATCATTCTCAACTATTTCAGGCTCAGTTGTTTGTTTTTCAGGTTCCTTGGGTATGGGTATTTCAAGGTTCTTACCTGATCTTAACTGAATTGCACTCACATTTCTTGGATTTGCAGCTGGTTGAGATGGTAATTTGTCAGAGTTTTGAGATTGTAACTGGCTTAATGATGAAGCCAATTGCCCAATTTGGTTGCTTAAACTCTAAATGGTAGCATCATTCCTCTGTTGATACTCTAAGTTCTGTGTAGCCATTTGTTTCACCAGATCCTCCAAAGAAGGGCCATTTGTGGATGGTTGAGGTGTAGGTCTTTGGAAGGTTGGTGCATTGTTTTGAAATGGGGTTGGGGATTTTGTTGTTGGTTGCCCCATCTCAAATTTGGATGGTTCCTCCAACCTAGATTGTATCTGTTGGTAGAAAGGTCATGGTTTTGTTGTTGTTATGGTGGTGGAGGTCTATCATGGTAGATGTTAGCTGCGTAGGCTTGGGGACTATTATTATCCTTTTCTTGTAGAGAAGGACAACAATCAGTGGGGTGCTCTTGTGAAAAGCAAATGCCATATACTTTAGCAGTCATGGATTTTTGATTTACTGCCAATTGTGTGACCAGAGTGGTGAGAGCATCAAGTTTGCTCTCTAATTTAATTCTAGATGAACTAGAATTAGAATCAAACATGGGTTTGAAAGAATCATTTCTCACACCAAATTGTTGAGAGTTAGATGCCATCTTCTCAATCAGGTTTCTTGCTTCAGCAGCAGTCATATCTCCTAAAGCTCCTCCACTTGCCGCATCAATCATGTTGCGATCAACATGGTGTAGACCTTCATAGAAGTACTGAAGAAGAAGTTGTTCAGAAATTTGGTGGTGAGGGCAACTTGCACAGAGTTTTTTAAATCTCTCCCAATATTCATAAAGACTTTCTCTAGAGAGTTGCCTAATGCCAGATATGTCTTTACGGATTGCAGTTGTTCTAGAGGCAGGAAAGAATTTTTCCAAGAACATTTTCTTTAAGTCATTCCAACTTGTGATTGATCTTGGAGCAAGGTAGTACAACCAATCCTTAGCAACACCCTCTAAAGAATGAGGAAACGCTTTAAGATAGACATGGTCTTCTTGAACGTTTTGGGGTTTCATTGTGGAGCACACAATGTGGAATTCTTTGAGGTGTTTGTGCGGATCTTCACCCGCAAGACCATGAAACTTAGGCAACAAGTGTATAAGTCCGGTCTTAAGTATAAAAGGGACATCCTCATCAGGATATTGAATACACAAACTTTCGTATGTGAATTCAGGTGCAGCTAGTTCTCTAAGAGTTCTTTCACGAGGTTCAGCCATATTGGAAAAACTAGCAGTAGTACTTTTAGCAGATTCAGAAAAGATACTATCACTATCAATATCAACAAAGTTATTATTAAATCTAGCTTCTCTAATTAACCTATAAAAAGTTCTATCAATTTCAGGATCAAATGAATATAAATGCTCAAAAGTTCTTCTAGTCATACATAGCATACAACAAGATATTTGATCATCATGAGCAATAAATCATAAGAATCCTAAATCATGCAAAAGAAATAAAATAAAACAAACAAACAAAAAAAAATTATTTTTTATTATTTTTTATTTTTTTTCAATTTATACAAAAAAAATTAATCTAAAACAAGAATTTTTCCTAAAGATCGTTGATCCCCGGCTGCGGCGCCAAAATTGACGTGAGTATTTTTACAGTCGTGATTCCGTCAAATTAGTACATTAAAATTAATTAATGTAGTACTAGGGTGTCAACCTAGGTCGTTCTCTCAAGGATCAACACAAAAATTTAGGAAAAATCAAGTTTAAAATTAATTTTTACAAACAGAATTTTAACAAACATACAAATACAATTGGGGGGGTTTTGATTGATTTTGTTGTCACAATTAAAATTAAAACAAAGTAAATATAGGATTTAAAACAATAAATAACAAGCGATTGATTTTCTTAGAGTATTGTAAATAAATTTATCCTTGGTTCACTAAAGATAATTTGTATACTTTGATTACTGTTAATTTCTTAGCTCAATTTGAATTAATCAACTAAGCGTCTTTTTCAATTCATAATTCCTTTACTTTCATTTAAAAATGAATATTTTAATCAAGCATCCTAATTAAGCAAAAGGAGTCAAGATCGTAAAATCTAGGAATTATTGAGCATATGTAAGAACATAGCCTACATACATAATCTATTCTCATATTATAGAATTAAGCAAACCATAATTATTAAAAGTGATTATGAAAATATTCATTAAGCATGCATATTTCCTTAATCCATTCTAATTTAAAATCTTATTTTATTCCATTTGAATAAGTAAACCGATTAAGCATACAAATTTAATTAAACAGAATGGAATTAAATAAGCAGAGTAAGATTATGAAGAAATAACAATAACAAAAACATACTACATTAAAAATAATGACCTCAAAATTACATTACAATATTCTCCAAGAAAATCAATCTAGGGGTTTTAGCCCTTCATAATAAGAACAAACTGAAAATAAAAAGGTCCTAACCCAGAAATGAAGAACTTGCTGGAGGAAGAAATGCAAACAGAGAAGAGTAAGAAATGAAGAACGAATGGTTTCTGAAGGAATTGATGTTCCTGATGCTCTCTCATGGTGCCTATTTATAGGAGTCCAAAAGTAAGCCAATGCCATAAACAATTTGTAATGGAAGGTACACTCTTCAATTAACAAGTCCATGGTGCTCCATTATCAACTTCAGTGCCTTGCCCACCATCCAGAAGCTCGAAAACGTGATCCTGGGCCAATAATTCACTCATGAATCGATTCAATGGTGAAATGAATCGATTCATGCGTTCCAAATGCAATTCTGGCCTAAAAATTAACGTATGAATCGATTCAAATGTGGGGAGAATTGATTCAACCCTTTAAAACCCGAATAAATCGATTCAAAATGCTGATGAATCGATTCAAAATGCTGATGAATCGATTCAAGCTTCAAAAATTCACATCCTGGGCGCATTAAACCGTATGAATCGATTCAAGTGGGGGATGAATCGATTCATCCACCTGATTCTCCATTCTTTGTGTATTTTTCCACCCTTTTTGAGATTCTTTTGCATATTCCTTGATTCCCTTGATCCTTAGGCACTTTGATCTTCATTTTGGATTGGAATTCTTGAGTTCTTGAATCCATTTTCTTTTGGCACATATTAAAAATAAATATTACATAAAGCTCAAATGATGAAAATGTGTTAAAATGCAATATATTACATACTAAGTGATGGTAAATTATACACATTTAAAGTGAAGAATTAAAGATAAATCATGCATCATCAGCTTTCAATCAAACTGGCCTGACTCTCTTAAGTATCCCCAGTGGAGTTGCCATCTGTCGCAACCTGGATCGCGACGGCGCGGCCGACCCTCCGAAAATGGATGGAACAAAAATGAAAACAGGGAGTCGCCACCAACGTTTTTATCCATAGGAAAAACATTGGAAAAAAACTAAGTTCAGTAAAGCACTGGTTTAAAAAATGAGATTCAAGTTCGGGAGTCGGTTGCGAGTAGGGAAGGTATTAGCACCCTACATCGCCTGTCAGAAACAGTACCAAGATTAAAATTGCGCAACATAAATAGCCTTACAAAAGATGTTATATTTCTCCCCTTTTATTGTTGTACTTTGTGTAAAAACAGACGGAACAAACTGAACAGACATGGAGTGTAGGTCAACAGGATGTCGCGTCCAAATTAACCTTGGCTTTGGTATAAAACAGGAAAGGGGAAGGATACTAACAAGACGTCGTGTCTAAATTAGTCATCCTTTAATCAAAATACGGGGTTAGAAACGGGAAGGGGATAAACGAGACGTCTCATCCCAAGTATCCCGTTCCTTGTGGTGATGGCCTACCAGAAATAGGGGAAAATCAACAAGACGTCACGTCTAAATTGATTTTCATGGAATTTAATCAAGATACGGGGTTAGAAATGGGAATGAGATAAGCGGGACGTCTCATCTCAAGTATCCCGTTCCTTATGAATCGCGATGATGGTCTACTGGAAATAAGGGAAAATCAACAAGACATCACGTCTAAATTGATTTTTCATAGAAGTAGATAAAAAAGGAAGTTACAAAGGAAAAATAAAAAAATAAAAATAGGGATAAAATGGGAAAGGTGGGCCTGACAGGATTTAAAGTCCTGCTCCTACGTATTCTTGAGTTACCAAAAAATCAGGGTTACGTAGTTCTTGATGACGTTTTTTTTAGGCTAGTTCAAATATGAAACACTCATTTTTTGTTATTATTTATTACGAATTCTGGTGGAGATTAATTCAATCAACAGAAATTACTTATTGAGGAGGCGGACCCATAAAGCAGCAACTAACTTTGATAGAAAAATAAATAATACAAGTATTGAAAATGAGGAATAGATCTTGGTGAGGAATTAATCCAATCAATAGAAATTAATTACTAATTGAAAAGGAAATAGTCCCATCGAACAACAATTAATTTGGCAGGAAAATAAATAAATACAAGCAAAAAAATGAGGGGCAGAGTGGGACCGGTGTAGTGAGAGAGAGCTGGACGCCGAAGAGCTGAACGGTGTTGTGGATTCAAGGAGCTGGACGGTGTTATGGGGATTTAAAAGGAGCTGGACGGTGTTGTGGGTTTAAGAGGGGCTGGACAGTGTTGTGAATTTAAGAGAGTTGGACAGTGAGGAGAGGATTTAAGGGGCTAGACGGTGTTGTGTTTTAGGGAGCTAGATGATGGTGTAGATTTAAGAGTTGGGCGGTGTAGAGGATTTAGGAGGGCAGGACGGTGTTGTGAAGGGAGAACAGGGGGAACTGGACGGTATGGAGGATTCAGGAGGGGCAGGACGGTATGGAGAATTCAGGAGGGACAGGACGGTATGGAGGATTCAGGAAGGGCAGGACGGTATGGAGGATTCAGGATGGGCAGGACGGTATGGGGGATTTAAGGAGCTGGACGTTATGGGGAATGAAGATAGTGTTTCTTCTCTCAAAGAAAGAAAAGCTCCAGAGTCTTCTGTAAATGAAAGCTTCAGAATCCCCCAAAAATCTAACCCCTTTTGCCTCTTCAGATGATGTATTTATAGGGGTTACTGAGTGCTTGGACAGCACATGCTTCCACTCACAGTGGAGGCAGCCTAGCCACTAACAGGTAGTGGGGAGCAGCGGCTGGTGGGAATTATTTATTATTCCATCTTTTGTCTTGTTGCCGACCACCCCCAATAATTCAAGGATCCACTTGGATAGTGGGAATCCAAGTCAGCTTGGGCGAACAGTGGAGATATGGAACCGGCAATCTTCTTTTGACTCGGATTAGTGCCTCAGCCGGTATCCACCCACAGTGGGAATCAATCCAAGAGGAATAAATGCTCTCTTATAGAAGACCGAGTGAAAACTTGAATCCACAGGTCTGATCCAACCTCTGACACTCGGTGTGGGATTGAATTCGTAGATTATTGACTCAGAAATTATTTTCTGAGAAGCATTCAATCAGGACCTCTATTGCTTCACTCGGTGTTGCTTTGCCCGGATGTATCACTGTTTGAAGTACTCAATTGGAGTTGCTTCAATTGGAGCTATTTTGCTCGGATCTTGTCACTGTTTCAAGCATTCATTCAGAATTGCTCCAATTGGAGGGGTCTTGCTCGGAACTTCACTGCTTGAAGCATTCACTCGAAATTACTTCAATCAGAGGTGCTTTACTCGGATTTTGTCACTGCTTGAAGCACTCGTTCAACCCTCTTCTCTCACATGTAACCAACTCAGGAACGCCTCATTTGGGAAGTCTTCATTTAAAAATTGATTCAACCGGTACTTCAAAAATGTTTTACTCGGATATATCCCAGGTCGACAAGTCAAAACCATTCTTTCTTTGACTTAAAATTGATTCAATCATGAAGTAAGTTTCACTCGAAAACACATCACTGGGATTGAATCACTCGGAGAAACCTTGGTCGGATACATGGCTCAGGAGTAATTCAATTAGACACATTCATTATCCTTGGTTTTCACTCAGAATTGTTTCAATTGTGCATCAACCCATTCAGATGTACAATCGGGAATCGTCCTTTTTTTCCAATTAGAATGGAACTTGAGAAAATCTGACCACTTGGACGTATTTACTCGGGAACCGACCTTACATTTCAATCAGAATGGTTTCACTCATCAACCAATCCCTCGGATATATTCACTCGGGAGCTGACCTTACTTTCCACTCAGAATTTGGAACTCAGCTTCAACAATCCTTCGGGTGCATTCACTCGGGAGCCGGCCTTACTTTCCCCTCAGAATTTGGAACTCAGCTTCAATAATCCTTCGGGTACATTCACTCGGGAACCGGCCTTACTTTCCACTCAGAATGGATTTTCAATCGACAATCAACCCACTTGGATGTATTCATTCAGGAGTCAGACTCGGAATGGTTTCAATCGTTAATCAAACCATTTGGATGTGTTCATTCAGGAGTTGGACTTGGAATGGTTTCAATCGTTAAACAAACCATTCGGATGTGTTCATTCAGGAGTCAGACTCAGAATGGTTTCAATCGTTAATCAAACCATTCGGATGTGCCCATTTAGGAGTCAGACTCGGAATGGTTTTAATCGTTAATCAAACCATTCGGATGTGTCCATTCAGGAACTTTCTCTGCTCAGAAGTCAGTCCCTTTTTCACTCAAAGTGGCTGCAACTGAGGACCTTCCACTAGGATTTATTTCCAATTGAAGGATACACTCATAATCAATCTCATTTCGCTCGGAATGTCTTTCCTTCGAAATAACCCACTTGGAAATCATCATTAGGACACATGGGAATTAAAAGAGACTTTACCCAAGAGGTTTTTACTCATAGTCAGAGCCTTTTCTTGTTTGGAAGTAATGCCCACACCTGAAACCCACTCAGAAATGCCTTACTTGGAGACATACCACTCGGCAACTTCTCACTCGGAGATTCCCTACTCGGAAATGATCATTCCGAGTCATCCTACTCGGAAATGACCATCCAGAGCCTTTTCCTCGTTCGGAAATAACTCCCTCAGAGGTAGCCTACTTGGACACGTGTGAGTCAAAAATAGCTTACTCAGATATTTCACTCGGGAACAGCCAGAAGGATTAGTCAGAATTGAAGCTCAGTCCTCTCTCAGAGATCCTTTCGCCTGGGAAAAGCACATCACTACTCTTGGTGAAACCTGACCGGACTAAGATAGGTGTTCACAGCGTGGCCACTGGCCTCACTCAAAAAATCCTAAAAATGAGGGACTTATGCGCATAAATACGTTTTTAGGTCTAGTTTTTAGGGTTTTACATATTATTTCTGCCCGATTCCCTTAATTTTGATTCCTTTCCACACATACTGCTTGGTTGTTTCTATTTTTGCAGGATTAGTGATGTTCTAGGTCTATTTTGAGGAAAAATGGCAAAATAGATGAAAGAAAAGACCTTTGAGACCCTTGGGAGTGTATTTTGGCAAGGTTGGAGGAAACCACTGCCAGTGGTGGCGAACCATTGGCCGTGGTTAGCACTGGAAAAGAGGAAATGGGTGGCAAAACCTACCATTGGTCGTGGTTGGCTCTGTTTAAGGGCAAAACATCATCAACATCATCACCACTGCTAGTGGTTGGCACTGTGGAGCAAAGCACAAGTCAGAACCCACCACTGGGCGTGCTTATCCACCACTAGCCGTGATTGGCTCTGTGTGTTTTAGAAAATATGATTTTATGGTACAGAACCTAAACAACTAGCTGTCGTTATCCACCACTTGCCATGGTTATCCCCTACGTGGCCTAAATATTTCAATTGTTTAGGGTTTTTAATGGGTACTTTAGGGGATTTGAGAGAGATCTTTAAAAAGACAAATTTTGACACACTTTTGGGGAGATTTTGAAGAACTATTTGGGAAGATTTCATTGGGAATCAAGAGTAAATTTCATTAAGGGCAATCGAATCTTCAGATTTGGGAGGAAGAATTAGCAATCCTAGTGAGAACTAAGTTATAATTTCTGAATCCCTAGTTTACACTTTTGATATCTTTTATGTTTGGTATTGATTTTGTGATGTGTTACATGATGACAACAATCCTTATGGCACACTAAACTCTTTTCTTGGGTCTAAGGATGTAGTATGCCTATGTGTTACAATTAATTATTCTTCGTATTCCAATTCATATGATTTCAATCTCTATTCAATTTATGTATGCCTAATGCTTCTGCAAGACTTAGAGATAAGCGTAGATGATCATAAATTATATGGCTAATCGAGAGATTGGCATTAATTCGAAAATACCTAAATGGAACCTATAATTTTGATTTACGACGGTAAGCGAAATTGTTTGAGGGATTACTCAGATTTCCATAGAACGTAAAGGGCTTAGTTAACAAATTGAACGTGGTTCTTTTTGAATTAGGCACGTTAATAGGCTTTCGAGAGGAAGGTATTAATTAACGTAAGGGAATCTACCTTAGGATTGAAATCGTATAGTTGGATAGGCGAGAATTTTAATAATGGCATATGAAACCTTATTACCCCAAGATTTACCTTTGATTCAATTTCCAAACTTGCTCCGATTTTCTTTTACAAAAGATATTGAATTTTTTATTCTCTGATTTACTGTTCATAATCGTTTTAGGTAATTCATTTTAATCAAATTCCACTAGATAATTGAATCACCGTTATAACTAGTACTTGAGCACAATCTCTATGGGAACGATATCTTCTTATTACTTCGATACCCTGTGCGCTTACAGTTGGCTATTAAGTTTTTGGTGTCATTGCTAGGGATTATATTTCCCCTAATATTGGCTAAGTGGTCTTTGATTAGACTAGTTTGCATTTTTTGCATTTTCTGTTTTCTACATTTTTTTATATTTTCATTTTTATTTTAATTTTTCTATATAATTACGCTTATTTTTCTTTGTTGTTTATAAATTTGTGCAGGCCCCTTTATATGAAAAAGTGACAGCTTTGAGCATATATTTAATCCTAAGATTGAAAGAACTCATCAAAAGATCATACTTCTTAGGACACATGTTGAACAAAACGGGCACCAACCTTCAAGTTCAACAAGCCAAACACAAATGGAAAATCATGACAACATAGCACTCCGTGATTTTGCAGTGCCTAATGCGATGGGCCGAAGGTCTAGCATCACTAGACCCAACATTAAGGTGAATAATTTTGAGTTGAAGCCATCCTTGCTCTCGATGGTTCAACAAAGTCAGTTTGGAGGATTGCCATCCGAGGATCCCAACTTGCATCTTCAGATATTCCTTGAATATTGTGACACACTCAAGGTAAATAGGGTCTTAAATGGTACAATTCGGCTGAGGCTTTTCCATTTTCTTTTAGGGACAAGGCCAGAGCTTGGTTGTATGCATTTCCGGAGGGGTCAATCACTACATGGGAGCAGCTGTCTCATGCCTTCCTCAACAAATATTATCCAAGGAGAAAAACAAACTAGTTGAGGAAGCAAATCATCACTTTCACTCAAAAAGATGATGAAACTCTATATGATGCCTGGGAGAGGTACAAAGAAATGCTCCAAGAATGCCCATACCATGGCATTGAACACTGTTGACAGTGCACATGTTTTATAATGGGCTCACTCCGAACCAGAAGGTAACCTTGGATGCCGCAGCTGGCAGTGCGTTCATGAATAAAAACATGGAAGAAGGTTACAATCTCATTGAGGAGGTTGCCCAAAACACATACCAGTGGTCTTTAGAAAAGAGTTTACCAAGAACTCCAGATAAGTACTCTGTTGATGTTCTTTCTTTATTAACTACTAAAGTAGAAGCATTATCTATTAAAATTGATAAATTTGATAAATTAGGAATAGGTACTTTTAATCTTGTTTGATATATTAGGAACAGGTGGATGCTATTGGGAACTACGGTGGAAATTATGGCAACAATTTTCGACAGCCACAAGGACCACCCAGTTTCCAAAACCAACCACCTCCCTATCAAGGTAATCCATGTAATTTCCAACAACCACAAGGACCCTACATTCATCAAAAATTTAAGCTAAAGTCCTTGACGGAGACCTTTGTGACCACCCAGTTAAAATTAAATGATGAGTTCTCTGATGCTATTAAGAAGCTAACCTCCAAGATGGACACTCTTGCCACCCATAATAAAATGTTTGAGAACTATATTGCTCAGCAGGCCTCATCCTCTCTGAGAATGCTAGGAACCTTTCCTGGAAAGCCTGAAATGGGACCATTCGATCACACCATGGCTATCACTCTTAGGAATGGTACACAGTATGATGGTCCAATTAGTTTGACTGAAGAGGAGGCCAAGAAAGAGAAGATAGGGAAAGACACTCTCATCCCAAAATTGAGAAAGAGAAACAAAGTGAAAAGAAAAAGGAGGTGAAACCATATCAGCCTCTAGTTCCATATCCTCAGCGCTTGGCCAAGGCCAAGCTTGATAAACAATTTGGTAAGTTTCTTGAAGTTCTTAAGAAGCTTTATGTTAATGTTCCTTTTACAGATGCCTTGCAGCAAGTACTGATATATGCAAAGTTCCTAAAGGACATCTTATCCAATAAAAGAAAATTAGAGGAGGATGGTATCGTAGAACTTACTGAGGAGTATAGTGCACTGATCCAAAAGAAGCTACCACCCAAGCTTCAGGATCCAGGTAGTTTTTCTATCCCTTGTGTGATATATGACATTGCCATTGATAGAGCACTATATGACTTAGGAGCTAGTGTCGGTTTAATGCCATTTTCTATTGTTGAGAAACTCGAATTGGGTGAACTAAAACCTACTAGGATGTCATTGTAATTAGCAGATAGGTTTGTTAAATATCTTGTAGGTATATTTAGAAGATGAACCTATTAAAATAGGTAAATTTTTCATTCCTGTCGACTTTGTTGTTTTGGAAATAGATGAGGATTCTATGGTCCCTATTATTCTAGGCAGGCCATTTTTGGCAACCGTGGGTGTGATAATAGATGTTAAAAATGGAAAATTATCCCTGACTGTTGGAGACCAAAAGGTAGATTTTAGTTTGAAAGATGCTTTAAAGAATCCTTTTGATGATGTTTGTTGTGTGGATTTTATTAACTCGATGGTAAAGGAAGAAACTCTTCCTAAGGATCCACTTGAATTTGCTTTATTAATTGAGCCTGTAGGAGCATCAAATTGTTTGGAAGAAAATACCCCACTTAAACATGATACTGAAGTCATGTGTGAGAAAGTGGTAAGCTCAACTGTTGAATTGAAACATTTACCGGCTTCACTGAGGTATGAATTTCTTAGACCCAATTCTACATATCCTGTCATTGTAAATGCTGACTTGAACCCATATGAAACTGAGAAGCTTTTGAAATAACTTAGGTTGTATAGGAAGGTAATTGGTTCTATAATGGATGATATAAAGGGGATTAGCCCTTCGTTTTGCATGCATAGGATAACTTTAGAAGATAAGAGTAGGCCCACAGTAGAATGACTTAGGAAACTAAATCCAAAAATACAAAAAGTGATTAAGAAGGAAATTTTAAAATTGCTTGATACTGGTGTTATATATCCTATTACTAGTAGTAAGTGGGTAAGTCTAGTTCATGTGGTGCCTAAAAAGGAAGGGATAACTGTTGTGGAAAATGATAAACAGGAACTAATTTTTACTAGGATAGTTTCTAGGTGGCGCATGTGCATTGACTATAGAAAATTAAATAGTGCCACAAAAAAAGATCATTTCCCTTTTTCTTTCATTGATCAGATGCTTGAGAGGCTTGCTAAGCACTCTTATTTCTATTATTTGGATGGGTACTCAGGTTTTCATCAAATCCCTATTCATCCATCTGATCAAGAGAAAACTACTTTCACTTGCCCTTATGGGACATGTGCATATAGGAGAATGTCGTTTTGCCTGTGTAATGCACCTGCAACTTTTCAAAGGTGTATACAGGCCATCTTTTCTGATTTGATTGAGAATGTGATGGAAGTTTTCATGGATGACTTTTCTGTGCATGGTTTGGTTTTTGATAATTGTTTAACTAATTTATGCCAAGTCTTGCAGCGCTGTGAGAAGACCAACTTGGTCTTAAATTAGGAGAAATGTCATTTTATGGTAAAAGAAGGCATAGTTCTTGGAAACCTAGTGTCTGGGAGAGGAATTGAGGTGGATAAGGTTAAGCTAGAGGTGATTGAAAAATTGCCCTCACCGACCAATGTGAAAAGCATTCAAAGCTTTCTTGGGCATACCGGGTTTTACTGGCGGTTCATTAAAGATTTCAGCAAGATCACTAAGCCTCTGACTAATCTTTTGGGTAAGGATATGCATTTTATTTTTGACTTATCTTGTCTTGAGGCTTTTTACAAGATTAAACAAGCTTTGGTTTCTGCTCCTGTGGTACAACCCCCTGATTGGGAACTCTTATTCGAGTTGATGTGTGATGCTAGTGATCACGCAGTGGGGGGCTGTTCTTCGGCAGCAGAAGGATAAAAAGCTACATGTGATCCATTATAATAGTCGTACACTTGATGAAGCGTAGGTAAACTATGCCACTACTGAAAAGGAATTATTGGCTATTGTCTTTGTTTATGATCATACTTGGTAAGCTCGCATGTTACTGTATATACTGACCATTTTGCCATCAAGTATCTTTTACATAAAAAAGAAGCAAGGCCTAGGCTAATTAGGTGGATTTTGATTTTGCAAGAATTTGACTTAGAGATGAAAGATAAAAAAGGGTATTGAGAACCTTGTTGCTAACCACATCTCTAGGTTGTCATCTGAAAAAGATGAGTTGGGGATGTTGTTCCCATCAATGAGTCTTTTCTAGATAAGAAACTACTGAGTCTTAGTGTCCAACAAGTGCCTTGGTATACAAATTTGGTTAATTTTATTGCATGTGGCATTTTACCCCCTGACCTTGGTTTCCAGCAGAAAAAGAAGTTTCTTGCAGAAGTTAAACATTACTACTGGGATGAGCCCCTCTTTTTCAAACAATATGGAGATGGTTTGATTAAGAGGTGCATTTTGGAGGATGAAGTCTATGCCATCCTGAACCATTGCCACTCTCTATCTTGTGGAGGCCATATGAATACATCCAAGTCCGCCTTGAAAGTGTTGCAAGCTGGGTTCTACTGGCCACACCTTTTTAAGGATGTGCGTAAGTATATCTTAACTTGTGACGCTTGCCAACAAACAGGTAATATAGGTAAGAGGCATGAAATGCCACTTAATAGCATTTTAAAGGTTGAGTTATTTGATGTGTGGGGGGTTGATTTCATGGGACCCTTTCCCTTTTCTTTCGAAAATCATTTTATTTTAGTAGTAGTAGATTACGTGTCTAAATGGGTGGAAGTCATTGCTTCACCTCATTTGGATGCCAAAACTATTATGAAGCTTTTCATAAAGATAATTTTTCTGAGGTTGGGGGTCCCAAAATGCATTATTGGTGATGAAGGGTCTTATTTTAATGAAAAAACTTTTCAGACCCTTTTAAAGAAATACAGAGTGGAGAATAAGGTTGTCACACCTTATCACCCTTAAAGTAGTGGGCAGGTTGAGGTTTCCAACAGAGAGATAAAAAATATTCTCCAAAAGGTGGTCAATACATCACGTAAGGATTGGTCTATTAAATTAGTCGATTCCTTATGGACGTATCGTACCGCATATAAAACCCTTATTGGAACCACACCTTTTAAACTAGTATATGGGAAGCCTTGTCATTTGCCTGTTGAGCTTGAGTATAAATCATTTTTGGTGATTAAAATGCTTAATCTTGACCATAAGGTTGTAGGTGAGCACAGGTTTTAGAACTAAATGAACTAGAGGAACTCTGTTTGGATGCATACGAGAATGCTAGAATTTATAAGGAAAAAACAAAACATTGGCATATGATCGTCACATCCTTCGGAGGACATTTAATCTAAGTGATATGGTCTTGTTATTTAACTCCAGATTGAGGTTATTCCCAGGTAAATAAGGTCCCAATGTTCGGGACCGTTTAGAGTCTTGAAAGTATTTCCCTTTGGCACTGTCGAGTTATGGAGCGAAAAGTCCAGACCATTTAAAGTAAATGGGCAAAGACTTAAGCACTACTTGATAGGCGAGCCCATTCATCAAGCAAGTGCTTTGGATTTGCTTGATGCATCGAATTCGTAAATCTAAATGGGTAAGGCATCCGGGAGAAGATGTTAAACATAGAACTTGTGGGGAGGTAACCCCATAATTGTTTATATCTTTGTGTTTTCTTTGAATTTTTTGTTGGTAAGAATATATAAAAAAGAAGAAAAAAAATCAAATAAAGAGAAAAACAAATAAACAAGAACTTTATGGTTTGTTAGGTTGTGGAGTAAGGCATGATTTTTTATTACCATGATGCATATCCTAATTTAAATTAGATGAATGTATGCCAAACTTGGTGTTTTGCATTTTGTTTTATGACATATAATAGTGCCAACCACTGGCAGTGTTTTGAGCCCAAGCAATTTTCCATTGAATATGAGATTTTTGGGCACCATATGTTAACCAAGTGGCCTCAATTACTCAAGAGAGTGGGTGAATTGAGTATTAAAAATTTTACTTTAGAATGCTTTTAAAAGAGTGTAGGGAAAGAGAATTTTAAAAGAGTGTAGGGAAAGAGAATTGCAAACCAATATAACAAGTTCCACCACACTGGTGTACGTCTCGCCTTCAAGTAACCCACTTGAAGGATTCTACTGTTGGAGATTAGAGATACAAACTTTGAGCAATTGCAGCTTCCTAGTATCCTACACTCAAGAACTCAATTCTCACAAGTATAGTGCTAAAATCCTGAGTCATTAATTTGATATGAAAATCTTAGTAAAACAAAATGTGACTCTCGGATTTACACTTTGGCAAGCGCACCAGTCGTTAAAATTGTAGTGTATTTGATCGTCCCACAGGGATTGTGGTAAGTACCTCAATCTAGGACTAGTACAAGCTGAACCAACACGAAATACAGGTAGTTCATTCGGTTTTTATGATTTTAATGTTTTCTAGTTGTTTTTGGTATTTTCAGAAATAGAGTTAAGATGAATATGAAAAGTGATTAAAAGAAAGCAGGTCAGGATTTCTTCGGCTCACAATTTCCTCAAGAAACAAGCAATTAAGTATAATCGAACTTCACAATCTAGAGGACAATCCGCTTGTGGTTATTCCCTAATTCCTTAGGTGAAAAACACTAATCCTTAAGCAATGAACCTTAATTCCTTAAGTGCTCGATTAACCTAAGAATCTAATGCGAAATTGGAGGTTGAACTCTAACTATTCACCTAAATTGATTAGGCCTGAACTAGTTAGAAAGCTGGAAGTTACCTAAGATTCAGCCATGATTCCTCACTGGTGAAGTTCTTCATCAATTCTGGATTTGTCAACCCAGCGATTATGTTCCACTCCTCAGCTTGTTCGTCTCAGGATCTTAGAAGTCGATCTACTTGCTCACAGCTTCAAGACTCCATTGCTAACCTTCACAATCCCAGCCTTAGGGATTTAGAACTCCATTGACTTCGGTTCCATCGAAGGATTGTGGAACGTCATGGAAGAGAGGATTAGAGAGAGAAAGATGTGTAGTGAGATGTTCGAAGTGTGTAATGAATGTTCTCCGTTCTGTTATTTGTGTAGTGAATGTGTACTGAGATGTATCTGTGTATGCGTATGTCCTGCTTTTTACATAATATGTTCAACCAATATATATGTTTCTACCTAACTTAACTAACTTTTACTAATAACTTAGAAAACTTAAGTTAACGACTAAACTACTAGTTACACAGTTTACAGAGTAACCAACTAATTACAGCTCAGCTCTTAACAGGATCCAGCTCAGCCTTAGCTAATTTACAGCACAGCACCAGCTAATTGACAGTTCACTACTTAAGTTACTAAGGTTGCAGCAGTGGAGAAGAAGGCAATGGAAGCGGAAACAGTACTGCACCAGGTGTATGTTGTTGGAGGGAAGAAACAGGGTTTAAGTTACTACTTTTTCGTTTCAGCTGCTGGGTTTTCGCTTGAGCTGATTAACTCTCGCTTGGGCGAGCTCGGGCGAATTAAAAATATGTAATGCAAAATGGCTTTCTCGCTCAAGCGTGATAGAGTAGCTTAGGCGAAAGGTGATGTTTTGAGGTCACGCTTGAGCGTAGGCTTGCTTTGCTTGAGCGAACTTTGACCCTCGCCCGAGCGAACTAAACTATCGCTTAAGCGAATTATCTTTTCAATCAGCATTTCTGAAATGGACGCTCGGGTTCTTCCTTTTATTTTCAATAGGTTCCTTGTTCTCTTTTGGAGTCGGTATCTTGGAAATCTTTGCAGTCAGCTTTTCGTTAATTCTTTTCGGTCAACCCTTTGAAGTCTCGCCCAGTCGGTCTTGTGAACTTCCTTCAGTCGGATTTACGAATTCTCACTCGGCTCTGTAAATTCTTGCTTGGCTTTTTGTAATTTTCACTCGGATTTGTCTTCTTTTCTCGAGTACGCCCTATTCCTGCACTATTAAACAGCTAATTGCCTAGCATTTATACGCTGGCTGCTTAGTGAATTTATAAACAATTCAAAATTCCTTAACTAATTAATATTTTCAATCGTTTTCTTACATAAATGAAGTACTTTTGGTGCTTTGACTTAAATCCTTTGTAAGTGCTTTGACTCAAATCCTTGGTGCTCATCAAATTTCATAACATCAAACATAATTAATTTGTGTATGTTTGAACCTTTGAGTCTTCAATTGTTGTGTTTTGTCATTATCAAAACCTGTGTCAACATATAAATACACCATACAATGGAAACCACTGGCCGTGGCTAGCCACCACTGGCCATGGTTGGCTCTGGAAGTTCCTTGATGCTAAATCTCTGAGTCATTAACTTGGTGTGTAATTCTCCGAGGATTTATTCTTTGGCAAGTGCACCAGTCATTAAAATTGTATTATATTTGATAGTCCCACAGGGATTGTGGTAAGTACCTCAATCCTGGACAGATACCAGCTGAACCAACACAATGATCAAAAGATTCATTCGATTTTTGTTGATTTTATATGTTCTAAGTTTTTATATTTTTCAGAGACAATGTTAAGGATGAAATACGATTGATAGAAGATAGGTTAGGATTGCTTCAGTTTACAACTTCATCAAGAATATGCAAGTGAGATTCAATCGAGCTTCAAACATCAAGAGGACAATCCGCAAGTGGTTATTCCATAATTCCTTAGGTGAAAAATATTAATTCTTATGCATCAAACCTTAATCCCTTAAGTGCTCAATTAACATACGAATCTAATGCGAAATTGGAGGTTGAACTCTAACTATTCACCTAATTGTTAGGCCTGAATTAGTTAGAAAGCTGGAAGTTACCTAAGCTTCAACCATGATTCCTCACTGGTGAAGTTCTTCATCAGATCTGGATTTGTCAATCTAGCAAAGCAGATCCACTCCTCAGCTCGTTCTCCTCAGGATCTAGAAGTCAACTTCCTCAATACACCTTCAAGATTCCATCGCAAACCTTTGCAATCCCGACCTTAGGGATTTAGAAATCCATCGACATTGGTTCTATCGAAGGAATTTGGAAAGACATGGATGAGAGAGTTTAGAGAACGAAAGGAATTAGAGAGAGGTTGGAAATGGAAAATGAATTGTGTTCTGTATTATGCTCTGTTCTCTAGTCAGGTTTTACAGAGTATATACAAGTATATATAGGCATATAACTAACTAACTAACTTAACTAATCACTAAGAAAGTTGAGTTAATAATTAAACTAACTAACTAATTACATAATTACGGAATAACTAACTAATTACAGCTCAGCACTTAACAAATTACAGTTCAGCATTAACTAATTACAATTCAGTACTTAAATTACTAAGGTACCAAAGTAGGAGAGAAGGCAGTGGAAACAGCACTGGTGCCGAGTGTGTTTTTGGAGGGAACAGTAAGTGTTAAATAACTGCCTTCACGCTTGAGCGTGAAGGACTCTCGCTTGAGCGTGAAAGGCTCTCGCTTGAGCGTGATGGATTATTCAATCAACATTCTGAAGTTGACGTATTTTTCAATCGGTGCTTTTAAAGTCTCACTCGGGTTCTTCATACGGTATTCTATTCCCTGTTGCGGTCGGTGTCTTGAAGCATTTCCCAGTCGGACTTTTGGAGTTTCACTCAGATTTGTGAAATCTCACAAGGCTTTTTAGAATTTCACTCGGATTTTCCTTCTTAGCTTGAGCGCACCCTGTTCCTGCACCAATAAACACATAACTGCCTAGCATTTGTACGCTGGCTGCTTAGTGAAATTATAAATAATCATAAACTCTTAACCAATTACTGCTTTTAATCATTTTCTTACATAAATAAAGCACTTTTAGAATAAATAAATAAAATATAAATTGTTAAATATTTATTAAATAATGACGCCAAACTAAACAATAATTAATGAATTATGTTAAATAAAAGGTGAAATAATTAAGTCTTTTCAAGACTTATCACATCCCCAAACTTAAGACTTGCTTGTCCTCAAGCAAATACTCAGATTAATTAACTAACAAGCTGTTATTCAAAACAATCAACCTTTCCTTAACTTAATTCATACTATAATTATTGAATACCGACCATGCTTTCTTTTCGCAAATTCTGAAAATATAATAACTCACACCTCTTTTGGGAAACAAGATGATGATACCTTCCTCACTGGATTCGTGTTTCACTCTTCTCTCGGTGTGTATAGGTTAAGCAATATGCACTCATCACCTGCATCTTTGTTAGATCAACATAGGCTTGCAACAGTTCTAAACATCATGACATATGCCAGCATAATCGGATCAGTAAGGGCTTTTTAAGCTTATAATGGGGCTAGGCAACAGGCTCTATTATTATTTTCCAAGTCAGTGACGGGTTACAAGATGTATCCACTAATGCCTTGCCTCAATTTTAACTTAATTGCCTCTACTTAGCAAGCTCTATTATTTTCCGAATAAATGGTAACTTAATAACTTGTGGTGCTTTGCACCTTCTTTTTCTTTCAGTCCTTTGGACTTTTTCTTTTCTTTCTTTCCTTCCATCTTTTTCCGATCATAAAATTTTTTCTTGTGGTGCTTTGCACCCTTTTTTTTTCAGCTTCGCTGTTTCTCCTTTCATTTCTCTAAGTATTCATCTATAACTAAGGTCAGAGTGTGTCCTTAATTGATGTTAGGCACACTCTTCATCCCTAAACTTAGAACTTACTAGTCCCTAGCAATAAGTAAGACTGTGCAATTCATCAGTGGAACATCCAGGGGTAAATCAGTTGGTTTTTTCCTAGATATTTAGGCTTGTAACATTAGGTGAATAAACAGAATAAAAGGGTCTCAGGCTCAAACATAATTATTGGGTCAAAGGATAATTAAAAATATTAGGAAGGCTAATTTTTGGCCCTGGCTAATTTAACAAAGAAGGCCTTCATCATGTCCGATTGGCAGGCATAAAACCAATTAGCAAGCACTAAAGCAAATTCTGTCTCACTAACTAGCATGCAGGTTCACTCAGAAAAGAATAATACAGGCTCAAAAGCTATAAATATAATAGTTAATAAGCCAGTCATGTCCCCAAACTTAATGTAAGGTCATACATTCAGATTGCTAACTAGCATGCCAAGTAAATAATTAATTAATAATGAAAAATAGCTATGGATAGGGAACATGAGTCAAACAATGCCAATTAATTCATCTATTCGAATAAAGCCTGAGAATCAGCAAGAATTAAATAATTAAGATGGATTTTAATGCACGAGTCGGAAAATTAGAATACTTCCCTTTTACCTGACTGGTAATGCATGGAAAGCACGTGGTCGGATTGGGATGCATGGATTTACCGATACATTCGAAAAAAAACAGAATAATAACAAGCGATTTAACAAAGAAATAAAATTTCATTACAACTAAAACAAAAAAGAATTCATTGTTTAGAAAAACACTAAAATAAAGTTGTTACACAGAGAAATAAACATCATCACATGAATCAGAGAATAAAACATCAATCGTCCTCGTCTTCATGCAAGGACTCATCATCATTTTACGCAGGGGAGGGTGGAAATTCGGTTGCCAAGGGCGTTTCATCGGAGGGAGTAGTGAATCCAATAGAGGCTAGCCATGCATCTCTGTTGGGTGGAACCCCCATTTCTTCCGCGGGATCCACCTCCAATCTGGTAGCAATCTTCCTGAGCATAAGATCATGGTTTAAAACCAGATCATAAATTCAAAGTTGGATCCTCTTCATGACCTGCAATTCCTGCAATATCAAAGAAATGTCAGAAGATGGACTCGCTCCTGATGATTGACACTGCTTTTGACGCTTTGGCTCCTTGGGCACAAAGTTATCAATATGGATGATCACCCATTGCCTGTCTATAACTCTTTTAGGCTTAACCCTTGTCAACTCAGCATAGTTGACCACAGCTTGATTCGCTTGAGCCAACAATGTGACCACTGAGCAGTATGGCAACTGGAGATTCTTTTCCAAATTTTTCATCATTTCCCTTAATATTAGCTCACCCAGGTTTACATTCAAATTTTTCATCAAACAGTATAGCAACACCAACCGCTTATTGGTAATTTCCGTAGCATGCAATACGGGCTGCAAAGATGATAAGAGATAATGGCACCACAGCAGAGGAAGATGGTTCAGACAGTTTTTCCTGATACTCTTTGGTAGACCGTTAGTCCGTGTCAGGTAGGCAGCATCCTTCACACAACATTCCTCCAATACTTCCTTCCTCAGATCCTCATTCTCAGCCTGATGAAACATATCTACCTTCCATGCGTATTAGCATGCTTCCTCCTCTAGAATGGGTACTTTCAGAAGTTCGTTCAGCAGATTACCAGTTAAGGGAATGGTTACTCCTCTCAAGAAAGAAGAGAAGGGAAATTCATCCTCTATAAAGTGAGCCCTTAGGTTGGCATAAAACTCTCAGGTGAGCTCCTGGTAGCCATTGCCTAAATTTTCATTGAAGAATTGCCATCCCCTCTGAATCATCATCGCTTGAACATCAGCATCAGCACATTTCTCACTATCAAGGACCAGAGCTCTGTCCCTGATGACTCCCCTAGTTTTGAACTTTTTCTCATATTCTTCAGCAGCCTTAGCATCTCTGAACCTGTGCCTGTCAAAGCCTTCAACTTCTGGAGATTCGTTCCTCTTAATTGCAGGGGACACATTCCTCTCAACTGAAGGAGATACATTTCTCTCAACCTCAGGAGATTCGTTTCTTTCAGCTTGACTTTGACTGGGTGCAGGTGAAGGGGAATCAGGAATACTTATTGTTGCCACCTTCTTTTCGTTATCTTTTTTATTTTTCCTCACACTTCTCTCTACAAAATTGGGTCTAGGTTTCTGCAAAAGTCTCTGTGATCTTCTTTTCATGGTGAATGATAAAAAATGGTGGTAAACAGCCTAAATAAAACAAGTACAGAAAACCCAAACCACCACAGCAAACCAAAAATGTGAGACGAATGGCTATGAACAATGGAAGAATTTAATCAATGAAACAGTAAAATACTAATCATGTAACTTAGAAGTAAAATAAATAAGTGAAAAGATGGTACCTTTCTCAGGAGTTAGAAGGTGTGCCTTTTCCTCTTCAACCTAAGTTTCAGCGTAGGAATTTAGGGTTTGTACGCTGAAGGGTTTTTATACTGTTGAACCCTCTACCTAAGATACGCGTAAGTACGCTAAAATGTTGGCGTACCAACGGCCAATTTTCTTTTATTATTTTTATTTATTATTATTATTATATTTGTTTTCTATTTTATTTTATTTTTATTTTATTTTTATTTTTTAAAAGAAAATATGGTATTCAATAAAGCACTTCTTGCTCGGGCTCACATACTGAATAGATGAAAGACCGAGTAGGACTAAGAAAGAAATACCGAGTAGTGAGTGAACAAAACATCGAGTGCAGAGAGGAACTGAGTAAATGGAAGAATGTTGTCGCAACCTAAATCGCGATGGCGCGACGAGAAAGAGAGAAATGGTGTGGAATAAAACAGGGAGTCGCCACCAACATTTTTATCCATAGGAAAAACATTGGAAAAAACTAGATTCAGTAAAGCACTGGTTAAAAATTGAGATTCAAGTTCGGGAGTCGGTTACGAGTAGGGAAGGTATTAGCACCCTACATCGCCTGTCAAAAACAGTACCAAGATTGAAAATGCGCAACATAAATAGCCTTACAAAAGATGGTTTATTTCTTCCCTTTCATTGTTGTATTTTTTATTTAAAGATGACAAAATGGAGTGAGAGAACTGTACAAACATAGAATGTCGAAGCGAGGTCAATGGGGCACTTCATCCGGATTAAACTCGACTTCGATATGAGACAGAGAGGGGAAGAGAATGCTAATAAGGCGTCACGCCTAAATTATACATCCTTGAATAAAAAGGACAGGGATAGGAAAGAGATAAACGGGACGTCTTGTCCTAAGTATCCCTTCCCTATGAATCGTGGCGAGGTTTGAACAAAAACTAGGGGGAAATCAACAAGACATCACGTCTAAATTGATTTTTACGGAAACGACAAAAAGTAACAACATGAAAGAAACGCAAAAAGCAAAGAAATAAATCAGTAAAGGGAAACAAGAAAAATGGGCCCGACAGGAATTGAGATCCTGCTCCTACGTATTCTTGAATTATCAAGAAATCAGGGTTACGTAGTTCTGAGTGTTGTTCTTTTAGGAAAAGACTTGGGAGACGATGATGGATGTCACTGAGGTGGGGAACTCGTACAAGGCGAAGTTCTTCGCACGTGTATGAATCCTAAAGAGGTTGTGTAGACGGGAGTACTCCCGTACGACACTGTTTAAAAAATGATTTGTTTCTTTTTTGGGTTTTTATTTAGATTTGAAAGAAAATATAGGAAACATTTATTTCCCTTTATTATATTTTACTATGAAACGAAAGGAAAAAGGTAGTAGAAGCTACAAAAGAGAAAGGGAAACAATAAATTCTGAAAACAGAGGAAAAATGAGTGAAAACCGAGTGGGAGAGGAGAAAAACCGAGTGAAAATGGCAAAACCGAGTGAAAATTACAAAAAAAATGAGTGGAAATAGCAGAAACCGAGTGAGAAAGAGGAAAAACCGAGTGAAAATGAGGAAACCGAGTGGAAATAGCAGAAACTGAGTGAGAGCAGTAGCTTACCGAGTGAGAAGTGATTTACCGAGTGAGACAGTGAGTAGAGGGACGGTGTTGGAATTGAGTGGAGTGAGGAGATTGGATTTGGTGTACTTGAGGGGGGTACTGGACGGTGTGTAAGAGGAATTGGGACGGTGTGTAGGTGAAGGGATTAGGAGGTCGGTTTTGGTGAGGACGGTTGGCTGGGCGGTGTTGGCTGAGAGGAATGAAGTGCTGGGCGGTGTTGTGTTGAGGGGAGAGGATGGTGTGGCTGAGAGGTATGAAGTAATGGGCGGATAGAGGGAGGAGGAGAAGGGAATGGTGAGGGGCTGCGTAGTGTATATGGTGTGTGTATGTATGTAAGGCTGAAAGCTTCAGCCCCTTGCCTATTTATAGGCTGGTTTGAGTGGAAGGCCAGCTCAGGCTTCCACTTCCGAGTGGAATGCCAGCTCAGGCCTCCACTCAGAGTGAAGTGGGGGACAACGGCTGGGTGGGAATTTTTAATTCCCCCCACTTCCACCCCTGTTTGCCACTTGTCTGCCACCCCCAGGATTCCTGGATCCACTTGGGTGGTGGAATCCAAGTCAGCAAGGCGGAGATCCGAGAGAGGAGGTGAAGAACCGAGTTAAAATATTGAAATCCGAGTGTAAAATGGTGAAATCCGAGTGAGAATCACTCGGATCACCCTCTCAGTCAGCATTCCTCCACATTGGGAGTCAAATCCGAGTGAAAATGGTGAAATCTGAGAGAGGATGTGGAAAACCGAGAGAAAATATTGTAATCCGAGTGAGGATATTGAAATTCTGAGAGAGGATGCTGAAAATCTGAGAGAGGATGTGGAAAACCGAGAGAAAGATTGTAATCCGAGTGAGGATATTGAAATTCTGAGAGAGGATGTGGAAAACCGAGTGAAATGGTGGAATTTCGAGTGAAAATGGCTCGGATTAATCCCTCAGTCAGTGTTCAACCATGGTTGGAATCGATTCCGAGTGAGAAAAGGGGTCAGTCCTCATTTTGCCTCCTGGATCCGAGTGGAAAAGGTTCATTTTGTAAAAGACCGAGTGAAATCATGTTGATGTGTGACTCGGAACATTCAGACTGGAACAATCATGTTAATCAAAGATATTCCAACTGGAACATTCAGTCAGAACCGAGTGAGAAGTGACTCACTCGGTACCGATTGAAAATTGGCTCGGACCTAAATTCCTCTCCACAATCCAAACCACCAATGACTCGGAACCGACTGAAAAGTGTGAAGTGTGACTCGGAATTGAAAGATGGCTCGGAAAGGTGTAAAAGATGACACGGAGGGGATTTGGTGTTGGTAAAAATTGACTCGGGAAAGTGTAAAAGAGGACACGGAGCCGATTGAAAATCAAAGAAAAAGACTCGGAAGTTGAGTGTAAAGGGTCTCGGAGTTTGCTAAAGGATGACTCGGAGCCGACTGAAAATCGAAGAGAAAGACTCGGAAGTTGATTGGGAGAGTACCTGGCTCGGACTTCACTTCCTCTCCACAATCCGAGTGACCATTGACAGGGAACCGACTGAAATGGCTCGGAAATTGGAATTTTGGCCATTTTTCGCTCGGAAATAAACTTCTTCATACTCAGAATTAGAAATTTGAATTTCTTCACTCGGAATGGCTCTGACAGGGAAGCTTTCCACTCGGAATTGACTCATTCTGAGTAATTCTACTCGGATTTGATCATGTATGTGTCATTCCGCTCGGATTCCCCAACAGGAGCCTATTCTACTCGGAAATGCTTCATTATTACTCGGTTTTTGATCATTTCTGAGTAGTTCTACTCGGATTTGCTCCATTCTGAGTAGTTCCACTCGGTTTTGATCATTTCTGAGTCATCTTACTCAGATTTCTCTTCAACAGGGGCATTTTCTACTCAGATTTGATCCCTTCTGAGTAATTTCACTCGGATTTGATCCGTTCTGAGTATTTTCACTCGGACTTACTAGTTTTTGGGCCATTCCACTCGGATTTTTGTTCAACAGGGGCATTTTCTACTCGAATTTGATCCTTTTTGAGTCATTTCACTCGGATTTGCCTCCAACAGGTCTATATTCCACTCGGAAATGCTTCCATCATAGTCATCTTGCTCGGATCTGACCATTTTTGAGTTATTCTATTCAAATTTGACCATTCTGAATTGGAATTAAGTATAAAAAGAATCATTCCACTTGGACCGGACCAAAAGAGGTGTTCACAATGTTGTAAATGAAAGACGGACGGAAAAGTGAGAGAAAAACTGAGTGAATGAAACAACCAGTGCAAGAACGAATAAATTAAAGATAGAGTGCGGGAATGAGAGGCTGAATGACAGGTGAGAACGAAATAGTGAAAGAGTGACCGAGTGGATACAAGAAAGATGAGTGACAATGAGGGTGGATGAAAAAGAACGAGTGGAAGAAAGAACAAATGAAAATGAACGAATGAAAAAGATTCCAAGGACGAGTAAAAGATATATCGACCGGATGAAGGAGATGAGTAAATGCAAGAGTGAGTGGAAGAACAAATGGAAGAACATCACGTGATCAAATGAGAAACTAAGTAAATGAAAAAAAATAAACTGTAGGGAGAACGAATGAACAAGATCCCGAGTGAACCAAAATCAAGAAAGAGGTCGGCCGAGTAGATGAGAGAATGACAGAATCGTACGAGAAACTGAAAAATAAAAAGAAACGAGTGATGGGAACTCCGAGTGGATGAAAAATGAGTGAATGAGAAAATTTCAGAAAGAATGGTGAAGGAACAAAAAATAAAAATTAGGTAAATTGAAAGAACGAGTGAATGAAACACTGAATGGAAATGATCCTGAGTGAATGAAGGACGAATGGATACAAGAACGAGTAAAAGAATGAATGGAATAAAGTAAGTGCATGAGAGACGAGTGTGACAATAAGTGGACGAGTGAACAACTGCAGTGAGATACGAGTGAACAGAAAAGCGAGTGGGAGAAAGAACGAATGAAAGTAAGGTCGAGTGAAAGAAAGAACGAGTGGAGGAACACACGAGTAAAATAAATGACGATTGGAAGAGTGAAAGAGTGGATGAGAGAATAAGTGGAAGAGATACCGAGTGAATGAGTGACGAGTGAATAAGTGAGAAACTGAGTGAATGAAAAACGAGTGAATGCAAGAATGATTGAAACAAATATCGGCTGGCTGAAAGACGAGTGAGTGACAGAATGAGTGAATGAAAAAGAAAAATACAGAGAGGTGTGTGAGAAAACCGAGAAAGAGATTAGGTGGAATGAAATAATGAGTGAATGCAACGACGAATAAAAAAAAATAGGGTGTGGGAATGAAAAAACTGAGTGACAAGTGAGGGAACTGAGAGAGAGAGACAAATGAAAGAGATCGAGTGGAAGAGTGAAGGAATGACCGAGTGAATAAAAGATGAGTGATAAAAGAGCCAACTGGAACAAATCACCCTTCATTATCTGACCCGTTCATTATATCAACATCAAAGTTTAGGGGAGATGAAGAATTTTCCTGTCGGTAAGGGTCAAGCGTGAGTATGTGGCTTGAATATGGCACTCTCGCTCAAGCTCATAGTAGCACGCTTGAGTGAGAAAATGAACAGTATATCCTCAGCCCCAATCGCGCTCAAGCGTGAGCTTGAAGAGCTTAAGCGTGGAGCAAATATACAAGGCACAATTGGTCACGCTCAGAGCGTGTTAACGTACGCTCAAGCGGAAGTGCAAAAAGGTCATGCATCACAGTCACGCTTTGAGCGTGTGGAATGACGCTCAAGCGAGCAGTTTGTTGAGAGGCAAAAAAGCTCACGCTCAAAGCGTGAGAATCAGGAGAAGGCACAAAAAGCTCACGCTCAAGCGTGAGTAATGTACGCTCAAGCGTGAGGGGAAACAGGTCCTGAGCTTGCTCAAGCGGCAAGAAGGCACGCTCAAGCGCCAAGGCTTATACAAGGATATGCTTAGGTCATTGTGAACACCTCTTTTGGTCCGGTCCAAGTGGAATGATTCTTTTTGTACTTAATTCCAATTCAGAATGGTCAAATTTGAATAGAATAACTCAAGAATGGTCAGATCCGAGCAAGATGACTATGATGGAAGCATTTTCGAGTGGAATATAGACCTGTTGGAGGCAAATCCGAGTGAAAATACTCAGAACGGATCAAATCCGAGTGAAATGATTCAAAAAGGATCAAATCCGAGTATAAAATGCCCCTGTTGAAGAGAAATCCGAGTAAGATAACTCAGAAATGATCAAAACCGAGTGGAATGACCTAAAAATGGTCAAATCCGAGTCAAAATGAAGCATTTCCGAGTAGAATAGGATCCTATTGGGGGAATCCGAGTGGGATGACTCAGAAAAAAACCAAATCCGAGTGGATTATGCCATGTTGAAGAGAATCCGAGTGAAATGACTCAGGATGAGTCAATTCCGAGTAAAATGCTTCCTTATCGAAGGTGAATCCGAGTGGAAGGCTCTCTGTCAAGCCATTCCGAGTGCAAATGGCCAAAATTCCAATTTCCGAGTGCAAAGAAGGAAGGATCCGAGTAAATCCTTCAAGCGTTGAAGTTTCTGTGTCACTTTTGAAGAAATTCCGAGTGAATACTCCCGGCTGAAAGAATTCCGAGTGTTGTTCTTCAGTCAGAACCAAGTGAAGCATTTTCAACCAACACCGAGTGAGTACTCCCACTCAAACCCGAGCCAACTTCAGTCGGAACCGAGTGGCAACTTAGTCAGTCAGCCCTCTTCAAACCAATTCTTCTCATCCTTCCTGAAGCCAATTACCGAGTTCATTTCCACCAATTTCTGAGCCATGAATAAATCTTTCCCGAGCCCTTTTGGCCAATCAATTCTGAGCCCCTATCTCCAAACCATCACCGAGCCACTTTTCACCCGTTCCGAGTCACACTTCACACATTTCAGTCGGTTCCGAGTCATTTTCACTCGGAACTCTACCAGTCTTACTCGGATTACACCATTTTCTCTCAGATTTCCACTCTCCTCACTCGGATTTGACTCCCAGTATGGATGAATACTGATTGGAAGGTTGATCCGAGCCATTCTCACTCGGATTACACCATTTTCACTCGGATTTACACCATTTTAAACCATCCTCACTCAGATTTGACTCCCAATGTGGAGGAATGCTTACTGAGAGGGTGATCCGAGTGATTCTCACTCGGATTTCACCATTTTACACTCGGATTTCAATATTTTAACTCGGTTCTTCACCTCCTCTCTCGGATCTCCACCTTGCTGACCTGGATTCCACCACCCAAGTGGATCCAGGAATCCTGGGGTGGCAGACAGGGGCGGAGGTGAAGGGAATTAAAAATTCCCACCAGCCGTTGTCCCCCCACTACCCAAACCGAGTGGAAGCCTGAGCTGGCATTCCACTCGGAAGTGGAAGCCTGAGCTGGCATTCCACTCGGGCCAGCCTATAAATAGGCAAGGGGGAGGGTAGCTAAGGGGGAGGCATTCAGAGGAGGAAACTCTGCCAAAAATCCTTTGTGCTCTCTTCTCTCTCACACCAATTCTTCTCTTCTTCTCCTTCCATCATCCCTCACCATTGCTGCCCACAATCCTTCCATCCTCTACTCCTCTCCTATTCCAATCCATCCACACTCCTACTCAACAGCACCTCATTCCTAATCCCATCACCTTCCCACTCCCTCTAACCCCATCTTCCCTCTCGGACCAGCGTTCCTGCACCATCATCACTCGGTTTTTGCTCAACTTTCACTCGGTAATCCTCTTTTCACTCGGATTTAGTATTTTGCACTCGGTTTCTCTTATTTCCACTCAGATCCTTATTGTTTCACTCGGATTTACTATTTTTGCACTCAGATTCTCACTGTTTCACTAGGATTTAGTATTTTGCACTCGGTTTCTCTTATTTCCACTCAGATCCTTATTGTTTCACTCGGATTTACTATTTTTGCACTCAGATTCTCACTGTTTCACTAGGATTTAGTATTTTGTACTCGGTTTCTCTTATTTCCATTCAGATCCTCACTGTTTCACTCGGATTTACTATTTTGCACTCGGTTTCCCTTATTTCCACTCGGATTTGCACTGTTTCACTCAGATTCTCACTGTTTCACTCGGTTTTCCCTGTTTCACTCGGTTTTCCCTGTTTTCACTCGGATTTTTCACTGTTTCACTCGGTTTCCTTATTTTTCACTTGTTTTTTCATTTTTTGCACTCGGTTTTCTCTTCTCCCACTCAGTTTTCACTCATTTTTTCTTCTTTTTTTCCTTTTTCCGAACTTACTGTCTCCTTTTCTCTCTTATAGCTTCTGTTACCTCTCTTTTTTCGCTTTGTACTAAAAATATAATAAAGAAAATAAATGTTTCTTATGTTTTCTTTCTGGTTTAAATAAAAATCAAAATAAATCATTCTTAGTCAGTGTCGTACAGAAAATACTTCCGTCTACACCACTTTTATAGGATTCATACACGTGCGAAGAACTTCGCCTTGTATGGGTTCCTCACCATAATGATTCACATCAATATTTCTTTAATCTTTTTCCTAAATAAAAAAAAAACTTTTTAAGAACTACGTGACCCTGATTTCTCGAAAGCTCGAGAATACGTAAGAGCGGGAAACAGTTCCTGTCGGGCCCATCTTTCTTTATTTAATTTTTTAGAGTTTTCATTTTTGTCTTGTTATCAAAAGGAGGAGCGAGGTTAATTTGGACAAGATGTCCTGTTAATCTCATATTTTTTTAATATCTCTTTAAAAAGGAGGAGCGAGGTTAATTTGGACGAGACGTCCTGTTAATCTCATATTTTTTTTATATCTCTTTAAAAAGGAGGAGCGAGGTTAATTTGGACGAGACGTCCTGTTAATCTCATTTTTTTTAATATCTCTTTAAAAAGGCGGAGCGAGATTAATTTGGACGAGACGTCCTGTTAATCTCATGTAAATATTTTGTGTTGATCTTTGTTTATTTTTTTTGTTTATTTTGTCGTTCTGTACATTTTTCTTTTTATGAAGAAGTTAAAATAATTATTGGGTTAATTATAATGCGCGCTATTAAATTGAGGTAACCGTTTTTATAACGGACAGTCGTGAGGTGCTAATACCTTCCTCACCTGTAATCAGACTCCCGAATCATGGAATTTCATTTCTATAACCAGTGCTTTAACAAAAGGTTTTTCCACTATTTTATCCTAAAAAATATTGGTGGCGACTCCCTGTTTATTATTTAAAATAGTTTCGAGGGTCGGCCGCGCCGCCGCGATCCCGGTCGCGACAGTCATGCTTAGATCATGCTTAATCGTCACTTTCCTCTCGCTCAATGGAGCTCACGCTCAAACGTGAAGGGAACCTGATTCTAATTTCTTCATGCTGTTCATTTTTTTCTTTTTTTCTGAAAACTTCTCTCACTACTTTATTTACGTACAAGAAAAACAAACATAGGCTCATCCTCCAGGATCCCATTGCTTATGACCATACACTCTTGGTCTTTTAGATCCACTTTTCTCCTTGTTATGTTTGAGGCTAATGCCCAACATAACTTTCCTCCAATCTTTCTTTTTCCAAACTTTCTGCTTTTCTTTCTTTTTCTTTCCTTCACTCTTTTTCTTTTTCTGTTTTGTGTTAGTCTTCTTCTTTTTATGCCAAACGCAATGTTCTTCTTGACTTGATGATTTACGTTTCCTTGTGATTTCCATAGTTGTAGTAGTCACCACTAGCAAACGCTCCTCATAACATGGCTGAATTTCTTCTTCTTTTATATTCTGAACATCTAAACATGTTAACTCTTCTTGTGCATGAACTTCTACTTCTTTCTCTGTATTCACACTTGTCTCCAATAAAATTTTAGTATCATTATTATGTTGCCAAGATATGGTTTCCATCTCAGCTGAGACCTCAACCTCTTCTATCACTTCTTGCTCAACAATAGTGTCTAATTGATTTTCAGGTTCCTCAATGGCTTCTATTGTCATTTGTTCAATTTGCACTCCTACAAAACTTGCATCATCAAAGAAATTATTCAATGACAACTCTTTCTCTTGTTCTTCTTCAGACCAATCTTCTTCATTCCAATCGTCGAAGAATGCTTCAGTAGATATACTATCATCTTCCACTTCTGAAGTATAATTCATATCACTTTCTTCTTCACATTCTTCAATTGACTCTTCTTTCATCAAATATCCCTGAACTTCCTTATTTTCTTTTTCTTCTTTTGTTTCTACATCAACTTCAAGTTCAGGTTCATCCAGTTCAATGTTTTCTAGCTGGTCTTCTTCTTCCCCAAACTTAATTTCTTCAGCTAGACCAACATCATCATCCCATGGCTCTTCATATTGGTCTTTTCTTCGTACAACCTTTGTATTTCTTTGCTCTTCGGCTAACTGCTTTGCAATAAAATCCACTTGCTTTTGAATATTCATGATTGAATTATCAAAATTTTAGAGGCCGGTTTGAGTGACTTTTATAAATTGAATTAAACTCCTTTTTAACTCCGATGGCTCCTCCTCAATTGGTTGTACCTCCTCTACATGGTTCATGCATAACGTTTGTGAATATTGAAGAAACTCTGCTAAGGTGTCATCAAGATCCATCACCTGCAACTTTTCACTTTCCAAAGGAACTAAAAAAAAATAAAAAAATACAACAACTAACTACAAACAAGGCTACTGCAATGGTTAGTGCTACCACTAAAATAGCCAAAAACAACTAACAACAAACACTCAACACAATACCAACACTTAAAAAAATCTACTCCTACAACAAAATTCACCAACAACTAACAAAAGTTACAAAGACTAAAAAAAATGGTTCAGTCTAGTACCGGTCCAAGGATTGTTGATATTACTCAACAATCCCCAGCAACGGTGCCATTAACTTGATGCTAAATCTCTGAGTCATTAACTTGGTGTGTAATTCTTAGAGGATTTATTCTTTGGCAAGCGCACCAGTCGTTAAAATTGTATTATATTTGATCGTCCCATAGGGATTGTGGCGCACCAGTCGTTAAAATTGTATTATATTTGATCATCCCATAGGGATTGTGGTAAGTACCTCAATCCTGGACAGATACCAGCTGAACCAACACAATGATCAAAAGATTCATTCGGTTTTTGTTGATTTTATACTTTTTAAGTTTTTATATTTTTCAGAGACAGTGTTAAGGATGAAATACGATTGATAGAAGATAGGTTAGGATTGCTTCAGTTTACAACTTCATCAAGAATATGCAAGTGAGATTCAATCGAGCTTCAAACATCAAGAGGACAATCCGCAAGTGGTTATTCCCTAATTCCTTAGGTGAAAAACGCTAATTCCTATGCATCAAACCTTAATCCTTTAAGTGCTCAATTAACATACGAATCTAATGCAAAATTGGAGGTTGAACTCTAACTATTCACCTAATTGCTAGGCCTGAATTAGTTAGAAAGCTGGAAGTTACCTAAGCTTCAACCATGATTCCTCACTGGTGAAGTTCTTCATCAGATCTGGATTTGTCAATCTAGCAAAGCAGATCCACTCCTCAGCTCGTTCTCCTCAGGATCTAGAAGTCAACTTCCTCAATACACCTTTCAGATTCCATCTCAAACCTTTGCAATCCTAACCTTAGGGATTTAGAAATCCATCGACATTGGTTCTATTGAAGGAATTTGGAAAGACATGGATGAGAGAGTTTAGAGAACGAAAGGAATTAGAGAGAGGTTGGAAATGGAAAATGAATTATGTTCTGTATTATGCTCTGTTCTCTAGTCAGGTTTTACAGAGTATATACAAGTATATATAGGCATCTAACTAACTAACTAACTTAACTAATCACTAAGAAAGTTGAGTTAATAATTAAAGTAACTAACTAATTACATAATTACAGAATAACTAACTAATTACAGCTCAGCACTTAACAAATTACGGTTCAGCATTAACTAATTATAGTTCAGCACTTAAATTACTAAGGTACCAAAGTAGGAGAGAAGGCAGTGGAAACAGCACTGGTGCCGAGTGTGTTTTTGGAGGGAACAGTCAGTGTTAAATAACTGCCTTCACGCTTGAGCGTGAAGGACTCTCGCTTGAGCGTGAAAGGCTCTCGCTTGAGCGTGATGGATTATTCAATCAGCATTCTAAAGTTGACGTATTTTTCAATCGGTGCTTTTAAAGTCTCGCTCGGGTTCTTGATACGGTATTCTATTCCCTGTTGCGGTCGGTGTCTTGAAGCATTTCCCAGTTGGACTTTTGGAGTTTCACTCGGATTTGTGAAATCTCATTCAGCTTTTTAGAATTTCACTCGGATTTTCCTTCTTAGCTTGAGCGCACCCTGTTCTTGCACCAATAAACACATAACTGTCTAGCATTTGTACGCTGGCTGCTTAGTGAAATTATAAATAATCATAAACTCTTAAACAATTTCTACTTTTAATCATTTTCTTACATAAATAAAGCACTTTTAGAATAAATAAATAAAATACAAATTGTTAACTATTTATTAAATAATGATGCCAAACTAAACAATAATTAATGAATTATGTTAAATAAAAGGTGAAATAATTAAGTCTTTTCAAGACTTATCATTCCCTTTGCATTTTAAGTTTTTCTGGGCATAAAACAGAAGCAACCATTGGCCATGGTTGCAAATAAAGGACCCCTCCTTTTTGATTTAGAGATTTTGGCCAGAAACAGAGGCAACCACTAGCCGTGGTGTCCCACCACTGGCCGTAGTTGCCAACAGGGGCATGATTTTATTTGCATTTCAAAATCTAGGCTAAAATAACACTAACCACGGGTCGTGGTTATTCAAAACTGGCCGTGGTTCGTCCCAGCATGGGGCTTCCAAGTTTTTAAATACCCCATGCCCTAGTACCCCTCTTTTATGCATTACCTTGTTGGTTCCTTCACCTATATCTTTTGAAAACACCAAGCAAGTTACTTGAGAAACTCAAACCCTTTTCAATATCCTTGCATATCATCATCATCTTGCTACTTGGATCATCTCTTCTCATCTCTAAATCAAGTAAGAATTCTATTCTTTCTCATTAGATTAGGGTTTCTCATTTGATTTTTGGGGGTTTCTAAAAAATTTTGGAATTTAGCATAAAAATCTTAAAATTAACTCATTTAAGCTTTCCCTAATTGCCTTATGATGAATTTGAATATTGTAAAACCAAATAGGTAACACTAAAATCTTCATGAACTTCATCTAGTGTTCATACTTTTTCATGTACCCCATTTGTGTTCATATGTAAATTTTGGTCTTTGGTAGGGATTGGATGTTTGATTGGTGGTAAAATTCTGAATTCGGTTGTTTATTTTGGGTATTGAGCTTGATGAAGGTTACCATTGCTCTTGAATATGGCATTTGGCACTCATTTATTTAGTGCACACAAAGTGTTTGATGAAATGCCCAAGAGACGAAATTCTTGAATTATTGCATGGTTTGAATGTGCATGTGGTCTAGTTTACCTTTCATGGTACTTAATTGTTCATACATGTACATTTCTCTCGTAGATACCATGAAGACATTATATTGGTGTTATCTCTTGTCATGATGCAAAACTTTGGAGTTTGAATTAGAATGCTTTTTAACCTTTTTTGTATGGTTTTATTAGGTCATCTCCAAGTTTTATATTCAAGTCCATGGCACCCAAGATTCCCTTCAAGAAAAGGAAGACCAAAGGTAAGTCTTCTAACTACTCTGATTTGAATGATACTAAATGCCCATTGGAGGGGCAAAAGATGAGGTTGGAATCTTTATTGAGTAGAGATCTTATTCTCTTTAGATTTTTCTGTAAATATACTTTAGTGGAATTTGGAATTTTTAAAGATACCTTACTTTTATGTCAAAATGTAGGTTGGGATTCATTTGTAATTTATTTGAACCTACATAGAACGCACTTCAATAGAGTTCTTAAGTTTAGTGGAGGTGAATAGGTACCCAACTATCAATGGATGGGAAATGTCTTTTAGACTGAACAATACTGATTATAGAATAAATGTGGATGAGGTAGCTGAAATTTATGGTTTCCCCCTAGGGGGTGCTGTTAGCATCCCAAAGGACTTTAGACCAAGATACTTTCGGTCCTTTATTTCCAAAGCACGGGGTAACTATGATGCTTCATCTTCCAAAGCTTCCTACATTCATCATCCCATTTTCCGATACCTTCAGCGCCGCTCTAGTTTTAGTAGGTATGATAGCCCCGGTACCGTCCAACAAGCTGAGGTATTTTTCTTGCACTCTATGCTTAATAATACTCATATTGACTCTGCTAAATGGTTAGGTAGCCAATTTTCCTGAGTTGGTAATGTCACTATTGGTAAAATTGTTCTTGCAGGTTACATTTATCCTATAGCAAGGTATGTGGGTATAGATTTAGAGCAGGATAATCTTCTTCACCAACCAAAGAGGGTAGATATAGGTGAATTAATAAATATGGGAATGATTGTAAAGGAGCATAATGTTTATTGTTTAGTCATACTTGGCTTTTCTGTTCCTCACCCCTTGCCAGATCCTACTTTTACTAGTTTGGAAGGAAAGACATCTTTTCTTTTTGTAGAGACAGATGACGACCATACTCCACTATCTATCGAGATACCACTACCCACCGGACCTCCGAAACAGGGTGAGCCCTCTCATTTTTGTGAGGAGCCACCTTTTTCCATGCAGCAAATATACACTTTCCATCAGCAGATGTCCACTGAGTTAACTTATTAGGGGCCCTGCTTTGATCAGATTTCTGTCTGGGTAGATGCCATGTATGATTGACACACCCAGCAGGGTCACTTCCACCCCCTTCTCCATGATAGGTATCAATTAAACTTTTGTGTCCTTTTACCCTTGGTTCTTCAATTACAGACCTCTTTGGTCCCCTTGATATGGACATTGGGGACAATGTCTAGTTTTAGTTTGGGGTGATGGGTACACAAAAGTTCATCTTATTCTTACTTTATTCTTGTTTATTTTTGTTTATTTTCATTTTCTAGTTCATTTGCATGATTGTATGTTTATGTTCTAGTTCATTTGCATGATTGTATGTCTGCTCATATGCCTTGGGCTAGCATTAATTACTGATTGCAGTTATTGTTATCTGTATGACATGTGATGTAGATTGGTTGGATCTTAAGCATTGCTTGGGTGAATCTTGTAAAATATATATATATATATATATAAAATGTTTTTGATTGCTATTCTTGCCAGAATAATCACTCTGCATAATGAATGTGTTTCTTTGATTAGGCCAATTACCAATGTAAGCTTTTGAGCCAATAGGGTGTTCAGTGCATTAAATTGTAAATGACCCATGATTCTTTGACTTAGTGATTCACATATTCGATGACACTCTAGAACTTGGCTTTTGACCAATTCAAAACGGTTTGTGAATGCATGCTTGGAATGAAGAAGACACTTTAGGTTTTTTTTCTTTAACCTCAGAATTTATTAAAAGTGTAATCCCTTAGTTGTCCCTTTTGAGCCATGAAATAATATGATTATTTTCTTTCAAAACCTTTTAACATAATGGTTTCTGATTCACATATAGAAAAGGCAAAAAGGGTAAGCTAACTAAAAGTGGTTGAATTGAAAAACAAAAACCATGATAGTTTAGGGTGTGTGATTCAAAGAGAAGGAAAGATAAAGAGTTTGATCTTAAAATAAAAAGAAGAGAAAAAGAAAAATGAATCATACCCTTTATGGTTTGAAGGTATAAAGAGTTATTGAATTGACGTTTGCTTGCTATCTTGTGATATTGCTCTTCTTACAGAATTAAGCCATTTGCATTACCCTTTTCTTGATTTCCATTCCCATGTTATGAATCCCCTGGCCCCATTACAACCCTTTAAAAGACCTTTTGACCAATGCATATTTTCTTGATAACTGTGGAGTCTGTGGTTAATTGCTAAGCCTATGGTAGTGTTTAGAATATTGTGGTCTGAGTGGGTTGAAATACAAGCACATACACTAACTGGAAAGTAAGAAAGAGTACCCTAAGTCTAATCTTAGTAAATGTGGTTTGACTGTTGGTTGTGGTATATTTTGGTAGTTTATGCAATCACTTAAAAATCCAAAAACAAAAAAATAAATAAACACAAGATTCATAAGTTTGCTTAGGTCTACAGGTTTTTCATTATATGCTTATATGGATTAAGTGATTGCTTGAGGACAAGCAATATTTTAGTTTGGGGTATTTTGATAAGTGTGCATTGTGTGTTGTTCTTAGTTATTTTTAGGTCTAGTTTTTAGGGTTTTTACATATTATTTCTTCCCGATTCCCTTGATTTTGATTCCTTTCCACACATACTGCTTGGTTGTTCCTATTTTTGCAGGATTAATGATATTCTAGGTCTATTTTAAGGGAAAATGGCAAAATGGATGAAAGTAGAGACCTTTAAGACCCTTGGGAGTGCATTTTGGCAAGGTTGGAGGAAACCACTGCCAGTTGTGGCCAACCATTTGCCATGGTTAGAACTGGAAAAGAGGAAATTAGTGGCAGAACCCACCATTGGCCGTGGTTGCCACCACTGCCAGTGGTTGGCATTGTGGAGCAAAGCAAAGCAAGTCAGAACCCACCACTAGCCATGGTTGGCTCTATGTGTTTTAGAAAATGTGAATTTATGGAACAGAACCTAAACACTGGCCATGGTTGTCCCTTACGAGGCCCAAATCTGTCAATTGTTTAGGGTTTTTAATGGGCACTTTAGGGGATTTGAGAGAGATCTCTAAAGAGATAGATTTTGACACACTTTTGGGGAGATTTTGAAGAACTCTTTAGGAAGATTTCATTGGGAATCAAGAGTAAATTTCATCAAGGGTAATCGATTTTGTAGATTTGGGAGGAAGAATTAGCAATTCTAGTGAGAACTAAGTTGTAATTTCTGAATCCCTAACTTACACTTTTGATATCTTTTATGTTTGGCATTGATTTTATGATGTGTGACATGATGACAACAATCCTTATGGCACACTAAAATTTTTTCTTGGGGCTAAGGATGTAGTATGCCTATGTGTTATAATTAATTGTTCTTCGCATTCCAATTCATATGATTTCAATCTCTATTCAATTTATGTATGCCTAATGCTTTTGCAAGACTTAGAGATAAGCGTAGATAATCACAAATTATATGGGTAATCGAGAGATTGACATATAATTTGAAAATACCTAAATAGAACCTATAATTTTGATTTACGATGGTAAGTGAAATTGTTTGAGGAATTACTCGGATTTCCATAAAATGTAAAGGGCTTAATTAACAAATTGAACATGGTTTTTGGGAATTAGGCACGTTAATAGGCTTTCGAGAGGAAGGTATTAATTAACTTAGGGGAATCTGCCTTAGGAATGAAATCGTATAATTGGATAGGCGAGTAACCTTTAATTTTAATACTAGCATATGAACCCTTATTACCCCAAGATTTACCTTTGATTCAATTTCCAAACTTGCTCCGATTTCTTTTTACAAAAGACGTTGAATTTTCTGTTCTCTAATTTACTGTTCATAATCATTTGGGGTAATTCATTTTAATCAAATTCCACTAGATAATTGAATCACCATTATAACTAGTACTTAGGCACAATCTTTGTGGGAACGATATCTTTTTATTACTTCGATACCCCGTGCGCTTGCGGTTGGCTATCAATCGAGCCACGCAGTACGAGATTTTACAAAATACTCATTTTAATTTATTTTTATTTTTAATATAAAAATTTAACCATTGGTTGCCAAAAATTAGATATTTTAAAATTCGATCGTTGGATCGCGCCAAAACTTAAAACTAACATCGCCGAATACTAGATAAACGCAAGTGAACATTTCTAAGACACAATTAACCGAAGAGAAACCCCGTTACCTCATGGTGGTTCTCAATTTTGTAGGAAAGAAATAGGGAGGTCCGCCAAAATTTTGTCAAAAGCCCTCAATCGTCCTCCGGTAAGCTTTGATGATCCTTGATCCTAGAATAAGAACAGCCACAGTTTAGCCTTCAAAATAGCAAGGTCTCACCATTTAATTTCCAATACAAAAATAGAATTTGAACCCCAAGGATTTAAGGACAATGATCAAGAGGAAAATTTGCCAAACTTACCTAGGATGGGCTTAAGAAGCTCACGATTTTTGGGAGACTGTTCAAGCAAGTGAATGAGGTCCAACTCCAATAGCCATGCATGCAAGGATTCTTAAAGAAATGTGGCTGGATGATAGGGGTTCTGGATCATGATTTTTGGGACAAGAGAAAAAGAGAAGTAAAAAATGTTGAAGGGTGAAGGTAGATGGTGATGGTGTCTGAAATTTGATGGCTAGAGGTGGTAGAGATGGTGGTTGACAGTGGTTTCTGGAAGAGAAGAGAAGAGTTACTGAAATTTTAAAATTTTGAGATGAAGAGAAATGGTTATGGAGTTATGGTCGTGAATAAGGCAAAAGGTGGGGGATATGGAATTATTAATGCAAGAGATGTTATAAGTGTAAGAAGGTTGACATTTAATATGAAGTCGAGGTAGCTGGATTCAGAACTTGGGATGAAGAAATTGATTTAGTTCCTGACCGTGGATGGAGTAGGAAACAAAGTGAGATTTGCGTAAGAGAATATAATGAGTGCATACAAGTTGAGAAATGACATTGTAGTTAATGAACATTGTAGAATGTAGCTGGTGGAGTGAGTTGTAATGTGAGTGGGCTGGAGTGGCCAGGGCGTGACACCTGTCCCTGGGTGGTGGCTGGTATGGTGGTGAGTTGGAAACCGGTGGCTGGAAAATTAAATTGTTACCTAATGATTTTAGGTGTGCAGGATTTTTAGGAACCAAAAACTGGAGGTGTTAAAAATAAATAAATGATAATTCATAGGAGCATAATCTCAAAAAGTGTCCAGCACCAAACTTGTAGATCTCCTTTTCTCTTCGATTTGATATATCATTTGCGACGACCCAATATCGGTAACCCGAGATATGATCAAAACGAGACAAGATGTTTTATTCATTCCTGATTCAGGTAGGGCTGTAAATATAAATTTGTAGAAATTTTTCCTTTGAGAATTGGGCTTCATGCCCTACATAAGACTTCTAGATATTCTTGATACAGATCCACAGTAAAAAGAAAGAAGTGATTCTAATATTGGAAGATGGTGATATGCCTATTTTTCTGGAATCAGTCAGCCTAGTGACGTGATTAGCAAAGATTGGAAAAGATCCTAAAAACCGTACCAATCTGGGAGGATTTAGTTTTGAATGTCCATATAAAAAATATAGATAATTTTGTTGCGGAGATTTTGACACCAAGTTTGTGTGAATCAAAGATCGTACGAGAAAGTTATGAATTGTTTAGTGAAGCATGCGTAGAGTGAAAACGTGAATGACATTATTTTAAAATGAATTTACTTAATTCATGAATTTGAGCATGACAGAGAAAGAATTTAAGGTCGAGAACAAAAATAGAGATTGAAGATCTCTTTGAAACAACGTGAACAAGACTAGAATCATCCCAATCAAGCATCGTTAGAGAAAATTAGGCTCGAAATGCTAAGGATACGTAGATTAAATTTCTGAAGGAATGAGGTAGCATGGGAATGAGATTGATAGAGGACTGACCGTGTCACCATCGGATAATTCGAGGTATATGCACGATCAAACTTAGGTGACATCGAACGTTCTAATTGGCTCAATCAAACCCAATTAATTATCTTCGATCCGTTATAACTGTGACTAACCTCCTTTACGGAGTCATTAGTCTCAAATCAAGTTACCAGAAAAGTTTGACCTTTGGGCCCCACAGTATAATACCGGGCAAACCCTTAATATTTTATTAATAAAATATTCTTACTTATTATAAATTAATCAAAAATTTAATAAAATATTATTTTACATTATAAATTAATTAGAACTTAATAAAATATAAATTTTAATATTATTATGCATATTCTTATATAATTTCGAATAATTATAATTATATATTTTAATTTTATCTTTATTAATTATTCCTAATTAATCTACACCTAGTTTACTAAAAGGATAATCCAAACATTTATTATAATTTAACAAGATAAATTTAGTCGTTTAATAATTAATCATTAACAACTATAATATTTTACTAATACTCGCACTTGCCCATTTCTTACTCTTCTCTATCATTCCTTACACATTTCTCTTCCTCTAATACTCTGTACCTTTCTCATAAATCTTCGTTATCCTACCACACCTTTCCTCTTACTCATCCATGGCTATTTACTATTACCTAGAACACTTCTATCCTCATCGTTTGTAATTTCTCATAGTCACTAGGGATCAGGACGAAGCCTCAACTTCCACTAAAATACTCACTAGAGCACTCTTAGAGGTCCTCAGAGTCTAGGCCCTTATTTTAAAAACTAGGGCTGTTACAAACTAATCCCCTCCTAAAGGTTATAAACTAGAGGGGTCCCTATTGGTCGATGAACCTGATCGCCTGCGAGGGCGTCTGTGGTACGCATCGTAGGCAGCCGCAAGCAGGTCACAGTTTACTAGATTTATCTTTGTGGTGTCTTCAGTCTTTCCATAGGTAAGGCTTCTATATACATGCTGGAGGAAGCTCTAGGAGTTGTCCCACTCAGCTCTGGCTAGAAGCCTGGCCATTGGTGAGGATGGAATTTGTCGGACGTGGACCTCAATTTCCAAGAGGATGGACATATAGAGGCTCTGCGAGAATGGCGGTGGGTATTATGTCTGGTGTGGTCTGAGGATCTACTGAAATTATATATAGGGATTCTTCCTCGGGGTCTTCCTCTGAGTTTTTTCTGATACTATGGGTTTAGGGGATAAAGGTATATACTCAGGAGTAGGTGACCCAGGGACTCTCGGGGGTTTAGATTGTGGATACGGTCCTAACCAGTTTTCTACTATTGTAATCTCTCGTTCAGTTATCTCTTTGTACTTGTTTATCCTTAATGGGTGAGGTGGGTATCCGTAGCGTGTGATGGAACTCTCTATTACCTCTATATCCTTGTCAAAGGGGTGAGGTGACTCTAGAGGGTGGCAAATAGATAGGTCGTTGGGATTAGTCGCTTTAACTCCTACCGTGCTAGGTCCTGACCTATCAGCTATGGGATATCTCCTCTGGCGTTTTCCGTTTCCTAGGCATAGGCTCTCTTTGTATCTGAAAAATAATGTAAAGGGTGAGGAATGTCCCTTCACTCATAAATAATGGAGAATTGTTATTTTTAATGTCTATCCCAACCAGCACGTAGATCATCATTCGAACTATATCTAAGGATCAGGTCTTAGTTCTTGTAACACCCCAAATTTTTAAAATAGAAAGTTAAATTAAGAAAATAAATATTGAATAACTAAATATGGACTAATTAATATCCCAAATGTTAGAAATAATTTAATTAAGATTTTCAAAGACTGTTAGTGAGCTATTATGACCGGATAAGCAGAAAACTGACCCGGATAAAATATGGGTGTCGGACCAAGTATCTCTGATTAAGATGCCGTTGGTCAGGGCTGTAGATAATGTTATTGGGAACCCGAATATGTGTTCGAAATAATTTTTAGAATAAGTATTGAGCCCGAACGGAGAGCCTGTTTAATGAAAAGCAGAAGAGTTTAGTGAAAGATTACAAACTTAAACATAAAACCTTACTTTTTTCACTCTCATTCTCGTGACCCTCTTTTTCTTATGCAAACACTCTTTTCTTCTTCTTCTTCTCCTTCATTTCTTCTTCTTCTTTTCCTTCCAAAAACTAAGCAAGTGGTGTGCCCATTCTTCTCCTCCATTTTCGTTTTCTTTAAGCTTGAAGGAGGTGACATTGATTTGAAGTTTCTCCCTCCCTTCTCTCCATTTCCGTCACCATCTTTCTCCCTCTTGACTCCCCTTTTTCATTTTGGAGCAAGGTAAGCTCTTTATCATTTCTCTTGTGCTTGGAACCTAGGGGATTGATGGTTGTAGCTTGGAGGTGTATTAAATGCTTGTGGGTAGTGAATGGTGACATTAAATGCATAAGCCCTAAAGTGGGTGTCATAAATGTAAGCTTTAAATGGTATTAATGGGGTAGATACATTATGGTTGGAAAGAGATGAGAGTGCATGACTATTTTGAATGTTGATGAGTTTGAATGAAACCCTAACTTATGAAATTTGGGGGAAATGTATGATGTAGATGGGGTTAACACATTGGTGAGGGAAGTATTATAAATGATGAGGTATTGACATTAAATGATGATTAGAGATGGTAGTTCGAGAACATAAATAAAAACCCACTTGGAATAAGTTAAATGTAAAGTTGATAAATGGGATAACCTAACAAATTAGGTTGTAGCCATTGATAATAATGGATTTCGATTTAAGAGAATGAATTCCTGAAGCCTAATTAGGCAAATGAATAAAATTGATAGATAGTTTCTACATGATAAGAATCATGTGTACATAGCTGTGTATATGTATGTTGAGATGGTTTTGGGATGAATAATTGATGTAGCCCTATAATGATTGGTGTAGGACTTGATAACATGGGTGAAGCGGGAACATCAAACCCGGAAGTCTACTTCTCTTGAGGTAGGAGAGGGGGCGTATTTTCTAAATGTATGAGAACATGTATAATGATAATGTATATGATGATGTAATGTGGCATGTTTACTTGAATGAATGTGATATCATATGTCTGTGATGTGAAATTGAACTTGGTGCTTAAAGTGATTAATTTTGGATTGAAGCCTTAATGAGGCTATGAGTGATATAATATGTGATGAAATGTTATGGAATCCATGTGTGGCTTGATGAATGTTTGAAATCTATGATTATATGGATTCTTGAAATTTTATGATTAGAATATATATAGATATGTTGACTATAGGAAATTAGTAGTGTTATTGAGTATGAGTATACCCTAGATGATAGGGTGAGATAGCCCAAATAAGGTTAAGGCATGCATGAGCATTGCATACATGGCATGGCATGCATATCATGATGATGTTGATAAGTGGTTGTGATCACTTGATGTTAGAAATATAAAAGGGCTTGTGAGTTCCTGTGATTATTGGACTTGTGGTTGCGATCACCTGGTATTTAAAATGAAAGGCCCTGCGGGACCATTGAGATTGAATGCCCATGGTTGCGATCATGAGGCGGGAGTACCCCTTGTGAGCCGGGAAACCATTATGAATTGTTGAACGTGGTGGCGATCATGAGAAAGCACCTTGCGAGGCTGCTAGAGGGAGTACCCCTTGCGAGGCAGGAAACCCATGGATATGAATGAATGATTATGGTGGTTGCGATCACCCGTTGGTATGAAATCGAATTCGTGCATATTCATTCTAAACACTAGCATGTGCATTAGCCAGAGAAGCATGGCATAAAGTGACATCCGTTGAGGAGATTGTGTGAAGGGTAGATGGAACTTCCTTTTAATACCAACTGTAAATGGGTTAATGGTTGATGTGTTCTTATGAATCTAAATGGATATATGTGTTTAGTGAATTCGATGAATGTTTGATTTGGTATTGATCAAATTTTTCTTAAGGAGGAATGTTTATATTGCATTCATGTATATATTAGCACAATTGTAGATTTTCATCATTGAGAAAGTATACTCACTCTCCATGTGGTATATCGTTTTAGCTCCTGTGTTGTAGGACTTGCCTATGGAGCTCTTGTGTAGAGAAGTGGTGTGAAGGAAGCCTATTTTGGTAAAGAATGCCTTGGCCGGCAATTGTTTTGAGTTTCTGGCTTTACATGGATTTTTGTAATGTATATAACTATAATGAATGTATTGTCTAGCCAAGGATTGGTATAGATACTTGTATGAATGATGAATTAATGATGGTGATTTTGAAAGGTCATGTAGGAAAATGAGACCCTTGTATTGTATGGCTCATTTTCATTGGTGACCTTGACAATGGTTGGATAATGGGATCATGTGATATGTTGATAGAATTGATTAATGCATGGAGGTTTATCTAGATTTTGTGTTTTATAGAGCATACAATATGATAAGCTTGAATATGTTAAAATTCAAATGATTTTTATGCATGATTAGGGAACCTAATGGGTGAAAATGAGTTTTAAGGACTATGGATTTTAGGTAATGATTCCAATAGCCCAAATGTATGATTTGTGACTTGTGTAAATTGGAATGGATTGATTATACCAAGAATGGACCCCTAAGTTGCTCTAAATGCCTTGAAATGAGCTAAATGCGTTTATGCGCATAAGTTTCTCGTTTCTAGGAATTTTTGAGTATGGCCAGTGGCCACACATCACAAAGGATATATTATAACTTGTGTTAAAGTTTGGTAGCATTCTAACATCATTTGCATAGGTTTAGGTATGTGAGAAGTTCATTTTTCTTATAAAATCTGCATAATTTCTGCATAAAGGCAGGGTGTAATCGATTAGCTCTACTGACCTAATCGATTATAGGGCCTCTATTTTTAAGGTAATCGATTACACTGTGTGCTGTAATCGATTATGAACTAACCGAAGTCCTATAATCGATTAGAATGGTCCCTGAAATCGAATAGGTGGGATACCTGATGCACTACATAAATTCCAGGAGCTCTATAGTCGATTACTCCCAACTCTCTAATCGATTAGCGTAGATTCCAGGAACTTGGTAATCGATTAGGATTAACATTATAATCGATTACGGACCCAACAGGGACAATGTAATCGATTATTCTAAATGTTGTAATTGATTAGGTGAAACCCCTGATTCAAGTACCATTTCAGAAGCTCTATAATCGATTATGCCTTGCTCTGTAATCGATTATGGTAATGTAATCGATTAATTCCTACCCTGTAATCGATTGGGGCCTTTGATTTGTACATGGATTAATCGACTACATCAATCGGGATCGTAATGGCGCTACATGAATATATCTTGCGTACTCTGATACCTTCTCATATCTTCATATATGAGATAGGTCATTGTAAGATCTGGGGAAGTGACTTAATATTTTCTATGTCGTGTTCACTCGTGAAAAATTTACCACCCAAATTTTAAGGGCGTCACAGTTCTACACCATTCATTATTTACTATCCTCACATAACGTCACCCTAACTCAGCTCACCACACTTAACGTTACTTCACCTGTCATCTATAGTTAACTTGTGACACCCCAGTTAATTAGGATAAATCCCTTCCACTAGATCGTCCTACTTAACTAAAGGTTCACAAGTTTGTTGAAAAATGTGGAAGTTTTTTTTGTACATAGAAACACAAGTGTGGTGGATATTCATACGTTACTAGCAATATCAGATCATTACAAAGTTCCACAAGGTGTACAAACTCAAATGAGGTCTAGGGAACACAGGCACCCTCAAAATAAATCACAAAACACCTAGTCACCATATTCATTTATCTGAGAATGCATTCACGTCCGCAATATAGCTCTGATGCTTCCCTTTATTCTTCTCGAGCCAGTCTAGTCCACCCAGAGTGTATATAAATATACACCAATTGAAAACCACAGTCAACAAAAGGTTGAGGTCCTATCTCTTTCACATAATAGGAGTTATGTCATCATTGACACCTCCCTACACATAAGTGTTTCACCTAGTCATCCAATCTATTTTCATTAGATCATAACATCCAACTAAAGCAAAACATTATTTTCACATAATCCACAATTGAATCTATAGCTTTATCTCAGAATTCATGAAGTCATTGCTCCATATCAATCACAACAACCACATAAATCATATTCATCATCATGATATAGTTTATTAATTTCTTTTGTAATCCTTAATCCTCATCATTATGACCATTATCACACCTATATGAATTCCTAACCCAACCCACAAATCACACTTATGCATCATAAAACTCTTCCAACCTAATTCCAATCACACAATGATTTACATTTATAATTACAAAGTCAGGCAATATAAGGAATCACATAAGTTTTATAAACAGAGACCAGTCAATTACATCAAGATATCCATCGACCATTTCCAGGCACAATCCTAGAGAGCATAATCCATCCTTATAAAACCAAACAATTATACATAATTAAAGACATGATTCTCATCATAGAACACATTCATTATACAACATCAACTCCATAAACAACCATGACAATGTGGTTAGCCAAACAAATATAATGCATGAGTCAACTCTTTCTAATCACCTTCCTTATTCAATTCATATACATGCCGATAAGGCCCATCAGTCTCATCATCAACATCATTGTAACACCCTAATTTAATAAATAAGTAAATGCCAAAACCGGGAAAATTTTTCCACAAAAACAGCCAATGGACAACCGACATAGAAGAAGGAAGAGGAAGGAAAGGGAAAATAAAAGAACATTCACACGTATAGCAATCAGCGGAAGGGACAAGGCTTGAACCGATCCATTCGGTTCAGCGAAACACATCAGCGCTTGGGCGAATTCCATGACAACGCTGACTCGCTCAAGCGAGACCCAGGACGCTTGAGCGAGACAGTCCACTCGCTCGGGCGAAGTACCATTCGCTTAAGCGAACAACCCAGAAGCCTTCCATGCACACACACTCGCTAGGGCTAAGTCTAATTCGCTGGGGCGAACACTAGTACAAGGTAATTTCTCACTCGGATTTGGGACATAGGTTCACCCGGTAAATCATCACGCTCATACTTCACTCGGGAATCCCCACACAGCTCCTCATTTCATTCATATAGGTCACAAGTATAAACCACTAAGGAAATGACTCCCCCAATTCTGCCACTCGGAATCCAGAACTCTTTCTCACTCGGAATATTTCCTAATCCAACATCACTCGGGGTATTTAACTTCAATACAATCGGGTATGTACCATACCCCCATTACTCAGGATATCTTCACATCTCTCACTCAGAGAATACAGATCTTCCTTCACTCAGAAGGGGGTCACAATATTCATTCTTCACTCGGAACATTCTAGCTAGCTCCACTCGGTATATGACAACTTATTCGCTCAGGGAAAATCATTAAGTCAAGCCCCTCTCAGAATTAATCTAATCTTAACCACTCGGGATGTAGAACCTCATTCACTCGGATTATGTATATCATACACTTAGAATTCGTTCCAATCTAACCATTACAACAACTCTTCCTTCGGAAGAGGATCACTCGGGGTTTCCTTATATTTTCACTCGGTAAAGATCGTTCTTAATATTACTCGGGAAATTCACCCATCAGATCCTACACAATATAAGTTCATCTAAGATATCTTACTTAGAATCCAATTAAGCATCACCACTCGGAAAAGAAGGCACAGCCATTTATAGTCTCACTCGGGGATGGCTCTCTCAACTAAGTTTACTAGGGAAATCATTAACTTAGCAATATTCTATCCACCATCCCCTCTCAGTCTACTCAAACCCAAGTCACCAGTATACAACATATATGTACATACATAATCATGCACTCGGAATACACATCATCTTCCATCATTCATTCATCAGCACCTGTTATCTGATACAAGCACAGGTTATCAACATAAACCATATACGTATATAAACATGCACTCGAGTCATAACAGCTCAGATTACTTGTATATATAAATTTATATTCGTTATACAACACTGTTATTATGAGCCGGCCAAGGCTATAACTGACTAACGTAATAAATGCAATACAAGCACTCAACAGTCGGAGTGCACGTCACTCAGACTTGAGACCTTCATACTATTCCGAGTCTGACCTGCATACACTGGAAAATGGTGTAGGGGTGAGCTTTTACATATAAAATGACAGTTACTGACTCGGATTATACCTCAATCCTCAATTATATAATTTACATGGCTCAATCCGCAAATATATATACACTGCCAAATAATATAAGAGTCACACAACAGCATCCATTCGTAGATTACATAGTAACACACATTCTCTATCATAACAACACATCACACTCGGCACAGCATCAATACATAGATATGCATTCAGTCGTAATTTACTTAATCATTCAAATCCATGCAATCTGGTTAGCCTCAATAACAATGCTCATACACACATGCACGCGGATCCGACTTAAACAGTGATTTCAGTTACAGATTCCTTCCCGGCCCCTCGTCCACTAGCCCTTTCCGTGTGGCACCGGTCACCCCGTGACGTCTCGAGACCCAGCTCTAGCTCCATCGGCTACCACGGGTCCTAATGGAACTAGCCAGGAATCAGACTGAAAATCATCTTATACGACTCCAGATGCCTTCCCGAACCCCGTCCACTAGCCCTTTCCGTGTGGCACCGGTCACCCCGTGACATCTCGAGACTCAGCTTTAGCTCTGTCGGCTACCACGGGTCCTCATGGAACTGGTCAGGAATCTAGGAGTCATCTCATATATGCAATCTCATGCAATTCCACAACAAGCATCCAAGCTTACCAGGCGCGTCTCACACGGCCATCAATGGGTCACAACCGATCCCCCACACAGCATTCAGATTCATTCGGAATCCCACATTTCCATTACAGCATCACACGCATCTATCATAGTAACTCATAACAAGCAAACCAAGGTAACCACATTATAGCACATCCACTCGACATTTTTAACGGAGTCAGCATGCATTTCAACACAACATTTAAAATGGAAATCACGTATCAATTCACATCTCATGCATTCGGGAATAATGGTAATGCACACATGTATTCACTCAGCAGTCTTATGTTTCAACAACATGCATCACAGAAATATTAACAAGTGTAACGCCCTAATTTAATGAATCGTAGACGGTAAAAAGAGGAAAATTTTTTTTTTGTCCGCAAGAAAAGAAGATCAGAATGCCTTGGTACAAAGAAACGAGAGGAGAAGAAGAACAAGAGAGATAAAACCGATCCAGGGAGCTGACAGCGGAAGAAGGGGAAATCGCTTAGGCGAACCACGCAGCAACGTGTACTCGCTCAAGCGAAAACTTCTCTCGGTATTCGCTCACTACACTCGGAATCTATGAATGCTCCTCACTCAGGACAACCTTAGCACCCTTCTTGTCACTCGGGGTATTTTACTTGGTTTACACTCAGTGGCTGTAATTCGCCTACTCTAAACGTTCTACTAAGCTGAGACTCACTCAGATTCTCTTATTACCAACCATTTACTACAATGGGGTCCATTAGAGTCTAAGGTGTCACTCTCCAGTCAGAAAACCTTCACTCGACAGATTCTCACTCGGGATTCATTGATTATCCTACGCTCGGGAGAATTCCTAGTAGTTGTCACTCGAAAAACATCTCTAGACTCTCAACTCCGAATCCTAACAGCTCACCGCTGGGGGCAGTCTTCTACGCCAATTCCTACTCGGAGCTATCTGCTTTCACTCACTCAGAACGTCTGAACCTTCCCACTCAGTGACAGAGTCACAAACCTTCCCTCTAGACCATAGGTTGACTTCCTTCATGATAAGTTATGTCATTTCCTACACACTCGGGGATATGTACGAGTATATATATAAGGATTACCCAGGCATTTCACAGCATAAGGTAGACATGCAACATGGCATAAACATAGGCATATATATATAGAAGTGTATATCTCAATTTTACAACCACAATATCATGTTCCCATTCCAAGAGATTCAACTCCATCAAAAAGACTAACAGAAAAACACGAGCCGGCCAAGGCTTAATTCAAAACACTTTATACGGCATATACACAGTTGTAAAACTCCATAGTGCATCATCACTTCACCCGGCATTTTAGCTCCTCCTCCCATCCTCATTACGAGAGATATTCACTGGAAAATTGCCACAACAGGGGTGAGTATCTTAAATTTTAAATGATAGATATTGACTCAGGTTGCCTCACCTTTATGAAATAATATATATATATATACGCATAATTATTCATGGCAACAATTATAGTCAGGGCAATGCTAATCAGCCAGAACACACACAAGGTCCTTACCGATCTGAATCCATCAGTTATCACTCGGCCTTTTACACACATCAACTCAATAATATTAACATACAACAATCGGTATCGTGATATTAAGATCCGTGTATTAGAATGCTTCTTTCGGACATTTATCAGTCAGATTCCACAATTCTCACTCGGCTATATATACATAACTCTCCAATACATGACATACATTTATAGAACAGAATTTAATCAGCATCAACAACATATACACATGGAATAGTGCACTCGGTCCTGAGGGTATATATATATATCATCTCATTAACACCATCACATGCATAATTAATTCTACACAACATCAGTAGCAATTTAAAGACAGATTATTCACTTGGTTATATGCATTCATCCTTTCAATAACGTTGCAACCTGCATGATCAATTCCAACAATGTCAACAGTTAATACACACAGGGTAATTCACTCGGTTGCAAACATTCATCATCTCATTAACACCTTCGCATGCATAACCAATTCCAAACAATATCAACAGTAAATAGGCACATAGTATTTCACTCGGTTCCACATTCGTGTGTATCGGTATAGACGTTGCAACGTAGGCTCTCAGCCTTTTTATACATAGCTCTCGGCTATCAAATCAGCTCCCAGCTGCTTAGCCATTTTACAGGTACCTAACCGTTTGCCCACAGGTGACACCAACGCTCTCAGCGCCAACACAGGTGTTCACAGGCAGCCCGAGTCCCACTCAAGGGCTACCTTGAGTCCCACTCAAGGATTTTACAGCGTCCCACGCTTAATAACTGATGGTAGTGGATTCATCATATAACATAGAATTCATGCACACAACCTTCACTCAGTTATACATATTACGCATGTAGTCGGTAATACGCATTTCCAGAATTCCACATATTAATTTAACACACACATACTTCCATGCAGTCATCATCATAGCTTCATTAACAACATATGAGCCCAATGCAATCGGTGTCAGTCAATATCAACTCCTAACAGCATTCTCATCAACTCATGCATAACATGCACTCGGTATACAGCAGTGTCAAAACTTACTCAACTCATGCATCCGTATGAAGATCAACAGGTTCAAACAAGCATTCCAATCAGTACAACATAAGATGCATTCGGTATACAACAGTGTCAGGACTTAATCAACGCATGCATCCATATGAATAAGAACAGATTCAACAAAGCATTCCAATCAACACAATATAACATGCAATCGGTATACAACAGCGTCATGACTTTAATCAACGCATGCATCCATATGAATAAGAACGGATTCAACAAAGCATTCCACATGCAAGCACATCATACAGCAGAATACAAAATCACCATTATCAATACTCAAAACCCGTTCATAACCCATGCATTTAACATGTAAGGTACTCCCCCTACCAACTACGAGATTCCGAGAGGCTTTTCTGCTTGGGTGTTGGTTCTCTTCCTTGCTGCTTCACTCAACGTTTCCACTCGCTTAGCCTTTACTTAAACGTTGTTGCCCTCCACGAGTGGTACAGAGCTGTTTCTGCTTCTGCTTCGATGCTCGTCCTCTACTCGTATGAGGGAGCTCTAACTCCTCTGCAGCACCGTCACTTGGCTTCTGAAACAGGGAATGGAATAGAGAGCAGAGAAGGAGAAGAGAAGAAGAAGGAAGAAGAAGGAGAACAAGAGAGAAAGAGAAGAAGGAAGAAGAGAGGAATCACAGAGGGAGTTTCGAAGGATGCAAGGCAAGGAACCTTCGTCCAAATATAAACACATGCACGAGGAAGAAATGGTGGGGTGGGAAAACGTGAGGGGCAGTCTGCTCACGTCACCCAGTCCCATCAGCACCCACTAAAGCCAATCACCCTTTTTAATCAGCACCCCTTGATTAATTAAGTTAATGGCAATTAATAAACAAATTCCCCCTTTTGGAATTATTATTTTAATGGTTTTATTCACCCGGTACATTATTAAAAAAAATTTGGGATGTTACAGTTCTCCCCCTCTTCAAATGAATTTCGTCCTAGAAATTCAGTCGGTAACTCACCTTGGTCAAATAACTCGGGGTACTGCTGCCTCATGGCATCCTCGCGCTCCCAGGTATAAGAGGTATACCCGTCCTGCTGCCATTCCACTTCAACCAGTTACACTTTCTTACTCCTTAATCGCTTTACTGATTGGTCCACGATCCTAGTCGGTATAGTTGCAGTGGTTAGATCTTCCTTAATTTCCACCTCATCATCAGGCATTGTGTGAGTAGAATCTGGAAGGTACTTCCTTAGTTGAGACACATGAAACACGTCATGTAATCGAGATAAATGAGTCGGTAATGCTATTTGGTATGCCATGGAGCAGACTCGTTTCAACACCTCATAAGGCCCAATGTATCGAGGGCTCAACTTTTTGCTTTTCAGGGCTCGCCCGACTCCTTTACTCAGTGAAGTCCTTAAAAATACCTTGTCTCCGACTGAAAATTCCAAAGGTCTGGTGCGTTTGTCATGGTAGCTCTTCTACCTATCTTGAGACGCCTTCATCTTTTCTCTTATCACCCGGATCTGCTCTGAAGTTTGCTTCACAACCTCTGGTCCCAATAGCAGGCTTTCACCCGATTCCGACCAGCAAAGCGGGGTTCGGCATCTTCGACCATACAGTGCTTCGTAGGGTGCCATACCAATACTATTGTGATGGCTGTTGTTGTACGTAAACTCGATCAGGGGAAGGTATTGCTCCCAATCCCCACCGTGCTCTAACATACACGCCCTTAGTAAGTCCTCTAAGCTCTGAATTGTTCGCTCGGATTACCCATCAGATTGGGGGTGGTAAGCAAAACTAAGCCAAAGTTTTGTACCCATTTCCTGGTGCAGACTGGTCCAAAACCGGGACGTGAACCTAGGATCCCTATCTAACACGATGGAAGTCGGTATACCATGTAGTCGGACAATTTCACGAATGTAAATCTGAGCTAACTTATGCATCGGGTTCTTCATATTCACAGGCAGGAAGTGTGCACTCTTCGTTAGTCGGTCAACAATGACCCATATCGCATCATGGCCCGCTCGGTTTTTGGGCAATCCCATGACAAAGTCCATGGCAATTGCGTCCCATTTCCATACGGGAATCTCCAGGGGTTGCAATGCACCATACGGCTTCTGGTGCTCTACTTTTGACTTCTGACAGGTGATGCACCGAGCCACATATTTTGCCACGTTCTTTTTTAATCCGGGCCACCAGAACTGGTTTCTCAGGTCATGGTACATCTTCGTGGTACCCGGGTGGATACTTAGCAAGCTCTTGTGGGCCTCATCAAGCACCATTCTTCTCAATTCTCCTCCACCCGGTACGTATATTCTGTTTCTTACTCGGAAGATTCCATCTGATCCCTCGGTCAAGGACAAATCCTTACCCTTGGCCTGAGTCTCCTTCATCTCAGCCAAGTAGGAATCTGACTGCTGTTGCTCATACACGAATTTCAAGAATTCATTGGCAATCCTCAGCGTGCCGATCGTCATTTTTCGAGAGGAGGGGATGTCGACATGTAAGTTCATGTCGCGGAACTGTTCCAATAGCTCTACCTCCTTCACCATCATCACTGCTACATGAAGGGATTTCCAACTTAATGCGTCGGCAATGACGTTCGCTTTACCCGGATGGTACTTTAGCTCGAAATCATAATCTTTTAAAAATTCCATCCATCTCCTCTATCTCATGTTCAGTTCCTTTTGGTCGAATAAGTATTTGAGGCTCTTATGATCACTGTATACCTTAAATCTGGACCCGTAGAAGTAATGCCTCCTAATTTTTAATGCGAACACCACAGCTGCCAATTCAAGGTCGTGGGTCGAATAATGCTGCTCGTAAGGTCTCAATTGCCGAGAGGCATACGCTATCACTCGGTCTCTCTGCATCAACACGCATCCTAATCCGAGTCCCGATGCATCACAATAAACCACGAAGTTCTCTTGTAAGTCAGGTAATGCCAGTACTGGAGCAGTCGTCAACTTGTCCTTCAGCTCTCGGAAGCTGTTCTCGCACTCGGGACTCCATACGAAGGGAATGTTTTTCCGAGTCAATTTGGTCAGTGGCGAGGCCAACTTAGAAAAACCTTCAATGAATCTTCTATAATAACCTGCCAGGCCCATAAAGCTCCTTATCTCCGAGACCGACTTGGGTCTCTCCCATGCCATTATAGCTGCCACCTTTGAAGGATCCACCGAGACACCTTCCTAGGAAATCACATGTCCGAGGAAATGGATTTTATTCATCCAGAAATCACACTTTGAAAACTTTGCAAACAGCTGCTTCTCCATCAACACTTGGAGTACCACCCGGAGATGCTTTTCATGCTCCTCAGAAATCTTAGAATAGACTAGGATGTCATCAATGAAAAAAACTACGAATCGGTCTAAATACGGGTGGAATATGCTGTTCATGTAGTTCATGAAGATAGCAGGGGCGTTTGTTACACCAAACGGCATCACTACATACTCGTAGTGACCATACCGAGTCCTAAAGGCAGTCTTTGGAATATCCGATTCCTTCACTCGGATTTGGTGGTATCCCGATCGCAGGTCGATTTTTGAGAAAATTGAGGCTCCACGTAGTTGGTCAATGAGGTCATCAATTCTGGGCAACGGGTACCAATTCTTAATCGTGAGTTTGTTTAGCTGTCGGTAGTCTATACAAAGCCTCATGCTGCCATCCTTCTTCTTAACAAGTATCACAGGTGCACCCCAAGGCGATACACTCGGCCTAATGAATTGTTTTCCGAGCAACTCATCTACTTGCTTCTTCAGCTCGGCCAATTCAGTTGGGGACATTCTGTATGGTGCACTGGAGACTGGCTCAGCTCCAGGGATCAGGTCTATAGAGAATTCGACTTCTCTATTGGGAGAGACACTCGGTACGTCTTCAGGAAACACTTCTGGAAATTCACAGACAGTTGGAATTTCGTTCACTCGGGTTTTACTCTCTCCCTCGATTAGACAAAGCATCATAAACAGTTGGGTTATACCTTGTGCTGTGCCATCCTCATTGTGCTGCCTCGGAAAGATTATCCTTCGGTTTCTGCAATCCACTAACACCCTGTTGGCTAAAAGCCAATCTATTCCGAGCACAATATCAAGATCCTTTAGAGGTATGCACACCAAATCGAAAGTGAAACTCCGATCACACAACACAAATGTCACATCCTTACATATTGATGATGTCAACACTTTAAGGCCAGTTGGATTGGCTACTTCCAAAGTCCGATCCATAAACACAGTCGGTAACTTTAAACGCTTTACACACTCATCATCTATAAAAGAATGGGTGGCTCCCGAATCGAAAACAACATTAAGCGTATGTCTACCAAGTGAGCACTTACATTGCTCTAGGTCATTTGCTTGTGCAGCATCCTCTGCGTTGATGGCGTAGACTCTTCCCACCGCTGGTTGGTCGGTATTCCTCTCTCGGTTATTTGAAGCAAGCATTATGTTTCCTCTGGCTCTGTTGCCTCTGCCGCTCGGTCGTTGGTTATCATTCACTCGGTTTCTCCCTTGGAAACCTCCTTGACGTACGCTGGTATTTGCTTGACGGAGTTGGGGACAATTGGGGCGGATGTGTCCCCTTTTATTACAATGGAAGCACACCATTTCACCATTGTTGTTGCAGTCTCGGGCATAATGATTTCCTCCACACTTGAAACATTTCCCGTCTCCTACCACTGGTCATTTTTCAGGCTGATTCCGTCCCCCAAATCTGGAAAAAGATTTGTTCCTACCAACGTTGCTTGGCCCCTTGAAGCGGGATTACTGGGGCCTCAAAGAATGGTTAGTTCTGCTGCTCTAGCCCGAATGGGCCTTGTCATCCTCCTCAAATATCCTACACTTATTTACCAATGCAGGAAAGCTTCGTATCTCTTGGTATCTACAAGCTCTCTTAATATCAGATCTTAATCCATTCTCAAATTTAAGGCACTTAGAACTCTCCGTCCCTGGTTGTTGGAAAGGTGGGTAGAATAGACACAACTCTTCGAATCTGGTCGCATATTCCTCCACAGTCATGGAGCCCTGTTTCAACTCCATAAACTCCAACTCCTTCTGACTCCTTACTGTGTCGGGGAAGTACTTCTCCAAGAAGCATGTCTTGAAATCGTTCCATGTCAGCTGAGCATCATCATCAGGGAATCGGTTTCTGGCTATCTTCCACCAGTTTTCCACCTCATCACGCAGCATGTACACTGCACACTCAACCTTCTGGGCCTCGGTATAGCGAAGACCCCCAAAAATTCTTTCCAGCTCCTCAGTCCACTTAAACGCTGCCTCAGGGTTTCGTCCACCTAGAAATTCACTCGGCTTCCTCTTCAGGAAGCAGTCCACCACTTGGCCCTCCTCAGCTCGAGGCTGTCCCTGCCTCTCAAACACGTCTGCAAAGCGTTGGAATGCTATGGCTATAGCCTCCATGCTTTGGTGATGTGTCATTCCTTATCCTGAAATTAACACCCCTTCAAGGATAAGTATACCAAGCCACTTACCACCGATCGGATTTCAGCCTAATGTTCAGTAACTTAGCACATCATACTATTTCTATATACTACACAACCATTCAGACCAGGAGGGAAACAACCTCCTATCCACAAGTCAATATCAACCAGTTTCAACTAGTAACACAATCAGGATAACCACTTGGTCAGAAAGCACGTAACCGCTTACACTCGGTAAGCATACCTTGGCCTTGGACCTTTCGGTCTGCTCTGATACCAAAATGTAACGCCTTCATTTTATGAATCGTAGACGGTAAAAAGAGGAAAAAAAATTTTTTTGTCCGCAAGAAAAGAAGATCAGAATGCCTTGGTACAAAGAAACGAGAGGAGAAGAAGAACAAGAGAGATAAAACCGATCCAGGGAGCTGACAGCGGAAGAAGGGGAAATCGGTTAGGCGAACCACGCAGCAACACGTACTCACTCAAGCGAAAACTTCTCTCGGTATTCGCTCACTACATTCGGAATCTATGAATGCTCCTCACTCGGGACAACCTTAGCACCCTTCTCGTCACTCGGGGTATTTTACTTGGTTTACACTCGGTGGCCGTAATTCGCCTACTCTAAACATTCTACTAAGCTGAGACTCACTCAGATTCTCTTATTACCAACCATTTACTACAATGGGGTCCATTAGAGTCTAAGGTGTCACTCTCTAGTCAGAAAACCTTCACTCGACGGATTCTCACTCGGGATTCATTGATTATCCTATGCTCAGGAGAAATCCTAGTAGTTGTCACTCGGAAAACATCTCTAGACTCTCAACTCCGAATCCTAACAGCTCACCGCTGGGGGCAGTCTTCTACGCCAATTCCTACTCAGAGCTATCTGCTTTCACTCACTCAGAACGTCTGAACCTTCCCACTCCGTGACAGAGTCACAAACCTTCCCTCTAGACCATAGGTTGACTTCCTTCATGATAAGTTATGTCATTTCCTACACACTCGGGGATATGTACGCGCATATATATAAGGATTACCCAGGCATTTCACAGCATAAGGTAGACATGCAACATGGCATAAACATAGGCATATATATATAGAAGTGTATATCTCAATTTTACAACCACAATATCATGTTCCCATTCTAAGAGATTCAACTCCGTCAAAAAGACTAACAGAAAAACATGAGCCGGCCAAGGCTTAATTCAAAACACTTTATACGGCATATACACAGTTGTAAAACTCTATAGTGCATCATCATTTCACCCGGTATTTCAGCTCTTCCTCCCATCCTTATTACGAGACATATTTGATAAGTCTTGAAAAGACTTAATTATTCCACTGTTTATTTAACATAATTTACTAAGTATTGTCTAGTCTTGATATTATTATTTAATAATTTGTTAATAATTCATGTTTTAGTTGTTTATTTCAAAAGTATGCTATTTATGTAAGAAACCGATTGAAAATATTAATTAGATAAGGAATTTTGAAGTATTTACAAATTTACTAAGCAGCCAGCGTATAAATGCTAGGCAATTAGCTGTCTAATGGTGCAGGAACAGGGCGTACTTGAGAAAAGAAGACAAATCTGAGTGAAAATTACAAAAGCCGAGCAAGATTTGGAAAATCCGAGTGAAACATCTCAATTCTGACTGAAAAGAGTCCAAAGACCGACTGAGTGAGACTTCAAAGACACTGACTCCAAAAGAGAACAAGGACTCGAAATATTGCATGAAGAACCCGAGCGCCAACTACAGAATACCGATTGAATAATCAACTCGCTCAAGCGGGAGTTAAATTCGCTCAAGCGAAAGTCAAAAATTAGCTCAAGCGTAACCCCAAAACATCACCTTTCACCCAAGCTTCGCCATAACGCTTAAGTGACCAAGCAACACTGTAGTACAATTCCCGAACTCGCCCAAGCGAGAGTTTAATCCGCTCAAGCGAAAACTCAGCAGCTGAAGCATAAAGGCAGTAATTTAAACACTGTTCCTTCCCTCCAACAACACACTTGGTGCAGTACTGTCCCGCTTCCAGTGCCTTCCTCTCTACTACTGCAACCTTAAGTAACTTAAGAAGTGAGCTGTCAATTAGCTGGTGCTGAGTTGTACATTAGCTAATGATGAACTGGAATCTGCTACGAGCTGAGCTGTGATTAGTTAATTATTCTGTAATTATTCAATTAGTTAGTTTAGTTTAATTAAGAACTCAGTTTTTGGATATTAGCTAAGTTAGTTAGTTTAGTTAGATGCCTATATATATTCATGTACATACTCTGTAAAGAGGGAACAGAACAGCGTACAACATAATACACTTCATTTTCCATTTCCAATCTCTTACTACATTTTCATCTCTCTAAACTCTCCCATCCATGTCTCTCTGTATTCCTTCGATGAATCCAATGTCGATGGAGTTCTAATCCCCTAAGGTTGGGATTGTGAAGGTGAGTAATGGAGTCTTGAAGCTGTGACCAAGTAGATCGATTTCTAAGATCCTGAGGCGAACAAGCTGAGGAGTGGAGTAGAATCGCTGGATTGACAAATCCAGAACCGATGAAGAACTTCGCCAGTGAGGAATCATGGTTGAAGCTTAGGTAACTTCCAACTTTCTAACTAGTTCAGGCCTAATCAATTTAGGTGAATAGTTAGAGTTCAACCTCTAATTTCGCATTAGATTCTTAGGTTAATCGAGCACTTAAGGAATTAAGGTTCATTGCTTAAGGATTAGTGTTTTTCACCTAAGGAATTAGGGAATAACCACCAGTGGATTGTCCTCTAGATTGTGAAGTTCGATTATTCTTATTTGCATGTTTCTTGAGGAAATTGTGAGCCGAAGCAATCCTGACCTGGTTTCTATTAATCACTTTCCACATTTCACTTTAACTATGTTTCTAAAAATACAAAAACAACTATAAAACACTAAAACCATAAAAACCGAATGAACTTCATGTATTGTCTGTTGGTTTAGCTTGTACTAGTCCTAGATTGAGGTACTTACCACAATCCCTGTGGGACGATCAAATACACTACAATTTTAACGACTGGTGCGCTTGCCATAAGTGTAAATCCGAGAGTCACATTTTATTTTACTAAGATTTTTGCACCAAATTCATGGCTCAGGATTTCAGCATCAAGTTAATGGCGCCGTTGCCGGGGATTGTTGAGTAATATCAACAATCCTTGGACCGGTACTAGACTGAACCATTTGCTTTTGTTTCTGTTTGCAGTCAATACGTCTTTTTTTTTAGTAGTTATTGTTTTGTGTAGTCGTAGCTGTGAATTGCTTTGTTGTGTAAACAATTGTTGTATGCAGTCAAGGAGCAGAGGAGAACCTTTCTTCTTTGATCCTGACATCGATTTGTTAGAACGTAAACTGAGAAAAGAGAAAAAGCAAAAAGAACAATAGGAAATGGAACAGAGGAGAGTTACACTAGGTGACTACTCTAGACCGACTGAAGAAGGATCGCAGGCTAGCATCCTTAGGCCACCAATTGCAGCTAACAATTTTGAACTTAAACCAGCTTTACTGCAGCTGGTAAGAAATGAACAATTCGGAGGAAGTGTGGTTGAGGATCCAAATTTGTATTTAGCAACCTTCCTCCAAATCTGTGATACAGTAAAAATGAATGGGGTCCCTGATGAAGCAATCCGACTAAGGTTGTTTCCATTTTCTCTAAGGGACCGAGCAAAAGCCTGGTTGCAGAGTCAACTGAGAGGCAGCATTTCCACCTGGGAGGATTTGCAAAGGAAATTTTTGATTAAATACTTCCCTCCTTCTAAATATGCAAAGCTGCGTAATGAAATCACATGTTTCCAGCAAAGAGAAGATGAGTCCTTGATGGAAGCATGGGATCGGTATAAAGAAAGCCTGGGGAGATGTCCTCATCATCAGATTTCTGATGTACAGTAGGTGACTATTTTCTATAATGGTGTCAGGCCAGCTACCAGAGTCTTGATTGATGCCTCGGCTGGAGGCTCATTAACAACTAAAACTGTAGAAGAAGCTATAGAGCTGATTGATGTGATGGCTTCTAATGAATGTCTGATTAGTGACAGGAACCAAGTCCCTAGGAGAGGAATATTAGAATTAGAAGCACAAGATGCTTATCTGGCTCAGAGCAAACTGATGACTCAGGCTTTGGAAAAATTAAGCATTCAGATTTTAGAACTCCAAAAGCCGAGTCAAGTTTCTATGATTAGTTGTGACTTTTGTGGTGGAGACCATGAAAATGGAATGTGTGATCCAGTTGTGCCTTCCGAGCAAGTGAATTATATGGGGCAGCAACAGTATCAAAGGAATTATCCTTCTAATTCCTTCAATCCTAATTACAGGAGCCACCCCAATTTTTCCTGGCAGAAAGGTCCACATTTGAATCAGAATATCCCACCGAGTCAACCCACAAATAGACCACAACAACCTTTTCACCCTCCTGTTAAAGAAAAATCCAAACTCGAGAATGTACTTTCTCAGTTTATCCAGGCCACTCAGGCCAGTTTTAAGAATCAGGAAGCATCCATAAGAAATTTAGAAAATCAAGTAGGACAGCTTTCTAAACAATTAGCTGAAAGGCAAGCAGGCAATTTCCCTGGAGATACCGAGGTAAATCCAAGGGAACATTGCAAGGCCATAATTACTAGGAGTGGAAAAATTATTTCTCCATCTCCGGGTCAAGAAATAAGTTCAGAAAAAGAAAAAGAAATAATACAAGAAACCGAGCAGGACAATAAAGATGAAGTAGAAAATAAAAATGAATCGGAAAAAGAAAAAGGAAATAAAGTCCATCAAAAGAAAAAGAAAAAGGTTGATCTGATTCTGGAGGAAGCTTCTAAGCTGACTCCTGAAAAACTGAGGAATGCTCCATTTCTGCACAGGTTTAAAAAGCAAATAGAGGAGCAGAAGTTTGCTAGGTTCTTAGAGGTCTTCAAGAAACTTCACATTAATATCCCTTTTGCTGAGGCATTGCAAGAGATGCCTTCCTATGCAAAATTTTTAAAAGAACTACTGTCTAAGAAGAGGAAGCTTAGGGGGGATGAAATGATTACTCTCACTCAAGAGTGTAGCGCAATCATTCAAAAGAAACTTCCCCAAAAGCTAGAGGATCCTGGATCTTTCACAATACCGTGTGCAATAGGGGATATTCATGTAGGAAGTGCTCTCTGTGATCTAGGAGCCAGTATAAACCTGATGCCTCTATCTTTGATGAAAAAACTGGGAATTAATGACTTGTAACCGACTCGCATGTCCTTGCAGTTGGCTGACAGGTCCATTAAATATCCCTAAGGGATGCTGGAAGACTTGTTAGTAAAAGTAGATAAATTTATCTTTCCAGCAGACTTCATAGTGTTGGATATGGAAGCAGACCGAGAGATCCCTTTGATCTTAGGTAGACCCTTCCTAGCTACTCGCAGAGCATTGATTGATGTAGAAAAGGGTGAACTCATGCTGAGAGTTCAGGAGGAGCAAGTAATTTTTAATGTCTTCAATTCCATGAAACATCCGACTGAACGGATGGATTGCCTAATGATTGAAGAGGTTGAAAATTACCAGACTCCATTACTGTTAAAAACTAAGGAAGAGGCTCTACGAACTTTTTTAGAGGATGACTTTGACTCCGATACCGAGTCAATTGACTCTCACTCGGAAATACTAGACCTACTGGAAGTTTTGGAAGTAGGTGATTTTGAAAAGAAAAATGATTTGGAAAATACTGAAGCTGAGAAAGGAAAGGAATTTTCGGAAGAAAAATGTGATTTAAAACCTTTACCTTCTCATCTGAAATATGTTTTCCTGAGAGGAAATGACACTCATCCTGTCATTATTAATGCCGACTTAAAAGAAGAGGATGAGAGTAAACTAGTTGGGGTATTAAAGGCTCATGAATCTGCCATTGGCTGGAACATTTCTGACTTGAAGGGAATCAGTCCATCCTTTTGTATGCACAAAATCCTGATGGAGGATGACTATTCCCCTGTTGTACAGCCTCAACGCAGACTGAACCCCATTATGAAGGAAGCAGTGAGAAAGGAAGTGGTCAAGCTCCTTGATGCGGGAATCATTTACCCGATCTCGGACAGCACTTGGATTAGCCCAGTCCAAGTGGTGCCCAAGAAGGGAGGAATGATGACTGTAAGAAATGACCAGGGTGAAATCATTGCCACTCGGCCACCTACAGGCTGGAGGATGTGCATTGATTACAGAAGGCTAAATAACTTTACTCGGAAAGACCATTTCCCCCTTTCCTTTGTTGATCAAATGCTCGAGAGGTTGTCAGGACATGAGTACTATTGTTTTCTTGATGGGTACTCGGGTTATAACCAAATTGTGGTTGACACGAAGGATCAAGAAAAGACTGCCTTCACATGTCCCTATGGAATTTTTGCATACAGGCGCATGCCGTTCGGCTTGTGCAACGCTCCAGCAACCTTCCAAAGGTGCATGCTGGCAATTTTTGGGGATATGGTGGAGAAATTTATTGAAGTATTCATGGATGACTTCTCGGTATTTGGGAGCAATTTTGACACATGCCTCAGCAACTTAGCTAAGGTGCTGATGAGATGCCAAGAGACCAATCTCGTTCTTAACTGGGAGAAATGCCACTTTATGGTTAAGGAAGGGATAGTCCTTGGCCATAGGATCTCTGCTGAGGGCATGCAGGTGGACCGAGCAAAAATTGAAATTATTGAAAAACTTCCTCCTCCGATCAACGTGAAAGGAGTAAGGAGTTTTCTAGGATGTGTTGGGTTCTATAGAAGATTCATAAAAGATTTTTCAAAAATAGCTAAGCCTTTGACTGACTTGCTTGTGAAAGATCAGGTATTTGCATTTAATGAAAACTGTGTCAAGGCATTTGAAAAATTGAAACAAAGATTGACTTCAGCTCCGATCCTTGCATCACCCGACTAGTCTTTACCGTTTGAATTGATGTGTGATGCAAGTGACTTTGCAATCGGAGCTGTGCTGGGTCAGAAAAAAGGGAAATTAACTCATGTGATCTATTATGCTAGTAAAGTGTTAAATGAAAATCAAATACATTACACCACGACTGAAAAAGAAATGCTTGCTGTGGTGTATGCATTTGATAAATTTCGTGCATACTTGATTGGTGCCAAAGTCATCGTATATACAGACCACTCGGCAATCAAGTATTTACTAGCTAAAAAAGAGTCTAAATCGAGATTGATTAGGTGGGTTCTGTTACTCCAAGAGTTTGACTTAGAAATATGAGACAAAAAAGAAGTAGAGAACTCAGTTGCAGACCAATTGTCTCGTCTGGAAGTTGAGTCAGATTCTGTCTTAATAAAAGAAGAATTTCCAGATGAAAAGTTGATGGCAATTATAACTGGGCCATGGTATGCTGACATGGTAAACTTTAAAAGTGCCTCAGTGGTACCTGATGGTTGGACATCCCAAATGAGAAAAAAATTCTTTCATGATAAGGCTTTTCTTTGGGATGATCCATTTTTGTTTAAAATAGGCATAGATGGAGTAATCAGGCGCTGTGTGCCTGAATCCGAGCAAGAAAGGCTCTTGTGGCACTGCCATGATTCCTATTATGGAGGTCATCATGGTGCCTCCTGTACCGCAGCAAAGGTGTTGCAGAGTGGCTTTTATTGGCCAACTATCTTTCAGGATTCCAAAGAATATGTCAAAAGGTATGATAAATGTCAAAGGAGTGGAGGTCTCTCTGCTAAAGCTGGCATGCCTTTGACAAATATTCTAATTGTGGAATTATTTGACGTTTGGGGTATCGACTTCATGGGACCCTTCCCTAAGTCGCTCTCCAACGAATATATTCTTGTTGCTGTAGACTATGTCTCCAAATGGGTGGAGGCAATTCCGACCAGAACCAATGATGCACAGGTTGTGCTTAGGTTTATCAAGAGGAATATTTTCTCTAGGTTTGGAGTTCCGAGAGTAATTATTAGTGATGGGGGTTCACATTTTTGCAATAAGATAATGGAAAAAGCCCTGCGTCACTATGAGGTTTTACATAAGATATCCACTCCTTACCATCCACAGACTTGTGGACAAGTCGAACTGTCAAATAGAGAAATCAAGAGAATTTTAGAAAAAGTGGTCGGAAAATCCAGAAAAGATTGGTCGGTAAAATTAGATGATGCATTGTGGGCTTACCGAACAGCTTTCAAAACCCCGATTGGCATGTCCCCGTATTAATTAGTGTACGGTAAGGCTTGCCATCTTCCTGTGGAGTTGGAACACAAAGCGTGGTGGGCCACAAAGCTATTAAACATGGACTGTGACCAATCTCAGGAGGAAAGAGTTTTGAAACTCCATGAACTAGAGGAGTTCCGACTCAACGCTTATCAAAGTGCCTCCATTTATAAGGAGAAAACAAAGAAATGGCATGATAAGCGAATTAATAAAAAAGAGTTTCAGAAGGATGATCAGGTTTTGTTATTCAATTCCCGACTGAAACTCTTCCCTGGAAAACTTAGATCCAAGTGGTCCAGGCCTTTTACTGTAAATGAGATTTTTCCTCATGCTGCAGTCGAACTGAAAGATCCGACTACCGATCGGATTTTCAAGGTGAATGGCCAGCGACTCAAACTCTACTTTGGAGGAGATTTTGATAGGCAGAAAACCTCCTTGTTACTGAAGCCATCTTCTTAGATACAATAAGGTCAAGCTAGTGACCTTAAAGAAGCGCTCTAGGGAGGCAGCCCTATCCTCCGATTGTTTTGTTTTGAAATTTGAGTCAGAATGAATAAAAAAAAAGAAAGAAAAAAACTAAATAAATGAAGTTTGTGAAGTTGAAGAAGGAAATCCGAGCTAGATTCTTCTATTTTCGCTCAGGCGAAGCACGTGTAGCTTAGGCGAGACACTGTTGGGTGTTGTTTCACAGTTAAGCAAGAAATTACTGAGTTTTGAGTAAAAATAGTGCACTCGGATAACTGTTACTTATTTCTAATCCTTCTTCCCGATTGAATTTCACTCGTCATTTTTCAATAAAATTTCAAATTCTGATGCGAATAAAAGGAAGACTTTGAAAGATTTCTGTTCGTTGATGTAATGAACGGGTCAGATAGTGAAAAGTGACTTACTTCAGTCGGCTTTTCATCACTCGGATTCCTCACTCATCACAATCAGTATTGTATCCATTAGTCTCATATGCACGCGGTCTTTCGGTTTCCTCCACTCGTTCTTTCTTTCACTCAGCCTTACTCTCATTCATTCTTTCTTCCACGCACTTCTCTGTTCACTCGTATCTCATGGCAGTTGTGCAATCGTCCATTCATTGTCACACTCGGTTCTCATACACTTTTCTTTATTCATTCATTCTTTCACTCATTCTGTGACCCATTCGGTATTCATTCACTCAGTACCTTTTCATTCAGTGTTTTATTCACTTTTTCTCACTCACTCATCACTCAGTTCCTCATTCACTAGGTTTCTCGCTAGATCACTCGGTTTCTTCCACTCGTTCATCTCCGTCATCCGATCGGTATATCCTTCACTCATCTCCTTCACTCGGAATATTCTCATTCGTTCTCCCATCCATTCTTCCATCCACTGGTTTTTTTTCATCCACCCTCAATCTACTCGTTCACTCTTCCACTCGGTCACTCTCTTGTCTGTTCGTCACCCATCATTCAGTCTTTCATTACCGCACTCTATCTTTTTCGTTCTTCTACTTGTCATTTTATTCACTCAGCTTTGCTCTCATTTTTTCGTTCGTCTTTTATTCATCGGTTCTTCCATTTACTCAGCATCTCTTTCATTCTTTCTTGATTCTTCTATTCACTCGGCCCTTCATTCCCCCAGTTAATCTTTCACTCGTCTTCATTTTCTCATTCTTCATTCACTCAGTATTCTTTCCATTCAGTATATTATTCACTCGTTCTTTCAATTTACCTTATTTCCATTGTGTTCCTTACCCATCTCTCCGTAATTCTCTCATTAACTCGTTTTACATTCACTTGGTTTATTTCAGTCAATTTCTTATCCCTTCGTTTTTCTACTCGTCTCTCTCTCTGTCTTTCGTTCACGTATGTGTAATACACATATATTGTTCACTCGGCCATTTGTTCGCTTGTTTCCCTCACTGCTTCCTTCCCCAACCTCTTCCACTCAGTATTTTCATTCACTCAGTTTCCCCTGAAGTTGTTCAGTTATCCACTCAGCTTATCATCGTCTTCTTCTGTCGTTCGCTTGTTTTTTTTATTCACCCGTTCATTCATTCATTCTTTCATGTTCTTCCACTCGTTTTTCCATTCTTACATCTACTCATAGTTTGTTCATTCGTTTTTCACTTTTACCCGGTATAATCCACTCAGTATTCATTTACTCGTTGTTTCATTCCAACTACTTTCTTTCTCGGTTTTCTCACATTGTACTTTTCTTTTTCATCTACTCGTGTTTCATTCGCGATTGTCACACTCAGTATTTCCAGTCACTCAATTTCCCGTCATCTCGTTTTTCATTCCCCTAGTTTCTCCATTCACTCGGCCCCTCGCTGTATTCGTTTGTTTACTCGGTTTTTCATTTACTCGGTATTCCTTCATTCGTTCATACTTCTATTCGTTTCTTTTATTATTCGCTTCTTGATTCACTCGTATTTCATTACAATAGTTCACTCGTTTCTCATACGCTCTATTTCATTTATTTAAAGTTTTCTTTTGCCCATTTTGTCTTATCGTCTGTTCATTTATTCATCTTCCATTCTCCTATGTCCATTTGGCATCACATTGGTATCATCCCACTCTTACTCGATCTTCTACCCCTCTAGTAATTGAGTATTCTAAAAAAAATAAAAAAAATAAAAAAATCTAATATATATATATATAAATAAATAAATAATAAACAACATAATAATAATAATAGTAATACATATAATAAAGTAATAATTAAAGCTGAACACCTTTACGCGTTTCTTGAAAATTGAATTCAACAATATAAAAGAGAAACTTTTTCAGCTTCCAACCCTCAGTACCTATGCTAAACTTGGACTGAAGACGAAAAGACATTTTCTGGTTTCTAAGAAATGTATCACCTTTCCACTTCTTTCACTGATTTCGTGCAATTGTAAGTTCATGTTTATTATCTTCTTGTTCATTGTTATTGTTTTCCGCTATTCACAAGCCATGCGTCTTATAGTTTTGGGTTGCTGTTGGATTGTTGTTCTTATTTTTTTTGTTTACTTAGGTTGGTTATCATCATTATTTTAACATTAATCATGAAAAGAAGATCACAAAGACTTCTGCAGAAACCTAGACCAAATTTTGCAGAAGGAAGTGTGCGAAGGAAACAAATAGATAACGAAAGAGAAGTGGCAACCATCACTATATCTGATTCGTCTGTACATGTACCTAGTCGAAGTCAGGAGCAAAGGGATGTATCTCCTCTGGTTCAAAGGAATGTATCTCTTGCGAGTGAGGAAAATGAATCACCAGAGGTTGAAAGTGTTAAGGCTGTTGAAAACTGTGCTATGAAGTTTAAAGCCACAGAACCAGAACGTCCCAAGCAATCTGTAGGAGCTGGTTCTTCTTCTTCTTCTTCTGACATTCTTTTGGTGTTACAGGAATTACAGGTTGTGAAGAAGATGCAACTTGAAATTTATGATCGGGTTTTGAACCACGATCAGATGCTCAGGAAGATTGCCACGAAACTAAGGGTTGAACATTCAGCAGAAATGGGAGTCCCACTGGAAAGAAATGCGTGGTTAGCTTCCATTGGATTCACGATTCCCTCCCAGCAGGACAAAGACGGTGAAGATCAGAATGTTTAAGTAGTTGTTCCACGTTTTTATGATGTTTCCTATGTAATTAATTTAATGTTATTGTAACTGCTTTCTGAACAGTGAACTGGTTTCTATTTTTATTATGTAATGAAAATTTTATTTTCTGTTAATTTGTTGTTTTATTCGGTTTTTTCATATGTATTGGTAAAATCCATGAGTCCCAATCCGATTACGCGTTTTCCATCCACAGCCACTCAGGTAAAAAGGGAAGTCTCTTTCCAACTTATTCTTTAATTAATATTCTTAATTATAAGTTGCAAAAGTATGCTTATTGTTTCTTTCACTCCGTCTTCATAATTTAAAAGTTACTGATTCATTAAGCTGTAGTCGGATAAATTAATTGATCGGTTTTTGCTTAACTCATGATCCCTGCCCATAACTATTCTTCATCATTACTTAAATTGTTTACTCGGCATGCTAGTTAGCAATCTGAATGTATGAATTTTACATTAAGTTTGGGGACATGACTGGCTGATTAACTATTACATATGAGCTTTTGAGCCTGTATTATTCTTTTCCGAGTGAATCTGCATGCTGGTTAGTGAGACAGAATTTGCTTCAGTACTTACTAATTGATTGTATGCTAGCCAATCGGAAATGATGAAGGCCTTCTTTGATTATTTAGCCAGGGCCAAAAATTTGCCATCCTAATTTCATTAATCATCCTTTGACCCAATAATTATGTTTGAGCCTGAGACCTTTTCATTCGTTTTATACACCTAACGTTACAAGCCTAATTATCCAAGAAAAACCCGACTAGAGTACCCTGGATGTTCCACTGGTGAATTACTCGGTTTTTGCTTATTGCTAGGGACTAGCAATTTCTAAGTTTGGGGATGAAGAGTGTGCCTAACAGTAATTAAGGACACACTCCGACCTTAATTATGGATAAATATGTAGAAAAATAAAAGGAAGAAAGGCAAAGCCGAGAGAAAAAAAAAATGAGTAAAGTCAGAAAAGAAAAAGAGGTGCAAAGCACCACAAGAAAAAAAAATTTAGATTGAAAAAGATGGAAAGAAAAGAAAGAAAAGGAAAGGAAAAGTCCGAAGGACTAAAAGAAAAAGAAGGTGCAAAACAGCACGAGTTATTAAGTAGCATTCAGTCAGAAAAATAAAGAGAGTTGTTAGTAAAGGCAATTAAGTTAGAATTGAGGCAAGGCATCAGTGGATACATCTTGTAACCTATCTATGACTCGGAAAAACAATAATTGAGCCTGTAGTCGAGCCCCATTATAAGCTTAAAAAGCCCTTACTGATCCGATTGAGTTGGCATATTTCATGATGTTTAGAACTGTTGCAAGCCTATGTTGATCTAACTAGTATGCAGGTGATGAGTGCATTCGAGTCACCTTACACACCGAGAGAAGAGTTAAACACCGACCAGTGAGGAAAGCATCAGCAGCTTGTCTTCCAAAGGAGGTGTAAGTATTTATACTTTTAGAATTTGCGAAAAGAAAGCATGATCGGTATTCAATAATTATAGTATGAATTAAGTTAAGGTAAGGTTGATTGTGTTGATCAAAGGCTGTTAGTTAATAAGTCTGAATATTTGCTTGAGGACAAGCAAAGTTTTAAGTTTGGGGATGTGATAAGTCTTGAAAAGACTTAATTATTCCACTGTTTATTTAACATAATTTACTAAGTATTGTCTAGTCTTGATATTATTATTTAATAATTTGTTAATAATTCATGTTTTAGTTGTTTATTTCAAAAGTATGCTATTTATGTAAGAAACTGATTGAAAATATTAATTAGATAAGGAATTTTGAAGTATTTACAAATTTACTAAGCAGCCAGCGTATAAATGCTAGGCAATTAGTTGTCTAATGGTGCAGGAACAGGGCGTACTTGAGAAAAGAAGACAAATCTGAGTGAAAATTACAAAAGCCGAGCGAGATTTGGAAAATCCGAGTGAAACTTCTCAATTCCGACTGAAAAGAGTCCAAAGACCGACTGAGTGAGACTTCAAAGACACTGACTCCAAAAGAGAACAAGGACTCGGAATATTGCATGAAGAACCCGAGCGCCAACTACAGAATACCGATTGAATAATCAACTCGCTCAAGCGGGAGTTAAATTCGCTCAAGCGAAAGTCAAAAATTAGCTCAAGCGTAACCCCAAAACATCACCTTTCACCCAAGCTTTGCCATAACGCTTAAGCGACCAAGCAACACTGTAGTACAATTCCCGAACTCGCCCAAGCGAGAGTTTAATCCGCTCAAGCAAAAACTCAGCAGCTGAAGCATAAAGGCAGTAATTTAAGCATTGTTCCTTCCCTCCAACAACACACTTGGTGCAGTACTGTCCCGCTTCCAGTGCCTTCCTCTCTACTACTGCAACCTTAAGTAACTTAAGAAGTGAGCTGTCAATTAGCTGGTGCTGAGTTGTACATTAGCTAATGATGAACTGGAATCTGCTATGAGCTGAGCTGTGATTAGTTAATTATTCTGTAATTATTCAATTAGTTAGTTTAGTTTAATTAAGAACTCAGTTTTCAAATATTAGCTAAGTTAGTTAGTTTAGTTAGATGCCTATATATATTCATGTACATACTCTGTAAAGAGGGAACAGAACAGCGTACAATATAATACACTTCATTTTCCATTTCCAATCTCTCACTACATTTTCATCTCTCTAAACTCTCCCATCCATGTCTCTCTGTATTCCTTCGATGAATCCAACGTCGATGGAGTTCTAATCCCCTAAGGTTGGGATTGTGAAGGTGAGCAATGGAGTCTTGAAGCTGTGAGCAAGTAGATCGATTTCTAAGATCCTGAGGCGAACAAGCTGAGGAGTGGAGCAGAATCGCTGGATTGACAAATCCAGAACCGATGAAGAACTTCGCCAGTGAGGAATCATGGTTGAAGCTTAGGTAACTTCCAGCTTTCTAACTAGTTCAGGCCTAATCAATTTAGGTGAATAGTTAGAGTTCAACCTCCAATTTCGCATTAGATTCTTAGGTTAATCGAGCACTTAAGGAATTAAGGTTCATTGCTTAAGGATTAGTGTTTTTCACCTAAGGAATTAGGGAATAACCACCAGTGGATTGTCCTCTAGATTGTGAAGTTCGATTATTCTTATTTGCATGTTTCTTGAGGAAATTGTGAGCCGAAGCAATCCTGACCTGGTTTCTATTAATCACTTTCCACATTTCACTTTAACTCTGTTTCTGAAAATACAAAAACAACTATAAAACACTAAAACCATAAAAACCGAATGAACTTCATGTATTGTCTGTTGGTTCAGCTTGTACTAGTCCTAGATTGAGGTACTTACCACAATCCCTGTGGGACGATCAAATACACTACAATTTTAACGACTGGTGCGCTTGCCATAAGTGTAAATCCGAGAGTCACATTTTATTTTACTAAGATTTTTGCACCAAATTAATGGCTCAGGATTTCAGCATCAATATTCACTGGAAAATTGCCACAACAGGGGTGAGTATCTTAAATTTTAAATGATAGATATTGACTCAGGTTGCCTCACCTTTATGCAACAATATATATATATACGCACAATTATTCATGGCAACAATTATAGTCAGGGCAATGCTAATCAGCCAGAACACACATAAGGTCCTTACCGATCTGAATCCATCAGTTATCACTCGGCCTTTTACATACATCAACTCAATAATATTAACATACAATAATCGATATCGTAATATTAAGATCCATGTATTAGAATGCTTCTTTCGGACATTTATCAGTCAGATTCCACAATTCTCACTCGGCTATATATACACAACTCTCCAATACATGACATACATTCATAGAACAAAATTCAATCAGCATCAAAAGCATATACACATGGAATAGTGCACTCGGTCCTGAGGGTATATATATATATCATCTCATTAACACCATCACATGCATAATTAATTCTACACAACATCAGTAGTAATTTAAACACAGATTATTCACTTGGTTATATGCATTCATCCTTTCAATAACGTTGCCACCTGCATGATCAATTCCAACAATGTCAACAGTTAATACACACAGGGTAATTCACTCGGTTGCAAACATTCATCATCTCATTAACACCTTCCCATGCATAACCAATTCCAAACAATATCAACAGTAAATAGGCACATAGTATTTCACTCGATTCCGCATTTGTGTGTATCGGTATAGACGTTGCAACGTAGGCTCTCAGCCTTTTTATACATAGCTCTCGACTATCAAATCAGCTCCCAGCTGCTTGGCCGTTTTACAGGTACCTAACCGTTTGCCCACAGGTGACACCAACGCTCTCAGCGCCAACAGAGGTGTTCACAGACATCCCGAGTCCCACTCAAGGGCTACCTTGAGTCCCACTCAAGGATTTTATAGCGTCCCACGCTTAATAACCGATAGTAGTGTCCCACACTACATGCTCCCAGCATAACGCATCCTATGCGCCACACGCGGATTCATCATATAACATAGAATTCATGCACACAACCTTCACTCAGTTATACATATTATGCATGCAGTCGGTAATACGCATTTCCAGGATTCCACATATTAATTTAACACACACATACTTCTATGCAGTCATCATCATAGCTTCATTAACAACATATGAGCCCAATACAATCGGTGTCAGTCAATATCAACTCCTAATAGCATTCTCATCAACTCATGCATAACATGCACTCGGTATACAGCAGTGTCAAAACTTACTCAACTCATGCATCTGTATGAAGATAAACAGGTTCAAAGAAGAATTCCAATCAGTACAGCATAATATGTATTCGGTATACAACAGTGTCAGGACTTAATCAACGTATGCATCCATATGAATAAGAATGGATTCAACAAAGCATTCCAATCAACACAATATAACATGCAATCGGTATACAACAGCGTCATGACTTTAATCAACACATGCATCCATATGAATAAGAACGGATTCAACAAAGCATTCCACATGCAAGCATATCATACAGCAGAATACAAAATCACCATTATCAATACTCAAAACCCGTTCATAACCCATGCATTTAACATGTAAGGTACTCCCCCTACCAACTACGAGATTCTGAGAGGCTTTTCTGCTTGAGTGTTGGTTCTTTTCCTTGCTGCTTCACTCAACGTTTCCACTCGCTTAGCCTTTACTTGAACGTTGTTGCCCTCCACGAGTGGTACAAAGCTGTTTCTGCTTCTGCTTTGACGCTCGTCCTCTACTCGTATGAGGGAGCTCTAACTCCTCTGCAGCACCGTCACTTGGCTTCTGAAATAGGGAATGGAACAGAGAGCAGAGAAGGACAAGAGAAGAAGAAGGAAGAAGAAGGAGAACAAGAGAGAAAGAGAAGAAGGAAGAAGAGAGGAATCGCAGAGGGAGTTTTGAAGGATGCAAGGCAAGGAACCTTCGTCCAAATATAAACACATGCACGAGGAAGAAATGGTGGGGTGGGAAAACGTGAGGGGCAGTCTGCTCACGTCACCCAGTCCCATCAGCACCCACTAAAGCCAATCACCCTTTTTAATCAGCACCCCTTGATTAATTAAGTTAATGGCAATTAATAAACAAATTCCCCCCTTTTGGAATTATTATTTTAATGGTTTTATTCACCCGGTACATTATTAAAAAAAATTTGGGATGTTACAACAAGCACTTAAGGACGAAGTTACACAACACTCAACAATTCACAGATACCACCAATCCAGGAGTTGCATGCACAATCACTCGATCACAACACATTGATCTTCACATTTCACACATAACATGTCACATTAAAGCAAGCACCCGGGACCCGTTCATAAACCTTACACTTGACATGCAAAGCGCCCCCTACTTGCTGTCAGGGTTCAGAGACTCCTCGAGTTGCAATGCTGACCGATCGCCCTTCAGTTACTCCTCCTCCACCAGCCTTCAAACTCAGTGTTGATCCTGGGCCAGAGTTGCTCTTTCCTCCAACGGGTTCGTCTCCCCCACGGCTCCAAGACACTTCCCAGCACAGCCTTCCAACTGGGACACTAACAGCTCCAAGTGGAAGGAGAAGGAGGGGGAAGAAGGCGACGGAGAGGAAGAAAAGGACAGGGAGTGGAACAGAGCCACGTTGATGTTCCTCCCAGAAAGCTCTCGACTCTCTCACTGTTCAACGCGAATGAGAGTGAAGAAGAGAAAACAGGGAAAGGAGAGACCAGACACACGCACAAGAAGAGCTGTCCAGCGTGACTTAATGAAGGAAAGAGAGAGCTGAAGTTGTCTTATACCCTTAGGGGCACATGCGTCCTTTCACCTGGCATTACTGCTATTATTATCATTATTTATTCAATGATTTTCTAACCAATCAGCACTTAGTTTTAATTATTCATTAATCCCAATTCTGTAGTTAACCCTTAATTAATGGCTTAGTCTCAATCGGTAATTAAATTAAAAATTGGGATGTTACAATCATCACAATACATCTCTACGGTACGTCTACAAGAAGGAACAACTATAATGGTAAACTAGTATGTCCAGAATCATTTCAAGTTCTCTTCATACAACATCAAGGGTACATGGGCCGCATGTTAGGAATCCCTAGTGTATGAGCAGTGGAAATGCAAGGATTCCCATAGGATTTGCAAAGCGCCGTGTTTCAAAGCATAAGACAAACACACAAAAAAAAATTGCGTCTTAGGATTACCTCTTAAAGAATATCGAAGCAATCGTAGCCTCGTCCTTTAGGAGTCCACACGAGTACTCCCACCAGAAATGCTACACCTTATCTCCAAATGCTAGTTTGACGGCGTGTAGTTTTTGCAACTTTTGCGTATTTTGTGTCTCATTTGGGTCGCCGCCTATGAGCATCTTATGCTCTATTTATAGGCTTAGGTTTGACCTAATTTGCTCTCTAAAGAGTGGGCTCCTTACTCATTTTAAATGAGTTAGGCCCAATAGTCTTATTTTAGTCCAACTAAAATAAAAAGCTATTTTCTGATGGGCTTACTCTATGTGTGTGACCCTATAGGTAAAATACTCGGTTATATTAATAATAAACTATTTTATTATTAATATAAAATAAGAGAGGCATCTAGCAATGCATCATTATGTCCGAATATTATTTATTAACAACATAACCTATGAGTGATAATTATTTTATATGTTTGTTCCTTTTGTCACGATATCCTAATTGGACCCAAGGCATGATCGTGTCATCCTTGTACGGTCCAATTTATTTTACTTGATACCGGAGTAGACTTTATCCAAATAAATATCCAATATTTATTCTTTCTAGCATGGCCATGCCTTTCCTTAGTCTCACTCCATCAAGTGGTCTATAGATATCACTCCTGTCACATAGGAGAGACAAATCCCATCTATATCACTCACATCCCTTTGCATAATTTGTACATTACCTAACGACAACCTTTATAGTCCTCTTATTACAGAAGACGTTTGATTGTATTAAAATAATAAACTCCTTATGTAGGAATCATAGTGACTTCAGGTCAAAGGACTACATATACCATTATCACATTGAGAATTATTTATGACATTCATGTAATGATCCATGCAACATTCTCATGGTGGGTCTGTCCAGTACATCATTACACTTAATGTGTACCCATGTGAAGACTTGATATCATTTATATCCATGATTCGTGAGATCAAATCATCAGTACACTCACACACTAGTCTTAACGTATTTACATGTCCCCACGTAAATACTTGACTAGGGACATTTTAGGAATAACTCTCATATGACCTATTACTCCAAGGATAAATAAAGGTTGTTAAACTACTTAACAAAAAATGACTTATTCAAAATGATGCAAACCTATATAGGCTTTTAGTGCATATTTCCAACAATCTCCCACTTGCACTTAGAGCCGATAAGGTTAATGCCCCATGACGTCTACAGTGCCCTTATGCTTTTACTACGTTAGCGGTTTTACTAGTGGGTTCCCAATAATTTTGTTGGTATGCACATTGCATATTTTCACATCTTCCAAAGATGGAACTATTTAAGTATATGCTTGGATTAATCTACTTCCTTATATTGTTCTATGGTTCCATTGTCATCACAGTGGAAACTCATAGGATATAAAACATTTTGGAATGATTAAATGTACATTGACTTCTTTTGTAATTTAACATAGCAAAATACTTAGATTTGTTAGTAGAACCAACGATTGTTTCTTGCTTTGAACCTTTCAAGCATACATCGCAACCATCTTGACAACACATATTTTTTATTGCAATCTTAAGTCTTTCAAATTTAATCAAAAGATTGACATCGATGTAACCTTTACAACTAGCTCATCTTTCATTTATCAAGATCAAATCCTTAGTCCTTCTTAAGTGTTTAAGGATACTCTTGACTATAGAATGAGAATATTATTAGTTCTAGAAGAAGCATGACTTCTACATGTAATACTAGAACTATAATCGTGCAGTTACTAACCTTTTATAGTCATAAGATTTATCTTCATTCTTTAATGAAGATTCTAGCTTCTAAAAGCTTGCTTTAGTCCATAAATGGAACATTTGTAGTTCACATACCTTCTTAGATGTTTCAGGCATAAAAGGCCTTTAGGTTGTGTCATATACACATCCTCAAGATGATTTTCATCTTGACATCTATCTACCATATCTCATAATGGTGGTATACTGCTACAACAAGCAAGATCTAAATGGTTTTTAAGCTAATTGAATTTTGTCAATATTGCTTTTAAAGGTACTCTTATTACCATCCATGTTTAGTTTTCCTTATGAAAACCCACTTGCATCCTATAGGTTTTACCCTTTAGGTGTGTCAACCAAGGTTCATACCTTGTTAATATACATGGAACCCATTTCAAATCCCATGGTCTTATGCCATGTCTTAGAATCTAAACATGCATTGGCCTCTTCATAAGAAGCTTGGTAATTTAGAAATATGTCTCCTTCCAGATTTATAAGATATTTATATTTTTCAGGTTTAGTGACATATCCTATTTGATCTTACGCAAGTCTTGTGCTACCGGAGCTAAGGATGTCACAACACTTTGTGATTTCTACTCTAAGTCCATCCTTGACTTTTAAATGCTTTGTGATACTTGAATTTCTTCAAGTTCTACCATCCTTCCACTGATTCTTCAAGGGATGTACTCTTATTCAAGAATACAACATTCTAAGCAACAAGCCTTTTATTCTCAGATGGATTGTAGAATTGATAACCCTTAGCTTTCTTTGGGTATCTCATAGAAGACATTTATCTAATTTGGATCCGACCTTGTCAGAGTTGGATGCTCTATAGAAGCATCATAGTTCCAAATTATTAGTAAAGACATACTAGGTTTCTTCCTAGTCCATATCATATATGGTTTCTTTAAGAATGTCTAAGATGGAACATGGTTAAGTGTGGAAATTTTGTTAATAAAGAAACATTGTAGGAGTTAGAGATGTTTGATAATAATCAATAATCAAACTATGTCCAACAAGGTTTGACTTTTCCCCATAGAGATGTTATTCAGGCATTCCATGAGGAATGAGTTAAGAGGTAATCTCTCACTCTATTAGATAGTTATCAAACTTATAACTCAAATTATTTGTTATCTTGATCTAATCAAGAGCTTTAATTGTCTTACCAATTTGGTTTTTCATTTCATTATGAATTCTTTGAACTTTTCAAAGACTTTCTAACTTATGTTACATAAATCCATACTCATTGACTTTTCAATTAGTATGTTGAAGTATTGAAAAACATATCTAGTTATTGTTCCAATAGGACCACATACATCGTTATGTATTAGATAATAGATTACTCATCTTTTCAATGAATGAGGTCTCAATTATCTCTCCAATAAATAAGATTTACATGTCTCCATTGATTCCAAAATCAAAAAGAGTCCATATAACCACATTAATGGTATTTAGAAAATGTGTTTCTTATCCATTTGCCTTAGGAGACAATACCATGTAAGTAAGGTTCAAAATCACTTATTTTAACCTATTTTGGCAGTTGTTATAAACGGGTATTTTGAGATTTAGGATGTGGAATCCATTACTCAATTGTGCATCAACATCCATTTGAAGAAATAAAGTTATTTTATAATAAGAAAAACATTTATTGTCTAACAAGAAATAATATGCACAATGTCTAGTTCACTAACTAGCCCAATAGGTAAAGATCTTATCTTTATTGTAGCAACTTTTGCTCAATTTTATACAGATTTCTCCACCCTTAACAAGTGATCTACTTCCTTGATCTTTCAAAATTTGAGATCTACTACTAGTATCTGATACTAATGTTAGTGAAGTAAAATAACTTGACTTCTATAACATGACCTGTAGTGGAAGTCTTACTTCCCTTTCTTTTGAACTCCTTCAAGTTCTTTAGACAAATTATTTCAATTTCTTCTTTTGGCTAAAACTGGAAACAATTTCCTTTCTTGATCACCTTTTAGACTTCCAGACCAACTTGGCCTTAATAAAGTCTGTATACGATCATATCGTATATCTTCCACATATTCATATTGCCTTTTATAGCTCAGAGTTTATGCAGACTCCATAGGGTATTCAAGACCCAACCATAGATGATATATAAGCCAAACATGACACACTGCCGCTTTATCTTTAATGAAGATAATTCTCAAGTCTCAATACCTATTTAGGCATTTTTTTAGATAAAGTGTCCTTCCAAAGTACAGATTGCAACAAAACAATATTTGGTATATCATGGTTATTCTAAAACAAATTACATGCAAATCTATCACTTCTATTTAAAACATATTTAAATTTTGGTCATTAAATAAATATATTGTCTCCTACTATTTTGATTCAAAACAAATACCCTCACTAAATCATAAAAAAATCCCATTGGAAGATTTTTCTAGTGGGCCAAGATCCATATTTGGCCTAATGTTGAGTCAGCTTTGGCTGATCACCCAACCCTTGGTTATTTAGGTAGGAAACACATTTCCAATTGTATCTCATGCAACTCTTGGATGATTGAGTGGGTAACTCTTTACCCTTATTCATCTTATGAATTTAATCTCAATCCTTACGCCTCTAAGTTATTTTCAATCCAATTGAAAAACTTAGTTAAGTTTAGGCCTAATAAAAACAATTTGGATATTACAATTATCCCATCGCGCCTTACTAATATAAATGATAGCACCCTGCTTTGGCAGGCCCACTATTTATTGACATTAGTCTCGACGAGTGTTACTTATTAGAAGGCATTTAAACTTAATATTAACGCTTCTAGGTTCTTCAATCTGATTAAAGTTACCTAGATAAGTCCAATAACAAATGGTTGGATAATCCAATTATCCATCATCCTTTACTAATATCAATAAAAGCACCCTGCTTTGGCAGAACCTACACTTTATTGAAACTAGCATTGATGACTATTGTTTATTAGAACGCGTTTTAGACTGTTCATACCTTTAGGTTTTTCCAATCCAATTGAAAAAGTCTATTTGAATAAAACTTAATAATACTTGGATAATCCAATTATCCAATCATGTCTTACTAAACATAAATAAAGGCACCCAACTATAACGTGGCCTACACTTTATTTATATCAAGTTAGACGTTATTACTTATTGGAAGGTATGATTGTCGGGCTTGAGGGATTTCAATTTTCTTATTGTTCATTACCGACTTTTGATGCTGAAATCCTGAGCCATTAATTTGGTGCAAAAATCTTAGTAAAATAAAATGTGACTCTCGGATTTACACTTATGGCAAGCGCACCAGTCGTTAAAATTGTAGTGTATTTGATCGTCCCACAGGGATTGTGGTAAGTACCTCAATCTAGGACTAGTACAAGCTGAACCAACAGACAATACATGAAGTTCATTCGGTTTTTATGGTTTTAGTGTTTTATAATTGTTTTTGTATTTTCAAAAACAGAGTTAAAGTGAAATGTGGAAAGTGATTAATAGAAACCAGGTCAGGATTGCTTCGGCTCACAATTTCCTTAAGAAACATGCAAATAAGAATAATCGAACTTCACAATCTAGAGGACAATCCACTGGTTGTTATTCCCTAATTCCTTAGGTGAAAAACACTAATCCTTAAGCAATGAACCTTAATTCCTTAAGTGCTCGATTAACCTAAGAATCTAATGCGAAATTGGAGGTTGAACTCTAACTATTCACCTAAATTGATTAGGCCTGAACTAGTTAGAAAGCTGGAAGTTACCTAAGCTTCAACCATGATTCCTCACTGGCGAAGTTCTTCATCGGTTCTGGATTTGTCAATCCAGCGATTCTGCTCCACTCCTCAGCTTGTTCGCCTCAGGATCTTAGAAATCGATCTACTTGCTCACAGCTTCAAGACTCCATTGCTCACCTTCACAATCCCAACCTTAGGGGATTAGAACTCCATCGACGTTGGATTCATCGAAGGAATATAGAGAGACATGGATGGGAGAGTTTAGAGAGATGAAAATGTAGTAAGAGATTGGAAATGGAAAATGAAGTGTATTATGTTGTACGTTGTTCTGTTCCCTCTTTACAGAGTATGTACATGAATATATATATATAGACATCTAGCTAAACTAACTAACTTAGCTAATATCTGAAAACTGAGTTCTTAATTAAACTAAACTAACTAATTGAATAATTACATAATAATTAACTAATCACAGCTCAGCTCGTAGCAGATTCCAGTTCATCATTAGCTAATGTACAACTCAGCACCAGCTAATTGACAGCTCACTTCTTAAGTTACTTAAGGTTGCAGTAGTAGAGAGGAAGGCATTGGAAGCGGGACAATACTGCACCAAGTGTGTTGTTGGAGGGAAGGAACAGTGTTTAAATTACTGCCTTTATGCTTCAGCTGCTGAGTTTTCGCTTGAGCGGATTAAACTCTCGCTTGGGCGAGTTCGGGAATTGTACTACAGTGTTGCTTGGTCGCTTAAGCGTTATGGCAAAGCTTGGGTGAAAGGTGATGTTTTGGGGTTACGCTTGAGCTAATTTTTGACTTTCGCTTGAGTGAATTTAACTCCCGCTTGAGCGAGTTGATTATTCAATCGGTATTCTGTAGTTGGCGCTCGGGTTCTTCATGCAATATTCCGAGTCCTTGTTCTCTTTTGGAGTCAGTGTCTTTGAAGTCTCACTCAGTCGGTCTTTGGACTCTTTTCAGTCGGAATTGAGAAGTTTCACTCGGATTTTCCAAATCTCGCTCGGCTTTTGTAATTTTCACTCAGATTTGTCTTCTTTTCTCAAGTACGCCCTGTTCCTGCACCATTAGACAGCTAATTGCCTAGCATTTATACGCTGGCTGCTTAGTAAATTTGTAAATACTTCAAAATTCCTTATCTAATTAATATTTTCAATCGGTTTCTTACATAAATAGCATACTTTTGAAATAAACAACTAAAACATGAATTATTAACAAATTATTAAATAATAATATCAAGACTAGACAATACTTAGTAAATTATGTTAAATAAACAGTGGAATAATTAAGTCTTTTCAAGACTTATCACATCCCCAAACTTAAAACTTTGCTTGTCCTCAAGCAAATATTCAGACTTATTAACTAACAGCCTTTGATCAACACAATCAACCTTACCTTAACTTAATTCATACTATAATTATTGAATACCGATCATGCTTTCTTTTCACAAATTCTAAAAGTATAAATACTTACACCTCCTTTGGAAGACAAGCTGCTGATGCTTTCCTCACTGGTCGGTGTTTAACTCTTCTCTCGGTGTGTAAGGTGACTCGAATGCACTCATCACCTGCATACTAGTTAGATCAACATAGGCTTGCAACAGTTCTAAACATCATGAAATATGCCAACTCAATCGGATCAGTAAGGGCTTTTTAAGCTTATAATGGGGCTCGGCTACAGGCTCAATTATTGTTTTTCCGAGTCATAGATAGGTTACAAGATGTATCCACTGATGCCTTGCCTCAATTCTAACTTAATTGCCTTTACTAACAACTCTCTTTATTTTTCTGACTGAATGCTACTTAATAACTCGTGCTGTTTTGCACCTTCTTTTTCTTTTAGTCCTTCAGACTTTTCCTTTCCTTTTCTTTCTTTTCTTTCCATCTTTTTCAATCGAATTTTTTTTTCTTGTGGTGCTTTGCACCTCTTTTTCTTTTCTGACTTTATTCATTTTTTTTTCTCTCGGCTTTGCCTTTCTTCCTTTTATTTTTCTACATATTTATCCATAATTAAGGTCGAAGTGTGTCCTTAATTACTGTTAGGCACACTCTTCATCCCCAAACTTAGAAATTGCTAGTCCCTAGCAATAAGCAAAAACCGAGTAATTCACCAGTGGAACATCCAGGGTACTCTAGTCGGGTTTTTCTTAGATAATTAGGCTTGTAACGTTAGGTGTATAAAACGAATGAAAATGTCTCAGGCTCAAACATAATTATTGGGTCAAAGGATGATTAATGAAATTAGGATGGCAAATTTTTGGCCCTGGCTAAATAATCAAAGAAGGCCTTCATCATTTCCGATTGGCTAGCATACAATCAATTAGTAAGTACTGAAGTAAATTCTGTCTCACTAACCAGCATGCAGATTCACTCGGAAAAGAATAATACAGGCTCAAAAGCTCATATATAATAGTTAATCAGCCAGTCATGTCCCCAAACTTAATGTAAAATTCATACATTCAGATTGCTAACTAGCATGCCGAGTAAACAATTTAAGTAATGATGAAGAATAGTTATGGGCAGGGATCATGAGTTAAGCAAAAACCGATCAATTAATTTATCCGACTACAGCTTAACGAATCAGCAACTTTTAAATTATGAAGACGGAGTGAAAGAAACAATAAGCATACTTTTGCAACTTATAATTAAGAATATTAATTAAAGAATAAGTTGGAAAGAGACTTCCCTTTTTACCTGAGTGGCTGTGGATGGAAAACGCGTAATCGGATTGGCACTCATGGATTTTACCAATACATATGAAAAAACCAAATAAAACAACAAATTAACAGAAAATAAAATTTTCATTACATAATAAAAATAGAAACCAGTTCACTGTTCAGAAAGCAGTTACAATAACATTAAATTAATTACATAGGAAACATCATAAAAACATGGAACAACTGCTTAAACATTCTGATCTTCACCGTCTTTGTCCTACTGGGAGGGAATCGTGAATCCAATGGAAGCTAACCACGTATTTCTATCCAGTGGGACTCCCATTTCTGCTGAATGTTCAACCCTCAGTTTTGTGGCAATCTTCCTGAGCATCTGATCGTGGTTCAAAACCCGATCATAAATTTCAAGTTGCATCTTCTTCACAACCTGTAATTCCTGTAACACCAAAAGAATGTCAGAAGAAGAAGAAGAACCAGCTCCTACAGATTGCTTGGGACGTTCTGGTTCTGTGGCTTTAAACTTCATAGCACAGTTTTCAACAGCCTTAACACTTTCAACCTCTGGTGATTCATTTTCCTCACTCGCAGGAGATACATTCCTTTGAACCAGAGGAGATACATCCCTTTGCTCCTTACTTCGACTAGGTACATGTACAGACGAATCAGATATAGTGATGGTTGCCACTTCTCTTTCGTTATCTATTTGTTTCCTTCGCACACTTCCTTCTGCAAAATTTGGTCTAGGTTTCTGCAGAAGTCTTTATGATCTTCTTTTCATGATTAATGTTAAAATAATGATGATAACCAACCTAAGTAAACAAAAAAAATAAGAACAGCAATCCAACAGTAACCCAAAACTATAAGACGCATGGCTTGTGAATAGCGGAAAACAATAACAATGAACAAGAAGATAATAAACATGAACTTACAATTGCACGAAATCAGTGAAAGAAGTGGAAAGGTGATACCTTTCTTAGAAACCAGAAAATGTCTTTTCGTCTTCAGCCTAAGTTTAGCATAGGTACTGAGGGTTGGAAGCTGAAAGAGTTTCTCTTTTATATTGTTGAATTCAATTTTCAAGAAACGCGTAAAGGTGTTCAGCTTTAATTATTACTTTATTATATGTATTACTACTATTATTATTATGTTGTTTATTATTTATTTATTTATATATATATATATATTAGATTTTTTTTTAGAATACTCAATTACTAGAGGGGTAGAAGATCGAGTAAAAGTGGGATGATACCAATGTGATGCCAAATGGACACAGGAGAATGGAAGATGAATAAATGAACAGACGATAAGACAAAATGGGCAAAAGAAAACTTTAAATAAATGAAATAGAGCGTATGAGAAACGAGTGAACTATTGTAATGAAATACGAGTTAATCAAGAAGCGAATAATAAAAGAAACGAATAGAAGTATGAAAGAATGAAGGAATACCGAGTAAATGAAAAACCGAGTAAACAAACGAATACAGCGAGGGGCCGAGTGAATGGAGAAACTAGGGGAATGAAAAACGAGATGACAGGAAATTGAGTGACTGGAAATACTGAGTGTGACAATCACGAATGAAACACGAGTAGATGAAAAAGAAAAGTACAATGTGAGAAAACCGAGAAAGAAAGTAGTTGGAATGAAACAACGAGTAAATGAATACTGAGTGGATTATACCGGGTAAAAGTGAAAAATGAATGAACAAACTACGAGTAGATGTAAGAACGGAAAAACGAGTGGAAGAACATGAAAGAATGAATGAATGAACGGGTGAATAAAAAAAACGAGCGAACGACAGAAGAAGACGATGATAAGCTGAGTGGATAACTGAACAACTTCAGGGGAAACTGAGTGAATGAAAATACTGAGTGGAAGAGGTCGGGGAAGGAAGCGGTGAGGGAAACAAGCGAACAAATGGCCGAGTGAACAATATATGTGTATTACACATACGTGAACGAAAGACAGAGAGAGAGACGAGTAGAAAAACGAAGGGATAAGAAACTGACTGAAATAAACTGAGTGAATGTAAAACGAGTTAATGAGAGAATTACAGAGAGATGGGTAAGGAACACAATGGAAATAAGGTAAATTGAAAGAACGAGTGAATGATATACTGAATCGAAAGAATACTGAGTGAATGAAGAATGAGAAAATGAAGACGAGTGAAAGATTAACTGGGGGAATGAAGGGCCGAGTGAATAGAAGAATCAAGAAAGAATGAAAGAGATGCTGAGTAAATGGAAGAACAAATGAATAAAAGACGAACGGAAAAATGAGAGCAAAGCTGAGTGAATAAAACGACAAGTGGAAGAACGAAAAAGATAGAGTGCGGTAATGAAAGACTGAATGACGGGTGACGAACAGACAAGAGAGTGACCGAGTGGAAGAGTAAACGAGTAGATTGAGGGTGGATGAAAAAAAGCCAGTGGATGGAAGAATGGATGGGAGAACGAATGAGAATATTCCGAGTGAAGGAGATGAGTGAAGGATATACCGATCGAGTGACAGAGATGAACGAGTGGAAGAAACCTAGTGATCTAGCGAGAAACCTAGTGAATGAGGAACTGAGTGATGAGTGAGTGAGAAAAAGTGAATAAAACACTGAATGAAAAGGTACTGAGTGAATGAATACCGAATGGGTCACAGAATGAGTGAAAGAATGAATGAATAAAGAAAAGTGTATGAGAACCGAGTGTGACAATGAATGGACGATTGCACAACTGCCGTGAGATACGAGTGAACAGAGAAGTGCGTGGAAGAAAGAATGAATGAGAGTAAGGCTGAGTGAAAGAAAGAACGAGTGGAGGAAACCGAAAGACCGCGTGCATATGAGACTAATGGATACAATACTGATTGTGATGAGTGAGGAATCCGAGTGATGAAAAGCCGACTGAAGTAAGTCACTTTTCACTATCTGACCCGTTCATTACATCAACGATCAGAAATCTTTCAAAGTCTTCCTTTTATTCGCATCAGAATTTGAAATTTTTTTGAAAAATGACGAGTGAAATTCAATCTGGAAGAAGGATTAGAAATAAGTAACAGTTATCCGAGTGCACTATTTTTACTCAAAACTCAGTAATTTCTTGCTTAACTGTGAAACAACACCCAGCAGTGTCTCGCCTAAGCTACACGTGCTTCGCCTGAGCGAAAATAGAAGAATCTAGCTCAGATTTCCTTCTTCAACTTCACAAACTTCATTTATTTAGTTTTTTTCTTTCTTTTTTTTTTATATTCATTCTGACTCAAATTTCAAAACAAAACAATCGGAGGATAGGGCTACCTCCCTAGAGCGCTTCTTTAAGGTCACTAGGTTGACCTTATTGTATCTAAGAAGATGGCTTCAGTAACAAGGAGGTTTTCTGCCTATCAAACTCTCCTCCAAAGTAGAGTTTGAGTCGCTGGCCATTCACCTTGAAAATCCAATCGGTAGTCAGATCTTTCAGTTCGACTGCACCATGAGGAAAAACCTTATTTACAGTAAAAGGCCCGGACCACTTGGATCTAAGTTTTCCAGGGAAGAGTTTCAGTCGGGAATTGAATAACAAAACCTGATCATCCTTCTGAAACTCTTTCTTATTAATTCGCTTATCATGCCATTTCTTTGTTTTCTCCTTATAAATGGAGGCACTTTGATAAGCGTTGAGTCGGAACTCCTCTAATTCATGGAGTTTCAAAACTCTTTCCTCCTGAGATTGGTCACAGTCCATGTTTAATAGCTTTGTTGCCCACCACGCTTTGTGTTCCAACTCCACAGGGAGATGGCAAGCCTTACCGTACACCAATTGATAGGGGGACATGCCAATCGGGGTTTTGAAAGCTGTTCGGTAAGCCCACAATGCATCATCTAATTTTACCGACCAATCTTTTCTGGATTTTTCGACCACTTTTTCTAAAATTCTCTTGATTTCTCTATTTGACAGTTCGACTTGTCCACAAGTCTGTGGATGGTAAGGAGTGGATATCTTATGTAAAACCTCATAGTGACGCAGGGCTTTTTCCATTATCTTATTGCAAAAATGTGAACCCCCATCACTAATAATTACTCTCGGAACTCCAAACCTAGAGAAAATATTCCTCTTGATGAACCTAAGCATAACCTGTGCATCATTGGTTCTGGTCGGAATTGCCTCCACCCATTTGGAGACATAGTCTACAGCAACAAGAATATATTCGTTGGAGAGCGACTTAGGGAAGGGTCCCATGAAGTCGATACCCCAAACGTCAAATAATTCCACAATTAGAATATTTGTCAAAGGCATGCCAGCTTTAGCAGAGAGACCTCCACTCCTTTGACATTTATCACACCTTTTGACATATTCTTTGGAATCCTGAAAGATAGTTGGCCAATAAAAGCCACTCTGCAACACCTTTGCTGCGGTGCAGGAGGCACCATGATGACCTCCATAATAGGAATCGTGACAGTGCCACAAGAGCCTTTCTTGCTCGGATTCAGGCACACAGCGCCTGATTGCTCCATCTATGCCTATTTTAAACAAAAATGGATCATCCCAAAGAAAAGCCTTACTATCATGAAAGAATTTTTTTCTCATTTGGGATGTCCAACCATCAGGTACCACTGAGGCACTTTTAAAGTTTGCCATGTCAGCGTACCATGGCCCAGTTATAATTGCCATCAACTTTTCGTCTGGAAATTCTTCTTTTATTAAGACAGAATCCGACTCAACTTCCAGACGAGACAATTGGTCTGCAACTGAGTTCTCTACTCCTTTTTTGTCTCATATTTCTAAGTCAAACTCTTGGAGTAACAGAACCCACCTAATCAATCTCGGTTTAGACTCTTTTTTAGCTAGTAAATACTTGATTGCCGAGTGGTTTGTATATACGATGACTTTGGCACCAATCAAGTATGCACAAAATTTATCAAATGCATACACCACAACAAGCATTTCTTTTTCAGTCGTGGTGTAATGTATTTGATTTTCATTTAACACTTTACTAGCATAATAGATCACATGAGTTAATTTCCCTTTTTTCTGACCCAGCACAGCTCCGATTGCAAAGTCACTTGCATCACACATCAATTCAAACAGTAAAGACCAGTCGGGTGATGCAAGGATCGGAGCTGAAGTCAAACTTTGTTTCAATTTTTCAAATGCCTTGACACAGTTTTCATTAAATGCAAACACCTGATCTTTCACAAGCAAGTCGGTCAAAGGCTTAGCTATTTTTGAAAAATCTTTTATGAATCTTCTATAGAACCCAACACATCCTAGAAAACTCCTTACTCCTTTCACGTTGATCAGAGGAGGAAGTTTTTCAATAATTTCAATTTTTGCTCGGTCCACCTGCATGCCCTCAGCAGAGATCCTATGGCCAAGGACTATCCCTTCCTTAACCATAAAGTGGCATTTCTCCCAGTTAAGAACGAGATTGGTCTCTTGGCATCTCATCAGCACCTTAGCTAAGTTGCTGAGGCATGTGTCAAAATTACTCCCAAATACCGAGAAGTCATCCATGAATACTTCAATAAATTTCTCCACCATATCCCCAAAAATTGCCAGCATGCACCTTTGGAAGGTTGCTGGAGCGTTGCACAAGCCGAACGACATGCGCCTGTATGCAAAAATTCTATAGGGACATGTGAAGGCAGTCTTTTCTTGATCCTTCGGGTCAACCATAATTTGGTTATAACCCGAGTACCCATCAAGAAAACAATAGTACTCATGTCCTGACAACCTCTCGAGCATTTGATCAACAAACGGAAGGGGGAAATGGTCTTTCCGAGTAAAGTTATTCAGCCTTCTGTAATCAATGCACATCCTCCAGCCTGTAGTTGGCCGAGTGGCAATGATTTCACCCTGGTCATTTCTTACAGTCGTCATTCCTCCCTTCTTGGGCACCACTTGGACTGGGCTAATCCAAGTGCTGTCCGAGATCGGGTAAATGATTCCCGCATCAAGGAGCTTGACCACTTCCTTTCTCACTGCTTCCTTCATAATGGGGTTCAGTCTGCGTTGTGGCTGTACAACAGGGGAATAGTCATCCTCCATCAAGATTTTGTGCATACAAAAGGATGGACTGATTCCCTTCAAGTCAAAAATGTTCCAGCCAATGGCAGATTCATGAGCCTTTAATACCCCAACTAGTTTACTCTCATCCTCTTCTTTTAAGTCGGCATTAATAATGACAGGATGAGTGTCATTTCCTCTCAGGAAAACATATTTTAGCTGAGAAGGTAAAGGTTTTAAATCACATTTTTCTTCCGAAAATTCCTTTCCTTTCTCAGCTTCAGTATTTTCCAAATCATTTTTCTTTTCGAAATCACCTACTTCCAAAACTTCCAGTAGGTCCAGTATTTCCGAGTGAGAGTCAATTGACTCGGTATCGGAGTCAAAGTCATCCTCTAAAAAAGTTCGTAGAGCCTCTTCCTTAGTTTTTAACAGTAATGGAGTCTGGTAATTTTCAACCTCTTCAATCATTAGGCAATCCATCCGTTCAGTCGGATGTTTCATGGAATTGAAGACATTAAAAATTACTTGCTCCTCCTGAACTCTCAGCATGAGTTCACCCTTTTCTACATCAATCAATGCTCTGCCAGTAGCTAGGAAGGGTCTACCTAAGATCAAAGGGATCTCTCGGTCTGCTTCCATATCCAACACTATGAAGTCTGCTGGAAAGATAAATTTATCTACTTTTACTAACAAGTCTTCCAGCATCCCTTGGGGATATTTAATGGACCTGTCAGCCAACTGCAAGGACATGCGAGTCGGTTGCAAGTCATTAATTCCCAGTTTTTTCATCAAAGATAGAGGCATCAGGTTTATACTGGCTCCTAGATCACAGAGAGCACTTCCTACATGAATATCCCCTATTGCACACGGTATTGTGAAAGATCCAGGATCCTCTAGCTTTTGGGGAAGTTTCTTTTGAATGATTGCGCTACACTCTTGAGTGAGAGTAATCATTTCATCCCCCCTAAGCTTCCTCTTCTTAGACAATAGTTCTTTTAAAAATTTTGCATAGGAAGGCATCTCTTGCAATGCCTCAGCAAAAGGGATATTAATGTGAAGTTTCTTGAAGACCTCTAAGAACCTAGCAAACTTCTGCTCCTCTATTTGCTTTTTAAACCTATGCGGAAATGGAGCATTCCTCAGTTTTTCAGGAGTCAGCTTAGAAGCTTCCTCCAGAATCAGATCAACCATTTTCTTTTTCTTTTGATGGACTTTATTTCCTTTTTCTTTTTCTGATTCATTTTTATTTTCTACTTCATCTTTATTGTCCTGCTCGGTTTCTTGTATTATTTCTTTTTCTTTTTCTGAACTTATTTCTTGACCCGGAGATGGAGAAATAATTTTTCCACTCCTAGTAATTATGGCCTTGCAATGTTCCCTTGGATTTACCTCGGTATCTCCAGGGAAATTGCCTGCTTGCCTCTCAGCTAATTGTTTAGAAAGCTGTCCTACTTGATTTTCTAAATTTCTTATGGATGCTTCCTGATTCTTAAAACTGGCCTGAGTGGCCTGGATAAACTGAGAAAGTACATTCTCGAGTTCGGATTTTTCTTTAACAGGAGGGTGAGAAGGTTGTTGTGGTCTATTTGTGGGTTGACTCGGTGGGATATTCTGATTCAAATGTGGACCTTTCTGGCAGGAAAAATTGGGGTGGCTCTTGTAATTAGGATTGAAGGAATTAGAAGGATAATTCCTTTGATACTGTTGCTGCCCCATATAATTCACTTGCTCGGAAGGCACAACTGGATCACACATTCCATTTTCATGGTCTCCACCACAAAAGTCACAACTAATCATAGAAACTTGACTCGGCTTTTGGAGTTCTGAAATCTGAATGCTTAATTTTTCCAAAGCCTGAGTCATCAGTTTGCTCTGAGCCAGATAAGCATCTTGTGCTTCTAATTCTAATATTCCTCTCCTAGGGACTTGGTTCCTCTCACTAATCAGACATTCATTAGAAGCCATCACATCAATCAGCTCTATAGCTTCTTCTACAGTTTTAGTTGTTAATGAGCCTCCAACCGAGGCATCAATCAAGAGTCTGGTAGCTGGCCTGACACCATTATAGAAAATAGTCACCTGCTGTACATCAGAAATCTGATGATGAGGACATCTCCTCAGGCTTTCTTTATACCGATCCCATGCTTCCATCAAGGACTCATCTTCTCTTTGCTGGAAACATGTGATTTCATTACGCAACTTTGCATATTTAGAAGGAGGGAAGTATTTAATCAAAAATTTCCTTTGCAAATCCTCCCAGGTGGAAATGCTGCCTCTCGGTTGACTCTGTAACCAGGCTTTTGCTCGGTCCCTTAGAGAAAATGGAAACAACCTTAGTCGGATTGCTTCATCAGGGACCCCATTCATTTTACTGTATCATAGATTTGGAGGAAGGTTGCTAAATGCAAATTTGGATCCTCAACCTCACTTCCTCCGAATTGTTCATTTCTTACCAGCTACAGTAAAGCTGGTTTAAGTTTAAAATTGTTAGCTGCAATTCGTGGCCTAAGGATGCTAGCCTGCGATCCTTCTTCAGTCGGTCTGGAGTAGTCACCTAGTGTAACTCTCCTCTGTTCCATTTCCTGTTGTTCTTTTTGCTTTTTCTCTTTTCTCAGTTTACGTTCTAACAAATCAATGTCAGGATCAAAGAAGAAAGGTTCTCCTCTGCTCCTTGACTGCATACAACAATTGTTTACACAACAAAGCAACTCACAGCTACGACTACACAAAACAATAACTACTAAAAAAAAATACGTATTGACTGCAAACAGAAACAAAAGCAAATGGTTCAGTCTAGTACCGGTCCAAGGATTGTTGATATTACTCAACAATCCCCGGCAACGGCGCCATTAACTTGATGTTGAAATCCTGAGCCATTAATTTGGTGCAAAAATCTTAGTAAAATAAAATGTGACTCTCGGATTTACAATTATGGCAAGCGCACCAGTTGTTAAAATTGTAGTGTATTTGATCGTCCCACAGGGATTGTGGTAAGTACCTCAATCTAGGACTAGTACAAGCTGAACCAACAGACAATACATGAAGTTCATTCGGTTTTTATGGTTTTAGTGTTTTATAGTTGTTTTTGTATTTTCAGAAACAGAGTTAAAGTGAAATGTGGAAAGTGATTAATAGAAACCAGGTCAGGATTGCTTCGGCTCACAATTTCCTCAAGAAACATGCAAATAAGAATAATCGAACTTCACAATCTAGAGAACAATCCACTGGTGGTTATTCCCTAATTCCTTAGGTGAAAAACACTAATCCTTAAGCAATGAACCTTAATTCCTTAAGTGCTCGATTAACCTAAGAATCTAATAGGAAATTGGAGGTTGAACTCTAACTATTCACCTAAATTGATTAGGCCTAAACTAGTTAGAAAGCTGGAAGTTACCTAAGCTTCAACCATGATTCCTCATTGGCGAAGTTCTTCATCGGTTCTAGATTTGTCAATCCAGCGATTCTGCTCCACACCTTAGCTTGTTCGCCTCAGGATCTTAGAAATCGATCTACTTGCTCACAGCTTCAAGACTCCATTGCTCACCTTCACAATCCCAACCTTAGGGGATTAGAACTCCATCGACGTTGGATTCATCGAAGGAATACAAAGAGACATGGATGGGAGAGTTTAGAGAGATGAAAATGTAGTGAGAGATTGGAAATGGAAAATGAAGTGTATTATGTTGTACGCTGTTCTGTTCCCTCTTTACAGAGTATGTACATGAATATATATATAGGCATCTAACTAAACTAACTAACTTAGCTAATATCTGAAAACTGAGTTCTTAATTAAACTAAACTAACTAATTGAATAATTACAGAATAATTAACTAATCACAGCTTAGCTCGTAGCAGATTCCAGTTCATCATTAGCTAATGTACAACTCAGCACCAGCTAATTGACAGCTCACTTCTTAAGTTACTTAAGGTTGCAGTAGTAGAGAGGAAGGCACTGGAAGCGGGACAGTACTGCACCAAGTGTGTTGTTGGAGGGAAGGAACAGTGTTTAAATTACTGCCTTTATGCTTCAGCTGCTGAGTTTTCACTTGAGCGGATTAAACTCTTGCTTGGGCGAGTTCGGGAATTGTACTACAGTGTTGCTTGGTCGCTTAAGCGTTATGGCGATGCTTGGGTGAAAGGTGATGTTTTGGGGTTACGCTTGAGCTAATTTTTGACTTTCGCTTGAGCGAATTTAACTCCCGCTTGAGCGAGTTGATTATTCAATCGGTATTCTGTAGTTGGCGCTCGGGTTCTTCATGCAATATTCCGAGTCCTTGTTCTCTTTTGGAGTCAGTGTCTTTGAAGTCTCACTCAGTCGGTCTTTGGACTCTTTTCAGTCGGAATTGAGAAGTTTCACTCGGATTTTCCAAATCTCGCTCGGCTTTTGTAATTTTCACTCAGATTTGTCTTCTTTTCTCAAGTACGCCCTGTTCCTGCACCATTAGACAGCTAATTGCCTAGCATTTATACGCTGGCTGCTTAGTAAATTTGTAAATACTTCAAAATTACTTATCTAATTAATATTTTCAATCGGTTTCTTACATAAATAGCATACTTTTGAAATAAACAACTAAAACATGAATTATTAACAAATTATTAAATAATAATATCAAGACTAGACAATACTTAGTAAATTATGTTAAATAAACAGTGGAATAATTAAGTCTTTTCAAGACTTATCAACTTTCATTAAACGCTTTAACGCAAAATAAAACCCCAAAACATGCAATAAAAATTGTGAGATGGTTATGGTCTTCCTAGAAAATAAAATATAATAAAATAAACCTAAAGGAACTATGGTGTCTTGACTTTATGAAGTCCTACTTCTTGAAACCACCATCCTCCTAGAGTCACCACTCCTTTGTTCCTTTCAAGGTCATATCCATCAAGAATCACCACTCTAGGTTTCTTCTAGGTCCCCACCTTGTTGGCTTTTCCAAGATTACAATGTAATAAAGAAAACTCGTTTTACATACGAGTGAAGGGTTGAGAGAAGAAATTTAAGAATAGAGAAAGGCACAACACGTGTAACACCCTTATTTTTAATAATTAATTAACCCAAACACAGAAAAATTTTTTTCACAAAAACCACCACTGATCAGATGGCATAGAAGAGAAGAGGAAGGCGAGTGGAAGTTAAGGAACACACACATGTATGGCTACCTGCAGAAGGAATGGAACATGAACCAACTCCGCCCAGTTCAACGAAGCATGACAACGCCTGGGCGAATTCCACCACAACGTCCATTCGCTCAAGCGGGGTCCAACACCGCCGAGCGAGACATGATAATGCAACCACGGAAGAGAGAGGTATTTAGGCGGAGTTCCTCAATAACATCTACTCGCTTCAGCGCGATCCCACACGCTTGGGCGAACCGTCCTAGTCGCTTGGGCGAGGTATGACTCCGCCTAAGCGAGGCCATCACAAGCCTTCCAAAAACCGCACTCGCTGGAGCGAGTACCTTGCTCGCTGGAACGAGGAGCCACACTCGGCTAAGTAGACGCTCGGACCCAGAGTCATCCTTCACTCATTCACTCGGAAAATGATAGCTAACTTACTCGGATTATAAATATCTTACGCTCGGAATCCATTCCATTCTAACCCACTTACACTAACTTCTTTCTCAGGAGAGGATCGCTCAGGGTTTTCACTCGGGAATACGAACTCTTCCTCACTCGGGTTTCACTTATAATTTCCACTCGGCAAAACCATCCTCACACGGGATTTATACATACTCTCACTCGGGAAGTATTAATACGTATATCTGCATATAAATTACCCAGACATCACCTAGAAATAAATCGACATGCAATATGGCATAAACATAAGCATATGTATGTATCAAATTTACAACCACGTTGCCCCGTCCCCATTCCGAGGGATTCAATTCTGTCTAAAAGGGGCTATTAACAAAACACGAGCCGGCCAAGGCTTACTCCAAACATTATACACAACATATACAAAGTCATAAAGCTTCCATAGTGCATCAGCACTTGGCCCAGCATTTCAACTCTTCCTCTGATTCTCATCTCGAGAGATGTTCACTGAAAAATTGCAACTACAGGGGTGAGCATCTTAAATTTTAAAGGATAGATACCGATTCAGGTTACTTCACGTTCATACAACAACATATACCCATACATACACACAATCCTACGTCAACTCAATAATATTAACACTCCACAGTCGGTGACACAATGCTAAGGGTCCTTGAGTCAGGATATTTCTACATAACATTTATCAATCGGAATACACGATTCTCACTCGGGTATAAATGTATTCACAACTCCTCAACAACATATTATACATTCATGGAGCAGGTTTCAGTCAGCAATTATAGCACATGCACATGGAATAACGCACTCTTTCACAAGTAAACACCACTTCACTAACATCATAACATGCATAATTAATTCCACATAACATCAGTAGCCATATATGCACAGATTATTCACTCGGTTCCGCATACGTGTGTAATCGGTTCTAACGTTGCAACGTAGGCTCTCAGCCTTTTATACATAGCTCTCGGCTACCGTTCAGCTCCCAGCTACTTGGCCGTTTTACGGGTACCAACCATTTGCCCACAGGTGACACCAACGCTCTCAGCGCCAACGGAGGTGTTCACAGGCAGCCCGAGTCCCACTCAAGGGCTACCTTGAGTCCCACTCAAGAATTTTGCAGTGTCCTACGCTGAATAACCGATGGTAGTGTCCCAGACTACGTGCTTTCAGCACAACTGCATCACATGCGCCACACGCGGATTCATCACACAACATTGAATTCATGCACACAACCTCTATTCAATCACACGTATTTCACATGCAGTCGGTAATACACATTTTCAGGACTCTGCATGTTAATCTAACACATACAACCTTCATGCAATCATCATCATAGTTCCATTAACAACATATGAGTCCAACGCAATCGATGTCAATCAGTATTAAGCTTCTATGAGCATTTTCATCAACTCAAGTATAACATACACTCGGTTTACAGCAGTATCAGAACTTAAATCAACGCATGCATCTATATGAAGATCAACAGGTTCACACAAGCATTTCAAATCAACATAGCACAACATGCAATCGGTATATGACAATGTAAGAACTTAATCAACGCATGCATCCCTATAAACACGAATAGATTCAATAAGCATTCCCATCAACACAGCATGACATGCAATCAGGCTCTATGGTAAGGTATGCATCCTCAAGGACGATGATAACATGCAACACTCACTCTCATTTATCATGCACTCGGATATTCTACATGCAAGTATATCATGCAACAGAATACATTTCCATAATTATCAATGTCTTCCAAACCCGTTCGTAACCCATGCATTTAACATATAAGGTACTCCCCCTACCAACTGCGAGACTCCGAGAGATTCTTCTATTTGGAGTGTTGGTTCTCTCCCTTGTTGCTTCACTCGGCTCTTCCTCTGGAACACTGTTGTTTTCCACGAGTGGTGCAGGGCTGTTTTTGCTTCTGTTTTGACACCCGTCCTCTACTCGCATGAGGGAGCTCTGACTCCACTGTAGTACCTTCGCCTTGGCTCTCCAAAGCAGGGTATGGAATAGAGAGCAGAGAAGGAGAAGAGAAGAGTAAGAGAGAAGAGAAGAAGGGAGAAAAAGGGAGTCCGTAGAAGGGGTTTTCCGAGAGTGAAAGGGTAAGGGGCCATCACCCAATATAAACACATGCACGAAGAACAGGTAGGTGGGGTGGGGAAACGTGAGGCAGTAGTCTTGCCCATGCCATCCTGTCCCATCAGCACCTTCCAACGTTAATCTCCTCACACCTTTTAATTAATTAAGTTAAGTGTAATTAGTGAACAAATTTCTTCTCCTGAATTATCATTTTTAAATGGCTTTATTTTGCCCGGTTCCTTTTTATTAAAATTGGGATGTTACAGTTCTCCCCCACTCAAAAGAATTTCATCCTCGAAATTCAATCGATAACTCATGCGAAATTCAGTCGGCTACTCACCTAAGTAACAACTCGGGGTACTGTTGTCTCATGGCGTCTTCGCGTTCCCAGGTACAAGAGGTAGTCTTGCCTTGCTGCCACTCCACTTTAACCAGCCCTACGTTTTTGCTCCTCAAGCGCTTTACCGATCGGTCCACGATTCTAATCGATGTAGTCACAGTGGTCAGGTCTTCCTTGATTTCCACTTCATCATCAGGCATTGTGTGGCTGGGGTCATGTAAATACTTCCTTAGTTGAGACACATGAAATACGTTGTGCAATCGGGATAAGTGGGTCGGTAATGCTATTCGGTATGCCATGGTGCCGACTCGTTCCAACAGCTCATAAGGTCCAATGTATCGAGGGCTTAACTTTCCACCTTTCAAAGCTCGTCCGACTCCTTTACTTAGAGAAGTCCTCAAAAACACTTTGTCTCCGACTGAAAACTCCAATGGTTTGGTGCGTTTGTCATGGTAACTCTTCTGCCTGTCTTGAGACGCCTTCATCTTTCCCTGTATCACTCGGATCTACTCTGTGGTTTGCTTCACAATGTCTGGTCCCAATAGTAGACTCTCACCCGTTTCCGACCAGCAAAGTGGGGTTCAGCATCTTCGTCCATATAGTGCTTCGTAGGGTGCCATGCCAATGCTGTTATGATGGTTGTTATTGTATGTAAACTCAATCAAGGGGAGGTACTGCTCCCAATCTCCACCGTGCTCTAACACACACGCTCTTAATAAGTCTTCTAAACTTTGAATCGTCCGCTCGGATTGTCCATCCGATTGGGGGTGGTAGGCAGAACTAAGCCAAAGTTTAGTGCCCATTTCCTGGTGTAGGTTGGTCCAACACCGGGATATGAACCTAGGGTCCCTATCCGATATGATAGAAGTGGGTATACCATGTAGTCGGACAATCTCATGAATGTAAATCTGGGATCCACCGAGACACCTTGCTCGGAAATCACATGTCCAAGGAAGTGGACCTTATCCATCCAGAATTCGCACTTTGAAAGCTTCGCAAACAACTGCTTCTCCTTCAACACTTGATGCTCGGAGATGTCATTCATGCTCCTCGGAAGTCTTAGAATAGACTAGGATGTCATCAATGATGACAACTACGAATCGGTCTAAATAGGAGTGGAATATGCTGTTCATGTAATTCATGAAGACAGCAGGGGCGTTTGTCACACCGAACGACATCACTACATACTCGTAGTGGCCATACCGAGTCCTAAAGGCAATTTTTGGGATATCCGAGTCCTTCACTCGGATTTGGTGATATCCCGATCGTAGGTCGATTTTCAAGAAGACTGAGGCTCCACGCAGTTGGTCAATTAAATCATCAATTCTGGGTAACGCGTACCGATTCTTAATTGTGAGTTTGTTCAGTTGTCGGTAATCTATACAAAGTCTCATGCTGCCATCCTTCTTCTTAACAAGCAACACAGGTGCGCCCCATGGTGATACACTCGGTCTAATGAATTGTTTTCCGAGTAATTCGTCCACTTGCTTCTTCAGCTCAGCCAGTTCAGTTGGGGACATTCTATAGGGTGCACTGGAGACTGACTCGGCTCCAGGGATCAAGTCTATAGAGAACTCGACTTCTCTATTGGGAGGGACACTCGGTACATCTTCAGGGAACACTTCAGGGAATTCACAGACAATCGGAATTTTGTTCACTCGGACTTTACTCTCACCCTCGGTTAGACAAAGCATCATAAGCAGTTGGGTTATACCTGGTGTTGTGTCGTCCTCATTGTGCTACCTCGGGAAGATTATGCTTCGGTGTCTACAATCCACTAACACTTTGTTGGCTGAAAGCCAATCGATTCCGAGTACAACATCAAGGCCCTTTAAAGGTATGCACACCAAATCAAAAGTGAAACTCTGACCATACAACACAAACGTTACATCCTTGCACATTGACGATGTCAACACCTTAGGGCCAGTCGGATTGGCCACTTCCAAAGTCCGATCCATAAACACAGTTGGTAACTTTAAACGCTCTACACACTCATCAGCTATAAAAGAATGGGTAGCTCCCGAATCGAAAACAACATTAATTGTATGTCTACCGAGTGAGCACTTACATTGTACTAGATCATTTGCTTGTGTAACGTCCTCTACGTTAATGGTGTAAACTCTCCCCGCTGCTGGTTGGTCGGTATTCCTCTCTCGGTTATTTGGAGCAAGCATCATGTTTCCTCTGGCTCTGTTGCCTCTGCCACCAGGTCGTTGGTTATCATTCACTCGACTTCTCTCTTGGAATCCTCCTTGACGTACACTGGGGTTTGCTTGGCGGAGTTAGGGGCAATCGGGGTGAATGTGTCCTCTCTTATTACAGTGAAAGCACACCACTTCACCATCATCCTTGTAGTCTCTGGCATAGTGACTTCCTCCACACTTGAAACATCTTCCGTCTCCTACCACTGGTCGTCTTTCAGGTTGGTTCCGACCCCCAAATCTGGAAAAAGACTTGTTCCTGCCAACGTTGCTCGGCTTCTTGAAGCGGGATTGTTGGGGCCTCAAGGAATGGTGGGTTCTGCTGCTCTGGCCCGAATGGGCCTTGTCATCCTCCTCAAATATCCTACATTTATTCACCAATGCAGGGAAACTTCGTATCTCATGGTATCTACAGGCCCTCTTAACATCTGATCTTAATCCATTCTCAAACTTAAGGCACTTGGAGCTCTCCGTCCCAGGTTATTGGAAGGGTGGGTAGAATAGGCACAATTCCTCGAATCTTGTCGCGTATTCTTCCACAGTCATGGAGCCTTGTTTCAACTCCATAAACTCTAACTCCTTCCGACTCCTCACTGTGTCGGGGAAGTACTTCTCTAAGAAGCATGTCTTAAAATCGTTCCATGTCAGCTGAGCATCATCATCAGGGAATCGGCTTCTGGCTATCTTCCACCAGTTCTCTGTTTCATCTCGCAGCATATACACTGCACATTCCACCTTTTGGGCCTCGGTACAATGAAGACCCCCAAAAATTCTCTCCAGCTCCTGAGTCCATTTAAAGGCTGCCTCAGGGTTCCGTCCTCCTAGAAATTCACTCGGTTTCCTCTTCAGGAAGCGGTCCAGCACTTGGCCCTCCTCAGCTCGAGGCTGGCCCTGCCTCTCAAACACGTCTGCAAAGCGTTGGAATGCTGTGGCTATAGCCTCCATGCTTTGGCGATGCGTCATCCCTTATCCTGAAATCAACATTCAAGGATAAGTATACCGAGCCACTCATACTATTCGGGTTTCAGCCTAGTGTTCAATGACCTAGCACATCATGCTATCCCTATATGTTATGCAATCAGTCGGATCAGGAGGGGAAACAACCTCCTATCCACAAGCCAATATCAATCAGGTTCAACTAACATCACAACAATTACGACCATTTAGTCAGAAAACACACAACCGCTTACACTCGGTAAGCATACCTTGGCCTTGGACCTTTCGGTCTACTCTGATACCAAAATGTAACACCCTTATTTTTAATAATTAATTAACCCAAACACAGAAAAAAAATTTTCACAAAAACCACCACTGATCAGATGGCATAGAAGAGAAGAGGAAGGCGAGTGGAAGTTAAGGAACACACACATGTATGGCTACCTGCGGAGGGAATGGAATATGAACCAACTCCGCCCAGTTCAGCGAAGCATGACAACGCCTGGGCGAATTCCACCACAATGTCCATTCGCTCAAGCGGGGTCCAACACCGCCAAGCGAGACAGGATAATGCAACCACGGAAGAGAGAGGTATTTAGGCGGAGTTCCTCAATAACATCTACTCGCTTCAACGCAATCCCACACGCTTGGGCGAACCGTCCTAGTCGCTCGGGCGAGGTATGACTCCGCCTAAGCGAGGCCATCACAAGCCTTCCAAAAACCGCACTCGCTGGAGCGAGTACTGTTACTCCTCAAATTTTCAATAAAAGCTTAAATAGAAATTTCATAAAATTCATAAAAATTAGTTTAATTTGTTAGAAAATTAGGATTTAAATTCAATAAATGAGTGTTGTTGGAAATAATCTGCCCTTGATCAATTTTCTCTAGTTTTGCAGTGAAAAAGTTAAGAAATCAAGAGAAAATTACACTAGAGATCTGACGCGTAGCCTCACACCACGCGTAGCATCAAGTGCTATTTTTGATGCTGACGCTACGCATCAAAGCCACGCGTAGCGTCAGTGCTGCGTTGTCTCCACTCCTACTTTTGGCCAACCACCCCACTTGGACCCAATAATGGGCACTCCACTCAGCCCAAGGGCCACCCCAATCAGCATAAATGGCCAAAAACTCGTGGAAACATGTCCAAGTGGCCAGGCATGATCAAGATTAATTATTGAAAGTGGCCATTATCAAGTGTTTAATGGAGGCTGAGTCAGGAGTCTGACGCGTAGCGTCACAGGGACGCGTAGCGTCAGCACCCTTGCTCAGCCCTATAAATAGGGCCATCCAACACCATTCATAGCATCCCATTCCATACACTTCTCTTCTCTTCTCTCTTGTGCTCGACTTTGAGTACTTCTTTTGTGAGTTGTAGTTCTAGAATAGTTTTCTAGATACTTGAGTGTGTTTCGGTGTATTGTGATCGTTGTATCGTGAAGTTTCCATCGTCTTCTTCGTAATGTCAAACTCTGTAAGTGTTGTTTTTACTTTTACCATGTGTAACTAATCTGTTTATGTTGGAATTGGTGAACTAATCTATTGAGTATAATGTTGTGAATTCGACCTCTGCATGTTTATGATTCAAGTCCATGTTAGTATTTCAACCTTTTATTAATATGAACGTCAAACGGGAGAATGATTTTCATGTGTATCGAAACTGGTTTTATTAGTGTAAATGTCAAACGGGAGAATGATTATTTATGCCGTATTAAAACTTGTTTTGACGAAAGTAAAAAGTTGGAATACCCTTGGTATCTCAATTCTATAGGGGTTGTTAACCATTGTTGCCATAAGGCCAGGTCTTAATGCAAGTTTTTACTGAGAAAGCTCACGAGGGATCGGACTTTACGGTGAATTCTTAGAATTTATATCACGAGGGATCGGTTATAATGATTTTAAGCTGCAATGACATGAAACTTGATGATTAAATATGCATGTCTTGAGTTCCTCATTGTTATTCTAGATTAGGGATCCAATTTCCAACATAATTTGTTTATCTGTGTTTATCTCAAGTATCTTACCTATTCTAGATTGCAACTCAATTTTTTTAGATAGATTTTATTTTCTTTTATCCTATGAATCACTCAACCATGCTATTTTGTGAATACTGTATAAATTGTATATAAATCATTCTTTTGTTTATAATTTCCTTCATATTTACCATAGTAAGAAGAAGATTACTGTTGTTATTGGACTTTCAATCCCAGTGGAACGATATCTAAATTTCGAAAACTACAAACGATTGGTGCGCTTGCCAATTCACAAAGCCCGGTTACAACCGACGGGCGAACAAGTTTTCTGGCGCCGTTGCCGGGGATTGAATTGTTTCAGTAAAACAGTAAAATTTTAATTACCGTAGTAAATATTTTTTACCTTAGATAATTTTTTATTTATTTTGTATCATTGTTACACTAACTTTCTTTGTCTAGTTTGTGTATGCAAACTCGATCTACCACAGGTAAAATTTATTTTGATCCTGAGATAGAAAAGTTTGTAAAGAAAATCAAGTCTTTGAAATCTAAAACACAAACTAATTCTTCTTCTACTTCGAAAATTTTTGAAAATTCAAATATGGCTGCTGAAAGGAGAACATTGGGACAGTTTGCTGCTATAAATGGTCCACCCCGAGTTTCGGGAATGTTTCAAGGACCAGTTTTACCAGTGGAAATTAAACCTGCCACTTTAAACATTATTCAAAACAACCAATTTGCTGGTTTAAATCATGAAGAACCGTATGAACATTTAACTGTTTTTTATGAATTATGCAGTACAATTGGTTTTGAACCCAATCAAGAAGAGTCTGTTTACATGAGACTCTTTCCTTTTTCATTGATTGGGAAAGCAAAAGAATGGTTTAAATCTTGTCCACCGGGTAGTTTTGCAAACTGGTCCGATGTTGAAAGAAAATTTTTGGAAAGATTTTATTCTCCTTCAAAATATTTTGAAGCAATGACAGCCATACACTCTTTTTCTCAAAATAATGATGAATCATTAGGAGAAACATGGGAACGATTCAAGGCACTCTTGAGAAAATGCCCAAACCACAACCTGAATGATGCCGAAAAGGTAAGAATCGTTTACCATGGTTTATTGCCTCAGTTGAAGATGATGTTAGATGCTTGTGCAGGTGGTTCTTTAATGAACAAGACTGTGGAAGAAGCCATAGAAATATTGGAATCAATGGCTATTAGTGACCGACAAGCAAAGCATGAAAGAGGTAATATGCAGAGGAAGCCAGGAATGCTCGAATTGGGAGTAAATGATGCAGTGTTGGCTCAGCAAAAATTACTGACCCAACAAATTAAAGTTATGAGCAAGCAATTAGAAAAACTTCAAATTGCTCAAGTAGCATCACCACCCCCTGCTCAACTTAAAGCATGTACGCACTGCATGGGAGAACAACCATGTGGTTACTGTGGAAATGAGCAAGAGCAAGCCAATTTCATGAACCATCAAAGAGCACCCTTAGGTAATTATCCTTTTAATCATGGAAATTCTTTTCCTAACAATTACCTGCAGGGTTGGCAAAATCAGAATATTGGCTGGAGACAGGATGCTGGACCTTCCAACAGACCTCCTAACAATCAATTCAAGCAACAACAAACTGACAATGCAAGGTTGACAAGAATAGAGGAAGCTATTCAACAGTTATTGCAGTTTGTAGAGACAAATGAAGCTGCCCGAAAAGCATCAGACATACAAATGGGTCAGCTCGCAAAAGAAATAGCTGAATTAAAGAGTTCTGGGTTTTCTGCAAACACTCAAAACCCAAGGGAACAATGTAATGCTGTTTCTATTGATGTTGTAAAAATTGATTATAAAGAAAAGAGTGAGAAAAAGAAAGAAGAAGAAGAAAAAGAAAGTGAAAAATAGAAAAAAATGAAAAAAATGAAAAAGAAAAAAATGTGCAAAGAGATACAGAGCAAGAAACAAACTGTATAACCCTGAAAAAATGTAAAGATCCGGGGAGTTTCACCATTCCTGTAACAATAGGAAATATCAACATCAGGAATGCGTTATTAGATTTAGGGGCTAACATCAACTTGATACCTCTAGATTTAATAAAACGCATTGGTGAATATGAGCTAAAAGAAGCAAAGACAGAATTACAGTTTGCGGATCGCTCTGTCAAAAAGCCTGTTGGGATTGTGGAAGATGTATTAGTAAAGGTTGACAAGTACCACTTCAAAGTTGACTTTATGGTACTGGATATGAAGGAGGATACTGAGATCCCCCTGATCCTAGGAAGACCTTTCATGAAGACTGCAAAAATCAAAGTGGATGTTGATCAAAGTATGGTTGCAGTCAAAGTTTATGAAGAAGAGGTAAGCTTCAGTGCTCATGAACACCTCAGGATAAGTAATGAGGCAAAGGTTTACCTTTCGACCGAACCAGGTATATCTCTTCCCAATCAATTAAATTGTTTTAAATTAACCGATGTTTTGAAAGATGAAAAACAGGTAATTAGGCATCGGAAAAGAAGAAGAAGGAAGAAAAAGACAGGTGATTCCTCAAAGAATATTGGGAAACCACCTGATTAATCAGAGGTAATGTCTGGCTGGAGACATTAAACCTAGCGCTCAATGGGAGGCAACCCATTCTTTTCTTGTTATTTTTAATTTTTAAACATAAAAAAAAAACATAAAAAAAAAACACAATTCTTTTTGCAGTTTAAAAAAGGGGTTTTAATTTGAAAAGAAAGGTTTTAAAATCAAAATTTTGAAAAATCAAAACAGAAGCCCACGCGTAGCGCGCCTGTGACGCGTAGCGTGGACTCTGAATTTTGGTTCTGATGCGTAGCGTCCCACCCACGCGTAGCGTCAGAGCCCACGTTCAGTTTTTAAAACTGAACCAGAGAGGCCCATCTTAGGGTTTTAAACCTAAAACTTCCTCTCTGCCTCACTTAGTTTTCAAACCTAAAAACTTCAAAAACCTCCTTTTCTCTCTTCCAAACCTCTTCAATCCCATTGCTCAAGGAATCACAAGTAAGTATTCTAATCCCTTCTCTTTAGTTTTGTTTTTGATTTTTAAATTGTAGAAATAAATGTGGTTAGGATTAGGATTAGAAGACCATTGGGATTGATTGCTGTTAGGAGTTAGGGATTGAATGGATGTAGTGTAGGTTGAAAAGGGGTTGCTGCTGTGCAACCCCTGTTTTTTCTTTTTTCTGCGCATCCCACGCGTAGCGTCCCACTGACGCGTAGCGTGAGGATCAACTGTAAGCCCACGCGTAGCGTCCCACTGACGCGTAGCGTGGGCAGAACAGGCTGATGCGTAGCGTCACACCACGCGTAGCGTCAGCCTCTGTTTTTAAATCTTGTTGTTTGTTTGCTGTTTGCTGTTTTCTTTTGAAATTAATAAATTTTCTTAGTTTATATTTATACTTTCTTGCAACTTTGTATGAATTTTGAATAAATTGTATTTTGTTTTGTATATTATTTGAATATATGTATGTTAATTTCTTTAAGTATTAAAAATTCAAAAATATGTCGTTGAATTGCATTTTTATTTGTGAAAAATTTTAGAAAACCCAAAAATATTTTACAAATAATTGATTGCTTGTGTGTGATTTATTTAGTGTGTGTTTAATTTTAAATTTTTACTTTTTGCAGATGGCACCTAAGAAATCCATTCCCACAGCCGGTCCCTCTAAAAGACAGAGGAAATCCACAGACACTGACACCACTTCTGAGGATCTGGATTCTCAGAGACAGGAGGTATTGGGACCGAGGGATCCTACTAGATTTCGCACTGATGCGAAGTGGGCGAGATTTCATCAGATTAAGGGCCAGAGACTGATCTGGGAAAGGGTCCTTGATCTAAGTGCAGGAGACTATCCTGAGCTGCAGGATAGAGTGCATCAGAGGAGATGGGGACCTCTATTCTCCCTGCCTACTGAGGGGGACCCCATCTTAGTGATGGAGTTTTACGCGAATACTTACAGGACCCGCCAGGACGCACCAAATCTTGGGCAGCAGCGGACGAGTTGGGTTAGAGGCCGGCATATCTCTTATGACCGGGACACCATCAGTACCCTACTGGGTAACCCTTGGGAGCCTACTCCCGAGGATGACACTTGTTTCTGGAAGGAAAACAGAAACAAGATTCTTGCTGAGGGAGAGTTAGGATACTCCCTCGAGGAGGTTGCTCATTTTCTGAGCAAGGATGGAATCTTTTTCAACCTAAGTAGGGTTGGAAGGAGTCCATCTAACCTCCTCAAGACCCAGCTTACCCCCATAGCCCAGGCGTGGTCCCACCTCATGCTCCATAATATCACTCCTATCACCCATCTTTCTTCCCTTCCAGTGGAGCGTTGTTGCCTCCTTTATTCTATCCTCCAGGGCCACACCATTGATATTGCCGAGCTTATCTCCGAGCAGATTCACTTTTATGCCCTTGGGTATAAAGTGAATCGCCCCATACCCTTTCCTCTCATCATATCTGCCTTACTGAGGAGGCAGGGAGTCATTGTACCTTCACCAGAGTTTACTAGTTCTTCAGGGAGAGTCCCTAAAGTTCTAGTAAACAGAGATTATTTTGTGCAGCAGTGCGAGCTTCCACCACTAGAGCAGGAGGCTCAACCCCGACCTCAGAGGAGGAGACCACCAGTGCAGCCTCCATCTGCTGATGCTGTTACACAGGGCTTTGCCCGGATGACACTTGAGCATCAGCATATGATGTAGATGATGGCTGCCACTCACAGAGCTTATATTCATCTTCACGATGAATTTTATCAGTACAGGTTACAGGGAGAGGGAGCACCTTATGTTACCCCAGCCGAGTTTGCAGCACATGTAGCTTGGCCTGGAGATTTACCCACCTACCCTGAGACTGGTGGATCTTCTAGTGCACATCATGACTCTGATGGTGATGATGAGGAGGAGGAGGAGGAGGATGATGATGATCAGATGGAGGATTGAGGATGCCATCTTCATTTATTTTGAGTACATTTGTTTCTAGTTATATTTGGATTTACATTTACATTTATATTTACATTTTATATTATGGCATTTTATCATTGTGTGGTGTGTTTATTCGTTTTTGCTTTTTTTTTTCTCGAAAAATAATTCTTCTTTTAAATAAATCAATCAATTTTCGTTAGTAAGTTAGTTTATACACTTAGAGTTTTTACACAATAAAACCAATTTTGTTAAAATCAATTTTTGATTCTTTATAACTTAGGAATTTTGATAAATTTAATTACAATAAGTTTATTAACCATCAAGCAAAATTTCAAATAACCCGGTGAGTTGAGAGATCTTTTTAAACACTTGAGGGTTTTAATCGACATATTTTCAATTCAAATTGATTTTGCTTTAATCTGTGATTTGTGTTGTTGTACAGAGAATTCGGGAAAATGATCAAGGCACATTTATTGGTGAAACAAAACCTTGGGCCAAACAGCTTACCTTGGTAAAAAGTCTTTTATCCTTTGCAAGCCCATTTGAGCCTAAAATAAAATTCTTTGGTACCCTTAAAGCCTAAATTTGTTTTTACCATTCCCTATACTTGATTGATTAAAAGAGCAGTTGAAATAAATGAAAAATATTTTGAGTGTTCTCAGAAAAATGGGGAGTGAAAATAAGCAACTTGATTCTTTTCAAAAAGAAAATATGGAAAAGAAAAGTCAAAAATAGTGAAAAGAATCAAGTTGGGGGTATTTATTTTTCATCAATAAAAAAATAAATGAGAGTTTGGATCAAGAGAAAGCCTAAGGATTGTAAAATGCTCTTTTATGATTTCAGGTTTTTGAATTCCAAGAAAAACCATTGATTCTTGTAAACCAAGCCTCATTACAACCCGTGAAAAGACCTTGTGATTTCCGAATTAACTCTGTATAAATAACCAATGATTAGATGACAAACAAAGTTAAATTCGTTTGATTTTATGATTGATTGAGTGAAACAGGTTACCAATTGCATAGAGATAAACACTTGTGAGGTAAGCCTGAAATTTTGCTTGATTGTTAATAGAATATTGTAAATAATTTTATCATTAAACCTTTGTTATATTTGAATCAGTTTTTGATTATTACAAAATAGTTAAAATTGTGTAATTATTTTTTGTGGTAAATTTTCGGACTAACTTAAAAATTTGATTTCAAATTTTTATTTTCTTATTTTTTTCTCTTGCTCGAGGACGAGCAATGTCTCAAGTTGGGGGTATTTGTTAGTCCTCAAATTTTCAATAAAAGCTTAAATAAAAATTTCATAAAATTCATAAAAATTAGTTTAATTTGTTAGAAAATTAGGATTTAAATTCAATAAATGAGTGTTGTTGGAAATAATCTGCCCTTGATCAATTTTCTCTAGTTTTGCAGTGAAAAAGTTAAGAAATCAAGAGAAAATACTGGAGATCTGACGCGTAGCCTCACACCACGCGTAGCATCAAGTGCTATTTTTGATACTGACGCTACGCATCAAAGCCACGCGTAGCGTCAGTGCTGCGTTGTCTCCACTCCTACTTTTGGCCAACCACCCCACTTCGACCCAATAATGGGCACTCCACTCAGCCCAAGGGCCACCCCAATCAGCATAAATGGCCAAAAACTCGTGGAAACATGTCCAAGTGGCCAGGCATGATCAAGATTAATTATTGAAAGTGGCCATTATCAAGTGTTTAATGGAGGCTGAGTCAGGAGTCTGACGCGTAGCGTCACAGGGACGCGTAGCGTCAGCACCCTTGCTCAGCCCTATAAATAGGGCCATCCAACACCATTCATAGCATCCCATTCCATACACTTCTCTTCTCTTCTCTCTTGTGCTCGACTTTGAGTACTTCTTTTGTGAGTTGTAGTTCTAGAATAGTTTTCTAGATACTTGAGTGTGTTTCGGTGTATTGTGATCGTTGTATCGTGAAGTTTCCATCGTCTTCTTCGTAATGTCAAACTCTGTAAGTGTTGTTTTTACTTTTACCATGTGTAACTAATCTGTTTATGTTGGAATTGGTGAACTAATCTATTGAGTATAATGTTGTGAATTCGACCTCTGCATGTTTATGATTCAAGTCCATGTTAGTATTTCAACCTTTTATTAATATGAACGTCAAACGGGAGAATGATTTTCATGTGTATCGAAACTGGTTTTATTAGTGTAAATGTCAAACGGGAGAATGATTATTTATGCCGTATTGAAACTTGTTTTGATGAAAGTAAAAAGTTGGAATACCCTTGGTATCTCAATTCTATAGGGGTTGTTAACCATTGTTGCCATAAGGCCAGGTCTTAATGCAAGTTTTTACTGAGAAAGCTCACGAGGGATCGGACTTTACGGTGAATTCTTAGAATTTATATCACGAGGGATCGGTTATAATGATTTTAAGCTGCAATGACATGAAACTTGATGATTAAATATGCATGTCTTGAGTTCCTCATTGTTATTCTAGATTAGGGATCCAATTTCCAACATAATTTGTTTATCTGTGTTTATCTCAAGTATCTTACCTATTCTAGATTGCAACTCAATTTTTTTAGATAGATTTTATTTTCTTTTATCCTATGAATCACTCAACCATGCTATTTTGTGAATACTGTATAAATTGTATATAAATCATTCTTTTGTTTATAATTTCCTTCATATTTACCATAGTAAGAAGAAGATTACTGTTGTTATTGGACTTTCAATCCCAGTGGAACGATATCTAAATTTCGAAAACTACAAACGATTGGTGCGCTTGCCAATTCACAAAGCCCGGTTACAACCGACGGGCGAACAAGTACCTTGCTCGCTGGAACGAGGAGCCACACTCGGCTAAGTAGACGCTCGGACCCAGAGTCATCCTTCACTCATTCACTCGGAAAATGACAGCTAACTCACTCGGATTATAAATATCTTACGCTCGGAATCCATTCCATTCTAACCCACTTACACTAACTTCTTTCTCAGGAGAGGATCGCTCAGGGTTTTCACTCGGGAATATGAACTCTTCCTCATTCGGGTTTCACTTATAATTTCCACTCGGCAAAACCATCCTCACACGGGATTTATACATACTCTCACTCGGGAAGTATTAATACGCATATCTGCATATAAATTACCCAGACATCACCTAGAAATAAATAGACATGCAATATGGCATAAACATAGGCATATGTATGTATCAAATTTACAACCACGTTGTCCCGTCCCCATTCCGAGGGATTCAATTCTGTCTAAAAGGGGCTATTAACAAAACACGAGCCGGCCAAGGCTTACTCCAAACATTATACACAGTATATACAGAGTCATAAAGCTTCCATAGTGCATCAGCACTTCGCCCAGCATTTCAACTCTTCCTCCGATCCTCATCTCGAGAGATGTTCACTAAAAAATTGCAACTGCAGGGGTGAGCATCTTAAATTTTAAATGATAGATACCGATTCAGGTTACTTCACGTTCATACAACAACATATACCCATACATACACACAATCCTACGTCAACTCAATAATATTAACACTCCACAGTCGATGACACAATGCTAAGGGTCCTTGAGTCAGGAAATTTCTACATAACATTTATCAATCGGAATACACAATTCTCACTTGGGTATAAATGTATTCACAACTCCTCAACAACATATTATACATTCATGGAGCAGGTTTCAGTCAGCAATTATAGCACATGCACATGGAATAACGCACTCTTTCACAAGTAAACACCACTTCACTAACATCATCACATGCATAATTAATTCCACATAACATCAGTAGCCATATATGCACAGATTATTCACTCGGTTCCGCATACGTGTGTAATCAGTTCTAACGTTGCAACGTAGGCTCTCAGCCTTTTGTACATAGCTCTCGGCTACCGTTCAGCTCCCAGCTGCTTGGCCGTTTTACGGGTACCCAACCGTTTGCCCACAGGTGACACCAACGCTCTCAGCACCAACGGAGGTGTTCACAGGCAGCCCGAGTCCCACTCAAGGGCTACCTTGAGTCCCACTCAACCGATGGTAGTGTCCCACACTACGTGCTCTCAACACAACCGCATCCCATGCGCCACACGTGGATTCATCACACAACATTGAATTCATGCACACAACCTCTATTCAATCACACGTATTTCATATGCAGTCGGTAATACACACTTTCAGGACTCTGCATGTTAATCTAACACATACAACCTTCATGCAATCATCATCATAGTTCCATTAACAACATATGAGTCCAACGCAATCGATGTCAATCAGTATTAAGCTTCTATGAGCATTTTCATCAACTCAAGTATAACATATACTCGGTTTACAGCATTATCAGAACTTAAATCAACGCATGCATCTATATGAAGATCAACAGGTTCACACAAGCATTTCAAATCAACATAGCACAACATGCAATCGGTATATGACAATGTCAGAACTTAATCAACGTATGCATCCCTATAAACACGAATAGATTCAATAAGCATTCCCATCAACACAGCATGACATGCAATCGGGATCTATGGTAAGGTATGCATCCTCAAGGACGATGATAACATGCAACACTCACTCTCATTTATCATGCACTCAGATATTCTACATGCAAGTATATCATGCAACAGAATACAGTTCCACAATTATCAATGTCTTCCAAACCCGTTCGTAACCCATGCATTTTAACATGTAAGGTACTCCCCCTACCAACTGCGAGACTCCGAGAGATTCTTCTATTTGGGGTGTTGGTTCTCTCCCTTGTTGCTTCACTTGGCGCTTCCTCTGGAACACTGTTGTTTTCCACGAGTCGTGCAGGGCTGTTTTTGCTTCTGTTTTGACACCCGTCCTCTACTCGCATGAGGGAGCTCTGACTCCACTGCAGTACCTTCGCCTTGGCTCTCCGAAGCAGGGTATGGAATAGAGAGCAGAGAAGGAGAAGAGAAGAGCAAGAGAGAAGAGAAGAAGGGAGAAAAAAGGAGTCCACAAAGGGGGTTTTCCGAGAGTGAAAGTGCAAGGGGCCATCACCCAATATAAACACATGCACGAAGAACAGGTAGGTGGGGTGGGGAAACGTGAGGCAGTAGTCTTTGTTATTCAAGTGGCCTCAATACTCAAGAGGGGGGGTGAATTGAGTTTTTAAAACTTTTAGTTGGAATACCTTTGAACTTGATTCTTATATACAAATTTACAAGATTATACAAGTGAAATAAAGTTTAGTGAAATATGCAATGCAAAACAAAGGTAAATATAGCTGAGACAATTAAACAAACACTTGGTGTGCAGCCTTCAAGATTTACCAATTTAAACAAGTTCAAGTATGCAAGCCACAATCAATCAACACAAGCTAGTTAAGTGCAGTATATGAAAGTAAAAGAGTAAGGGAGAAGAGCTTTGCAAACCGATTTAACGAGTTCCACCAATCCGGTGTACGTCTCGCCTCTAAGCAACCCACTTAGAGGATTTTCCACTATTGTAGACTAGAGATACAACTTTGAGCAATTGCGGCTTCCTAGTGTCCCACACTCAAGAACCCAATCCTCACAAGTATAAGGGCAACCCACCTAATCTCTCAATCTCATAATATCCCAAAGGTTGAGCCTCAACCTTTGTAACCACTCAACCTAGAGTGAACTTTGGTGTTTTGATGTAGTGTTTAGAAGCAAGTAACTCTCTCAATAGAGTGGATAAGCAAAATGATAGTTCACACAATTTCTAATCTCTCAAGAAGAGAGGATATACAAATGAGATTCAAGATATACAAGAATAGGGCTTACAAAGCACAAGAATGAGCAAAGGAATTGTAGCTTCTTGGGTGTGTCTTTGTGCTTGTGTTCCTCTTCAATTTATAGAGCCATTTGAGGTGTTGAGGTGTGCCCTTCTTCTTCCTAGCCGTTGCACTTAGTGGGATTTTGAAGAATGGTGGAGACATGAGCTGGTTTCCCACTTAAATGTGTTTTTCCACTAGTGTAATCGATTACACCCTCGCGTTGTAATTGATTATCTTCAAGTCAGAGGGTCCATAATCGATTATTTCTTTTCCTGTAATCGATTATCATCTGTACCTGATGCATTTAATTTGATTTCGCAGCTTCCTAATCGATTAGCATGTCTGGTAATCGATTACCTTAATTCCAGTAGCCTCCTAATCGATTGTGTAACTTCCCTTAATCGATTAGCCACTATACCTGATGCATTTAATCTCATTTTTGACAGTTGTAATCGATTACATCAAGTGCGTAGTCGATTAGATTAATTCCAGTAGCTTCATAATCGATTATCTTCATTGCTGTAATCGATTATCTTGTGGCCTGATGCAATTTCTTCCAAAACAGAATGCTCCTAATCGATTCGTATAGTTTCCCTAATCGATTAGCTTCTCTGTTTCTCAGCACCTGGTTCCATGTCTTTGTTTTTGCACAGATTTCTTCAAGAGTGTTTTTGTCATTATCAAAATTCCTGAACCTGTATACACATTCAAACACATTCTCCCCCTTTTTGATGATGACAACTATGTTCATCTCTTGAGGGTTGTTAGTTTTAAAAAGTTAATCTTATCTCTAATTTTATCTCTTTGCAAAAACATATCTGCTGCATTATCTCTTAATCATAGTCAGCATCTTTATCTAATTTTCTCTTATCTCTTAGCAAATCTCCCCCTATCAAAAGGAATTTATTAATCCTTTGGCAATCTTTTTCAGATTTTAAACAAGATAAGTTAGACAAGATATGAACTCATTTAATAATACTTCTCCCCCTTTGGAATCATAAAAAATAAACAGTAAGTAAAGAGATATATTATGAACGGAAAATTTTATTGAATTAGCAAAACATAAAGTAGGGAATTACATGAAGCAAAAGTGCAGGTTTGAAAAAGAACAAAAGTAACCTAAACAACACATGAAAAGTGGATCTAATTATCCGGATTAAAGAAACAAATTTCAGCGATTTGATGGGACAGCTCTTCATAACGCTGTTGCATCATCTCGAAATGTTGCTGCTCGGTCATTGAGAACTCTTGAAGGGAGTTTTCAAGGCGATCGAAGCGGCGGTCAAGATGGGCGTAGAGTGATGCAAAGGGGTCAGCAGGAGCAGATGAAGAGGCTTGAGGTGCAGCTTGTGGTTGAGGAGGAGGAGGAACGGGTTCTTCTTCAGCAGGAGCTTCGAAGGGAATGTTGGCATCAATGCCCTCCATTCGTGAGTACCATGCTCCATGCGTAAAAACAAGACCCATTTTGGTGAGGTGATGGGTGCCAATGCAAGCTCTTGGAGGCACTTTTTTTGATAATTCTCTAGCCAAGTCTACTCTACAATATTTGAAAATTTTAGTAAGGAGAATACCATAAGGGAGTTTTTGTTGGTCCTTTGCGTGACGTATATGGAATTTGACCAACTGAACCCAGTTAATCTCCTTGTGGTTTAGCATTGCCCAGATCAAGAGGACATCATCCTCTTCCACCAAGGCATAGTTCCCACCACGAGGAACTATCATTTTGACCAAGAAAAAGTGAAGCAGACGGTTGTTCATGGTCAAATGTCCTACCAGTTTGTGGTTGCTCCTGGGGCGGTCAGCTTTCCACAAGGATTGACGAGCAGTTAGAGCATTGAAGCCCCATTCGTCTTCCGGTTCTCCTCCATCAAAATCAGCATTGTTGAGAGGTAGCTGGGAGATTTCCGCAAATTGAGCATTGGTGAGTTTGATGGTTACGTTCTTCACTTTGGATTCAACCATCCCATTGACAAGTCAGAGGTTGCAATAGAATACCCTTATGAGTTCAGGGTAATACTCTTCTTCCTTGAGGGAAAGGAAGGGAAAGAGGTTGTAGTGGTGAAGGCTTTGGGTGAAGCTTAGGCTGGGGTTATCGAAGGTGTTGGCAATGGTGAAGTGGGGAGTCATTATTTCCTTTTCAGAAAAGTTTTTCACAAAATTTTGAAGGTCTCTAGGGGAAGAGAAGAACCTTGAGAAGTCAAGGGGGTTATGGGCCTGAGCCATGGAGGATCGTGCTCTCTTAACAGTGTGGGATGAAGACATGGTGAAGAATGCAAAGAAGAAGATGAAGAGAAGAGGAGAATGCTTGAGAGTTTTTGAGAGATTTGAGAGGAAGGAGGTAGTGTGAGATGAGAGGGTGAGGAGAGGGGTATTTATAGGTGAGAGTTAGGTTTAGGAAGGAGTGAAGTGAGTTAAGAGAGGGAGTGGTTCGAGTAGGCCTTGGAAATTGCAATATTGACTCTTCAGAATCAAGGCTAATCGATTACGAGACAGAGTGTAATCGATTAGCTCACTGTTTCTGGGGAATTCCAAACGTTTCGTGCAGAGTGTAATCGATTAGATCTTTGTCATAATCGATTAGAAAGGAAACAGAAATGTCCTAATCGATTGGAGCAAGATGGTAATCGATTATTGAGAAGAGGAGAGGTTTTATACCTGAAACAGAGGCTGTTTAATCGATTGTGGATCAAGGGCAATCGATTAGATTAGAGACAGAATCATTGTCATCGATTAGGGATGAAAGAGTAATCGATTATAAAAGAAACAGAAGTATAGTAATCGATTGTGAGGATGCATATAATTGATTATTGGTTCAAAAACTTCAGGTTTTCATACAGCAAGGTTACAAACATGAAATGTAATATTAATGAGTCACACCATTCATCTAATCATGCCATGCAACATAGTTTTTATCAAAATACTCCATCATTCAAACACAATTTGACATGTCAAGAATTCCTAATTCTCTTCTAATATGGATGAATTGTTCTCTAGCCAAGGGTTTTGTGAAGATATCTGCTAGTTGCCTAGAAGTTTCAACATGCTCAAGTACACAATCCCCTTTTAATACCTGGTCTCTAATGAAGTGATGCCTAATCTCAATATGCTTGGTTCTAGAGTGCATTACAAGATTCTTTGAGATATTAATAGCACTAGTATTATCACATTTGATGGGTACTTTGTTTAAAACAATGCCAAAATCAAGAAGTTGTTGTCTCATCCAAAGAATTTGAGCATAACAACTACCGGTGGCTACATATTCTACCTCAGCCGTCGATAATGCAACACTTGCTTGCTTCTTGCTATGCCAAGAAACAAGGGAGCTACCAAGTAAATGACATGTGCCGCTAGTACTTTTTCTATGAAGTTTACATCCCGCAAAGTCAGAGTCGGAATATCCTAAAAGATTACATTCAACGCCTTTGGGATACCACAAACCAACATTTTGAGTACCCACAAGATATTTCAAAATTCTTTTTACGGCAGTTAAGTGTGATTCTTTAGGACATGCTTGATATCTAGCACACATGCATACCGCAAACATAATATCGGGCCTACTAGCAGTTAAATAAAGTAAGGATCCAATCATACCTCGATATTTAGTGATTTCAATGTCCTTACCCTTTTCATCTTTGTCTAAATAGCAAGATGTACTCCTGGGTGTGGCTATTTCGTTTGCCTTGTCCATTTCAAACCTTTTGAGTAGTTCTTTACAATACTTGGTTTGACTAATGAACGTTCCATCATTTGCTAAGGACATTTCAAACTCATTCTGCATAATCTTAGCAAACTCTTGACAAAGATTTTCATTAGTAGCACCGAATATTATATCATCAACATAAATTTGTACCAAAAGAATGTCATTATTTTTGCATTTTATAAACAGTGTAGTATCAACCTTTCCTCTTTCAAAATTGTGTTCTAAAAGGAATTTACTTAGTCTTTCATACCAAGCTCTTGGAGCTTGTTTTAAACCATATAAGGCTTTTCTCAATTTAAAAACATGGTTTGGAAATTTATGATTTTCGAAGCCAGGAGGTTGATCTACATAAACTTTTTCTTGGATAAAGCCGTTTAAAAATGCACTTTTGACATCCATTTGATAAAGTTTAAAATCCATACAGCATGCAAAAGCTAATAATAACCTAATGGCTTCTAACCTAGCTACGGGAGCATACGTTTCTTCATAATCTATTCCCTCTTCTTGATTGTATCCCTTTGCAACTAGTCTAGCTTTGTTTCTTGTTATTAAACCATTTTCATCTAACTTATTTCTAAAAACCCATTTGGTGCCTATTATTAGATGGTCATTGGGTCTTGGCACAAGTTCCCAAACTTCATTTCTTTCAAATTGGTTTAATTCTTCTTGCATGGCCAACATCCAATGTTCATCAATAATGGCTTCATCAATATTTTTGGGTTCAATTTGAGATACAAAAGCTAAGTGATTGCATGCATTCCTAATGGCATTTCGAGTACTTACCCCTTTGGTTATTTCTCCAATGATTTTGTCCAAGGGATGATCCTTTAGGGTTACCCAATTTTGTTGTTTATCAATTTGTGTTGCACCTCCTTCATTGTTGACTTCTTCTTTGTCTTCCAAGTTTATTTCTTGGAAGGTATCTACAAGATCATCAACATCTTCCTTTCTCGGAGGGTTATGGCTATTTTCATCAAATTTAACATGAATAGATTCTTCAATGGTATTTGTTTCTTTGTTGAAGATTCTATAACATTTACTTGATTGAGAGTATCCTAGGAATATTGCCTCATCAGATTTTGCATCAAACTTCCCTAGATTATCCTTTCCATTGTTGAGCACAAAACATTTACATCCAAAAATATGAAAGTATGCAATGTTGGGTTTTCTACCCTTGTAAAGTTCATAGGGGGTTTTCTTTAAAATAGGCCTTATTAAACATTATTCATAACATAACACGCGGTGTTTACCGCATCGGCCCAAAAATCTTTTGCAATATGGGTTTCATTTAGCATGGTTCTAGCAAGCTCCACTAAAGATCTATTTTTCCTTTCAACCACTCCATTTTGTTGTGGAGTTCTAGGAGCTGAAAAATTGTGATTAATACCATGTTTTTTGCAAAACTTTTCGAAAGATTGATTTTCAAATTCTCCCCCATGATCGGTTCTAATGGATGTAATTTTTGAATTTTGCTCATTTTGGATAATCTTTGCAAGTTTCTTGAATGCATGATATGCTTCATTTTTATGAGCAAGAAACAATGTCCATGTATATCTTGAATAGTCATCTACAATAACTAGACCATAGTAATTGCCTCCAAAGCTTTTGATTTTGGATGGTCCAAATAAGTCCATGTGCAAAAGTTGTAAAGGCCTTTGTGTGGAAACAATGTTTTTGGATTGAAAAGATGCCTTTACTTGTTTTCCTTTTTGACATGCATCACAAAATCTATTTTCAAACTTAAGCTTTGGTAAACCAATTACTAATTCTTTGGAAACAAGTTTGTTCAAATGGTCTACATGTATATGAGCTATTCTCCTATGCCATAGCCAAGTTTCATCCTCTTTTGAAATGAAGCATTGTTCATCATTTGTAGACAAACTATCCATATCAATCATGTAAATATTATCAATTCTTTGGCCTACAAACTTAACTTCCTTATTAGTGTTATTCTCAATTATGCAACAATTTGATTCAAACAAAACTCTATATCCTTTGTCACATAATTGACTTATGCTAAGTAGATTATGTTTGAGGCCTTCAACATACAACACGTCACTTATGGATGTGGAAGAATTCTTACCTATATTTTCGATGCCTAGGATCCTTCCTTTGGTGTTGTCTCCGTAGGTGACACTTCCTTTTCTCTTGGGAGTGAATGATGTAAACTTGCTTATGTCTCCCGTCATATGCTTTGAACACCCACTATCCAAGTACCAATGGGTGTTGCTTGCCTTGAAGCATACCTACAAAACAAGATTAGTGTAGAGAACTAGGTACCCATTTTATGTTGGGTCCTTTAAGGTTAGCTTGTGGTAATGTCCCTTTGGGAACCCACACCTTTCTTATAACCTTTGGCCCTAATTTTCTAACATTGCAATTTGAAGAGTTATGACCTTTGAATCCACAATGATTGCATTTTATAAAGGGCGAAGATGATCTCATAGGGGGTACAAAGAAGTTTTTTTAATGCTTTTCCTTTTTAACAGAATTGTACCCTAAACCAGTTTTGTCAAACATGCATCTTTGATTTCCAAGTAGTACATTCAAATTATCTCTACCATTTGTAAACCTCTCTAAGGTTTTGTTTAGATCTAGGACTTTATTTTCTAGATCAACACATTTCTTAGCAAAATCACAAGGTTTACTTTTGGAGCATGTTTGAGCGTTTTTCAATTCTTCTTTTAAGCATTCATTCTCTTTGCAAACATCTATAAGGTGCATCTCTAGAGTGTCACTAGTTTTTCTAGACACCTTAAGTCTATTGGAAACTTTTGTAAATTTATCATACAATTCCTCTAGAGCATCAAGTAATTCATCCTTATCTAAGTCATGGAAGTTTACCTCATCATCTTCTTCTTGGTGGTTGGCCATGAGGCAAAGGTTTGCTTCTTCATTTTCTGAGTCATCCGAGCTGCTTATCTCGTTTTCATCCCATGCTATATATGCTCTCCTTCTTCCTCTTTTCTCTTTTCCCTTCTTCTTAAGATTTGGGCAATCCGCTTTGAAGTGCCCTTCCTTGCCACATTCAAAACAATTGGGTGAGGAAGAATTTTCTTTAGTGATAGGTTTCTTACTTGGGTTTTTGAAGCTTCTTTGGAAGCGTTTGCCTTTCATGAATTTCCCGAAGCGTTTCACAAATAGTCCAAACTCTTCTTCTTCATCAAGTTCACTTCCGGATTCTTCTTCATTTATGGGAGTGGCCTTGAAAGCGAGACCCTTTTTCTTGGAAGATTTTTCTTCCTCTTCCGCCATCTTTAATTCTTTCAGCTCTTGTTCCTGTTCCTGCAACTTACCAAATAGTATGGCAAGAGACATTTCATTTATGCTAGGAGATTGTTTGATGGCGGTAACTAGCGGTTGCCATTCTCTGTTAAGACTTTTCAACACTTTATGAATGAGCTCTTTGTTAGTGTAAGTCTTTCCAAGTGTAATGAGTTGATTAATGATGAGAGTGAATCTTTTTTGCATATCAACAATTGATTCATGAGAGTTTAATCTAAAGCACTCATATTGACTAGTTAGTGTACTAATCTTAGAGTCTTTAACATCATTTGTACCTTCATTTGTTACTTGAAGAGTATCCCACATTTCCTTGGCGGATTTATAAGTGATTACTCGGAAAAATTCATCTGGTCCTAGTGCAAGAGTAATTAGATTTTTAGCCTTGTAATTGTATTGTACTTTCTTCTCTTCTTCACTAGTCCAATTATCCATAGGTTTTTCAACTAGTTTATCATCAACAGTATGCATAGGTATAAAAGGACCATTTTCAATGGCATTCCACACTCTTAAGTCAACTGATTGAATGAAGATTTTCATTCTCTCTTTCCAAAAGGTATAACCTTCCCCATTGAAAGCGGGAGGTCGATTTGTAGCACCATCCTCAGGAAAAAGGTTTAGAGAATTTGAGGCCATCTTTATCTCTTGAAGCTGTTAAGCTTGATCTACCAAGAGTCAAGCTCTGATACCACTTGTTATTCAAGTGGCCTTAATACTCAAGAGGGGGGGTGAATTGAGTTTTTAAAACTTTTAGTTGGAATACCTTTGAACTTGATTCTTATATACAAATTTACAAGATTATGCAAGTGAAATAAAGTTTAGTGAAATATGCAATGTAAAACAAAGGTAAATATAGCTGAGACAATTAAACAAACACTTGGTGTGCAGTCTTCAAGATTTACCAATTTAAACAAGTTCAAGTATACAAGCCACAATCAATCAACACAAGCCAGTTAAGTGCAGTATATGAAAGTAAAAGAGTAAGGGAGAAGAGCTTTGCAAACCGATTTAACGAGTTCTACCAATCCGGTGTACGTCTCGCCTCTAAGCAACCCACTTAGAGGATTTTCCACTATTGTAGACTAGAGATACAACTTTGAGCAATTGCGGCTTCCTAGTGTCCCACACTCAAGAACCCAATCCTCACAAGTATAAGGGCAACCCACCCAATCTCTTAATCTCACAATATCCCAAAGGTTGAGCCTCAACCTTTGTAACCACTCAACCTAGAGTGAACTTTGGTGTTTTGATGTAGTGTTTACAAGCAAGTAACTCTCTCAATAGAGTGGATAAGCAAAATGATAGCTCACACAATTTCTAATCTCTCAAGAAGAGAGGATATACAAATGAGATTCAAGATATACAAGAATAGGGCTTACAAAGCACAAGAATGAGCAAAGGAATTGTAGCTTCTTGGGTGTGTCTTTGTGCTTGTGTTCCTCTTCAATTTATAGAGCCATTTGAGGTGTTGAGGTGTGCCCTTCTTCTTCCTAGCCATTGCACTTAGTGGGATTTTGAAGAATAGTGGAGACATGAGCTGGTTTCCCACTTAAATGTGTTTTTCCACTAGTGTAATCGATTACACCCTCGCGTTGTAATCGATTATCTTCAAGTTAGAGGGTCCATAATCGATTATTTCTTTTCCTGTAATCGATTATCATCTGTACCTGATGCATTTAATTTGATTTCGCAGCTTCCTAATCGATTAGCATGTCTGGTAATCGATTACCTTAATTCCAGTAGCCTCCTAATCGATTGTGTAACTTCCCTTAATCGATTAGCCACTATACCTGATGCATTTAATCTCATTTTTGATAGTTGTAATCGATTACATCAAGTGCGTAGTCGATTAAATTAATTCCAGTAGCTTCATAATCGATTATCTTCATTGCTGTAATCGATTATCTTGTGGCCTGATGCAATTTCTTCCAAAACAGAATGCTCCTAATCGATTCGCATAGTTTCCCTAATCGATTAGCTTCTCTGTTTCTCAGCACCTGGTTCCATGTCTTTGTTTTTGCACAGATTTCTTCAAGAGTGTTTTTGTCATTATCAAAATTCCTGAACCTGTATACACATTCAAACACAGTCTTGCCCATGCCATCCTGTCCCATCAGCACCTTCCAACGTTAATCTCCTCACACCTTTTAATTAATTAAGTTAAGTGAAATTAGTGAACAGATTTCTTCTCCTGAATTATCTTTTTTAAATGGCTTTATTTTGCCCGGTTCCTTTTTATTAAAATTGGGATGTTACAACACGCAGGCTGTATTTAAAATTAAATAAAAAATCTAAGACCATAACCATTCACCGCTGGACGTGTTAATTAATCAATTAATAGAGTAATCAATTGTATTTAAAATACAATAAATTTTAAAACACATAATTAAACACGCGGGGTCATAAAAGGAAAACTACGCAAAGACGTTTGGCGGCTCTGTTGACCGTTCAACAGACAGGGTCAAGGGGTGTTCCAACCCAAAATTTAGTACTGTAATCAGGTTAGTTCCCAGGAAAGAGAGGTGGGTCCGGAGTGACCGCTTAAGTACCAAGTCTTGCCTAGCCAGAACATCCCACTGACCATTAACAGCTCAAAATATTCGGTTATGATTTCAAACAATTTGAAATCTTTAATTTTGAAACGGCCAAGATTTAACTTTTAAACATTATCTTTTGACCCTTGCAATTATCCTAAAATAGGAATAGTCAAAGTTTAACTTTTAAACCTTATCTCTAGAGTCTCAACAATCATCCTAATTTTAGGAACGATCAAGGTTTAAATTTTAGACCTTATCTCTAGAGTTCAAGATATTTTATTTCGAATCCTATTAAATTTGATAAAGATCTTATCTTTAATTTGTAACTTTTACAAATCCTATCAAATTTATTAAGGATTAAATATTTGATTTTAAAATTATTAAATTTAATAAAGATCTTATCTTCTATTTGTAACAATTACAAATCATATTAAATTTAATAAATATGAATCAATTTGTAACTCCTACAAATCACATTAATTTTAAAAAGATCACATATGATGCAAATCCTATTAAAATTAATAAGAATAAATTATTTAAATTTGTAACTCTTACAAATCACATTAATTTTAAAAGGATCACAAACAATGCAAATCCTATTAAAATTAATAAGAATAAATTATTTAAATTTGTAACTCTTACAAACTTTAATTTTAACAAATAATTAAAAATTTGATTTGTAACTTTTACAAATCGAATTTAAAATATAATATTAAAATCAAATATTATATTTGTAACATTTACAAATAAATAAAATACCATTACGGCTAGGTTTCAACTTTTGAATCTTAGTTTTCATTACGGCTAGGGTTTAACTCTTAAACTTTCTAAACATAATCTCACATGAACAATTCATATTAGAAAAGAGAAAGCATATAGACGTCATTGCATACAACCCTTGATTTCAATTTAATTAAATAAACATAAAACATGCCTTATAATTAGAACACATATAAAACAATCACCATTGCAACATACAACATGTTCATATAATAAAGCACATCCTAAAAACATGTTCTTTAATTAAAATGTTGAGAAAAGAAATCAATATACATAGAGAAAAAAATATATTGATATTAGCTTTCAAAAGGTGCAACCTTTGCAACATATCTCATAAAAATGCAACCTTTACATAATATCTCATTAAAAATGCAACCTTTGCAACATATCTAATAAAAGATGCAAACTTTGCAAAAGGATTCAACCTTTACAATTCTTTTCATAAAAGAAATTTTATTTTTATTTTTACATGTTCTTTAAACAAATGTTTGCCCAAAACACGGTTTTGCAACTAGGCTTTGATACCACTGTTAGGAATCCCTAGTGTATGAGCAGCGGAAATACAAGGATTCCCATAGGATTTACAAAGCGCCGTGTTTCAAAGCATAAGACAAACACACACAAAAAATTGCGTTTTAGGATTACCTCTTGAAGAATATCGAAGCAATCGTAGCCTCGTCCTTTAGGAGTCCACACGAGTACTCCCACCAGAAATGCTACACCATATCTCCAAATGCTAGTTTGATGGCGTGTAGCTTTTGCAACTTTTGCGTATTTTGTGTCTCTTTTGGGTCGCCGCCTATGAGCATCTTATGCTCTATTTATAGGCTTAGGTTTGACCTAATTTGCTCTCTAAAGAGTGGGCTCCTTACTTATTTTAAATGAGTTAGGCCCAATAGTCTTATTTTAGTCCAACTAAAATAAAAAGCTATTTTCTGATGGGCTTACTCTATGTGTGTGACCCTATAGGTAAAATACTCGGTTATATTAATAATAAACTATTTTATTATTAATATAAAATAAGAGTGGCATCTAGCAATGCATCATTATGTCCGAATATTATTTATTAACAACATAACCTATAAGTGATAATTATTTTATATGTTTGTTCCTTTTGTCACGATATCCTAATTGGACCCAAGGCATGGTCGTGTCATCCTTGTAGGTCCAATTTATTTTACTTGATACCAGAGTAGACTTTATCCAAATAAATATCCAATATTTATTCTTTCTAGCATGGCCATGCATTTCCTTAGTCTCACTCCATCAAGTGGCCTATAGATATCACTCCTGTCACATAGGAGAGACAAATCCCATCTACATCACTTGCATCCCTCTGCATAATTTGTACATTGCCTATCCACAACCTTTATAGTCCTCTTATTACAGAAGACGTTTGATTGTATTAAAACAATAAACTCCTTATGTAGGAATCATAGTGACTTCAGGTCAAAGGACTACATATACCATTATGACATTGAGAATCATTTATGACATTCATGTAACGATCCATGCAACGTTCTCATGGTGGGTCTGTCCAGTACATCATTACTCTTAATGTGTACCCGTGTGAAGACTTGATATCATTTATATCCATGATCTGTGAGATCAGATCATCAGTACACTCACACACTAGTCTTAATGTATTTACATGTCCCCACGTAAATACTTGACTAGGGACATTTTAGGAATAACTCTCATATGACCTATTACTCCAAGGATAAATAAAGGTTGTTAAACTATTTAACAAAAAATGACTTATTCAAAATGATGCGAACCTATATAGGCTTTTAGTGTATATTTCCAACACCGCAGCCTATCATTATTATCATGTATCCAACCTTACGCCCTGGGCATAGTAAAACACCCAGAACTCATGTTACAGGACCATAGAAACCACCAATTTGAGTTAGGGTATCCTAGGTTTACCATAGACCATCCAACCATCAGGGGCCATACCAAGCCATTGGATTCCTGACCCAAGGATACCCCCAAAGATCCTCGCTATTGAGCCGCAACTCCAGAGTTCTCCAGTGTACCGTTCACTGTAGTGCAACTGGCCACAAACTCCAACATATCTCAACATTAATACAAACATACATGAATGTATATCATCATTCTCTTAACCTTTCTCATCACACTTAGTCACCGAGTAAGGTCCATGCGTCAATAGATTGTTGTTCTTTAAACCATATATTCACACTTTTTATCTCATTTCCAACACGTCCCCAAACTTTTTTCATAAAATACCAAAGTCATCAAGAGTAATCGAGAATCTACTTAAGTTCTCTTTTTCTTAAAACTTCTTAAATATATATCTATAAAATGTTTTTTTCCAAAAATATAAACTTTAAAGGATAAGTTAATATCTTCAAATTAAAAGATACCAAACCAAAATCATCTAACCATTGGAATTTTATACTAAAATTAGTAGTAATAGTAATAATAATAATAATAATACTAGATACTGCTCAAAATAGAAAATACATCAAAGTCACTGAGGCACAGTTTTTTTATTTCCAAACATCAATCTTTACGATTAAAGTCAACAATCATTACGCGCTCAAACATTCATATGTTTCCATATTCGAAGTACCATGCATATATTTATATCATTAAATCATTCATCAAAAATATTTCAGGGGTAATGGCATTAAGCTCATTCATCACATATCTCTTAAGGTTGCAACCTTGTTCACTACCATAATTCACATTCATATTCCATGGACCCTACCTGGGCTTTTGGCTCATCTTTCATCATCATCACTCATCAATTAACTCATTGTCCTACTTTCACAAAGTTCTCATGTTAGCCTCAATTCACAAGCCACCTTATTCATGCACTAAACCTCATCAAAATTTCATAAAACTAATAAGCAATACAGCACATATTCCTCTATTGATCTTCAATTAATTTCATCCATTCATCCTCTCCCTATACAATCAAGCCATCAAACAATTTAACACACACCCACCCATTATGGCCAACCAATATCAATGTAATACAACATAGTAAATTAACCTCTCACATATTCATTCTTATGTCAATCATTCACCAAAATACAAACATTCATGGTTAGTTGAGTATATGAATCCCATAAACAACAATCGCACCCATCACAACTCATTAATAAAAAATCACCACGCTAATGCAATCATTCCTCAATATTCAACATTACACGTTAGTTTATCCTTCACCCTAATATTTATTTAACTTATCCACTAGTTTCACTTATTTCTTTTAACTATTGCACGTTATCTCCAAATCATATCTTACTCAATTATGCCATCTTAAATATCAATAAGGTCATAACAAATCCTTTTTTTATTTCAACTTCAACATGGCTGAGCAGCTAGTCCTTATTAAATTATTAAATGTAAAATCTTACTTCCCAATATTAGATCGTGTACTAAGTTCCACCACTAGTGGAAAAATGACATTTCTCACCGGGCTTTTTACACCGATTGTAATGTGACCAGTGTAAAAAATGACACGGTGGCAATTTTGTAAATAAATTGTAACTTTACACCGGTCTGAATATTGGACCGGTGTGAAAATTATTATTTACACCGGTTATGATTTTGAACCGTTGAAAAATGAAAATCGGTCATCCTATAGGACCGGTACAAAACAAAGGAAAATTAGAAACCTTTTCAACTAACATCTCTCTCCCTCGAAACCCTCTTCTCTCTCGTCTTCTTCGACGGCCACTCTTCTCTGTCATCTTCCTTGATCTTTAGCGGTTACTTTGGCGAAATCTATTTAGGTTCCTCTCTCCCCCTTACTCTCATTCTTTTCTCTTCCCCTCTCTTCTCACCATTTCGTTTCTCTTCCAGGCGCTAATATTCAAAACAATGAAAAGGTCTCTATAAAGTTTGTAAGTTTCCTTCATCATTTCACGTTCTAATTAATTCTCTGTTCTGTGTATTACTTTCTGCTATCAATTAATTTCATTTCTAAGGGTTTTCATTTTTATTCTCTTTTTTTTGTTTCGGAAAGGTGGTTTCTCATTAAATTAGTTTTTTCTTTTCCTTTTGGGATAATGTGGAAGGGGTTGTCAAATTTGAGTTATGGTTATAGTTTTTTCTGCCATTCTTAATGTTGATTGATGTTGTGTGAATGCAAATATGTTTATGGGTTTTGATGAAAATGATAGGGATGATTATATAAGAAAGGAGTTTCTGTGTCCATTTTGTTCCGAGTATTTTGATATGAGTACTTTCATTTGCCTTCTACATTTTTACATAAGGTTTTTGATTTTGTTCATTCCTACATATTTGTCCCCCATTATTTCATATGGATACTATCAAATTTTGTATTTAGAGTATAATATTATGTATGATATTTGAATTAGAGAAATTCTGATTGTAGCATTTTTGTGTACAGGTTTGTCCAGTTTGTACATTGAGGGTAGGGGTTGATATGGTAGCGCCATAACCCTACAACATGGGAGTATATTCAAGATATCCTTTTTCTAAAGTTAAATTTGGTTGTAGCAATTCTTAAATGGTTAATCAGTACATATTTTTTTCACTTGATTTGATTCTAAGTTTATTGAGCCTTTATTGAGTCAATTTTTTAAGGTTGATTAGTACATATTTTTTGTTTAACTTTTAAAATAATAAAAGAAAATGAGTCTTTCTCTGTAGAGAGGCAACAAGCAAGGGACATATGGGAAAAGCTGAGCTTATATTCACTGAGGTAGCCTCCACAAAATTTGAAGTAAGTGTGCGTCTCTTTCTCTTTGTTTCACATGTGATGCCTTACACCTCTTCGTACTTTATAATCACACTTATTTGCTTTTACTTTTTACTAGGAAGAACAAAAAACATTATAGGATAACTGCTTCTTTTTAGTATAGTGCAGATTTTGTTCAATTATTTTCATGCAACAAGTTAATAAATCACCAATCGTGTAATTTTTCATTGAGAATGAATGTATTTCTTTTGATAGTAAAACTCATCTCTTAATTAAGATTGATGTTAAGAAATTCCTAAAGTTAATAATAAAGTTATACTAAGTGAAAAAGTGTTGCATTTTCAAGTGAATAGGAGCTTCTGTGTTGCATTTTCAAGTTGAAAATGCAGGAACTGTATGAAGCAGATCAAGGACATTGTAGTTTCATATGTTTATTTTGTTGACAGAGATTTCATACTCTGAAACCACATTGAACAGGTAGATGCCTTTATTAAGGTTTGATGCCTTATACTTGGCCTTTTAATAATGTATACTTTATCTGAACTTAATTCTTTAGAACAGCTGATATAGAATAGATTATAGACTATCATTGATTTTAACTATTTATTTTAAGAATTTGCATTTGGTAATCATCCTTTGTCATTAATTATTACTATTATTTGGGAATTTTATTCTACTTTGAGTTATCTCATTCTAGTTCAGAACATAAAAGCTGTCATAATTGAGCTAGTGGTAAGAGACATAAAAATTGTATTTCTGATGTTCAGGGAGTTTAGTTATTTGAATTTAAGTGACTTGATTCAAATTTTGTTTGCAGGTTTGTTACAGCTATGGAGTAATTAATCTCCCATTATATGACTCATTGGGTTTGTGCTTTTTCAATTGCTTGTAACAGCTAACTGCCCAACATTTTGTGGTTAGTTTCTAAGTTTTTATACTTTCATTGCCATTTGGATAGCTAAGAATGTTTGGATTATTACTCGCAGTTCTTGGCATATTTGCAATCATATTAGTTGGAAGCTTGCAAATTGCTGATGTTCTAGTGCGCCAACTCTTTGTAGGATTCTTAAGTTGTGCATTTCTCATTTCAATGTTTGTCTCTCCATTGTTTGTAATTGTAAGTGTGTTGTTTTCTTCATATCCATTTATAATTATATGAACTGTATTTGTTAATAAGTGAACTTACTTACATTACATGCTTATATTTCTCAGAAATTGGTCATTCAGACAAAGAGTGTTGAATTCATGCCATTTTGTCTCTTACTTTCCACCTTCCTAATGAGATATTTTTAATTGAATTCATGCCACCTGCACCCAGCTGACACTACACCCCCCTCTACTTCAGTTTTATTTTCATTTCATACTATAACTCTTTACTTGTTCAGTCTTAATTTTTTAAATTAAATTTAATGTCTGGGTTAAATATTGTTATATATTTTTTTATTCTATTGTTTTATAATATAATATAATAATAAATTAAATAATACCTATAACATTAAAGTTGATGATCTTTTTAAAAAAATTAGTAGCTTAAATATTTGATTCACATTATTCCAAAATAATTCAAAAGTTTTATTTAACAAGTTAAGAAATAATAAGACAACACGTAGTTCATCACGTATGGAAAATAATAAAGTTTCATAACATTTTGTTTTTACTTGGGTAGACTTTTTTTAAGTAATACACTTTATCAATTTTTAACATAGCTACATTACCAAATATCTAAACTCATGACAACAACTTAAACTTAATTAAATAGTATGACTTACTCTTGAATAACATAAGTTCTATAATCAACATTTAAAAATATATATAGTTACTAGCATTGTTATATAATTATTTAGTTTAAAATTATATACACTCTTTTAATTTTTTAAAACTTATTTTTTTTATTCTGATATTTTAAATTTAATTCTTTATGCTAAGTTAAAAAACTTTAACCCACCAGTTGTGAAGGATTTGAACAGTTTATAGTCCAGAGTGGTAGGTTTAAATCTTAATTTTATTGTAAAAAATGTTAAAAATTTCAATTAAAAAGTGTAATAATTTTAAACACTCTTTGTCTGAATGACCAATTTCTAATTAAGATTTCTAGTCCTTGCTATAGGCATGCTAATACTAGAATGTGCTTAGTTAATGAGATAGTTTTCCCACTGAATCAGTATATGGTTTTGATAAATTATTCATATTCCAAATAAGAAAAGCAATGATGATGTTGCATATTCTTTTGAGGGATCAGTGGGTCTGAGTTTATTTTTTGTTCATTCTCATCTCTTGTGTCTACATGTCACTACTAGGTAAGAAAATATGCTTTACATGAAATTAGTGGACAAAATCCTTGGTAGATAAGACCATGGTCACATTAATAATTTATAGGTATATCGTGATTACTGTAATAACAAACATATAATCTACCTTATCTATATATAATTATTCAGCCATGTCTGTATAGTTAGGATATAACTTAAATCAAGTCTTATATCTTTATATCCTTGTTATATCAAGTCTGTCATATATGTAGTTAGTTCAATTTTAGTCAATCTTCTTTTGATGATACCTTCTAATTAACAACAAAAATGCTATAACTACCATATGCATATATATCATGTACTTAATACTTATTATCGTTGTTTATAGAATAATTAATTCTTACATCAATATATGAAAGGCCTAGCTTAATCAGCAATATGTAAAAGACTGTATATAAGGCATAGTAACTTCAGGTTTATTGTTAGGATTTTGTTGAGGGAAGGGAATGTGGCAGCTATAGTTTGTGCTGTTTTAGGATACTTGGCCCTTGTTAGAAGGAATGGCTAAGAGAGTGTCGTTGTTGGTTGATTGATTGGTTTGGTTCTTGAAAGATTGGTAATATGGGGTTTGCAAGAATCATGTTCGTGAATTTTTATTTGGTAAAGTGTCTTAAACTCTTGTTTTAAGGGGGGTTAGAGTAGGAACTAAGGTTTACATAGTTGAAAGTTAGAACTTGAAAATGTTAATTACTTAGATTTGTAGATGCTTAACTGTTTCATGATATCAGGGAAAATACTAGTGCATACTCTTATTGATTCATTAATTTTACCACCTCCTATGATAATTCTATGAATGTGTTCCTGAATTTGTTGTTTTTGTTCTCAATTTGATGCAGTGATTTTCGAACATCAGCCTTCGTGAAGGAAGATGAGACAAGCCAAGTTTATCTATGTTGGTCGTAAATTCCAGGCTAAAGAACCAAGATTTGAAGCTATGAAGACCATGGAGTCACCAAGTATTAACTTAGGCCCCATAGCAAATGTTTAAACATGATATTGAAGCATTATAATATTAGTTATATACATGTGTTTCTTTAAGATTGTTACCTATTATTAGTGTTATTCTCTGGTATCTTTCTTTGTAATTGATGCCGTGTTATGCAAGTGTAATAAAAATCTAATATATAGTTTAAAAATAAAATATTAGCGATTTGATGGTAGTTTTTTGTTGCGATGGTTAAGTCTTCATGTACTTGTTTTATTGGAAAGTAACCAAGTTGGAGATTAAATTCAAAAATTGAAAGTGACCAGGATTGAAATAAGCAAAACAGAAAGTAAAAAAAACGTTTTACGCCGATTGTAGTAACCAACCGGTGTTAAAAGTCTACTTTTTTGTACCGGACGTTTCAAAAAGGACCGGTGTAAAATATCATATTTATATCGGTTAACAACAGGACCGGTGTAAAATATAATATTTACACTAGTTGTAACGAACAGGACCGGTGTAAATGTTATATTTTACACCGGTTGTAATCCAAAGGCCGGGTGTAAAATCTATTTTTCTCACCGGTCATAAAACCGGTGTAAAAAGTCCCTATTTTTCTCACCGGCTTCATCTACACCGGTCCTACAACAGGTGTAAAAAGCCAAAAAGGACCGGTGTAAAAAGTCTTTTTTCCACTAGTGCCTTAAGCTAATATATATTCATTTTAAATCAGTTTATTATTATTGTTTTCATTAACTCTTATTAGGTCCTTGAGATTTTAGTGTTTAATTATTTATTAGATCCTTATCAGAATAAGCTCTCTTTCTACTCATTTATATCAAACCTCCTTTTTTCTAGGTTTATTAACTAGTTGATTTATTATTTAAATAAAAGTTTCCTACACCTTTCTTAAATTTTAACACATAATTACTCTCATAAAAGATATTACTTAAAATGAATCTTTGTTAATCTACTTCCTTTACCCCCAAGCTCAATAAAACTTTCCTATGTTCGAGATTTATATAAGAATTTCTTAAAGGTGGATTTTTAATGCCATTTTTAGCACCTGCAACTTCTTTTTTTAACATCGTTGGTTCTAAATTTTCAACACCTGTTATTCAGGACTTTATAACACTTATTACTGATGGTTTTTTTAACACCTATCATTTACAACTCTTCAACATCACTTGAATTTCAATATTTTCGTTGCATTTTTAGACAACTAGGATCTCCAAATACTTATTTCAATTATTTCACAGCCACCAGAGCATATTTATTAATGATAATTCCGATTTCCTCTAAAACCACAACTCTTAACATTTACAAAATAAACTCAAATTTTTAAAACAAACATTTAGCTTACAAGAGCATGATTCACGGCCACTATGCCATGAATAACCAATTTCTATTAGTATCACTGAGTCTTGCAGGCATCATCACAAAATCACTGAATCATTTTCTCAATACTAAAAACTTCACGGCCGCACATACTAACACAAATCTTAAATAATTTTTATCATTCAAACATCACAAAATTCACACACACACACACACATATATATAGATATGTAATCATCAATCCCACCGAAACCATTATACCCTTAAGTCTTAAACTTTTCCATTTCAAGAATTAACATGCATGTACTTTATTATAACTAAAATATATCAAGAAATTAAATTCTACACATAACATGAATTTATCATCACCTCCACTGTAACACACATGCATCATCATCAAGCTTTATTCAACAAAATTGCTAATCACTATTTAATATTGTTGTAAGTAAATGGTCAAAGTTTAATGAACTCAAGACCCTCTCTTACCTTGAACAGCTGACGATTTTTAAAAGGGAGGAAAATAATGGTCTTCTTTTTGTTTCCAAGTGCTCAAAATGTTAGTTCAAAACTCCATGGAGGTAGGGTGGTGTTTCCTTAGGAAAGAGGAAGGCAAGGATCCCTCCTTTGCCATGACGAAGCTCTCACCCATTCTAGGAAAAATGATAGAGAGGGTTTCTAAATCACGTGCAATAATGGGATAAGGAAGATCATAACATGCATAGAGGTTTCAAGGGTTTCAAAAGCAAAAAGAAATGCCTTTTTGGTAGATGAGGGTTTCGACCAACAAAAAGGAAGGAGAATAGAAAGGAAGTTTCAAGCTTCTTACTTTTCAAATTGATGAGTCCAGCATGTCAAAGAGGAGAAGAATGAAACCATTTGGTGTCTTAGTGAAGTGAATTTAGAATGAAGAAGAAAAATGATGGATTTTGCAAAAGAAATTGCTAAAGGAATTCTTTTGGGATAAGGGAGAAAATCCATAGCAAAAGTAAAGATAGATAAAAATAAGACACAACTTGCTCTTTAAGTCTAATCTCCTGAAGTTTCTAGAGTGAACTTAGTCCAATTAGGCAAGGACACATGGCGTGAGGTGGCTGAAGTTGATTGGTCCACTTGGTCGGCGGAATGCTGATGTGGTGTGTTTTTAAGAGTAGAAACTTGCAAAAATTTTAAATTTATGATGTGACCAGAATTAGAGAAAACTCAAAACATAAAAGTTGTAGATCTTCATTTCCTCTTCAAAATAAGCTATAGCACGTGAAAAGTTGATATCAGGAGGGAGATATATGCCCTGATTACTGAAACTATTTTAATTAGCAATAAATAAGAGGTCAACTCATTTAGAAAGATTGCTGGGAAAATGTATAAGGAATTAGCTTTTGGACTCTTCATCAAAGTTGTAGATATACAACTTTGGAAACTAACGAAAAGGAATCATTCAATTTTAAGGTCATACGGAAGCGAAAAGCTAAAATTACTGAAGGAGGGTTAGGCTAAATCAGGAAACTTTGAATCAGTGCACTAATTGAAAAACTAGTATTGATTAAGTGAGAATTGGGTTTTGAGGCCAACACAAGATTTATAGGAAATTTCGATATAAAAAATTGAGAACAATAATCATTTGATTTTGATAATAGTAGAGAGAGATAGACTAAAAATACTAAATGGTGCGTTGAAGCAAAATGAATTATTGGCTTAAATTCTCAAATAAATTCCAGGGATCAAATCTTTTGGAATCGGACCTAGAGTCCTTCACGAGAAATGTTATACTTTTCAATACAAACAATTAGAAACAAGAATGACTCAATTTTGATACCGGACACAAAAGTTACAAGTAATTTACTAAAAAGTGTTCAGGAATTTCCAAAGATTCATTAGGCAAGACAGTATTTTGAAAACTGGTGTTAAATGGCTCAAAACTGGGTTTAGTGATCAACATAAGAGTTATAAATAATTTTAATATGAAAAATTAGAATGTAGAATCAAAATTTTTTGACATCAGGAAAAGGAGGTAGGCCACAAACAGTTTAGGTAGGTTTGGGACAGAACAAGTGCTTAATTCAAGAAAAAGGGTCGGAAGGATCACGGGTCTAACCAGCTCCTTAAAAATATCAAAAGCATACTGTAAAGGGTGTTTTTATGTTGAATAACAAGTTCCAGAGTACTCTCCTTATCTCAGGGCCTTCTAGTATTTTCTATCACTCATTTCGATTCTCGGTTGAATCTTCCGGTATGTATGCTTCCCAAAAGGCCCATTAAAATTTCTTTACTAAAATTTATGATTCTTATACCCATCAAGCTCATCCTCATATTACCTTTCACTTAATCACTATTTGTAATATACCTCATTTTTCTTCTAATCTCCCATCTTATTAATTATAAATTAATTATATCTCATTTTATAGATTAATTATTAATCAACACTCACCACTTTCATGAACAGGTCATACTTTATCATTCTCAAACCATACTATCTCAGATACTTGGACTTCTCTACCCTCAAAAAATTCATAAATACATCAGCTAAAGCCCATATTTACACCACAGGTCAATTAGCGTATCACTGGCCGCAGCCGCAAATAATCTACATCAATTAATCTTATTTCTTAACTCATCACTATTCGGACCTTTTCCAAAAACCCGAGATATTACATAACTCGACTTAAGGGGATCATGAAGTCTTAACTAGCAGTTTCATGTTTGGCTCATCAATACTATTATACGCATATCACGCACCACAACAGACATCAATCAACGTATTGCCATGAATGTATTCAAGTGTTCCATTATTTATTCTTCTTTTAGTATTATGAATGCAATGCATATGGCCTATAATCTCATCATTATAATCAACATAATCATCCCGCTTAGTCTGACATTGGGCACGATGTTTCCGTACTAGAGCAACAGGAGCCCACCAAGTCCTCCATAACACAGGGGTGATTAGAACACTCATGTCCTCAATAATAAGGATCCTTCACACCACCATTCATTAAAACACCTTTATTTTAACAAATAAATAAACCCGAAAACAGGGGAAATTTTTCCCAAAAATCAACCCAGCAACCGGGTAGAATTAAACAAATGTAAAGGAAGGCAAAAAAAACTGACCAGAAGCTCGGAAAACCGATCAGAACAAATGAAAAACATTCACAAGAAGGCAAGCAGAAAACACAGCGTGAACAAGCCATAAAACGTTCACTCGCTCAAGCGAGATCCGACTCCGCTTGAGCAAGGCAGCCCAACTCACTCGGGCGAGCACCCAATCGCTTAGGCGAAACCACTCAAAAGCCTTCCAACAACACACACTCGCTGGAGCAAATTATTCATTCGCTGAAGCGAGAAGTTACACTCGGCAATCCCATCACTCGGGGTTTGATTTAGTCCACTCGGTATTAGAGGGTTCCATTTACTCGGGAACAACCCCAACACTTGCCTCCCTCGGAAGCCCATAACTTAGTCACTAAATTTTTATCCGCAGAGGCCTCATAATAAACCACTCAGAAAGTAATAATAATCCCACTCGGTATCCAATAACTTCCCTCACTCTGGATATCACCCAATCAAAAGCCACTCGGCATATTCATCATTTCTCACTCGGAGAATACTCAAACCATCCTTCACTCAGAAGGGGCCCCGACAGTCAAGTTCCAAATCGGCTTTACTCTAACCCCAAACCACTCAGAATATTCACCAAGTAAGTCAGTCGGACTTATGTAATACTTAACCACTCGGGGAAAACCATTAAGTCAAGTCCCACTCGGACTCATTCCATACTTAGACACTCAAAATACACATTACCCTATTCACTCGGAATAGGTACCCATGTTCACTCGGAATACATGTATAACTTATACACTTAGAATATATTCATTCTAATCCATCATAACAACTCCTCACCACAAAGGTGACACACACGGATTCCCACTCGGGAATATACAAACTCATCCCCACTCGGGGTTTACCCATATTTCACTCGGTAATACTTAGGGCCATAATCACTCGGGAAAAGGGCCACATACTTAGCCTCACTCGGCTCGGCTCCCACAATAATGTTTCACTCGGAATTCTTTACCTTAACATTATTCTATCCAACATCATTTATATTCCAGTCGGTAAGAAGCATCAAATCAACATAAATCACTTATATATACATATACTCTGATTCACAAATCCGACTACCCATTCAGCAATACTCTTCAACTGATTCGTAATCATGTTATCATTGTATCATCTATATGTATATACATACTCTCGGATAATTCCTTAACAGTATTCATTCTAACCATCCTCATCAATTCTCAGCCAATACGATTACATGTTATCAATGCAAACCAAGAATATATATAAGTATATTCATGCACTCGGATTCCATATATACATATTTGTATTTATTATACAACATGGTATTACGAGCCAGCCAAGGCTTTAATACATTAAAACACACTCGGTACATTACATTATGTACACAGCCTTATCATAAACACCCAACACTCAGGTTTAAGGCCATCACATCATCCAATCCACCTGCACATACTGAAAAATGGTGTAGGCTTGAGCGAGGCTGCCCACTTTCCAATCTACCGACCCATATATATGTAACTATATACTCAGAATACTCATTAACTTAACATTATACATTTACCAATATTTACAGATCCATACAAGTGACACCATGACTATACTTCTCAAAGTCAATCTTTATAAATAAATTTGTTTAATTATCATTTTACATGAGAGTCGGCCAAGGCTACACTGACTAAGCATAATAAATGCAACACAAGCACTCAACAGTCGGAGTGCACCACACTCAGACTTGAGGCCCTATCATCATTTCTGAGTCCATCCTACACACACTGAAAAATGGTGTAGGGGGTGAGCATCTTAAATATTAAATGATAGATACTGACTCGGGTTGCCCACAGTTATGCAACAATATATATATATACATAATTATACATGACAATAATTAAGTCAGAACAACACTAATCAACCAGGACACACATAAGACCTTTACCGATCGGTCCACCAGTTGTCACTCGGCCATATACATATATCATTTCAATAACATTAACATAACAACAACTAATAACCTTATAATGCCAATGAATCAGAACACATATTCAACAATTTCCGATCAGAATCCAATAGTTCTCACTCGGCTATACACACATAACATTTCAATAATGTAACATTCCAATTTAAAACAAGTACCGGGTGAAACAAAACCATTAAAATAATAATATCAGAAGTGGAAAATTATTTATTAATTACCATTAACTTAATTAACAAATTAAGGGATGATTAAGTGTGTTTAACTATTGATTGTTGCTGATGGTGACTGGGTGACGTGAGCAGACTGCTGCTTCACGTTTTCCCACCCCACCTTTCCATTCCTTCGTGCATGCATATATGATTGGTCGATGGGTCTCTTTGCCATTCATTCCTTCAGTTTTCCCTCTGCGACTTCTCTCTTCTTCCTTCTTCTCTTCTTCTTCGTTCTTCTTCTTCTCCTTCCCTGCTCTCTGTTTCCATTTTCTGCCTTCGGAAGCCACGTTGACGGTATTGTAGGGGAGTCAGAGCTCCCTCATGATAGTGAAAGGCAATCGTCAAAGTGGAAGAAGAAACAGCCCCTGTTCCAGAGTCAATCGTGGAAGACGACAGTGTTCAAGAGGAGGCCGAACGAGTGGAAGTAACGAGCGAAGCAGCAAGGCAGAGGACCAACATCCAAGCGGAAGAGTCTCTCGGAGTTTCGTAGTTGGTAGAGGGAGTACCTTATATTTTAAATGCATGGGTTATGGACGGGTTCCGGGTGTTGATGATTGTTGTTTTTGTATTCTGTTTATGTGTGTGCCTGCATGAGGAGTGTGTAATACCTGGGTGCATGATGAATGAGAGCTGAGTGTTGCATGTCTAGTCCCGTCCTTGAAATGCATGCTGATAGCTTGAGAATGTCGAATGATTGCATGGAAAGGGAGTGCTGAATTGTTGATGATGATTACCGTGCGGTTTATGTGACATGTAAGTTGTTACGAATATAAAATACTGACTGCATGTGATTGAAGGTTGGTGTAGTGAATAGGGTAATATATCCCACTGATGCATGTATTGTCTGAGTCCTGATACTGCTGAGTACCGATTGCATGATATGCTTGTGTTGTTGGATTACTTCATTGAATCCTGATACTGCTTGACACCGACTGCATGGGACGCGTGTTGTTGTATCAATCTATTTGAGCTATGATATTGATTGCATGAGAAGCATGTGTGTAGGATTAATATATTGAGTTCTGAGAATGCTTATTACCGATTGCATGTGATGCATATATGTTTGAGTGAAAGATTGTGTATAAGAATGCTGTGTTGAGTGATGAATCCGCGTGTGGATGGGATGCGTTGTGCTGGGAGCACGTAGTGTGGGACACTACCATCGGTTAATTAAAAGTGTGGGACGCTGTGAAATCCTTCAAGTGGGACTCAAGGTAGCCTCTGAGTGGGACTCGGGCTGCCCGTGAACACCTCCGTTGACGCTGAGAGCGTTGGTTTCACTTTGTGGGCAAATGGTTGGGTACCTGTAAAACGGCCAAGCAGCTGGGAGCTGAATGGATAGCCGAGAGCTATGTATAAAAAGGCTGGGAGCCTACGTTGCAACGTCAAAAACCAATTACACATGAATGCGGAACCGAGTGAATTATTCCGTGTGCATTATTTGTTAATATTGATAGAAATCTGTTCTGTGAATAATTGTTAATGTCGTTGTATTGTTATATGCATATATCCGAGTGAGACTGATGGACTCTGATCGTGAAGTGTTGAATGTGTACGTTCTGGTTTACTTGGTATTGTGTTTATTTGATAGTAGCCGTTTACTTTATATTGCTGCATGAGTAAGGATAATCCGAGTCAGTATCTATCATTTAATATCTAAGATACTCACCCCTGCTGTGGCAACTTTTCAGTGAATGTCCCTCGAAATGAGGAGTGGAGGACGAGCTGAATGCCGAGTGAAGTACTGGTGCACTATGGAGATTATGCGTTTATGTATATGCTGTGTATATGTTTTGTTAAGCCTTGGTCGGCTCGTATTTCAGTCGTAGTCTCTTTATACTAGAACTTGAACCCTCTTGGGTAGAAGACAAGACCGCGTGCCTGTGCTTATTTATATCCCTTTCTGTATCCATCTTACCATGTCTTGTTCTATATTGCGTGAATGATCCGAGTAATATATATATACGCGTACTTGCCGAGCGTGTGAGGTTGGTATAACCATGGGTAGAAATAGGATTAAGAGTTGATAAGGGGAGTGAGACAGTGATTTATTCTGAGTGCCGAAAGGTTTAAGTATTTCTGAGTGAATGAGAATACGAAACACCGAGTGAGAACTGATCTAGATACTTTCCGAGTGATAATTGATAGGATCTTCCCGAGTGTAGGATAATTAACAATTTCCGAGTGAGAATCTGCCGAGTGAAGGTTTTCCAACCGAAAGGCGACACCTAAGGCTCTAAGTGGACTCCATTGTAGTCAATCGTTTGTAGTAAGGGAACCCGAGTGAGTCTTGACTTAGTAGGATGACTAGAGTGGGAAGAATTATGGTTACCGAGTGAAAATAAAAGTGAAATATCTCGAGTGACGAAAGGGGCGTGAAAGCTATTCCGAGTGAAAGGTCTTCATGGGTTCCGAGTGAGTGGTGATGGGAAACATTTCCAAGTTGTTCGTATACGTGTCCCGATTGAATGAAGTCGTAGAATACGTTATGTTTTCTGAATGGGGCTGGTGTGTTTAATGACCAATCCGAGTGAATAGGGAGTGGACCTTTCCGAGTGAACCAGGCGCTGAAATCCGGGTGCGGGAATGCCGAGTGGAGTGAGTGAGTGCCGAGTGTAGCCTTCGCTGAGTGAGTAGGGTCGCTGTGTGAACCGCCTGAACGTTTCCTTCCTTCGCTGTCAGCTCCTTGAGTTGGTTTCATTCCTCTTGCCTTCTTTTCCCTCATTTCCTTGTGCCCGATTATTCTGATTTTTATTGTGAAAAATTTTCTTTGTTTTATTTATTTATTTATTTATTTACTTATCAAAATTAGGGTGTTACAAATAACATTGATATATATATTCATAGAACAGATTTCAGTCAGCATCCACAGCATATGCACACAGAATAATTCACTCGGTTATATACATTCATCATCTCATTAACATCATCACATGCATAATCAAATTCCAATCAACATCAGCAGTACATATGCACAGATTAGTGCACTCGGTTCCACATTTGTGTGTAATCGGTTTTTGACGTTGAAACGTAGGCTCCTAGCCTTTTTATACATAGCTCTCAGCTATCAATTTAGCTCCCAGCTGCTTGGCCGTTTTACGGGTACCCAACCGTTTGCCCACAAGGTGACACCAACGCTCTCAGCGCCAACAGAGGTGTTCACAGGCAGCCCGAGTCCCACTCAAGGGCTACCTTGAGTCCCACTCAAGGATTTCACAGCGTCCCACGCTTTAATAACCGATGGTAGTGTCCCACACTACGTGCTCCCAACACAAATGCATCCCATGCGCCACACGCGAATTCATCACACAACACATAGTTCATATACACAGCAATACATGCATCTCATGTAATCTACATTATACATCATCAGAACTCAAACAGCACATGCATCTCATGCAATCGGTGCTAGGCATCAGCAGAACTCAACAACACATGCATCTCATGCAATCGGCACAGTACATCACCAGAACTCAAACAGCACATGCATCTCATGCAATCAGTATTACATAACATCAAATTCATCAAGTCAACACCTTCTCTCATGCAGTCAACACTTCAACTCAGAATAACATGCATGGCATATAAGTCACACGGCAATCATCAACAGTACCTTAGCATATTCTTTTCATGCAACCATTCAACACTCCTCAGAACTACTAACATGCAATCTATGGACGGAACTAAACATGCAACTCTTGGTTCATAAGCATCATGCATTCGGTATCACAGACTCCACATGCAAACAAATCACAGAAACAAATACAGAATCGGTAAGCTATTAGCACCCGGAACCCGTTCATAATCCATGCGTTTAAGATAGAAGGTACCCCCTACCTGGAATGAAACTTCCAGTCAGTCACCACGATACTCTGTTCTAGAGGAACACTGAGTCACTCAACTCACAGCTTGGAAGAACCAGAAGCATCCTCGAGCTAACAATGCTGACCAGTCATCCTTCAACCGTTTTCCCTAACCCACACAACCACTGGGCTCAGACGTTGGGTTCAGCACTCCGTATGGAGAACTCAAAGCTATTTCAACACCCACGAACAATCTGATTTTGCCAGCAAGGGAGGGTTCCTGATTCAGGGCATCTCAACGTCACTGAGTTGGATGGAGGAGAAGATGATGAGGAAGGAGACGAAGGAACAGCGAGGAAGGAAACGGGTTACATGCAGAGGGAAATGCACACTCTCACCTTCTCTGGCTCGTCGAGGAAGGAAGGAGGACTCCGATCCTCAGGCACCACTGTCGCGAGCTCACGGAACAGAGAACAGAAGAGAAAGAAGAAGATCGAAGAGTGAAGAAGAAGGAGAAAAGAAGAGAGAACGGAAGGGAGAGAAGTCTGAAGGGAAAAAAAGAATAATAAAGTGGCCCAGTAGCACATATATGCATACACGGAGAAGGGAAGAGTGGGGTGGGAAATCGTGCATAGCAGCAGCTCCCACACGCGTCACACACACATAGTTACAACTAATCAGCCTTTATTTCCTTAGTTAAATTAATTAAGTTAACTATAATTAATAAATAATTTCCCCACTTTGTAATTATTATTTTAGTGATTTATTTTTCATTTGGCAATTAATTATTAAATCGGGATGTTACAGTTCTCCCCCTCACAAAAGAATTTCGTCCTTGAAATTCAATCGGTGACTCACCTTAAATAAATAACTCAGAAAATCACTAACATACCACAATAAGCAATTACACATCTATGCATCACAAGTATTCATACATTGCTTAAATTCCAGTCGGTATAATTGGCTTCCAAAGCCATTTACCGACCGCTCCACCCGGAAAACCGAGACATCACTCTTAACACATTTCCACTCGGAAGTGTCACCATTGACTCGAAGTAACATTCCTTTCTTTCACTCAGACTTACCTTAACAAACAGATTAGAATACCACAGTCATGCTCCGACGGTAACTCTTCGCTTCTTAACGTTTCCGACTACTTTGCAATTTTCTAATCAACATAAATAAAACAACTCTTCATAGTCTTCATTGCATTCGAGATTCCATTTCCCACGTAGTTACCCCCATTCAACTCTTCCAGTTCACCCTAGCCATTGGCACTTTCCAGATCTTTGGCCGCTCGGCCTTACACTCTCAACACCGATCGGCGTATTTACACCATCGGGTTCCCCGACTCAACGAGTCACTCGGCACGACCATGAGCTCACACAAAGCATAGGCTTGACATTGGGTCACATTCTAGATGTTATTCAACCAGATGGGAAGAATCTAGTCAGTAAACAACATTACCGATTCCCTATAATACCCACTACCGACCAATTCATTTTGGATTAAGCTCTCGAATTTTCAAAATTCGACCACAAAATTTCTTTCTTAACCGAAATGAACACTCAAATGAGTTCCCATGTGCTTCAATTAGCACAATTCGCCTGGATTTACCTTGCACAGGCACCACACTCGGTTCTAACATCTCAGATTTCTAATCATTCCTTCGGTTATTTTCATGCCTATAACCCGAGAATATCACTCGGACTTCTCACTCAAAAATATTAATCAGGGTTTTAAAGGTAGTCCTTATCCGGAAATCTTTCCACTTGCAAAATTCACTAGTAATTCAAGCCTACCTCGAAACCAAACCTGAGTTCAAGCCCAGCAGTCCCAATCGCTGACCTGAGTACGATTTCACATAAATCCTTCTCTCAGATATCTACTCCCCTTGGAGACCCTTCGTGCGGAAACTTTCTATTTACCAAATTTCCACTCGGAATTCAGGCCTACTCTAAATATAAATCTGAGTTCAAACTCAGCAGCTCAACATCACCCGAACACAGCTATGAATAAGTTTACCGCTCGGTATCTACTCCCCCCTTGGGTAATTCACTTGAAAACTTACACACTCGAAGTTCCATTTCCCAACCAGAAGTACTTTTCTCCTGGAGAAAGATTCACTCGGCGAAACATCACACGGGTATTAGGGATTCTACACTCGATATCTCTTCACTCAACATCGTTCCACATGGTACCATTCCACTCGGAAATGGTACACTCCGAGACACTCCACCCGAAATTCACACGACTCGGATATTTCACTTTGATTTTGCCTAACACAGAAGTGTCATTCGGACACAGCTCTTTATTGATGACCAAAACAATGTTTCACTCAGAACATCATAATTTTCAATCAGCAATTCTTTCTCCCAGAAGGATTTCACTCGGAACTATCTCCACTTTCACACACTCGGAATATACTAATCTTTCCCGAGCAAATCCTTACCTTATGATTTATCTTGGCTCAAGATCCTGGTCCCTTTGTTAAACTTATAGTATCACTCGGTTAACCTTATAAAACTACAATTCCAGTGATAGGCTTGATCACCCATCTGTTTCAATAACTAATCATCATTTTAGTAGCCAATCTATACCCAACAGCCTCTAATCCTCTCGGAGGCAAACCCATCAAGGTTAAACAAACCCTCTATCCTCAATTTGGTACATAATCACTTATTTATTCACTTAATACGACTCTCATCTCCACTTAAAGCAGTCCGATAGATGCACCATCACCATAAGCAGCTACAACCTCACTTGCCTGACTTATGAATTGCTGCATCCGACTTATAGGATGACGTCTCATTCCTATAGGGTTACAACAATTACATAGTCACTGCAACATGTACGCTGCCACAATACCCATGGTATGAAGAGTCATCTCAGAACAGCATGCCTCACACTGACCAGACTCACTCAACTAATACTAATTCACACAGAAATTAATGGCAATTCACGCACACATATTGTAAGCAATACATCTACATCAACATCATCATTATGCACCACATAGGGTACATCACGCAACAACAATCATGAAAATTATTTATCACTTCAGTAAAACAGTAAGATGGCAATACAATAATCGGCTTCTAGCCAACACCGAGTAAATATTTCCTCTAAATCTTATTCTTCACAAAACCATGGCTCGGATTAAATTCTCAATTCTCAGCTATATAATAACATCACTCACTCGGGTTCATGCAATTCAATCAGAATTAAGTAATTCACAATCACATATGCTGTCATAACACGCCATGGACTCGGCAACAACACTAATATACATACAGACACTCAGTCGGATTTCATACCAATTATTCATGGCTATATTATTGTTCACTACAGCATGCACCATAACTATAACATCATATTGCACTTGGTAATAACATCGATATATATGTACTCATCCAATCGGATTTACCCAAATCAATTCCAAACCATATTAAGGATTTCATTCACAATATCATATCCACATATTCATATAATTCACACTGAGCTCATTGACCATCATAAGTGTGTACACAGACATCCGATCGGAAATTGCACCATAACATACATTCTCAATTATAACATCACATCACACTTGGCAACAACATCAATACATGCACATTCATTCAGTCAGAACTCACTCATACAACATCATCAAGTCAGAATCTACTTAATTCATTCAAATCCATGCAAATCATGTTAGTCTCAATAATAATGCTCTTACGCACATGCATGCGGATCTGACTCAAACAGTGATTTCATCTCATGTATGCAATTCTAATGCAATTTCATACAAGCATCCAAGTTTATAGGTGCATCTCACACAGCCATTAATAGATCACGACCGTTTCAACACGACATATAGATTCACTCGGAATTTCACAGTTTCATCACAACATCACAGGCGTTTGTCATAGTGACTCACAACAAGCAAAACAGGGTAACAATACTACAGCACATCCTCTCGGCACTTTTAATGAAGTCAGCATGCATTTCAACATAACATCCGAATGGAAATCAACAAATCGACTCACATATCATGCATTCGGAAATCATCATGGTATTCTCATTCATATAGATTTGAACATGAAATTTCAAACAGAACTCAGAGAATCATCCCTTTTTAACTCACACACTCGGCAATAATGGTAATATTCTCATTTACAAGCGTTCAGTCAGCATTCGCAGAAATATTAACATGCACTTATGGACGGAGTCGCACGACACTAACAGTTTACAAATACCACAAATTCGGGAGTTACATGCATTATTACTTAATCACAACACAGCTACCAACACATTTCACACATAACACATCACACAATAATCTTTCAAGCCTCAATGAATTATTACACAATTACTTTACTCGACTCAACAACTCTCAAGGTTAATAAATTATTAGACTTAGAATTCCTAAGGGGTCACTACACCTATTGGTCCAGCATCTAGTCCATCACTCACTTGGTTTCTTCAATCGCTACCGTGACACAATCCCAATCTTAACATATACCCGATCTCACCTTTACTCACCTATCACACACCCAGATTTTCAACTTAGGAACTACAACACATCTCTTATACCACAAATCATATACATCATGTACCATTCATTCATCACACGTTCAAATTCCTCAACAAAGCACAAGCATACAACCACACTATTCATAGTCAAACATATATCAAATCCAATAGAAGATCATAAGCATATATCATCACACAAGTCATGATTGAACATGTATCAACATTTAATAGAATATCATTGTAACATCCTGATTTCTAACTTAATTACCGATTGAAGTTAAGCTATTAATTAAAGGTTAATTACAGAATTAGGATTAATGGTTAATTAGAGTAATTACTGATTTGGGTAGAAATAATTGAATAAATAATAATAATAGTGCCAGGCGAAAGGACGCATGTGTCCTTAGGAGTATAAGACAACTTCAGCTCTCTCTTTCTCTCATTATTCACGCTGGCAGCTCTCCTTGTGCGTGTATATGGTCTCTCTTTCCCTGTTTCTCTTCTTCTTCACTCTCATTCACGTCGCCACTCGAACAGTGAGAGAGTCGAGAGCTCCTGGAGGAACATCAACACAGCTCTGACTCCACTCCCTGTTCTCTCCTTCCTCCCTATTGCCTTCTTCCTCTCCTTCTTCTTCTACCTGGAGCTGTGGTATTCCAGTTGGAAGGCTATGCTGGAAGTGCTTTGGAGCTGTGGAGGAGACGGACCCGTTAGAGGAAAGGAGCAACTCTGGCCCAGGATCAACGCTGAACTCGAAGGCTGTTGGAGGAGTAACGGAGGGACGATCGGTCAGCACTGCAACTTGAAGAGTCTCTGAACCCTGACAGCAGGTAGGGGACGCTTTGCATGTCAAGCGTATGGTTTATGACCGGGTCCCTGGTGCTTGCTTTAATGTAATATGTGTGTGAAATGTGTAGATCGATGTGTGGTGATTGACTGATTGTGCATGCAACTTCCAAATTGGGACATCTGTGAAAGGTTGAGGGTTGTGTGACCTCTTCTTTGAGTGCCTGTTAATACTTCTGTGATGCACGTTGTTGAAATCTGAGTTTGCTGAGTGAATGTGTGTGTGTTACCATTATCCCCAAATGCATGAGATGTGAATTGATGCGTGATTTTCATTTTGAATGCCGTGTGGAAAGGTATGCTGACTCTGTAAAAATGTTGAGCGGATGTACTGTAATGTGGTTCCCTATGCTTGCTGTTATAAGTTATTATGATAGAGGCATGTGATTGTTGTAATGGAATGTGGGATTCCGAATGAATCTGATTGCTGTGTGGGGGATCGGTTGTGACCCATTGATGGCTGTGTGAGACGCGTCTGGTAAGCTTGGATGTTGTTGTGGATTTGTATGAGATTGCATATGTGGGATGATTCCCAGATTCCCGACCAGTTCCATGAGGACGGGGGGTCATAAAGGCATCTAGAGTCATGTAAAACGAGTTCCAGTCAGATTCCTGGTTAGATCCATGAGGACCCGTGGTAGCCGATGGAGCTAGAGCTGGGTCTCGAGACATCACGGGGTGACCGGTGCCACACAGAAAGGGCTAGTGGATGAGGGACTGGGAAGGAATCTGCACTGAACTCACTGTTTAAGTCAGATCCGCATGCATGAGTCTATGAGCATTGTTAGTGAGATTAGTGTGAATTGCATGGATTAAATGAATTGAGTGAACTCCGACTAGACGATGTAGTATGAGCGAATTCCGACTGAATGAATGTACGGGTATTGATACCGATGCTGAGTGCAGTGTGATGCTATGATTGAGAATATATGTTATTGTACAACTTCCGATTGAATGATGTGGTCTGACCCTTAAATTAATTGGCAATATATATATCGTTATGGATTGAACCCGGTAAATTATATAATTGAGAATGGAGGTAAAGTCCGAGTCAATAGCCGTCACCTTATATGCAAAAGCTCACCCCTACACCATTTTTCAGTGTGTGCAGGTTGGACTCTGAAGTGATGATAAGGTCTCAGGTCCGAGTGGGGTGCACTCCGACCGTAAAGTGCTTATTTTTGTAATTTGTCATGTTTCGTCAGTTGTAGCCTTGGTCGGCTCATAATATCAGTGTGGTGTAATGAATACGAATATATATATATATATATAAGAAATTTACGCTATTGTGACCCGAGTGCTTGTTTTTATACGTATATAGTTCACATTGATAGCAGGTGCTGAGGAATGAATAATGTTAAGGTATTGGGTATTCCGAGTGTATAATTATGTACGTACCTATACATTATATACGGGTGGTTTGTGTTTGGGTAGACTGAGGGGTGTGGATGGTTAGAATATTGCTCAGTTAATGATTTCCGAGTAAAAGTAATTGGGGAGTCAACTCCGAATGGGGCTGCAAATGGCTATGCCTTCATGTTCGAATGATGATACTTCAATGGACTCTGAGTAAAATACTTAGATGAACCTATACTGAGTGAGATCTAATAAGAGAATTTCCGAGTGATAATGAGAGCGGTCATTACCGAGTGAAAATATAAGTAAAACCTGAGTGAGGAGGAGTTCGTATTTCCGAGTGAAACCCCTGAGCAATTCTCTCCTGGGAGAGGAGTTAGTGTAGTGGTTTAGAATGGAATGGGTTCTAAGTGTGAAACATTGATAATCCGAGTGAAGAATGTATATCACGGGAGAGAAGGAATTCTGGAATCCGAGTGGGACAGCTCCCAGTATCCGAGTAGAGTATAGGTGTGGCCGTATGGATGAATCTGAGAGGCTAAGTTATGAAATACCGAATGGACTTAGGAAAGACCTCCGAGTGGACTTAGTCGTTTACCGAGTGCATGGATGTTCGAATGTCGAGTGATGAAAGTGCCGTGTGAGGCTTCTCGCTTTAGCGAATGAGGGATCCGCTCCAGCGAAGGTGTACTGCTGGAAGGATTTTGTCGTGGCATCGTCCAAGCGAATGGTACTTCGCCCGAAGAGTGGGCTGCCTCGCCCAAGCGACGTGGAGTCTCGTGTGAGCGAGTGCGTGTGCAATGCTGAAGGGCTCGCTCAGGGGGGGTTATCTCTTCCGCTGTACTCGGTTTTATCAATTCAGGCAGGTTATGCACGGTTTGTTAACCTTAAAATTTGGAATTTTTTTTCCCTTGTTGATTTTATTTATTCAATTAAAAATTAGGATGTTACATTTTGGTATCAGAGCAGACCGAAAGGTCCAAGGCCAAGGTATGCTTACCGAGTGTAAGCGGTTGTATGTAGTATGACCGAGTGGTCATCATTATTATGATATTGATTTGTGAATAGGAGGTCATTTCCCTCCTGGTCCGATTGATTGTATGCCCTGACTTAATCGGTATTGTATGTGTTTGATGATTTGGTATATGAATGGTGTGGTTGTATGCCTGTGCCTTGTTGAGGAATTTGAACGTGTGATGAATGAATAGTATATGATTTGAGATACAAGAAATGTGTTAGCCTTAGTTCCTTTTACTTGAACCTGAACCCTTGGAGTAGAAGACATGAATTAGTGCCTGTAATTAATTACACCCTTCATGTTGCGTGAACTCCTATACTGTGCATGAAGATCCGAGCAATATACGTATGCGTATTTATTATGTGCGAGAGATTAGTTTAACTATAAGTCGAAAATGGAGACGAGTGTTGACGTGGGAAGAGAGTTAGTGACTCCCTCCGAGTGAAAGGAAACCTAGGTAATCCCGAGTGAATGAGACAGTGTGATGCTGAGCAAGAGTTTACCGATCAGAAGATGACACCTACGACTCTGAGTGGATCCATTATAATAAATCATTAAGTAGATAGAAAATCCGAGCAAGTCTTGACTTAGTGGGAAAACCAGAGTAGGAGAGATTATAGTTGCTGAGTAAGAATGAGTGAAGAGGACGGGTGACACCGAGTGGGAATCGATCCGGATACCCTTCGAGTGATAACTGTTGAGGTTTCCCGAGTGAAGAGTGACTAAATAATTCAGAGTGAGGAGTCCCTTTTAAATCCAGGTGAAAGGAATGTGTGCACACTGTAATGGCTGTTGAGCTCAATATGAATTACATGAATATGTGGAATGTTATTTAGGATAACATGATTGAATGGAATCCGATTAAATGAATGTATGTATGTATGTTAATGTTGTGGCTGTAATGCATGCTATGGTGAATGATATGAATTGTATGGCCAAATGTGAATTTGATATTCCGATTGGATGATTGAATATATGTGTGTTGATGCTATCGCTAAGTGCAAGGTGAGCCTATGGCTGTGATTATATGGGATTGTAAATAATGTAAGTGATATAGCCGAGAGCTGGCTGGATAGATTCTGATTGAATGATAGCGTGTATGTATTGAATGTTGGTACACACGTATACATATATATGTGTATATGATACTGTATGGTTTATGGTGGATAAGATCTAAGGAAGAAGCAATTACACGGTAATGGTCGGAAACCGACTGTTATTACACCATTTTGGGGTGATAGTAACTGCTACTTGACGATTGTCATCAGGAGAGTTGCGCTAACTTATGAGTAATGAAGAGGTGTATGATTTTTTTTTGTACAAGTCAGAAGCCTGTAGCCATTATACTGTTTTACCGTAGGGGTAAATTATATTACATGATTGTTGCTGTGCGACGTGCCCTACGTGATGCATCATGATAATGTTGATGAGAATATGTGCTTATATATATGCATGTGAATTACCATTAATTCTTGTGAGTAAGTATTAGCTGAGTGAGTTGATCGGTGCGTGTGAGAACGTTGTTAGGGAGACTAACATGGGTTGCATGGATTTGAATGATTTGAATAAACCCCGACTAGATGATGATGTATAAGTGAATTCCAACTGAATGAATATGTATGTACCGATACTGTTGCCGAGTGTAATGTGGTGTCATAATTGAGAATGTACGTTATTGTGCAACTCTCGATTGGATATGATGTTATGAATGAAATCCTTAATGTAGTTGAGAATTGATTTAAGTAAATTCGCTTGGATGAGCACACATATATATATATATATTGATGCTATTGTTGAGTGTAAGGTGTGGTTATGGTTATGGTGCATGCTGTAGTGAACAATAATATAGCCGTGAATAATTGTTATAAAATCCGACTGAGTGGTTGTATGTGTATTAGTGTCGTTGCCGAGTCTATGGTGTGTTATGACAACATATGTGAATGTGAATTACTTAATCCTGATTGAATTGCATGAAGCTGAATGAGTGATGCCATTATATAACTAAGAACTGAGAATTTAGTCCGAGCCATGGTTTGTGAGGAATAAGATTTAGAGGAAATATTTACTCGGTGCTGGCTAGAAGCCGATTGTTGTATTGCCTTAATTCTGTTTTACAGAGGTGATAAATGATTTTCATGATTATTGATGTGTGATGTACCCTATGTGTTGCATGATGTTGATATAGGTGTATTATTTATGTGTGTGAACTGCCATTAACCATCGTGTGAATTAGTATTAGTTGGGTGAAGTCTGGTCCGTGTGAGGCATGCTGCTCTGAGATGACTCTTCCTACCATAGGTAATGTGGCAGCGTACACGTTGTAGTGACCATGTGATTGTTGTAACCCTATAGGAATGAGACGTCATCCTATAAGTTGGATGCAGCAATTCATGAGTCGGGCAGGTGAAGCTATAACTGCTTATGGTGATGGTGAGTCTTTCAGACGATTTCGAGTGATGATGAGAGTTATCTTAGATGAGTGTTATGTGATTGTGTACCAAAATGAAGGTAGAGGGTTTGTTGACTTTGACGTGTCTGCTTCCGAGAGGATTAGAGGTTGCTGGGTATGGATTGGCTACTAAAAGGATGATTGGTAATGGAATATGAAGGGTGATCAACTGTCACTGAAGTTGGAGTTTTTGAAAAGTTAACCGAGTGATACTGTAAGCCTAATGAGGAAACCAGGATGGGAGCCAAACTAAATTGTAAGGTTAGGAATTGCTCGGGAAAGGTTAGTAAATTCCGAGTGGTCTTCCAGGAGAAAAGTACTTCTCGTCGGAAATTGGAACTTCGAGTGTGCAAGTTTTTGAGTGAATTACCTAAGGGAGAGAAAATACCGAGCGGTAAACTTATTCATAGCTGTGTTCGGGTGATGTGAAGCTGCTGAATTGAACTCAGATTTATATTTGGAGTAAGCCTGGATTCCGAGTGTAAATTTGGTAAATAGGAAGTCTCCGAGTGAAGGACCTCCAAGAGGAGTAGATATCCAAGAGAAGGATTTATTTGAAATTGTACTCAGGTCAGGGGTTAGGACTGCTGGGCTTGGACTCAGGTTGGTTTCGCGGAAGGCTTGAATTATGAGTAAATTCTGCAAGTGGAAGGATTCCCGGATGAGAACTGTCCTTAAAACCCCGACTGAAATTTTCGAGTGAGAGGGCCGAGTGACATTCGTAGGTTATAGGCATGCAGTTAGCCAAAGGAATGGTTAAGAAGCTGAGATGTATGGACCGAGTGTGGTACCTGTACGAGGCAAATCCAGACAAGTGTGCTAATTGAAGCTTATGGGAACTCGTTGAGTGTTCATTTTGGTTAAGAAAGGAATCTCGTGGCTGAAAATTTGGAAATCTGAGAGTTAAATCCGAAATGAATCGGTCAGTAGTGGGTATCCTAGGGAATCGATAATGTAGTTTACCGACTGGATTCTTCCCAAATGGTCGAATAACGTCTAGAATGTGTCCCATGTGACCCAATGTCAAGCCTATGTTTTTTGTGAGCGCATGGTCGTGCCGAGTGACATATTGAGTCGGGAGACCCGATGGTGTGAATACGCCGATCGGTGTTGAGAATGTAAGGCCAAGCGGCCAAAGAACTGGGAAAGTGCCAATGGCTAGGGTGAACTGACAGAGCTGAATGAGGGTAACTACGTGGGAAATGGAGTCCCGAATGTAATGAAGGCTATAAAGAGTTATTTTATGCTGATTAGAAATTACGAAGCAGTCGAAAACGTGGATGGACGAAGAGTTTCAGTCGGAACATGGCTATGGTATTCTGATCTGTTTGTTGAGGTAAGTCTGAGTGAAAGAAAGGAATGTTATTCCGAGTCAATGGTGCCACTTCCGAGTGGAAATGTGTTAAGCATAATGTCCCGGTTTTCCGGGTGGAGCGATCGGTGAATTGCTTTGGAGGCCAATTGTGCCGACTGGGATTTAAGCAATGGATGAATACTTAAGCAACATAGATGTGTAACTGCTTATTGTGGTATGTAAGTGATTTTCGAGTGGTTTATTAAGGCTAAGCATGTGTTTGAATTTCGAGGACGAAATTCTTTTGAGAGGGGGAGAACTGTAACATCCCGATTTCTAACTTAATTACCGATTGAAGTTAAGCTATTAATTAAAGGTTAATTACAAAATTAGGATTAATGGTTAATTAGAGTAATTACTGATTTGGGTAGAAATAAGTGAATAAATAATAATAATAGTGCCAGGCGAAAGGACGCATGTGTCCCTAGGAGTATAAGACAACTTCAGCTCTCTCTTTCTCTCATTATTCACGCTGGCAGCTCTCCTTATGCGTGTATATGGTCTCTCCTTCCCTGTTTCTCTTCTTCTTCACTCTCATTCACGTTGCCACTCGAACAGTGAGAGAGTCGAGAGCTCCTGGAGTAACATCAACACAGCTCTGACTCCACTCCCTGTTCTCTCCTTCCTCCTTATTGCCTTCTTCCTCTCCTTCTTCTTCTACCTGGAGCTGTGGTATTCCAGTTGGAAGGTTGCGCTGGAAGTGCTTTGGAGCTGTGGAGGAGACGGACTCATTAGAGGAAAGGAGCAACTCTGGCCCAGGATCAACGCTGAACTCAAAGGCTGTTGGAGGAGTAACGGAGGGACGATCGGTCAGCACTGCAACTTGAAGAGTCTCTGAACCCCGACAGCAGGTAGGGGGCGCTTTGCATGTCAAGCGTATGGTTTATGACCGGGTCCCTGGTGCTTGCTTTAATGTAATATATGTGTGAAATGTGTAGATCGATGTGTGGTGATTGACTGATTGTGCATGCAACTTCCGAATTGGGACATCTGTGAAAGGTTAAGGGTTGTGTGACCTCGTCTTTGAGTGCCTGTTAATACTTCTGTGATGCATGTTGTTGAAATCTGAGTTTGCTGAGTGAATGTGTGTGTGTTACCATTATCCCCAAATGCATGAGATGTGAATTGATGCGTGATTTCCATTTTGAATGTCGTGTGGAAAGGTATGCTGACTCTGTAAAAATGTTGAGTGGATGTACTGTAATGTGGTTCCCTAAGCTTGCTGTTATGAGTTATTATGATAGAGGCATGTGATTGTTGTAATGGAATGTGGGATTCCGAATGAATCTGATTGCTGTGTGGGGGATCGGTTGTGACCCATTGATGGTTGTGTGAGACGCGTCTGGTAAGCTTGGATGTTGTTGTGGATTTGCATGAGATTGCATATGTGGGATGATTCCTAGATTCCCGACTAGTTCCATGAGGACGGGGGGTCGAAAAGGCATCTAGAGTCATGTAAAACGAGTTCCAGTCAGATTCCTGGTTAGATCCATGAGGACCCGTGGTAGTCGATGGAGCTAGAGCTGGGTCTCGAGACGTCACGGGGTGACCGGTGCCACACGGAAAGGGCTAGTGGACGAGGGACCGGGAAGGAATCTGCATTGAACTCACTGTTTAAGTCGGATCCGCATGCATGAGTCTATGAGCATTGTTAGTGAGATTAGTGTGAATTGCATGGATTAAATGAATTGAGTGAATTCCGACTAGACGATGTAGTATGAGCGAATTCCGACTGAACGAATGTACGGGTATTGATACCGATGCTGAGTGCAGTGTGATGCTATGATTGAGAATATATGTTATTGTACAACTTCCGCTTGAATGATGTGGTCTGACCCTTAAATTAATTGGCAATATATATATCGTTATGGATTGAACCCGGTAAATTATATAATTGAGAATGGAGGTAAAGTCCGAGTCAATAGCCGTCACCTTATATGCAAAAGCTCACCCCTACACCATTTTTCAGTGTGTGTAGGTTGAACTCTGAAGTGATGATAAGGTCTCAGGTCCGAGTGGGGTGCACTCCGACCGTAGAGTGCTTATTTTTGTAATTTGTCATGTTTCGTCAGTTGTAGCCTTGGTCGGCTCATAATATCAGTGTGGTGTAATGAATACGAATATATATATATATAAGAAATTTACGCTATTGTGACCCGAGTGCTTGTTTTTATACGTATATAGTTCACATTGATAGCAGGTACTGAGGAATGAATAATGTTAAGGTATTGGGTATTCCGAGTGTATAATTATGTACGTACCTATACGTTGTATACGGGTGGTTTGTGTCTGGGTAGACTGAGGGGTGTGGATGGTTAGAATATTGCGCAGTTAATGATTTCCGAGTAGAAGTAATTGGGGAGTCAACTCCGAGTGGGGCTGCAAATGGCTATGCCTTCATGTTCGAATGATGATACTTCAATGGACTCTGAGTAAAATACTTGGATGAACCTATACTGAGTGAGATCTAATGAGAGAATTTCCGAGTGATAATAAGAGCGGTCATTACCGAGTGAAAATATAAGTAAAACCCGAGTGAGGAGGAGTTCGTATTTCCGAGTGAAACCCCTGAGCAATTCTCTCCTGGGAGAGGAGTTAGTGTAGTGGTTTAGAATGGAATGGGTTCTAAGTGTGAAACATTGATAATCCGAGTGAAGAATGTATATTCCGGGTGAGAAGGAATTCTGGAATCCGAGTGGGACAGCTCCCAGTATCCGAGTAGAGTATAGGTATGGCCGTATGGATGAATCTGAGAGGCTAAGTTATGAAATACCGAATGGACTTAGGAAAGACCTCCGAGTGGACTTAGTCATTTACCGAGTGCATGGATGTTCGAATGCCGAGTGATGAAAGTGCCGTGTGAGGCTTCTCGCTTTAGCGAATGAGGGATCCGCTCCAGCGAAGGTGTACTGCTGGAAGGATTTTGTCGTGGCATCGTCCAAGCGAATGGTACTTCGCCCGAACGAGTGGGCTGCCTCGCCCAAGCGACATGGAGTCTCGTGTGAGCGAGTGCGTGTGCAATGCTGAAGGGCTCGCTCAGGGGGGGTTATCTCTTCCGCTGTACTCGGTTTTATCAAGTCAGGCAGGTTATGCACGGTTTGTTAACCTTAAAATTTGGAATTTTTTTTCCCTTGTTGATTTTATTTATTCAATTAAAAATTAGGATGTTACAATCATAAGCAATTATGACAATCTGGCATAATGCACTCAACCGCCCACTAACAGTGGTCTGCTCTGATACCAAAATATAACACCCTTAAATTAATGAATAAATAAACCCAAAAAAACTCCGGAAATTTTTCCAAATAAAACCAAGAATAACCGGGTACAAAGAAATACGGGCATGGAAGGCAGGAGAAGAACAAAACCGATCGGAACAGGCATACAGCGGAAGTCACAGAAGCGTTCAAGCGAAAGCTAACATAACGTACACTCGCCCAAGCGAGAACCAGTACGCTTGAGCGAGGCTGCCCACTTTCCAATCTACCGACCCATATATATGTAACTATATACTCGGAATACTCATTAACTTAACATTATACATTTACCAATATTTACAGATCCATACAAGTGACACTATAACTATACTTCTCAAAGTCAATCTTTATAAATAAATTTGTTTAATTATCATTTTACATGAGAGCCGGCCAAGGCTACATTGACTAAGCGTAATAAATACAACACAAGCACTCAACAGTCGGAGTGCACCACACTCAGACTTGAGGCCCTATCATCATTTCCGAGTCCGTCCTGTACACACTGAAAAATGGTGTAGGGGGTGAGCATCTTAAATATTAAATGATAGATACTGACTCGGGTTGACCCACAGTTATGCAACAATATATATATACATAATTATACATGACAATAATTAAGTTAGAACAACACTAATCAACCAGGACACACATAAGACCTTTACCGATCGGAACCCACCAGTTGTCACTTGGCCTTATACACATATCATTCAATAACATTAACATAACAACAACTAATAACCTTATAATGCCAATGAATCAAAACGCACATATTCAACAATTTCCGATCAGAATCCAAGAGTTCTCACTCGGCTATACACACATAACATTTCAATAACATTGATATATATATTCATAGAATAGATTTCAGTCAGCATCTACAGCATATGCACACAGAATAATTCACTCAGTTATATACATTCATCATCTCATTAACATCATCACATGCATAATCAAATGCCAATCAACATCAGCAGTACATATGTACAGATTATTGCACTCGGTTCCGTATTTGTGTGTAATCGGTTTTTGACGTTGCAACGTAGGCTCCCAGCCTTTTTATACATAGCTCTCAGCTATCAATTTAGCTCCCAGCTGCTTGGCCGTTTTACGGGTACCGAACCGTTTGCCCACAAGGTGACACCAACGCTCTCAGCGCCAACGGAGGTGTTCACAGGCAGCCCGAGTCCCACTCAAGGGCTACCTTGAGTCCTACTCAAGGATTTCATAGCGTCCCACGCTTTAATAATCGATGGTAGTGTCCCACACTACGTGCTCCCAGCACAAACGCATCCCATGCGCCACACGCGGATTCATCACACAACACAGAGTTCATATACACAGCAATACATGCATCTCATGCAATCTGCATCATACATCATCAGAACTCAAACAGCACATGCATCTTATGCAATCGGTGCTAGGCATCAGCAGAACTCAACAACACATGCATCTCATGCAATCGGCATAGCACATCACCAGAACTCAAACAGTACATGCATCTTATGCAATCGGTATTACATAACATCAAATTCATCAAGTCAACACCTTCTCTCATACAGTCAGCACTTCAACTCAGAATAACATGCATGGCATATAAGTCACACGGCAATCATCAACAGTACCTTAGCATATTCTTTTCATGCAACCATTCAACACTCCTCAGAACTACTAACATGCAATCTATGGACGGAACTAAACATGCAACTCTTGGTTCATAAGCATCATGCATTCGGTATCACAGACTCCACATGCAAACAAATCATAGAATCAAATACAGAATCGGTAAGCTATTAGTACCTAGAACCTGTTCATAATCCATGCGTTTAAGATAGAAGGTACCCCCCTACCTGGAATGAAGCTTCCAGTTGGTCAGCACGATACTCTATTCTAGAGGAACACTGAGTCACTCAACTCACAGCTTGGAAGAACCAGAAGCATCCTCGAGCTAACAATGCTGACCAGTCATCCTTCAACCCTTTCCCCCAACCCACACAACCACTGGGCTCAGACGTTAGGTTCAGTACTCTGCATGGAGAACTCAAAGCTATTTTAACACCCACGAACAATCTGATTTTGCCAGCAAGGGAGGGTTCCTGATTCAGGGCATCTCAACGACACTGAGTTGGGTGGAGGAGAAGATAACGAGGAAGGAGACGAAGGAACAGCGAGGAAGGAAGCGGGTTGCATGCAGAGGGAAATGCACACTCTCACCTTCTCTGGCTCGTCGAGGAAGGAAAGAGGACTCTGATCCTCAGGTACCACTATCGCGAGCTCACGAAACAGAGAACAGAGGAGAAAGAAGAAGATCGAAGAGTGAAGAAGAAGAAGAAAAGAAGAGAGAACGGAAGGGAGAGAAGTCTGAAGGGAAAAAAAATAATAAAGTGGCCTAGTAGCACATATATGCATGCACGAAGAATGGAAGTGTGGGGTGGGAAATCGTGCATAGCAGCAGCTCCCACACGCGTCACACGCACATAGTTACAACTAATCAACCTTTATTTCCTTAGTTAAATTAATTAAGTTAATTATAATTAATAAATAATTTTCCCACTTTGCAATTATTATTTTAGTGATTTATTTTTCATTTGGAAATTAATTATTAAATCGGGGTGTTACAGTTTACATATTAAATGACAGATATTGGCTCAGATTAATCATAGAATCCTCAACATGCAATAACATATAACATCAATCGGCACATCAAACACTGCCATTCAATATGAACAATCACAATCATATTCCGATCGGGAATTCACCCCTTTCACTCGGTCATAAGCTCAACTTACTCAGTAACGAGTATAATAATCCACTCAGATTTCACTCAACTCCGAGCCTTGCTCAAGGAGTGTGCCTGAGCCCAGCTCCAGGACTTAGTCATATTCATATGTTGTCATCTGATTGTCGATCGATAATAGAAGTCCAACGCATTCCAGTGGCGAATCGGATGCATACGGTTTCATTCACTTGGCGTCCAACACCAATGCACTTGGCATTTCAACAAGCGTCTCATTTCACGCTTAGTGCCCCAGGCACTGCCCCGAGTCCAACTCGAGGTCTTTCATCATATTCAACATTAGGACCACATCCTCTTCACTCGGGATTATACCCTTCGTGGCACCCTGTAAGGTGATATACTCAACACGTATGCATATACATTCAACTCATATTCATTCGATTGCCCACTCAGAAATCTGCGTTCAACACTCTATGCACTCGGCATTTTCACAGCAAATCAGATGACTCAGCCTGTATCACATCCACACGGCAATCACTATGCCATTCACTCGGATTATTATCATCCACGAGCCTCACATGCTATTTCATGGGATCCACTCGGCCTTAGCATTTCTATGCCTCACACACCATTTTATATAGAATTCCACTCGGTAATCAACACTAGTAATCATCCCATGTTTTCTCATATACATTCCACTCGGAATTATCATGCCAGTCCCCATCCTATGCACTCAGCATACACAAATTCAATATCATGCATCGCATGCATACAATCATACCATTACTCACATAGGGACCAATAACAAACTACACAATTCACTCGGCATTCATATTACAATTATCATGCATCTCATATATTAACTCATATCATCACAAATAGTGTCATACAGCTCTTGAACGGATAATCATACACCATGCAGTAATAAATATCATACATCTGGGTTCAACTCAACAACAGTATACAATACACATCAAACACAACATAGTGCAATTATGTCACCCAAAAATCCGTCCATAAGCCATGCATTTGAGATGCAAAGCCCCCTTACCTGGAATGACGTTCCAGAAGTCACATGGGTCACTTGGCCCAGCCACAGCAGCACTCTGCTCGGTATTCCAATCATGGGAAGAGCCAACATGGCTTCCCTCGAAGCAGATCAGCTACCAACCATACCATGCCAAGCCTCCAAGGCACCACAGACCTCACTCGGCCCAGTAGAGGTCCCAAACGCTATCTCCACTCAAGCCTTCAAGCCATCGAGTCAGTGGAGAAACCTCCCAGCACAACATGAAGTTGTTCTATACTTCCCACAGCACCGTGAGCTAGTCCTCACCATCAGTGGAGGACAACCAAGCTTCCATGCACCATCTATGCCTTCCTCTTCACAACAGTAGCACAGCACGGCCTCAACAACCCACTCTTCCCAAATGAAGCACCCACACAACCTGCTGCAGGCTCCCAACCGAGCCCCATCCAGCCCATCATATGGAGGAAGAAGAAGAGGAAGAAGAAGGACCAGGGGAAACAAAGGAGGAACCCATTCTCCAAAACACACAGCCCTGCTGTCCCACACACAGCCACACGTTGTTTCCTTCCATAGCCACACCGTCCCACTCAGCTCAACACAGTTTGTGAGTGGAGAAGAAGATGAAGGAGAGGACGAAGGAGCAGGAGCTCCAATGAATTCTAGAGAGAAGGAAGAGCGTTTCTCTCCTCCATAACATGCACCAATGAGGAAGTGAAGAAAGGTAAGAGAGAAATGTGCAACCAAAGCCTTATCATCTCAGCCTCATCGGCCATCACATCCCATCAACATTTAATGCTATTCCATCAACCATCATTGCACTTACGTGGACAAAGAGAGAGGGAGGGAACCGGGCCTATTAAACCACCAAGGCACATAAGTCACCTCTTGGCATTATTATTATTATTATTATTATTATTATTATTATTATTATTCAATAATTTATCTATTTAACCATTAAATTCCAATCAACCATTAACTTAATTAATCCATAACCTTAATCCTAAAATTTACCACACCCGATAATTAATTAAAAATCGGGATGTTACATTCATCGCCACTCAATAATGGGACTTAGTTCTCTACGGTCATAGTTATACTCCATCTTGAGTTAGAGTACACAATGTTTGCACTCCCAAGATCTGTCATAGGGATCGGACGCTAGTTAATAAGGACATCATAAGGGAGGACCCACACACCATCTTAGACAAAGGACTAGAGGCTTATAAAGGTCCCCTCACAAGGGCCAAGTCTAAGAAAGACAAAGATACCATCGATAAAGCCCTATCTTCCTTCCTCTCGTTACTTAGGGGCCCAAGCCCAATGAAGATACTTTGAGGATCTACTTGTACTCATCTTGTAATATAAGTCATAATTAGAGTCTCTAGTCATTTAGGCTTTTATTTGGGCCTTACTAGGCCAATTGGTCACTTTAGGACCATGTACTTTCATTTTGGGCCATGTATAGGTCATCTCTTTTCCTCTTTTGTAGAATTGGGCCTAGGATCCATTAGCCAAGCCCATTTCCCATCCCATGGCTGAAATCCTCTAGGCCTATATAAAGGCTTTCTCCTTTTGTAAAAAGCAACACATTACGTCATTTTGAGATTTTGACACTTTGAGTGCAAATTGTTAGTGAAAGATTCTCCTCCTTCTTTCTAGGATTAGAAAGACTCTTGCAAGCTCTTATTGAAGGGGTCTCTCCCTCCCTTGATGGCGAGTGGAGTTATCTTCCACTCCTTGGAAATGCCCTTCATCCTTTCACTCCATCTCCTTAACCATCCTTCTTCCTTTTCCCACTTTTCCTCTCTTTCCTCTATCAAATCCGTCCATTTCCATAGCCTTTTCTTTACCTTTTTGTTTTGGTTTCCCATTGAAGAAGAAGATACTTCCACATCCCTTAAAGGTTGAATAAGAGAAAGTTCCTAGATCCACCCCTCTAAAGGAGATTAGAAGCTTCTCCTACATCATTTGGTATTACTAGTATTCTCCATCACACCCCTCGATGCATGCTCTAGTCTCTATTAAACCATATGAAGATGATGCATACATAATGCATAAGCTTTTATCTTTTCATTATACTCATCTTCGATAGGGTCCTTCCAATAGTCCACCTTTGTCCTTAATGTTAGGAATCATTTTATTTCTTATTCGCGTCTTGACTAAGCACCTCAGTCATCCACTTGAACCCTATGAATCTCATTCTCACTATCTCTTTCTTCCAACTTTATGGGGTTGGGGTTTGCTGGGGGTTATCCTAAGTTCCTTATGACATTGATCTTGTATTAGTGAGTAAGACTAATTAAATTGGTTGGGTGTTTTTATTTACTTAGGGTGTGGATTATCTTAGTTTGGGAGTTATTACTTATGAGTGTACTTAGTTATCGACTAGTTACTAAATTATTACTTTATTTATTTCATTCACCCTTACCTGCCTAACAGAGGATTGATTATGTATAGGGGTAGGTGTAGTTTAATTTAGTTGAGGTCGGTTTCTCAACCTTTATTAGTTTAATTAAATTATATAAGCTTCTCCCTAGTGTAGTTAATTAAATGGTACTTCTATTCTTTTATTAGCTTGGATTCTGATTATAACTATTGGGTATTTGTTTGAATTATCTTGGTTATTAGTTAGTGATTAAGGACAAAGGGGTCGCACATCATCATTCACTTTATTATCATACCATCACATCGATTTCCCGTACCTTGGTGTGTCACCATCTCATCACATCATTTTAGGGTATTTCTCATCACATCATTCCATGTTACATCATGTCATATCATGGTATCTCACCATGACATCGTACTAGGATCCCACCAAGACTTATTCTTGTTTTATATTCCATAATGTGATTCATTACATATATACATACATAGCTCTCATACATCTCAAGGTCACACATTTACATCATATCCATAAGTACATAGGCATGCAATCTCATACAATACATTCAACACACATACATATATGCACATTCAATACACGTATATTCAAGCATCACATCTATCAACCCCATATATATTTTCTTATCTATTAATTTCCTTCCTTGTTTTAATCTAATACCTCTTATTATTATCATAAGGTTATTATATTTAATTTTACTTACAAGTATCCGCTTATTGCTTAAGCTCTTTAATACTTTATGTTTAATTTATCTCGGTACTAGAAATAATTATTTGGTTACTAAAATTCTTGTAAGATATGTGTGACATGTCTCTATTAATTTTACTTACTTAATTTAGGCCCAATTGTTTACCTTAGTCTGTTAGATGAAATATCTCCCTTTATTTCTATACTTTTATCATTTCTTTATTACTAAACCTTGATTACTTTATACTAACTTAATAACTTAGTGATGCAAATTCATCGGATGATGATTTTTATGGCAAGCGCACTAATCGTTAAAAAGTAATATATTTGTATCGTTCCTACAGGGATTGTGTTAAGTACCATAATCAAGGACTGATATTAGCTGAACCAGAAAACAAGAAGAAGTAATTCATGAAATTCTCTTTAAGTTTCTGATTTAATATTTTTGTGCTTTTCAAGATATAAAATTCAACAACTAGAAAGTAACTAATGAGGTGAAACAATGATTTAAGAATAAGTTGGAACCAGCTTCAACAATCAATTTCTATTAAAATCAATGAATAGAATACAATTCCCTATATTGTTGCATGCACAATTTCATAGATGACTAATCCTTGATTTTTTAGGTGATTAATGTTAATCTCAATGCAAACAAACCTCAATCCCTTAGCTGATCATGTACACTGGAACCTAATGCGAAATTAAAAGAATGAACCCTAATTACTAACCTAAAACCTTAGGCCTGAAGTGTGATGTCCTAAGTCACTTTGAATTAATTTCTACCCGTTTAATTAATTTTCATGACAAATTTTTCATGATTTAATAATTTAATTAAACCCTAATTTAAAGAAATGACTATTTCATTTAGGAACATAAACATATAAAATATATTAAATGAATTTAAACCCCAAAACCAATTAAAAAGGAAGAAATTTTGAACCTGGAATAGGGGGCTGACGCTAATGTGAGCATGACAGTAGCACCAACTACTGTTGTCATGAGTTTTAGGCCAACCAACCAACTTCTAACCTACCCAACTGGCCTTTTTAGGTCCGATTGCCACGAAACTTCATGGGCCACATGTTTTCCCCATTTCAGAACTGTTGGCGCCATCTGTTTGTTAAAATTCCAATATATGCGCAAGTTATGTGCAAAATGCAGTTTAAGTCTTTTTTGTGCAAAACTCATGCATCAAACACCCTGAATGGGTTCTAAATGGCCCAAGGCCAATGCACACAGTTTCTAAATGTCCTAGAGGACCTATTGGTACCTTCCGAGGGTCCCGAAACCCACCAGATCTCAAAATCACCTATTCAGTTCCTTAAATCCATAATTATTCACTATATGCATAACTTTCTAAATCAATCAAATTCATCAGTACATTATCTAATTCCATCACACAAACCTTATATCAATCATGCATTTCAACAGAACCTACCCATATTAATCATTCACACAATATTGGCTCTGTGCCACATTTCATAATATCACACATGTCATCTACTAACATCATCATTTATATTTCACTAGCACCATATGATTATCTTCATCAATACACACTCTACATTAGTCATCAACATATTCTCAACACACAAGGGTAAATTAACAATCACCCAAGGCATAACATCCTAGTTCATCAACAACATTCATAAACCACATGATAATTCTACATATTACATAACTCCATATATTATACGATTCTTTTTGTATTCCTTGGCATCAATCCTCCACTTGGTGCACCTCCGGGGCATTGGCATCCTCTCTGTCGCTGGTTACTAGAATGAAATAAACCACAGCAAGGGTGAGTGTTTGGCATATCATAATTAATATAGGAGAGAATAATGAATATAACTATATACTACTTACTATATTGTTTTACTTCTCCTACTTTATTGCATTAACATATATATATATCTTACCCTTTTTATGATCTCCACATCTACACATCATATATATATATATACATGTACTTATTCTCAATTTAAGTTAACACTACTAGCTTATCGTACACCTACTAAGTCATCAAGATACCTCATACACATCAATTCATATCTCATCATTAATCATGTATCAATCATCAATTCATATAATTCATAACTGACTCGCATGCATCTGACTCCTAGTATCCGGATACTAAAGGACCAGCCTTCAGCTGGGAGTCCGACTTGAAATCCCATGAACCCGACTTGGTCCACTGAGCCTGACTTAGCTCTCCACCTCAACCACTAGGTCCGACTTGACTACTTCGTAACTCAACTGGGCACAAAGGCCACGGGAGCAAAAAAATGAGGGGTACAACATACCCTTGGCGGTCCCATACCACATATTCGCACACAATTTCATATTATCATGGCATAAGTATTATCAAGTCCATTCATAACTTGTCAGAAACTAACATTTAATCATTCCACAGGGTGGCCGAAGCCAAACCCCATCTACATCATGCCATACACATTATTTCAACATCATTTCACTATTCACATCAAATAATACCATGATCCATCCTCTCTATTTTTATCACATAAACATATTTATTAATAAAACAACGTTTACTCATTCTAACATACCATTTGCAAGACATTTCATATATTTGCATTATCCATCTATTCATTTTCTCACTTCCAATTATAAAATCAATTCTTTTAAATTAATTTCACACACTTTGCTATCAAATCACTCACAACCATACTCAAATAATTATTTATATCATAACTAAGTAATTTACACTATTTTTAATAACTTCTAATTAATTTCTAAATTTCATAAAGCTATTACATATGTCAATCTTAATTAATTACAACCCGAACACCCCTTTACCTCGATTCCAAGCTTCCACGATTTGTTCTTGGTGTCGATTGTGTCCACTAGTCACTTGATTCACTGTTCCTCTTCGGAATTCAACGCCCGACGCTTGTTTCGGCACCTACGGTTCCCGAAACATCAAACCGGTTAGTACATTGTCATCTTCACACCTCCAAACTCACAACCCAAGCTTCCAAATCCATTAAAACACAAAATCAAGGTCTGAAATACCACATACAACTCGCAGTTTCAAGAGGGGAAAGAGAAGGAGAAGAAGAAATGCTAGATTTAGGATTCCATAAGGCTTACCTTAGTCCCAATTGCTTAAAACCATAAGAAGTGGGAGCATCCACCAAGATCCTAGCAAAATTGCACCAGGGAGAGGGGAAAATAGAAAGAGATGCTCACAGGTTCATTTGTATGTCCCTGTTTTAAAATAGGTCACGATACTGATGCTACGCGTCTGCTCATTAATTCGCACCTGACGCATAAACACTACGCGTCCCAGCCACGCTACGCGTCAGGGTCCTAATTCCATTTTCTTTGAAATTTCATTTTAAACTCCCATTTTCATTCAAGTATACCTTTTTTAAGCCATATATTATCTTAAAATCCTATTTCCTTTATTTCCAACTTAATTTATTATCCATTTATCACATCTTATTTAATTTTTACCAAGGATGTTACATGCACTCCCCCTAAAAAGAGAGTTTATCCCCGAAATCAACATACCATACCAAAAGAGATTCAGGTACAATCGCCTCATGTCAGATTCCAATTCCGATGTATTGGTTACTCCATTTAGATTCTGCCACTTCACTTTTACTAAGGACATTTCCTTCCTCCTCAATCGTTTTGTTTGATATCCTTCAATACAAATAAGTGCCACCTCCACTATCAAATCTTCCTTCAACTCAATAAAATCTTCTGGCACAATCATCGAATCACAAGGAATGTAGCCCGTAGTTGTAAAACATGAAACATATTATGGATGTTAGTCAACGATTGGGGAAGATCCAATCGATAGGCTATATCGCTAATTCGTTCCAAGATCTGATATGGTCCAATGTATCTCGGATTAAGCTTCTGACTTTTCAGTATCTGACTTACACCTTTGGTAGGTGAAACCCTTAGAAATACCCAATCTCCCACTTGAAACTCAAGTGGCCTATACAATTGTCATAGTAACTCTTCTGATAATCCTAAGCAATCTTTATCTTTTCATGGATCAAGGCATCCTAATCGTTCATTTCCTTAATCAATTTAACTCCTAAATGAACTGCATCGCTATTTTCATTCCAACATAACGGTGTATGATACCTCCTTCCATACAAAGCTTCATAAGGAGCCATCCCAATACTACTATGGTAGCTGTTATTATAGGCGAATTCCATTAACGACAAGTATCTCTCCCATGAACCACCTTGTTCCAATACACACACCCTAAGCATATCTTCCAATGTCTAAATAGTACATTCAGACTGGCCATCAGTTTGAGGGTGATAAACTGAACTCAACCTCAACCTAATACCTAATTCTTACTGCAAACTCCCCTAAAATCTAGAAGTCAATCGGGGATCACGGTCTAAAACGATACTTGAAGGCACGCTATGTAACCTTACAATCTCAGTAATGTACAATCTAGCCAACCGGTCCTACGACCATTTCATGTTTATAGCCAGAAAGTGAGCACTTTTAGTCAGTCTATCCATAATTACCCAAATTATATTACATTCAGAACGGGTTCGAGGTAACCTTGATACAAAATCCATAGTGATACTTTCCTATTTTGAAATCGGAATCTTAGGAAGTTGAAGCAAACCAGGAGGTCTCTAGTGTTCAACCTTTCACTTCTGACATATTACACAAGATCTCACATATTCAGTTATTGCTTTCTTCATTCCTGGCCACCCGAATTCTTTATTCAAGTCATGGTACATCTTAGTAATACCAGGGTGAAGACTCAAAGAACTCTTGTGCGCTTCTGACAATACAACTTGTCTGGAATCACCTTCTACAGGCACCGTAACTCGGTCTCTGAACCGCCAAATACCATCATTGCCTCTACTTAATTCTATATCCTTGCCCTTTGCTTAGGCGTCAAGTAATTCCAATAACTCTATCATTTTCCTGAGCCACATCTAAATATTCCAAAAACTCATTGGAGATCTTTAACATTCCAATAACCATCTGGTTTAGGGCCTGCATAACAACCCCAATATTCATATCACAAAAATATTCCAATAACTCTTGTTCTTTACCCATCAAGAAAGCTACATGTAATACTTTCCTGCTTAAAGCATCAGCCACAACATTCCCTTTACCAGGATGGTACCTCAAATCAATATCATAATCCTTTAGGTATTCCACTCATCGCCTTTGTCTTATGTTTAATTCTTTCTGATCAAATAAATATTTCAAGCTTTTATGGTCACTAAACACCATAAAGCGAGAACCATACATGTAATGTTGCCATATCTTTAATGTAAATACTACAATAGTAAGTTCCAGATCATGAGTGGGATAATTCAGATCATGCGGCCTCAATTGCCTAGAAGCATAAGCAATGACCCTGTCATCCTACATCAATACACATCCTAAGCCAAACTCAGATGTATCATAATATACCACAAATTCCTTTGTCACATCCGGTAATGCAAGTTCCGGTGTCGAGGTCAAGCATTGCTTCAAAGTTTGGAAGCTCAATTCATACTTTTCTGTCCATACAAACAAGGTCTCTTTCCTTGTCAACTGAGTGAATAGGAGTGTAATACGTGAAAATCCATCAATGAAGTGGCGATAATAACCAGCCAATCCAAGAAGCTTCTAATTTCAGTCACTGACTTAGGCCTCTCCCAAGCCATAACCACCTCGATCAACAGATACACCATCACAAGAAATCACATGCCCCAAAAATTGCACACTTGCCTCCCATAAATCATACTTTGATAACTTAGCATATAACTTCTTCTCATGTAACACCTACAAAACAATCTGAAGGTGTTGCGCATACTCCTCAATAGACTTTAAGTACACCAAAATGTCGTCAATAAACACCATAATAAACTGATCCAGATAACGCTGAAAGATTCTATTCATTTAATCCATGAAGATAGCTAGAGCATTCGTCACTCCAAACGGCATTACAACATACTCAAAATGTCTATATCAGGTCTTAAACACCGTCTTCAGAATATACTTCGACTTCACCCTAATCTGATGATATCCAGATCTTAGGTCAATCTTGAAAAATACCACAGCACCTCGCAACTGATCCAATAAGTCATCAATCCGTGGCAAGGGATACTTGTTCTTAATTGTCAATTTATTCAACTGCCTATAATCAATACACATACGCATACTGCCATCTTTCTTTTTCACTAACAATACACATACATATACGTATACGAATACGAAGCACTTGGTTGAATAAATCCTTTCTCTAGCAACTCATTCATCTGCTTCTTCACTTTAGCTAACTCCACTGAACACATCCTATATGGTATGTGGGACACAGGTTCTGTCCCAGGATTCAAGTCAATTGCAAAATCAATCTCTCGGCCTAGAGGCAATTCTAGAGTATCTTCCAGGAACATATCAGGGAAATCACACACCACTAGAATATCACCAGGTTTAAGTTTATACCACCCCTCTGAAGCGAATAAAATAACATAAGTTGTGAAAACATCACTCATCGCGTTCTTAGTGTCAAGTTCCTAAGAGAAAATTATGGTCTTCTGATAACAGTCTACCATGACATGGTTAGCAGACAACCAGTGAAGTCCCAGGATAACACCCAAGTTCTTCAATGGCATACATATCAAATTCACTAAAAAAGAACAATTTTCTACTTGCATAGGTAATTCTCCACACATAGTGGTTGCCCAGAATGTAGAACCAGTAGGAGTGGATACACTAAGAGCATTCTCCATTAACACCACCGGTAAGCCAAACCACCAAACATAACTTTTAGAAATAAAGGAGTATGTTGCACCTGAATCATAAATTATATTTACAAGATAGCCATGAATAAGGAACTTACCCTGCACCAGATTATCATTTCTTACAACCTCTAAAGCATTAAAAGTAAACACCTACGTAGCCATAACATTCTGAGCACCATTGGACTGAGCATCAGACTGCCTAGGGTGTTGGCCTTCATGGCCATTGCCGCCTTGACCTTTGTAACATCCCGATTTAATAATTAATTGCCAAATGAAAATAAATCATTGAAATAATAATTGCAAGGTGGGAAAATTATTTATTAATTATAATTATAATTAACTTAATTAACTCAACTTAAGAAATAATGACTGGTTAAGAGTGATTAATTAATAATTGCTGGCTGATTGTGATTGGTGTACTGCTTCACGCTTTCCCACCCCACTTTCCCTTCTCTCCGTGCATGCGTATATGGGCTACTGGGCCACCCTATCATTCATTTTTCCCCTTCAGACTTTTCTTCTTTTTGTTCTCTCTTCTTCCCTTCTTTTTCGCTCTTCATTCTTCTTCTCTTCTTCTTCTTTCTTCTCTGCTCTCTACGCCGTGAGCTCGCGACCGTGGTGGCTGAGGATCAGAGTCCTCCTTTCTTACTCGACGAGCCAGAGAGGGTGAGGGTGTGCATTTCTCCCTGCATACGACCAGTCTTTTTCCCCACGATTCCTTCGTTGACTTTCCTCTTTCTCCCTCTCCTTGCTCGAGGCTGCCGAGTCTCAGGGAAGATCTGCACCACGAAGAGCTTCAAGGAGGTTGGAGCGTTCACCAGCGTTGTGATAGAGCTGCTCAAGAGAGTGAGCAGAGAGCTAGGCATCTCGGAAGCTTGGAAATCCCCACTGGACCGAGTGGAAGGTCAATGTGGTACTCTGGAGGCTTGGGTCTCCCCGCTAATCTTGTATGCAGAACTGGTTAAGAGTGGGAGTGGCTCGGAGTTCCTCCAAAGCCAAGTGTAATGGTGGATGACTGATGCAGGGTCGTTCTATCGAGAACGAGTGAATGGGCTGAGTGGAGCAACCGATTGGAGCTGCAAGCCCTTGGAGCCTTTGGAATCTTCATCCCAGGTAGGGGGCGCTCTGTATGTCCAATGCATGGTTCTGGACGGTCCGAGCAAACGTATTACCTTACGTGTTTGTATGATTATGACTCTGTAAGGTGTTTGACTGTTGATTATTGGATATCGTATGTGTGTGTGTTAGTGGAGTCCTGTTAATTATTTCGTACTCATATACATGCGTTCAGAATGTGTTGTTTGCTATATGTTGTACATGCTGCTGAGTGGAGTCTGGATGAATGATGATTATTACCTGTGTGGTGTATGACTATTGCTGTCCAAGAGATGTATGATGGCATTGGTGATGTTGTGGAGTTAATGTATGAATTGCATGTTAATTATAATATGAATATTAAGCACATTGTGTGGTCTATTGTTGACTTCCGAGTGGATACGATATGAATTGCTTAAGATGAACTTGCTGAGTGTGGATGACTACCGTGACATGTATGAGGTTGCATTTATAGATAGAGGGTGACCCGTGGAAGGCCATGAGCCCCGAGGGAATGACTTTCAGCTACAGACCTGGGCTAGATCCTGAGAGAGCTCGTGGTAGCCGTAGGAGCTAGAGAGGAGTCTCGAGACGCCAATGGGAGGCCGGTACCACACGGGAAGAGCTGATGGACGAGAGTCCAGTAAGGGGGAACTGTAACTGAAAGTCATTACTCAAGTCGGATCCGCATGCATATAGGTAGGTGCATCATTGACGAGAGCAACACGCTCCTTAAAATCTGTGAATGCTATTAATGAATTCCGACTGGATCTTGTGTGTGTGTTGACATTGAGGCTAAGTATTATTGATGTTATTGTTAAGGGATATGTTGTTGTGAATAGTAGAAATTAGATAACCGTGAATAACTTGAGTAATCCGACTAGTGACTTGTGTAGATGCTTTATTAAATGTTAGTAAGTGCTAGTATTGAATAAGATAGATAGAGTATGTTGAAAGGGAATGTGTATGCTAAGCCGAGCCAATAACTGTCATTGTGTATGTGAAAGCTCACCCCCTACACCATTTTTCAGTATGTGCAGGTCGGGCTCGGAAGTGCTGACAGGGCCTCAAGTCCGAGTGTGGTGTACCCCGATTGTTGAGTGCTTATATGGTATTCATTATGTTTAAACAGTGTAGCCTTGGCCGGCTCTTATGTAAAATGACGATTAAGCATATTTGTTTATAAAGATTGATTAGGAGAAATATAGATATGGGTTACTTGTATGGAATTGTAAGTGTTGGTGAATATATATATATATATATATATATAATGTTAAGATAATGGGTATTCCGAGTGTGTGATTGTGTATAGACCTTGTGTTGGCATTGCTTAAGCGATTCGTGCCTCACCCAAGCGACTGGAGCTGCTTCGCTCAAGCGTATGGGATCTCGCTTAAGTGAGTGGGTGCTGGTTTTAGGCTTCGTTGAGTGTTTCCTTCTTCCGCTGTATGCCCTCTCGAGTCGGTTTTATTTTCTCTTGCCTTCCTTCTCTTATTCCTTTTGTTACCCGGTTGCTTTATGGTTTATTCGGTTTATTTAATTTTAGAAAAAATGTTCTTGTCCCGGGTCATTTTCATTTTAAAATTAGGATGTTTCAACCTTCACACTAAAAATTACCACCACGAACCATAGAAGCATTAGCCCGAATACCTTGTCTACCCTGCTACTACCTCTGTACCGGTTATCCATATTAGAAGTAGACAGTTTGGTTAGCAGGATAATGCCTAGAGAGGTGACCCTCCTGGCCACAGTTATAACATGCACGGCTTCCAGATTGGCCACCAGAACGGCCGGTAGAACCACGACCAGAAGAAGAAAATGATGAAGCAGAAGACTTACCACCACGGAAAAACTACCCATCTTCTTAAAACTGAATCTTTTTGCCTTCAATGGTTTCTTGTCCCTTGATTGAGATGCTCTCTGCAATTGTACTTCCTTAGTAAGTCTAGCCTTGTTTACCAGAGTAGGATAATCCCAAATTTCAAGAGGAACAATCACACTTCAAAGTTCAATCCTTAGACCAGCTTCATATTTTACACATTTACTACCTTCAGTTCCCTCCGAAGAGAATGGATGATAAAAATCACACAACTCATCAAACCGCGTTGTGTATTTAGCTACTGGCATTATGCCTTGCTCAAGCTTCAAGAATTCCATCTCCTTCCAAATCTCATAATTGTCTGTAAAATATTTAGCAAGAAATCTCCACCAAAAATTCATCCACTCATAATTGACCACTATACTCGGGCTTCATCTCTGAATTGATAAGTGGCAAACTGCACTTTCTGTTCTTCAGAGCATTCAAAATACTTAAAAGCTTGCTCGATATCACGTAGCCACATATACGCTCCATCATAGTCATGTCCTCCTTTATAACTAGGCGGGTTCCTCTTCAGAAATTTAGCAAGAGTCGGGCCAGATTTAGACCTCCTTATTATTTGAGAAAACCTTGCAAAGAAGTCGTCGCCTCCACCTAAACTAGGTCCTTCCACCATAAACAAGTTCTACAATATCCAAACACATCACCATTAATAACCAACAATTAACCAGGGAGTAAAATAATTACCTTACACATGAATAACAAGAGGTCGCCAGAGTGCCAAGGAAATGATGTTAAGTAAACCTGTTAACAGCTTAAACAATATTCAAACAAATACAATAAAATGCAATGATAATCCAATAAGGGATTCACACAATTGTCTACATCTACCCACCTATTCGGTCTTGAAAGGAACCGCTCTGATAACACCTATGACGTCCTAAGTCATTTTGCAAACTTTTTCATGATTAAATAATTTAATTAAACCCTAATTTAAAGAAATGACTATTTCATTTAGTAACACAAACATATAAAATATATTAAATGAATTTAAACCCTAAAACCATTTAAAAAGGAAGAAATTTTGAACCTAAAATAGAGGGCCTGACGTTGCATGCCAGCCCCACGTAGAGCGCCAGCTCCACGCGTAGCATGAGCATGATACTAGCAGCAACTATAGTTGTCATGAGTTTTAAGCCAACCGGCCAGCTTCTAACCTACTCAACCGTTTTAGGTCTGATTGCCACGAAACTTCACGGGCCATATACTTTCCCCATTTTAGAACTGTTGGCGCCGCCTGTTCGCCAAAATTCAAACATATGCACAAGTTATGCGTGAAATGCAGTTTAAGCTATTTTTGTGTTAAACCCATACATCAAACATCCTAAATAGGTTCTAAATGGTCCAATTCCAATGCACACAGTTTCTAAATGTCCTAGAGGTCCTATTGGTACCTTTCGAGGGTCCTGAAACCCACCAGATCTCAAAATCACCTATTCAGTTCCCTAAATCCATAATTATTCACTATATGCATAACTTTCTAAATCAATCAAATTCATCAATACATCATCTAATTGCATCATACACACCTCATATCAATCATGCATTTCAGCAGAACCTGCCCATATCAATCATTCTCACAATATTGGCTCCATGTCACATTTCATAATATCACACATGTCATCTACTAACATCATCATTTACAAGTCACTAGCACTACATGATTATCTTCATCAATACACACTCTACATTAGTCATCAGCATATTGTCAATACACAAGGGTAAACTGACAATCACTCAAGGCATAGCATCCTAGTTCATCAACAACATTCATAAACCACTTGATAATTCTACATATTACATAACTCCATATATTATACGATTCTTTTTCAATTCCTTGGCATCAATCTCCACTGGGTACACCTCTGGGCATTGGCATCCTCCCTGTCACTAGTTACTAGAATGAAATAAACCACAGCAAAGGTGAGTGTTTGGCATATCATAATTAATATAGGACAGAATAATGAATATAATCATATACTACCTACTATACTAATTTACTTCTACTACTTTATTGTATTAATATATAAATATATATATATATATATATAACTTAACCTTTTTATGATCTCGACATCTACACACTATATATATATGCATGTACTTATTCTCAATTTAAATTAACACTACTGGCTTATCATACACCTACTAAGTCATTAAGATACCTCATACACATCAGTTTATATCTCATCATTAATCATGTATCAACCATCAATTCATATAATTCACAACAGACTCGCATACATCTGACTCTAGTATCCGGATACTAAAGGATCGACCTTCAGCTGGGAGTCCGACTTGAAGTCCCATGAACCCGACATGGTCCACCGAGCTCGACTTAACTCTCCACCTCAACCACTGGTTCCGACTTGCCAATGGGTAACTCAACAGGGCACAAAGGCCATGGGAGCAAAAAAATGAAGGGTACAACATACCGTTGGCCGTCCCATACCATATATTCGCACATAATTTCACATTATCACGGCATAAGTATTATCAAGTTCATTCATAACTTGTTAGAAACTGACATTTATACATTCCATAGGGCAGCCGACTTGCCAAACCCCATCTACATCTTGCCATACACATTATTTCAACATCATTTCACTATTCACATCAAATAATACCATGATCCATCCTCTCTATTTTTATCACATAAACATATTTATTAATAAAATAACATTTACTCATTCTAGCATACCATTTGCAAGACATCTCATACATTTGCATTATCCACTATTCATTTTCTCACTTCCAATCATAAAATCAATTCTTTTAACATAATTTCCAACACTTTGCTATCAAATCACGCACAACCATACTCAAATAATTATTTAAATCATAATTAAGTAATTTACACTATTTTTAATAACTTCTAATTAATTTCTAAATTTCATAAAGTTATTACGTATGTCGATCCGAATTGATTACGACCTGAACACCCCCTTACCTCGATTCTAAGCTTCCAGGATTTGTTCTTAGTGTCGGTTATGTCCACTAGTCACTTGATTCACCGTTCCTCTTCCGAATTCAACGCCCACTTCGTCGATCACTCGTCCGACGCTCTTTTTGACACCTATAATTACCAAAATATCAAACTGGTTAGTACATTGTCTTCTTCACGCCTCCAAACTCAACCCAAGCTTCCAAATCCATTAAAACACAAAATCAAGGTCCCAAATACCACATGTAATTCATGGTTTCAAGAGGGGAAAGAGAAGGAGAAGAGGAAACGCTAGATTTAGGATTCCATAAGCCTTACCTTACTCCCAATTTCTCAAAACCATAGGAAGTGGGAGCATCCACTAAGATCCTAGCAAAATTGCACTAGGGATAGAGAAAAATGGAAAAAAAAGCTCGCGGGTTCATTTGTATGTCCCTGTTTTAAAACAGGTCACGATGTTGACGCTACGCGTCTTAACCATGCTACGCGTCAGGGTCCTGATTCTATTCTCTTTGAAATTTCATTTTAAATTCCTATTTTCATTCAAGTATACCTTCTTTAAGCCATATATTATCTTAAAATCCAATTTCCCTTATTTCCAACTTAATTTATTATCCATTTATCATATCTTATTTAATTTTTACCAAGGATGTTACATGAAGTAATTAGGTAGTAAGAAGAATACCTGAGTTTCAACCATGATTCCTCTCTGAAGAGAACTCGAAATTAGATCCGAATCTTCTAATTCAGAGTTGAAATCCACTTTTTGCTATGTTCTACATTCTCCACTATAGAGAATACTCCAGCCATAGAGCTTCAGCTATTTCCAACCTTATGGATTTACCAATCCATGGAAGGAGAAGAGGTGAAGGTAGAGTTGGAATGCATAATGGAGTAAAGAGAATTTAGAGAAAAAAAAAGTGTAGAGAGCTTAGTAAATCTGAAGAATGAACCTATATTATAATTTTGTATGTATAATTAACTCATTAAAGTTATTTAAATCCTTATAATAATTACTAAATTAATCCTAAAATCTACCCTAATAAACTTACAAAATAAATAGAAAACATAAAGTAACTAATTTACAACTGAAATTCAAAAGGTTAGGATCTTTCCCTCGCAATCACACGTAAGTATGCCCTCTACCAGCATTAGTACACTGGTTATCTGCCTGGGAATTGCTCCCTGAAGTGTCACCCGTGCGTAGGCACACCCATGGTCAGCGTAGGCACACTGACCCTCTGTTTACTTCTGAGCTTTTGTTATTCAAGTGTACATCAGTACGCTGATGACCAGCGTAGGTACCCTGGGTTTCTAATTTGACTCCCCTTGTAATGCTTTACCTGCGTGTAACTACGGTTAAGATCAGCGTAAGTACGCTGACCTTTTGTAATGGCACCTGATGCTTCTTAATTCTAGTGTAAATATAGGCGTAGGGTTAGTGTAGGAACGCTGGTCCTCTGGGCTTTTCTCCTTACATACGCATAAACACACTAAGACATAGCGTTGGTACGTTGTTCTTCTGTCATCCTCTTGGACTTGAGCATAATCATCAACTTTGTTAAGCTGGTCTCAACGTTAGCATGCCCATGGTCAATGTAACTACGTTGAGCGTTTGGACCTTTTCCTTTCAAGTGAGCATGGGTACCCGTGTTAGTCCTCAAATTTATAATAAAATCTTTAATAAAAATTTTGTAAAAAGAATAAAAATTTGGTTAATTTGTTAGAAATTTAGGTTTTAAATTCAATAAATGGATGTTGTTGGAAATAATCTACCCTTGATCAATTTTCTCTAGTTTTGTAGTGAAAAAGTAAAGAATTTAAATAGAAAATTGAAGAACTGGAGAGCTGACACGTAGCATCAACACCACGCGTAGCGTGGGAACTTCTGATGCTGACGCTACGCGTCTCAGCTATGCGTAGCGTCAGAAGCTACGTGGACTCCACTTCTAGATGGCCAAGCACTCAGCCTTTGACCCATTATTGGCCTCTCCACTTTGCACAAATAGACACACCGAATTAGGGGACAAGGCACACCTATCTGAGCATGATTAATTAAAATAATTACATAATTATGGCCACTTCGAGCTGTTTAATGGAACCTAAGTCAGGAACCTGATGTTGCGTCAGGCTGGCGCGTAGCGTCAGGACCCTTCCTTAGCCCTATAAATAGGGCCATTCTCTACAATTCTAAGCATCTAATTCCACTCTTCTGAGTTCTTTTCTCTCTTTTCACTCAAGTGTGAGTGATCTTCTTTGAGATTGTAAGGTTGGAGTGATTTCTAGATATTTGAGAGTGTTGTGTAGTAGCGTGAGCTTTTGTATTGTGAAGTGTTTTCAAGTCATTGTAATGTCAAACTCTGTAAGTGTTGTTCTTACTTTTATTATGTGTAACTAAATTGTTTATATTGGAATTTGGTGGAACAATCTATTATATGATATTGTGATTATAACCCCTTCATATTTATGATTTTAGAACATGTTAGTATTTCAATTCTTCATTAATATAAACATCAAACGGGAGAATGATTGTCATGTGTATTAAAACTTGCTTTATGGGTATGAATATCAAACGGGAGAATGATTATTCATGCCATATTAAAATCTGTTTTAATGAAAGTAAAAGTTAAAATACCCTTAATATGCCAATTATTAGGGATAGAATTGGTAATTATTATTGCCATAAGGCCAGGACTTAACACAAGTTTTTATTGAGAAAGCTCACGAGGAATTAATACAAGTTTTTATTGAGAAAGCTCACGAGGAATCGGACTTTACGATAAATACTTAGAATTTATGTCACGAGGAATCGGTTATAATGACTTTAAGCTGCAATAACATGAACTTGATGATTAAGTATGTATATTTATAATTATTGTATTATATTTTAGTGCGAGAATCCTAATTCCAACATAGTTTATTAATCTAGTTTTTACCTCAAGTATCTAAATTATTCTGAATTACATCTCAACTTTATAGTTAGATTTTATTTTTTACATTTTTTTACTTTATGAACAAATCAACTATCAAATCCTGTGAATATTGTATAAACTGTTTATAAATTATTCTTTTTTTAATAAACATTGATAAATTTACTATAGTAAATAAGAAATTACTATAAGTTATTGGACTTTCAATCCCAGTGGAACGATATCTAAATTTGAAAACTACAATTGATTGGTGCACTTGCCAATTAATAACCCAATAGTAACACGGGGGTCAATAAGTTTTCTGGCGCCGTCGCCGGGATTGAATTGATTCAGTAAAACAGTAAACTTTTAATTACTATGGTAAAAATATTTTTTTACCTTAGTGAAAATTTTTGAATTTGTTCATTCATTCATTCATTTTAACATTGTCTTACTAACTTTTCTTTATTTAGTGTGTTTATACAAACTCAATCTTCTACAGGAAAGGTGTTCTTTGATCCTGAGATCGAGAAGTTTGTAAAGAAACTTAAAGCATTAAAGTCTAAAAAAACAAAAACTTCTTCTTCTTCAACTTCATCTTCTTTTGAAAAATCTAAAAATTTTAAAAATTCTAATATGGCTACTAAAAGAAGAACATTAAGACAGTTTGCTACTATTAATGGACCACCTCGTGTTTCAGGGATGTATCAAGGACCTATTGCTGCTGTAGAAATTAAACCAGCTACTTTAAACATTATTCAAAATAATCAATTTGCTGGTTTAAATAATGAGGAACTTTATGAACACTTAACTGTTTTTTATGAGTTATACAGCATAATTGGTTTTGAACCCAATCAAGAAGAATCTGTTTATATAAGATTGTTTCCTTTTTCATTGATTGGCAAAGCTAAAGAATGGTTTAAATCTTGTCCACCGGGTAGTTTTGCAAACTGGTCCGATGTTGAGAGAAAATTTTTGGAAAGATTTTATTCTCCTTCAAAATATTTTGAAGCCATGACAGCCATACATTCTTTTTCACAAAATAACAATGAGTCATTAGGAGAAACATAGGAACGATTCAAGGCACTCTTAAGGAAGTGTCCAAACCATAACTTAAATGATGCCGAAAAGGTAAGGATCATTTACCATGGTTTGTTACCTCAGTTTAAGATGATGTTAGATGCTTGTGCAGGGGGTTCTTTAATGAATAAGACTGTGGAAGAAGCAATAGATATATTGGAATCAATGTCCATCAGTGACCGACAAGCAAAACATGAAAGAGGTAATGTATAAAGAAAGCCAGGTATGCTCGAATTGGGAGTGAATGATGCAGTATTGGCTCAGCAAAATTGTTGACTCAACAAATTGAGGCTATGAGCAAACAATTGGAGAAACTTCAAATTGCTCAAATATCATCACCACCTCCTGCTCAATTGAAACAATGTATGCATTGTATGGGAGAACAACCATGTGGTTACTATGCCCCTGATAGAAATGAGCAAGAGCAAGCCAATTTTCTGAACCATCAAAGAATACCCTTAGGTAATTTTTCTTTCAATCTTGGTAATTCTTTTCCTAACAATTACCCGCAAGGTTGGCAGAATAAGAATATTGGCTGGAAAAAAGATGTTAGACTTTCTAACCGACCTCCTAACAATCAATTCAAACAACAACCACAATCTGATCAAACAGCAAAGCTAACTAGGATAGAAGAGTCTATCCAACAATTGCTACAATACATGCAAACAAACGAAGCTGTACGTAAAGCGTCGGATATGCAATTGGGACAGTTAGCAAAAAAAGTAGCTGACATGAAAAGCTTTAGTTTTTTTTGCAAACACTCAAAATCAAAGAGAATAATGTAATGCTATTTTTACAAGAAGTGGTAAAGTTGTAGGAAATGATTATAAAGAAAGAGAAAGAAAAGAGAAAGAAAAAGAAGAAAAAGAAAAAGAAAAAGAAAAGAAAGAAGAAGAAAAGAAAGAAGAAGAAAAAGAAGAAAAGAAAGAAGAAGAGCAAAAAGATGAAGAAAAGAATGATGAAAAAGAAAAACAAAAAAATCAAAAAATTAAAAAACAAAAAAATCAATATTTGGGTCAGACACCTCTAGTTAAAGATTTACCTTATCCACATGCACCATCAAAGAAGGATAAGGAAAAGGAATACAAGAGATTCCTTGAAATCTTTAAGCAATTACACATAAACATTCCATTTTTTGAGGCATTGGAACAGATGCCAACATATGCAAAGTTTATGAAAGAATTGCTCTCCAAAAAGAAGAGGTATGATGAAGAAATTGTTGAACTTGAAGTAGGTTACAATGCTATTTTGTAACATAACATGCCATAAAAGTCAAAAGACCCTGGAAGTTTCACCTTTCCTATCTCCATTGGTGGTATGAATATTGGAAAAGCCTTGTTAGACTTAGGGGCAAGCATTAATCTAATGCATCTAAGTATGATGAAGTGAATTGGTGACCTTGATCCTCAAAGAACAAAGATGACTCTACAATTGACTGATAGATCAACCCTATGGTATTGTGGAAGATGTACTTGTGAAAGTTGACAAGTTCTACTTTCTTGTTGACTTTGTGGTTTTAGACATGAAGGAAGATGTTGAAGTTCCCCTAATCCTGGGAAGACCATTCATGAATACTGCTAGAGTGCTCATTGATATAGATAATGGCAAGCTGGCAGTAAGAGTTCATGATGAAGAAGTAAACTTTGATGTTTTCAAAGCCATGATACATCCCAATCCAAAACAAGATTGTTTCAAAGTGGATGTTCTCGACAAAGTCTGCTTCTCCATATCCACAGGTATGTCAAATTCTGATCCTTTAAATAAGTTATTAACTAACTTTGTGGAATTCTTGAGTGAAGAAGAAGAAAAACAGGTAGACAAATATCTTGAAGATCTTGATCAAGGGAAAGAAATTTCCCCTAAATCAGGAGAAATTGAAGAAATTCAAGAAGTATCTGTTGAAGAAATCAAGAGGCCTGAATTGAAAGTGCTACCTTCCAACTTAAAGTATATCTTTCTGAAAGAAGGTAATTTAAAACCAGTGATTATTAGTAATTTGTTAAGTGAAACAGAAGAAGAAAAACTAGTCGAAGTCTTGAAAAGGAATCAAGAAGCAATTGGATGGACACTTGAAGATCTGAAAGGTATAAGCCTATCATATTGCATGCATAAGATTTTACTGGAAGATAATTTTAAACCTATTGCTCAACCCCAAAGACGCCTCAATCCAACCATGAAAGAGGTAACTAAGAAGGAGGTTTTGAAATTGCTGAAAGCAGGTATTATCTATCCTATTTCTGATAGTGCATGGGTAAGTCCTGTATAAGTTATTCCATAAAATGATGGTATGACAGTAATTGTTAATGATAAAAATGAATTAATCCCAACAAGAATTGTCACTAGTTGGAGAATGTGCATTGATTATAGAAAACTAAATCAAGCAACAAGAAAAGATCATTTTCCACTTCCTTTTATGGATCAAATACTTGAAAGACTATCTGGACAAGCTTACTATTGCTTTCTTGATGGATATTCTGGATATAATCAAATTGTTGTTGACCCTCTTGATCAGGAAAAGACTGCTTTTACATGTCCTTTTGGTATATTTACATATAGGAAGATGCCATTTGGATTGTGTAATACACCTGCTACTTTTCAAAGATGCATGTTTGCTATTTTACAGATCTAATTGAAAAAAGCATTGAGATTTTTATGGATGACTTCTTAGTCTTTAGAAATTCATTTGAAACATGTCTAACCAATTTGGACACCGTACTAAAGCGGTGTATTGAAACAAATTTGGTGCTCAATTGGGAGAAGTGTCACTTTATGGTGAAAGAAGGAATTGTACTTGGCCATAAAATTTCCTCTAAAGGTATTGAAGTGGACCAAGCCAAAATAGAGGTAATCTCTAAACTCCCACCCCCTGTGAATGTAAAATGTATTAGAAGTTTTCTAGGACATGCTGGATTCTATAGAAGATTTATTCAAGATTTTTCAAAAATTGATAAACCTTTAACAAATCTTCTAACTAAAGATGTTGAATTCAAGTTTGATGAAGCATGTCTTAAAGCTTTTAATTTTTTGAAGGAAAAATTGGTTTCTGCCCCTGTAATTGTTGCTCTTAATTGGAATTTACCCTTCGAACTTATGTGCGATGCAAGTGATTATGCTATAGGAGCCGTTTTAGGTCAAAGACATAAAAACGTTTTTAGGATTATACACTATGCTAGTAAAGTTTTAAATGAAAATCAAATAAATTATGCAACTACTGAAAATGAATTACTAGCTATAATGTATGTCTTAGAAAAATTTAGATCGTACTTGATTGGATCAAAAATAATTATTTTCACTGATCATGCTGCAATCAAGTATCTTTTGACCAAACTTGATTCTAAACCTCGGTTAATCCGATGGATTTTACTCCTTCAAGAATATGATATTGAAATCAAAGATAAAAATGGTAGTGAAAATATGGTCGTTGACCATCTTTCTAGATTAATGAATGATGAGGTCACTGCCAAAGAAAAAGACATCTTGGAAGAATTTCCTGATGAAAAACTTTTTGAAATAACAAAATAGCCATAGTTTGCTGATATGGCTAATTTTAAAGCAGCGGGAATTCTTCTAAATGGTTTAACTTGGCAGCAAAGAAATTTTTTTTCAAAGATTCAAAATACTTTGTTTGAGATGACCCTCATCTATTCAAAATTGGTGTGGATAATTTGTTACGTCATTGTGTACCCGATTGGGAAAAGAAAGATGTGTTATGGCATTGTCATAAATCCCCTTATGGAGGACATTTTAATGGAGAAAGAACTGCTGCAAAAATTCTTCAATCAGGTTTGTATTGGCCCTCTATTTTTAAAGACTCTCACTCATTTATGCAAGCTTGTGATAACTGCCAAAGAATAGGTAATGTTAACAAAAGACAAGAAATGCCTCTCACAAACATTTAGGAGATTGAGGTATTTGATTGTTGGGGTATTGATTTCATGGGACCCTTTCCTTACTCTCAATTTAATCAATACATTCTTTTGGCAGTCAATTATGTTTCAAAATGGGTAGAAGCAATTGCTTCACCTAATGCTGACACCAAAACTGAAGTGAATTTCTTGAAGAAAAATATTTTTTGTAGGTTTGGAACACCAAGAACTTTGATCAGTGATGAAGGATCACATTTTTATAACAAAGTTCTTCAGAAAGTGTTACAACACTATGAAGTGAGACATAAAGTGGCCACAACATATCATTCACAAACCAATGGACAGGCTGAGATTTCAAATCGGGAAGTGAAATGGATTTTAGAAAAGACTGTGTCTTCCTCCAGAAAAGATTGGTCACAAAAGCTTGATGATACACTCTGGGCATACAGAACTGCATTTAAGACTCCAATTGGCCTTTCTTCTTTCCAAATGGTCTATAGAAAAGCTTGTCATCTTCTAGTAGAGATGGAACATAAAGCATATTGGGCTTTAAAGTTTCTCAACTTTGATTCTAATGCAGCAGCTGACAAAAGAAAGTTACAGTTATTTGAGTTGGAAGAAATGAGAAACAATGCTTATGAGACATCTAGAAGTTACAAGAACAAGGTGAAAGCTTACCATGATAAGAAAATTAAAAATAGACACTTCATACTAGGTCAACAAGTTTTATTGTTTAATTCAAGATTAAGACTATTTCCAGGTAAATTGAAATCTAAATGGTCAGGCCCTTTCATAATCAAGGAAGTTAAATCTTATGGAGCAGTTGAAATTAAAGATCCAACTTCCAAAAGAAGTTGGATGGTTAATGAGCAGAGATTGAAACTATATCTGGGTTGTGAGATTAACAGACTCACTATCATTTGTTATTTGACTGATTTATGATGTGCAGGATGTCTAGCTAGAGACAGTAAATCAAGCGCTCAATGGGAGGCAACCCATTATTTTCTTGTTAATTTATATTTATTTATATATATATATATAAACCCCACGCGTAGCGTCTTACCCATGCGTAGCGTGGAGGTAAAAATTTCAACCTGACACGTAGCGTCCCATCCATGCGTAGCGTCAAAGCCCACGTTCAGTTTTTAAAACTGAACCAGAGAGGCCCACTTTAGGTTTTAAAAACCTAAACTTCCATCTCTGCCTCACTTTGCCTCTCAAAACCCTAATTTTCACTCTCAATCTGTAACATCCCCATTTTAATTAAAGCAACCAAGTTAAATAAAAAGTCAACAAGTCAACACCTCCCTTAATTTAATTAACTAAGAGGTAGTAGGACAATTAACGTGAAAGCATGATGGCATGGGCAGGATTATCGCGTTTCCCCATCCCACCATACTGCACTCCGCTTGAGTATATATATATGCGGGTGATGGTCATGCTCTTCACGCAGAGAACCCAGCGAGCTTCCTTCTTCGTTCTTCTTTTCTCTTGTTTCCTCTCTTTCCTTCTCTGCCCTCCAGTCCATTCCTGCTTCGAAGAGTCGAGTGACGGTGCTACAGCGGAGTGAAACTCCCCACACTTGAGAGGACGATCGCCGAGTGAAGCAGCAGAGAGGAGAACCACCACCCAAGTAGGAAGAAATCCCTCGGAGTTTGTAATTGGTAGGGGGAGTATCTTTTATCTTAAATGCATGGGTTATGAACAGGTTCGAGTGCGGATGCTTGCTATATCCGTGCTCTGATGGTGTATTGTGTTGCATGTGAGTGTGTATAGTTCGGTTGCATGATGAGTAAAAGACGAGTGTTGCATGTTAGCACCTTTCTCACAGATGTATGTGTTGCAGGATCTCAGTTGCATGTTGAGTTGTGTTGATATGAATGTCTGACTGAAGCTACCCAGGTTATAGAAATGCATATGTTGAAATGATTGCTTTAATAGATTGTTGTGTATAGGAAATGCCTGCTTTAAACAAATTTGACGCTGTCTTACTCCGATTGCATGTTAAGATGATATGAATTGAAATGCCTGAGCAAACTTGTGATTTTTAGAATGATGCATACGTTGAATGAAGCTGTAAACTGATTGCATGTCTGGATCGAACGAAATGTTGTAGATATCTGAATATGGAATGATAACTGATTGCATGGCAGCTATATATATTGAGTCCGGATAATGTGTACTACTGGTTGCATGGTGTGTGTATGTGCTTGTATGCGAGAATGCATGCATGAAATAAATGTTGTGCGTCGAATCCGTGTGTGGCGCATGGGATGCGTTGTGCTGGGAGCACGTAGTGTGAGACACTACCTTCGGTCATCCAGCGTGGGACGCTGTAAAATCCTCGGGTGGGACTTGGGGTAGCCCTTGAGTGGGACTCGGGCTGTCTGTGAACACCGCCGTTGGCGCTGAGAGCGTTGGTGTCACCTGTGGACAAACGGTTGGGTACCTGTAAAACGGCCAAGCAGCTGGGAGCTGATCTGATAGCTGAGAGCTATGTATAAAAAGCCTGTGATGCCTACGTTGCAATGTCGGACCGATACACACGATGCGGAACCAAGTGAAATCTTCTGTGCTTATCATTGTTAATATTACTACTACTGTTAATGTTGTTGAAATTGATTTTTAATCATGTTGTACATATATGTATTGTCGTGTAATTGGCGGATAACCTGAGTCGGTATCTATCATTTAAAATTTAAGATGCTCACCCCTGCAGTGGCCATTTTTCAGTGAATGTCTCTCGTGATGAGGACCAGAAGCAGAGCTGGAACGATGAGCGAAGTGTTAATGTATCTGGAAGGCTTAATTAATGCGATGTTAGATTAAGCCCTGACTGGTTCATGTCGGATGTTAGTGTTTTGGATGAATAGAACCTTATGGACAAGGAGAAATCCGATTTTGTTTGTAAATATTGACATATGCTCTTATTATATATATATTTGGATGTATGGTTTCGTGTGTATGACATGCTATGTGCTACCTTGTTTCATACTTGTGCTTTATTGAATACGCAGGGACGGCATGACTTAGCAGGCTATAGCCAAGTCTGAGTAAATTATGAATTGTCTCTAGGAAGACTTATGTCGGATACGTTGGGCGGAGCCGTACCCCGCCTGAAGTATGGGGACATTTCGCCCAAGTGAGAGGACTCGCGCTGGAGCGATGTAGTTGTTAGAATGGGACACCGTTCAATTACCTTTCCTATCCGTTGTGATGCTAATGCAATCCAGACCCCGGCGTTGACCCCTGATTTGCGCGTTGTGGTTGAGTCCGCTCAGGCGTTGTCATAATTAGTTGAGTTGGGCGGAATAGGTTCAGACTCTCCCTTCTTCCACAACCTACTACCGCATACGTACCTTGTAACTTCCCATTTTTCTAAGTAAAGAACGAGCGTGAGGATTTATCGAGTGAACCCTTGTCCATATCCTATTGAGAAATTACCTTGTGTTGTGTTGGAGAGGCGTCGTGCTGACCTCGCTTAGGCGGTGTCATACCTCGCCCAAGTAACTAGGACGGTTCGCCCAAGTGCATGGAACCATGCTGAAGCAAGCAGATATCAACGTGAGACTCCGCCTATGTACTTCCCTCCTTCGTTGTCGTATTATTCTGCCTCGCAGGGCGGTGTTGGACATCGTCTGAGTAAGTGAATGTTGTGATGTAGTCCGTCCAGGTGTTGTTGTGCCTTGCCGAACTGGACGGCGGTGTAATCACTTCCTCTTTCCTTCATAAACTACTCCTGCATGTGTATATCTCCCTTCTTCCTCCTTTATCTGTCTTCTGAAGCTGAACGCCCAGAGTTCTCTGAGAAAGGATCAGCCCGTAGGAACGAATAGACGCTAATGTAAGGTTTACTTGAAGAGTTTCTCATCTGATGTTGCATTGTCACACATCGTTTAGGCGGTGTGAGACAACGGATGAGCGGGTCACTTTCGCCCTCGAGTCCGCCCAGGATAAATATACCCCGCCTAGCCAGGTAGGATGATTCAAACTCCGCCCTTCCTCCGAATGCTACGCGTGTGAATGTATTAACATCTTCCCCTTATCTATTTCCTCCTATTGAGTGACCAGTGTTACTCGAAGGAAGGCCTCCTTGTGAAATCTCCTCTATCTGCTGCTGCATTACCATACTCCGCCTGGACGGTGTCAGACCCCGTCTAAGCGAACAAACGGTGTTGTGTAATCCGCCCTGGTGCTGGTGTGTTCCGATAAACCCATTGAGCCGGCCCCAGTCTTAGCTTCTCTGTAGGTTGCTATATGAGCGTGAATGCTCTTTGTTCCCCCCTTGCCTGCTCCCTTCTATATCAAATGTTACGTGACTGTTTTTGTGGAAAAAAAAAATTTTCTCATATTTTTGGAATTATTAGTTGCAAATAATAAGGTGTTACATTTTGGTATCAGAGTGGACTGAAAAGTCCAAGGCCAAAGTATGCTTACCGAGTGTAAGCGGTGGTGTGTGTCTTTTGATTGAATGGTTGAAATTGTTCTGATACTAGTTGAACTTGATTGATGTTGACTTGAGGACAAGGGGTTGTTTTCCCCTGGTCCGATTGTGTGTGTGACTTAGGCGAATGATATAATGTGCTAAGCTATTAATTGTTGGACTAATAACTAGATCGGTAGTAAGTGGCTCCGTATACTTATCCTTAAATGTCAATTTCAGAATAAGGAATGGCGCATCGTCTACGGCATTCCAACGCTTTGCAGACGTGTTTGAAAGGCAGGGCCAGCCTCGAGCTGAGGAGGGCCAAGTAATGGACCGCTTCTTAAAAAGGAAGCCGAGTGAGTTCTTAGGAGGACGGAACCCTGAGGCGGCGTTTAAGTGGACTCAGGAATTAGAAAGGATTTTTGGGGGTCTTCGCTGTACCGAAGCCCAGAAGGTGGAATGTGCAGTGTACATGCTGCGAGACGAAGCGGAGAATTGGTGGAAAATAGCCAGAAGCCGATTCCCCGAAGATGATAACCAACTGACGTGGAACGATTTCAAGGCCTGCTTCTTAGAGAAATACTTTCCGGACACAGTGAGGAGTCGGAAAGAGCTGGAGTTTATGGAGTTAAAACAGGGCTCCATGACTGTGGAAGAATACGCGGCCAGATTCGAGGAATTGTGCCTATTCTATCCGCCCTTCCAGCAGCCAGGAACGGAGAACTCTAAGTGCCTTAAGTTTGAGAACGGATTGAGATCGGATATTAAGAGGGCCTGCAGATACCACGAGATACGGAGTTTCCCTGCACTAGTGAACAAATGTAGAATATTTGAGGAGGATGACAAGGCCCATTCGAGCCAGAGTAGCAGAAACCACTATTCCCTGAGGCCCCAACGACCTCATTTCAAAAAGCCAAGCAATGCCAATAGGAACAAGCCTTTTTCCAGATATGGGGGACGGAGTCAACCTGGAAGACGACCAGTGGTAGGAGACGGAAGGTGTTTCAAGTGTGGAGGAAATCACTTTGCCAGAGACTGCAAGGATGATGGTGATGTAGTGTGCTTTTACTGCAACAAGAGGGGACACATCCGCCCCGACTGCCCCCAACTACACCAAGCAGACGTTAATGTGCGTCAAGGAAGATTTCAAGAGAGGAACCGAGTGAACGATGACCAACGTCCTGGTGGCAGAGGCAACGGAGCCAGAGGAAACGGGATGCGAGGGAGGAATACCGGCCCAACAGCGACAGGAAGGATCTACACCATCAATGCAGAGGATGTTGCACCAGCAAACGATCTAGTACAATGTAAGTGCTCACTTGGAATGAATACGCTTAATGTTGTTTTCGATTCGGGAGCTACCCATTCTTTTATAGCTGATGAGTGCGTGGAACGGTTGAAGTTACCAACTGTGTCTATGAACCAGACTTTGGAAGTGGCCAGCCCCACTGGCGCTAATGTGTTCACATCGTCAATATGTAAAAATGTAGCATTTGAGTTGTATGATCGGAGTTTCACCTTCAATCTGATTTGCATGCCCTTAAAGGGTCTTGACATCGTGCTCGGAATAGATTGGCTTTCAGCCAAATAGGTGTTAGTAGATTGTAGAAGCAGAGAGATAGTTTTTCCGAAACAGCCCACTGAGAATGACACAGCACCAGATATAACCCAACTATTTATGATACTTTGTCTAACCAAGGATGAGAGTAAGACCCGAGTGAATGAAATTCCGATTGTCTGTGAGTTCACAGAAGTGTTCCCTGAAGACGTTCCGAGTGTGCCTCCCAATAGAGAAGTTGAATTCTCTATAGACTTGATCCCTGGAGCCGAACCGGTCTCCAGCGCACCCTACAGAATGTCCTCAACTGAATTGGCTGAGTTGAAGAAACAAGTGGATGAGTTACTCGAAAAGCAGTTCATTAGACCAAGCGTGTCACCATGGGGCGCACCTGTGCTACTTGTTAAGAAGAAGGATGGCAGCATGAGACTTTGCATAGATTATCGACAGCTTAATAAACTCACAATCAAGAATCGATACCCACTGCCTAGAATTGATGATTTAATTGATCAGCTGCGTGGAGCCTCAGTCTTCTCGAAAATTGATCTACGATCGGGATATCACCAAATCCGAGTGAAGGACTCGGACATTCCTAAAACTGCTTTTAGGACTCGGTATGGTCACTACGAGTATGTAGTGATGCCGTTCGGTGTGACCAACGCCCCTGCTGTTTTCATGAATTACATGAACAGCATATTCCACTCCTTCTTGGATCGGTTTGTTGTTGTTTTCATCGACGACATCCTAGTTTATTCTAAGACGTCTGAGGAGCATGAGGGACATCTCAGAACGGTACTCCAAGTGTTGAAGGAGAAACAATTGTTTGCAAAGTTTTCAAAGTGCGAATTCTGGATGGATGAGATCCACTTCCTCGGGCATGTGATCTCCGAGCGAGGCGTCTCGGTGGATCCTGCGAAGATAACCGCTGTAATAGCATGGGAGAGGCCCAGATCGGTCTCGGAAATAAGAAGTTTTATGGGCTTGGCAGGTTACTATAGGAGGTTCATCGAAGGTTTTTCTAAGTTGGCATTACCCCTGACTAAATTGACTCGGAAGAACGTTCCTTTCTTGTGGAGTCCGGAGTGTGAGAACAGCTTCCAAGAGCTGAAGAATAAGTTGACAACTGCTCCGGTGTTGGCATTACCTGAGTTACGAGAAAGCTTCATGGTCTATTGTGACGCGTTAGGACTCGGATTAGGGTGTGTACTCATGTAGAAAGATCGCGAGATAGCATATGCCTCTCGACAATTGAGACCCCACGAGCAGCATTATCCGACCCATGACTTGGAGCTGGCAGCAGTAGTTTTTGCATTGAAAATCTGGAGGCATTACTTGTACGGGTCCAAATTTGAAGTGTACAGCGATCATAAGAGCCTCAAATACCTATTCGACCAAAAGGAGCTGAACATGAGGCAGAGGAGATGGATTGAGTTTTTAAAAGACTACGATTTTGAGTTAAAATACCACCCAGGTAAGGCAAACGTCGTGGCCGATGCATTGAGTCGGAAATCCCTCCACATAGCAGCCATGATGGCAAAAGAAGTAGAGTTGTTGGAGCGGTTCCGAGACATGAACTTGCATGTTGACACCCCTTCCTCTCAGAAAATGACAATAGGTACATTGAGGATTGCCAATGAATTCTTAAAATCTGTGTACGAACAGCAACAGGAGGACTCTTACCTAGCTGAAATGAAGGAAATTCAAGCCAAAGGAAAGGATTTATCCTTGGCAGAGGGGTCAGATGGGATCTTCCGGGTGAGAGACAGAATATACATACCAAGTGGAGGAAGATTGAGAAGAATGGTGCTTGACGAAGCCCACAAAAGCCTGCTCAGCATTCACCCAGGAACCACGAAAATGTACCACGACTTGAGAAGACAGTTCTGGTGGCCCGGACTAAAGAAGGATATGGCGGAGTACGTAGCCCGGTGTATCACTTGTCAGAAATTGAAAGTAGAGCACCAAAAACCGTATGGTGCAATGCAGCCTCTAGAGATCCCTGTGTGGAAATGGGACTCAATTGCGATGGATTTTATCATGGGATTACCCAGAAACCGAGCGGGCCATGATGCCATTTGGGTCATTGTTGACCGATTAACGAAGAGTGCACACTTCTTACCTGTAAATATGAAGTACCCATTGCATAAGTTGGCTCGGATTTACATTCAAGAAGTTATCCGACTGCATGGCATACCTACTTCCATCGTATCAGATTGGGACCCTAGGTTTACGTCCAGGTTTTGGACCAGCATACATCAAGAATTGGGGACGACGCTTTGGCTTAGTTCCGCCTACCACCCCCAATCGGATGGACAATCCGAGCGAACAATTCAGAGTCTAGAAGATTTATTAAGAGCGTGTGTGTTAGAGCACGGTGGGGACTGGGAGCAGTACCTTCCCTTGATCGAGTTTACGTACAACAACAGCCATCATCACAGCATTGGCATGGCACCTTACGAGGCATTATATGGGCGTAGATGTCGAACCCCACTCTGCTGGTCGGAAGCGGGTGAAAGTCTACTATTGGGACCAGATATCGTGAAGCAAACCACAGAACAGATCCGAGAGATACGGGAGAAGATGAAAGCATCACAAGACAGGCAAAAGAGCTACCATGACAAGCGCATCAAGCCATTGGAATTTTCAGTCGGAGATCGAGTGTTTCTGAGAACCACTCCGAGTAAAGGAGTTGGACGAGCCTTAAAAAGTGGGAAGATAAGCCCTCGCTACATTAGACCTTATGAGGTGTTAGAACGGATCGGCCCCGTGGCATACCGCCTCGCATTACCAACTCACTTGTCCCGATTGCACAACGTATTTCACGTGTCTCAACTAAGGAAGTATTTGCATGACCCCAGCCACACGATGCCTGACGATGAAGTAGAGATCAAAGAAGACCTGACCACTGTGACTACGCCGATTGGAATCGTGGACCGATCGGTAAAACGCTTAAGAAACAAGAACGTAAGACTGGTTAAGGTGGAGTGGCAGCAAGGCAAGACCACCTCCTGCACGTGGGAACGCGAAGATGCCATAAGACAGCAGTACCCCGAGTTGTTCATTTAGGTGAGTCACCAACTGAATTTCGGGGACGAAATTCTTTTCAAGTGGGGGAGAACTGTAACATCCCCATTTTAATTAAAGCAACCAAGTTAAATAAAAAGTCAACAAGTCAACACCTCCCTTAATTTAATTAACTAAGAGGTAGTAGGACAATTAACGTGAAAGCATGGTGGCATGGGCAGGATTATCGCGTTTCCCCATCCCACCATACTGCACTCTGCTTGAGTATATATATATGCGGGTGATGGTCATGCTCTTCACGCAGAGAACCCAGCGAGCTTCCTTCTTCGTTCTTCTTTTCTCTTGTTTCCTCTCTTTCCTTCTCTGCCCTCCAGTCCATTCCTGCTTCGAAGAGTCGAGTGACGGTGCTACAGCGGAGTGGAACTCCCCACACTTGAGAGGACGATCGCCGAGTGAAGCAGCAGAGAGGAGAACCACCACCCAAGCAGGAAGAAATCCCTCGGAGTTCGTAATTGGTAGGGGGAGTATCTTTTATCTTAAATGCATGGGTTATGAACAGGTTCGAGTGCGGATGCTTGCTATATCCGTGCTCTGATGGTGTATTGCGTTGCATGTGAGTGTGTATAGTTCGGTTGCATGATGAGTAAAAGACGAGTGTTGCATGTTAGCACCTTTCTCACAGATGTATGTGTTGCAGGATCTCAGTTGCATGTTGAGTTGTGTTGATATGAATGTCTGACTGAAGCTACCCAGGTTATAGAAATGCATATGTTGAAATGATTGCTTTAATAGATTGTTGTGTATAGGAAATGCCTGCTTTAAACAAATTTGACGCTGTCTTACTCCGATTGCATGTTAAGATGAGATGAATTGAAATGCCTGAGCAAACTTGTGATTTTTAGAATGATGCATGCGTTGAATGAAGCTGTAAACTGATTGCATGTCTGGATCGAACGAAATGTTGTAGATATCTGAATATGGAATGATAACTGATTGCATGGCAGCTATATATATTGAGTCCGGATAATGTGTACTACTGGTTGCATGGTGTGTGTATGTGCTTGTATGCGAGAATGCATGCATGAAATAAATGTTGTGCGTCGAATCCGCGTGTGGCGCATGGGATGCGTTGTGCTGGGAGCACGTAGTGTGAGACACTACCTTCGGTCATCCAGCGTGGGACGCTGTAAAATCCTCGGGTGGGACTTGGGGTAGCCCTTGAGTGGGACTCGGGCTGTCTGTGAACACCGCCATTGGCGCTGAGAGCGTTTGTGTCACCTGTGGACAAACGGTTGGGTACCTATAAAACGGCCAAGCAGCTGGGAGCTGATCTGATAGCTGAGAGCTATGTATAAAAAGGCTGTGATGCCTACGTTGCAACGTCGGACCGATACACACGATGCAGAACCAAGTGAAATCTTCTGTGCTTATCATTGTTAATATTACTACTACTGTTAATGTTGTTGAAATTGATTTTTAATCATGTTGTACATATATGTATTGTCGTGTAATTGGCAGATAACCTGAGTCGGTATCTATCATTTAAAATTTAAGATGCTCACCCCTGCAGTGGCCATTTTTCAGTGAATGTCTCTCGTGATGAGGACCAGAAGCAGAGCTGGAACGATGAGCGAAGTGTTAATGTATCTGGAAGGCTTAATTAATGCGATGTTAGATTAAGCCCTGACTGGTTCATGTCGGATGTTAGTGTTTTGGATGAATAGAACCTTATGGACAAGGAGAAATCCAATTTTGTTTGTAAATATTGACATATGCTCTTATTATATATATATCTGGATGTATGGTTTCGTGTGTATGACATGCTATGTGCTACCTTGTTTCATACTTGTGCTTTATTGAATACGCAGGGACGGCATGACTTAGCAGGCTATAGCCAAGTCTGAGTGAATTATGAATTGTCTCTAGGAAGACTTATGTCGGATACATTGGGCGGAGCCGTACCCCGCCCGAAGTATGGGGACATTTCGCCCAAGCGAGAGGACTCGCGCTGGAGCGATGTAGTTGTTAGAATGGGACACCGTTCAATTACCTTTCCTATCCGTTGTGATGCTAATGCAATCCAGACCCCGGCGTTGACCCCTGATTTGGGCGTTGTGGTTGAGTCCGCTCAGGCGTTGTCATAATTAGTTGAGTTGGGCGGAATAGGTTCAGACTCTCCCTTCTTCCACAACCTACTACCGCATACGTACCTTGTAACTTCCCGTTTTTCTGAGTGAAGAACGAGCGTGAGGATTTATCGAGTGAACCCTTGTCCATATCCTATTGAGAAATTACCTTGTGTTGTGTTGGAGAGGCGTCGTGCTGACCTCGCTTAGGCGGTGTCATACCTCGCCCAAGTAACTAGGACGGTTTGCCCAAGTGCATGGAACCATGCTGAAGCAAGCAGATATCAACGTGAGACTCCGCCTATGTACTTCCCTCCTTCGTTGTCGTATTATTCTGCCTCGCAGGGCGGTGTTGGACATCGTCTGAGTAAGTGAATGTTGTGATGTAGTCCGTCCAGGTGTTGTTGTGCCTTGCCGAACTGGACGGTGGTGTAATCACTTCCTCTTTCCTTCATAAACTACTCCTGCATGTGTATATCTCCCTTCTTCCTCCTTTATCTGTCTTCTGAAGCTGAACGCCCAGAGTTCTCTGAGAAAGGATCAGCCCGTAGGAACGAATAGACGCTAATGTAAGGTTTACTTGAAGAGTTTCTCGTCTGATGTTGCATTGTCACACATCGTTTAGGCGGTGTGAGACAACGGATGAGCGGGTCACTTTCGCCCTCGAGTCCGCCCAGGATAAATATACCCCGCCTAGCCAGGTAGGATGATTCGAACTCCGCCCTTCCTCCGAATGCTACGCGTGTGAATGTATTAACATCTTCCCCTTATCTATTTCCTCCTATTGAGTGACCAGTGTTACTCGAAGGAAGGCCTCCTTGTGAAATCTCCTCTATCCGCTGCTGCATTACCATACTCCGCCTGGACGGTGTCAGACCCCGTCTAAGCGAACAAACGGTGTTGTGTAATCCGCCCTGGTGCTGGTGTGTTCCGATAAACCCATTGAGCCGGCCCCAGTCTTAGCTTCTCTGTAGGTTGCTATATGAGCGTGAATGCTCTTTGTTCCCCCCTTGCCTGCTCCCTTCTATATCAAATGTTACGTGACTGTTTTTGTGGAAAAAAAAACTTTCTCATATTTTTGGAATTATTAGTTGCAAATAATAAGGTGTTACACAATCACCCACATTACCTCATTCTTTCATCAACTTCATAAGGATTCGAAGTAAGTATCTTCTCTCTTTTCTCTTTAAAAGTTTGCTTTTGATTTTTGGTTTTTAGAAAGCATGTGGTTAGGATTAGGATTAGAAAACCATTGGGATTTGATTGCTTTTAGATTTAGGGATAGTTTTGATTAAATGAAGTTTTGGGGGGTTGTTGTTACACGAAACTGCGCACCTCACGCATAGCATCCCACTGACGCGTAGCGTGAGGCATGAACTGTAACCCTACGCGCAGCGTCCCACTGACGCGTAACGTGGGTAGAACAGGGCTGACGTGTAGCGTCTCACCCACGCGTAGCGTCAGCCTCTGTTTTTGAATTTTGTTAATTTTGTGTTTTATTTTTCTGTTGAATGTATTTTTTTTTAATTTTTTGTCCTGTTCCATTTTTGTCATTTATTTGTTTGTTTTTTACAAAAAAAATTAATAAAATTTCTTAGTTTGTATGTTTGTTATACTTTCTTGCATAAAAATAAATAAAATTTTGTAAATATATGTTTTGTGAATTTTATGTTAAAAACCCAAAAACATTAATGTCTTATTTTAAATAAAAAAATTTTAAAATACGTTTTGTGAATTTTATGTTGTACTTTTAAAAATTTAAAAATATGCATGTTCAATTTGTTTTTATGCTCTGTAAATATTTTGTTGTGTGAATTTTGCATGAATTCTTATTTTGCATAAAATATAAAAACCAAAAATATGATTGTTAATTTTTTGATGTTTGACATGTTTTATTATAAAAATCAAAAATAGTGTGATGTGAGTTTGATTTTTAAATTTTCTTTTTTTTACAGATGGCACCAAAGAAATCTATCCCTATTACTGGTCCCAAGAGACAGAGAAGGACCACTGACACAGATACCACCTCTAAAGATCCAGATCTTCAAGGTGAGGAGCAATTGGGACCTAGAGATCCTACCAGATTTCTTACTGATATGAAATGGGCCCGGTTCCATCAGATAAAGGACCAGAGACTCATCTGGGAGAGAGTCTTAGATCTGAGCGTTGGGGACTATCTTGAGCTGCAGGATAAGGTCCAAAGGAGAAGATGAGGATCCCTGTTTTCCCTACCTACTGAGGGGGACCCTATCTTAGTGATGGAGTTTTATGCGAATGCCTACAGGACTCGCCAGGACTCTCCGAATATCGGCCATCAGAGGACGAGTTGGGTTAGGGGTTGACATATTACATATGACCGAGACACCATTAATACCCTACTGGGTAATCCTTGGGAGCCTACTCCCGACAGCGATACTTGTTTCTGGAAGGAAAACAAAAACAAGGTTGCGACTGAGGATGGTGATTTAGGATACTTCCTAGATCAGGTTGCTCACTTCCTGAGCAAGGATGGAATCTTCTTCAACCTGAGTAAGGTTGGAAGGACTCCATCAAACCTCCTCAAGACCTAGCTGACCCCTATAGCTCAGGCGTGGTCTCATCTCATGCTGTATAACATCACTCTTATCACCCACCTCTCTTCTATCCCAGTTGATCATTGCTGCCTTCTTTACTCTATTCTTCAGGGCCATACCATTGACATTGCCAACCTGATATCTGAGCAGATTCACCTTTATGCCCCTAGGTATAAGGTGAACCGTCCTATCCCATTCCCTCTCATCATATCTGCCTTACTAAGGAGGCAAGGAGTTGCTGTGCCATCACCAGAGTTCACTAGTTCTTCGGGGAGAGTCCGCAGAGTTCTAGTGAATAGAGATTACTTGGTTCAGCAGTGCGAGCTTCCACCACTAGAGCAGGAGGCTCAGCCCAGACCGAGGAGGAGGAGACCACCGGTTCAACCACCATCTGCTGATGCTATCACTGATGGATTTGCTAGGATGACTCTTGAGCATCAACATATGATGCAGATGATGGCTGCCACACATAAAGCTTATATGCATCTTCATGATGCATTTTATCAGTATAGACTTCAGGGGGAGGGAGCACCTTATATCACACCAGCTGAGTTTGCAGCTCATGTAGTTTGGCCTGGTGATTCACCTACATACCATGAGGCTGGTGGACCATCTAAGCATATGCTGAGATAGGCAATGATGCAGATAAGGAGGGAGATGATGAGGATCACATGGAGGACTGATGGTGTTATTTTTCTGCACCTTTTACATACATTTCAGTTTTCGTTTAGTTTGGTATTTACATTGGTTTAGTTGATTTTGGATTATACTATGTTTATTATTATGTGGTGTGTTTTATTTTAGCGTATTGTCTTAAAAAAAATATAAATAAATTTTATCTTTTTAAATCAAATTTTTGAAAATAAGAAAATTTATACACTTAAGGTTTTTACACAATAAAACCATTTTTAAATCAATTATGGATTTTTTTTATAATTAAGGAATTTTGATAAAATTCAATTACAATAATTTTATTAACTATCAAGCTAATTTCAGCCTGGTGAGTTGAGAGATCTTTTAAACACTTAAGGGTTTCAACATAACTTCATTCAAATTGATTTTGCTTTAATCTATGATTTGTGTTGTTGTACAGAGAATTCAAGAAAATGATCAATGCACATTTTTGGTAAAAGAAACCTTGGGCCAAAAAGCTTACCATGGTAAAATTATTTTATCCTTTGAAAGCCAATTTTGAGCCTGAAAAATAAATTCTTTGGTACCCCTAACCTTTATCAAATTTAACCATTCCCTATACTTGATTAATTAAAAGAGTAATTGAGCAAAATGAAAGATATTTTGAGTATTCTTACAAGAATGGGGAGTGAAAATTAAACAACTTGATTCTTTTCAAGAAAAATCAAAAATAGTGCATGTAAATGAAAAAAATGAATACATGCAAATCAAAAAAGAATCAAGTTGGGGGTATTTATTTTTATCAATAACGGAATTGAGATTTGGGTCAAAAGAAAGCCTAAAAATTATAAAATGCTCTTTTATGATTTCAGGTTTTTGAATTCCAAGAAAAACCATAATTTCTTGTAACCAAGCCTCATTACAACCCTTGAAAAGACCTTGTGATTTTTGAATTATCTCCGTATGATTAACCATTGACTAGATGAAAATCAAAATTAAATTTGTTTGATTTTATGATCGATTGAGTAAAACAGGTTACCCTTTGCATAGAGATAAACACTTGTGAGGTAAGCCTGAAATTAAGCTTGATTTGTTAATAAAACATTGTAAAGATTTTTGTCATTAAACTTTTGTTACATAAGATATCTATTTTTAGTTATTTCAAAATGGTAAATTGTAAAATTAGTTTTTGTGATAAATTCTTGGACTAACTCAAAAATTTGATTTCAAATTTTATTTTCTCTCTTGCTCGAGGACGAGCAATGTCTCAAGTTGAGGGTATTTGTTAGTCCTCAAATTTACAATAAAATCTTTAATAAAAATTTTATAAAAAGAATAAAAATTTGGTTAATTTGTTAGAAATTTAGGTTTTAAATTCAATAAATGGATGTTGTTGGAAATTATCTACCCTTGATCAATTTTCTCTAGTTTTGTAGTGAAAAAGTAAAGAATTTAAAGAGAAAATTAAAGAACTGGAGAGCTGATGCGTAGCATCAACACCACGTGTAGCGTGGGAACTTCTGATGGTGACGCTACGCATCACAGCCACGCGTAGCGTCAGAAGCTACGTGGACTCCACTTCCAGGTGGCCAAGCACTCAGCCTTTGACCCATTATTAGCCTCTCCACTTTGCACAAATAGACACACCGAATTGGGGGACAAGGCACACCTGTCTGAGCATGATTAATTAAAATAATTACATAATCATGGCCACTTCGAGCTGTTTAATGGAAGCTGAGTCAGGAACCTGACGCTGCGTCAGGCTAGCGCGTAGCGTCAGGACCCTTCCTTAGCCCTATAAATAGGGCCATTCTCCACACTTCTAAGCATCCAATTCCACTCTTCTGAGTTCTTTTCTCTCTTTTTACTCGAGTTTGAGTGTTCTTCTTTGAGATTGTAAGGTTAGAGTGATTTCTAGATATTTGGGAGTGTTGTGTAGTAGCGTGAGCTTTTGCATTGTGAAGTGTTTTCAAGTCATCGTAATGTCAAACTCTATAAGTGTTGTTCTTACTTTTATTATGTGTAACTAAATTGTTTATGTTGGAATTTGGTGGATCAATCTATTATATGATGTTGTGATTATGACCCCTACATATTTATGATTCAAGAACATGTTAGTATTTTAATTCTTTATTAATATGAACATCAAACGGGGGAATGATTGTCATATGTATTAAAACTTGTTTTATGGGTATAAATATCAAACGGGAGAATGATTATTCATGCCATATTAAAATCTGTTTTAATGAAAGTAAAAGTTGTAATACCCTTAATATGCCAATTACTAGGGATAGAATTGGTAATTATTATTGCCATAAGGCCAGGACTTAATGCAAGTTTTTATTGAGAAAGCTCACAAGGAATCGAACTTTACGATAAATACTTAGAATTTATGTCACGAGGAATCGGTTATAATGACTTTAAGCTGCAATAACATGAACTTGATGATTAAGTATGTATGTTTGTAATTATTGTATTATATTTTAGTGCGAGAATCCTAATTCCAACATAGTTTATTAATCTGGTTTTTACCTTAAGTATCTAAATTATTCTGAATTACATCTCAACTTTATAGTTAGATTTTATCTTTTCCATTTTTTTACTTTATGAACAAATCAACTATCAAATCCTATGAATATTGTATAAACTATTTATAAATTATTCTTTTATTAATAAACATTGATAAATTTACTATAGTAAATAAGAAATTACCATAAGTTATTGGACTTTCAATCCTAGTGGAACGATATCTAAATTTGAAAACTACAATCGATTGGTGCGCTTGCCAATTAATAACCCAATAGTAACACGGGGGTTAACACCGTGAACTGGGCGCGGATACGCTGGTCTCCTGGTCCAGTAATTTAACATGAAAATCACACTAGCGTAGGTACGCCAAGTTCTAACGTTAGTACGCTAAGGAGCCTTTTAACTTAAGAAACACCCTTTTTTATTTTGTTATCTTTTTATTCTTAATTCAAAGGGGGAAATGCTAAAATAAAAACTAATTAGTGAAATTACATTATTGATAAGTACTTTCTAATTTACCTCTAAACAGAATGATTAAACTAAAACTTTCACATAAAATAGGGATAGATATTATCAAATAATTAAGTCTTTTCAAGACTTATCACTTAGCTTACTACTTTTAGGTCATTATATTGTGATTTATAATAAAATCCTTTACTTTACCTTTTACACTAACACTACTATTATTGTTTCTTTATAAACACTAATAAATTCCTACTCACTAAATAATTCCACATTTTTCATTTGTCATATATATATATATATATTCATACATATATGTATAAATACATTTCAAAAACTCCAAAAATATAATTCACTTATAATAATAATATTATCTGGTTGAGGTTAACCTTATTTTTATTATTGCCAGTACTATATTTATTTTTATTTAAGAATTGATAAACAAGGTTAACCTTATTAGGTGCCTTTATTATTACCTTTATTTAATGATAAAACCAGTAATATTTTATTTTCCACTTAATTTGATATTCCATATTTTACCGATATATCTAAACTTTTATATATATATTTATATATATATATATCTAGAGAACTTGAAAAATATAATTTTGCTTTTAATATTCTTAACCATGTCGAAGTACACATTATTTTTATTATCGATATTTTTGTTATTATTATTATATCATGGCTATTAATTATCTCTGGTTCCTTTTTAATTTCAATATTGTGTAATAAAATAAAATAAAACAAAATAAAATAAAATACAATTAAATGTAAATTTGGCGGGAAGCCCGTAACGTGTGGTTTTTCTAGTTGATCCTTCGTAGAACCTTTGAAAAGGGTGGTAGAACTCTCAAAACACTGGTGGAACACACCTGCAAGAATACCAGACTAACAAGCAGTGGTAAAACCTCACAGAAATGCCGACGAGGCTTGTTGAAGGTGGCAAAAACTTCTAAAACCACCGGTAGAAAACTTCAAAATTCATGAAATTTCATAGAAGGGTTAAACCAAGATACATACACAATTAGAAAGTGACAGAACTAAGTTTGAGTGGTAAAATCCCCCTTTACCTCCTGGCCATGTGGCTATTTAGAGGAGGAGGATGTTCTGGTGCTCTGATCGTCGTTTTCTTCTTCTTGCTAGCTCCCGATCATGGCCCGGGTATGTCGAAGCTCATATGCAAAGCTTGATAGAGAGAGAGGAGGTCGTCACTGTCACATACATGTAGAATTGAGGTGGGGTTAAGATCAAAAACAATCAGGAAGGAAAAGCTAAAGAAACGCTTACCGATCGAAGGGTGGTGGCTGTGGATCAAAGAATAGGGTGGCGTGATAACTCGTGGAGGTGGTGGAAGCCTTCACGGTGGTTGCCTTGTTGGTTGTACAGTGGTGGTAGGTGGCATTTTTGGGTGGTGGAAGTGATGGAGGCTAAGAGCTTAGGAAGGGAAATCAAGGTAGACTTTGGAGCTTAGGTGGTGGTGTGGGGTACAGTTTGGTGATGATGGAGGTTAATAGAAGAAGAGGTGGTGGTCATATGGAGGAGATAGAGGCCACAGGAGAAGAGAAAAAGTGAGAGAGAAACTGGTGATTCAGAGAGAGAGCTTAAGGCCGTGAGGGAGAAAGTGAAAATTAGATGGTGGTGGTGAATTTATAAAGAGGTGGGAAGGATGTGGTGGTGACATGCAGAAGGGAAATGTGTCATGGTGGTGGAGCATGGAGGGGGTGGGTGGCATAGCATGGTGGTACCAGAAAATGGTGGCCAAAAATAATAACTTAGGGCCTAAGGAATTAGGTGTGTTTTAGGTTTTTGGTAACAAGAAATTAGATTAGCCTTAATAAATCCTTAATTTATTTTGAAATAAGAATTCAGAAAAACGCTCAACATCAAAGTTGTAGGGTTTTTTTCTCATGGAATTGAAATAAAGTATAGGCATATTCGACATCGTTAGCTCAAGCTATGGCTAAACCAAGGAAAAATGCTTCTGAAGCTCCCAAATTCTCAAGAACTAAAAAGATGCAGTTTCTGGGAAAAATCCTCTAGGAATTGGCTTTCTGGCTCTTCATGCAAGTTGTAGGGGTTTTTGGTACAATTCCATAGAAAAAATAACAAAGTGATTTTGATATCAGTAGAGGAAGTTACATACGTTTTATTGAAACTGGCTAGTGCTATGACGTTTTTGAATCATCCCTAGAAAACTATATTATTTTGTACTTCTGTGATAAGAACTAGCCTTCAAGAGTTATGACTTTTGGAATCACGTGAATCCAACATCGTTTGAGAGATATATGAATTTTCTAGTGAACTATACGTAATTTAACGAGATAACAAACAAGGTTTTGAGGTTTGAATCCTTGATTCTCAAATCACGGGTGATTGGTTGTGAATTAGATCTTGAGGATAGAAATAAAAGTTATTAGGTTTTTCAAAAGGAAGAAACCAAGATAAGAATTTCTTATATTCGATGTCGTGGGCAAAAGTTATGCTCAAAACACTATTGGGGTTCGAGCCAAACTTAGGGGTTTCGATTGAACGGGGTGTTCTTTCAAGAAACGGGGTCGATGAGATCCGAATTAGAGTTGGGTCCTTGTAGGAGAAGTGTTTAGATTGTCAAAATGGATCATTAAAGACTGACTGTGTTGGAATCAAAAACTCGTAAGTGCTTGCATAACTAACCGAGGGAGGTACTTGAGGTACAAGTTGGGCCTACGGGACCGGACCAGTTTTCCTCGATTTACTACAAGGTTAGCTCTAATTAGACTAGTCTCCCTATAAGTATACTAGTCTCAGGCCGGATTGTTGTTACATGACCACCCACTGTGTCTCGAAGTTATATTTGAGAACCCGATAACATTTTATTATTAAATATTTTGTTAAATAAATAAACATTAATTAAATATTATTAAATTAAATAATATTTATATATATATTTTCAAAAATAATTTACTATTGTTATTATTATTAAACAAGATTATTAATTATTATTGTATAATTAAATATTATTATCAAGTAAATATTATTAATTAATAACAACTAAACATGATTATAAAATATCATCACCGAATATTAATTAATACTAAACAGATAGCTTGTTACCAAATAAATATTACTACCACACGTTATTACTAAACACCAATTATTTACTACTAACAAATAACATTATTAAATATTATCATCGCAATCAAAGATTATTAAATTATGTATTATATTTATTATTATCGGGTATTCACCTATGCTCACTTTTTCTCATCTCAGTGTTTCCTTCAACTTGATTCCTTACTGTCTACACTCTCTCAGGGCCACTGTATCTCATACTAACACCTCGGTCATGCTCCTCTTTACCATTTTCTTATATTGAGGACAACTCATACGGTAGGCTGAAGCCTCATGCTTTGCTTAGAATATTGAACAAGACACACTCAGAGGATCCTGAAGGTCTGGGTCATTACCCTAAAAATTTAGGATGTTACACCTCCTGATCAAGTGGCCGCTATTGAAGACAGCTTGTGTAATGATGCAATCTTTGTACGCCCTTTACACCGGGCAGAGTACTTTGTAATTAGGGGGTTGTTAAACTCCCCACAACTTTAAATATTCAATCAAAGTAATTCGCAATGCTTTAGTAACTCATTAACCTCATTGTTATACCTAAGACTTTGGGATGTTTCTTGTATTCCTTATCTTTGTGTTGATTCCCTATTCCCTTTTATTCGATTTGTTTCCTTTTCTTATTCACCATAACAAACTAAATAAATGCAAATCCGAAAATGATCCAACCGAGAATAGTGAGGTCACGATCCCATTTTATAAATTTGACCATCTGGTTGATTATGCCAATGAAGAGGGTGAGGAAACCTTTGATCCTTCGCCCAAGTTAGTGAGGTTGTTGGAGCAAGAGGCTAGGAAAATTCAACCCCATCGGGAGGTGGTTGAGACCATTAATTTAAGGAGTAAGGAGGATAAAAAAGAAGTCAAGATCGGTACTTCCCTAAATAAGGAGCAACAAAAAGGGCTAGTTAAGTTGTTGATAGAGTTCCATGACATCTTTACTTTGTCTTACCAAGATATGCCTGGCTTGGATACTAGGATTATTGAGCAAAAGTTACCCTTAAAGCCCGAGTTTCCCTCGGTAAAGCAGAAACTATGTTGGATGAAGCCTGAGATGCTCGTAAAAATTAAGGAGAAGGTTAAGAAGTAGTTCAAAGCCAAATTCCTGGCAATTGCAAAAGCCTAAAGGGTAAATTTAGTCCCTGAAAAATTTATAATTTTGGCTTTACCCCCTAAATTAATTTTTCTTTGGATTATGTCCTTGAAAATTTTTTAATTGTAGTATGTGACCCCTTCCATTGACTACCTCTGCCAAGTGATAAGGTAGAGCCTAGTCACATCTGAGTGAATGCATATGTGGCATGTGACTCATGATTTTAAATGCCTTGTAGGATTGAGTTTCTAATTAAGAGGCCCAATGCTATGAAACAACTCAAAAGGGCCTATTACAATATTCGCTGTGACTGAACCATAACCATAAAAATAACAACATCATCTCTTCAACCCCTTAAATCCTTCACTGCAACCAACACCAGGATGAGAAAAAGAATAGCCCATGATATATTACACACACCACCGTGAATACCACTCCCATTCCTATCATTTCTCTTCTTGTGCCCTTTCTCTTCTCTTACTCACAACAGCCATGGGAGCTTGAAGGGAGCTTCAATTTCTTAAAATTATTAAAGGTAAGGTTGAACCTAAACTTAACTTTGTGTAGATTATAAACTCGCACACTCAATTCTTGCAATTTCTTTAACTTTAAAGTAATTTCGAAGCTTATGGTTGGTTGCAATGAAGGATTTAAGGGGTTAAAGAGATGGTGTTGTTATGTTTAGGGTTATGGTTCAATCACAATGAATATTGCAATAGGCCCTTTAGAAAGTTGTTTCATAGCATTAGGCCCCTTAATCAAAATCTCAATCCTACAAGGCATTTAAAATCATGAGTCATATGCCACATATACACTCACTGACATGTGACTAGGCTCCACCTCATCACTTGGCAGAGACAGTCAACGGAAGGGGTTACATACCACAATTAAAAATTTTTCAGGGACATAATCCTAAGAAAAATTAATTTAGGGGGTAAAGCCAAAATCATAAAATTTTTAGGGGCTAAATTTATCCTTTACCTATTGTAAAATACCCTCAATGGGTAGCAAAATATCGTCTTTGTCCCAAAGAAAGACGAAAAGGTGTGAATATACATGGACTATCAGGACTTGAATAGGGCTAGTCCCAAATATGATTTTTTGTTGCTACAGATTGATGTCCTAGATGATAACACCACCCAACATTCCATCTTCTCATTCATGATGGTTTCTCTAGGTACAACCAAATAAAGATGGTCCTTGAGGACATGGAAAAGACTACGTTTATCACCCTGTGGGGAACATTCTATTACAAAGTGATATCCTTCAATTTGAAAAATGATAGGGTAACCTACTAGAGGGTGATGGTTACCCTATTCCATAACATGATGCACAAGGAGATAGAAGTTTATGTGTTGATATCATTGCCAAATCCAGAACCAAGGAAAGACATATCAATGATCTGAGAAAGCTTTTTGAGCAGCTAACTCTAGGCTTAGGTTAAACCTGGCCAAGTGCACTTTTGGCGCAAGATCAGGCAAACTACTAGGATTCATGGTAAGTGAAAGATGGATAAAAGTTGATCTTGACGAGGTTAAGGAAATTCTTGAAATGTCTCCTCCCTGTACAGAAAAAGAAGTTCAAGGATTCCTGGGAAGGCTGAACTACATTGCTTGGTTTATATTACAACTGACAACGACCAGTGAGCTGATCTTTAAGTTGCTCCGTAAGAACCAACCAGGGAGATAGGATAAAGATTATCAAATAACCTTTGAAATTATAAAGTAATCCTTACAAGAGCCATCAATCTTGGTACCTCTGACCCCTTACTTATCTTGTATCTGACCGTGTTAGATGAGTGCATGAGTTGTCTGTTGGGATAATAAGATAAGACTAGGAAGAAAGAACAAGTCATTTATTACCTGAGCAAGAAGTTCACTGAGTGTAAAACGCGATATTTTACACTAGAATGAACCTGTTGCGTGTTAGAATGGGCAACCTGTTGTTTGAGGTAGTACATGCTGTGTCACACCACTTGGTTGGTGTCCAAAATTGACTCAATCAAGTACATATTTGAAAAGCCTGCCCTGACTGAAAGGATCGCTCATTGGTAAGTTATGTTAACTAAGTACGACATAACATATGTCACTCAAAAGGCCATAAGAGTGAGTGCTCTAGCAGATTACTTGGCGCACCAACCCGTGCATGACTACCAACCCATACAATTCAAGTTCCTAGACGAGGATATCTTGGCGCTGTTTAATGAAGAAGGTATCTAGAAAGACAAACGAATATTGAGATTTGACAGAGATTCAAATGTGTTAGGGCATGGAATTGGGGTTATTCTAATTTCACTAGATAAAAAGTTCATCCATGTTTGTGTTAGGCTATGCTTTGACTGTATTAATAACATCATTGAATATGAGGCATGCTTTATGGGGATCCAGATGTCATTAGATGCAAAAGTAAAGTTGTTAGAAGTCTATTGGGATTCCACCTTGGTTATTCACTAAATGAAAGACGAATGGAAGACTGGGGACAACAAGTTAATCCCTTATCATGATCACATCAAAAAACTGGTCAGGGAGTTTGACGATATCTCTTTTCACCATGTTCTCCAGGATGACAATCAAATGGCTAATGCTTTAGCCACTCTAGCTCAATGTTTAAAGTGAGCAATGATTGCAATATAGCCCTTATTGAGATAGAGAAACATAAAGGACCCGCATACAAGTAATAGAGGGGGAGTCAGACGCGAAGGCATAGTACCACGATATCAAGAGATATATCCAGAGCTATGAACATCCTCAGGGTGCTAAGGAGAATGATAAAAGAACACTAAGGCAGCTCACCATGCATTTCTTCTTGAATAATGATGTGCTTTACAAGAGGAATCATGATTCTATCCTTCTTCATTATGTTGATGTTGTCGGGGAAAACAAGATCATGATTGATGTTCATGAAGGATCCTTTGGAACTCACACCAATGGGTATGCCAGGGCAAGAAAGATTCTGAGAGTCGGGTATTACTAGATGATCATGGAAGCTAACTACTTTGGCTACATTCAAAAGTATCACAAGTGTCATCAGCACCATGGCCCCTTCTCAATGTGGGGCATGGACATCATTGGGCCCATGAAGCTAAAAGCCTTGAGCGGTCATCGCTTTATCTTAGTCACCATTGATTATTTCACTAAGTGGGTTGAAGTAGCTTTCTACGCTGGTGTAAAAAGGAGTACCATGGTTAAATTCATCAAACGAAAGCTGATGTACCAATATAACTTACCAAGTTAGATTATTACTGACCATAACATAAATCTAAACAACAAGATGGTGAAAGAACTATGTAAAAACTTTAAAATTCACAACCTCAATTCTTACGCTTACTGGCCAAAGATGATTGAGGTGGTCTAAGAACCAAATAAGAACATTAAGAAAATTATGTAGAAAATGGTTATAACTTTCAAAGATTGGAGTGAGATGTTCCTTTTTACTTTACACGGGTATCGCACCTTAGTCTGGACTTCGACAGGAGTAACCAAGTTCTCTTTAGTGTATAACATGGAAGCAATCCTACCCATCAAGGTTGAAATTCCATCCTTTAGGGTGATCATGAAGGCAAAGTAGGAAGAAGCCGAATGGGTTCAAGCTTGACATGACTAATTAAACCCGGTAGACGAGAAAAGACTAACTGCCCTCTGCCATGGGTAGTTGTATCAAAGGCATATGAGGGACTATAAAAAGAATGTACGACCTCAACAATTTCAAGAAGGGGATCATGTCCTGAAGAAAATTTTACCAATCTAAAAGGATCACTAGGGCAAGTGGACACCTAATTTTGAAGGGTCGTATGTCGTGAAAAGGGTCTTTTCTGGTGGAGTCTTGGTACTGACCAAATATGGATGGGGATGACTTGTCAATGCCCATAAATGTAGACGCGGTCAAGAAATACTTTGCCTAAAAAAATAGCAAAACAAAACAAAGCAAAACAAAAACAAAAGAGAGAAAGCAAAATGATGCGCGCTAGGCTGAAAAATTGAAAAGACGGTTTAGGAAAAAGTTAGAGCAACCTGGTAAGTTGAAAACCTAAAAAGATGGCTTAGGCAAAAATTAGGGTCAAGATTTTGGCAATATGACTGCAACCTCCCACATCAACAGTTTGAGACCAAACTAGGGCATGTGGATCATGGTTGAACCACCTTCTTGGAAGTAGAGTGAATGGTGGACTTAAAGTTGTTATGTGGGATTAAGATACGTATTATTCTCAAGGATTCCTTAGAGGGTCTGCGAGCCCTTCCTACTTCACTTATTACTGACCTTTTCTATTCAACCACACTTGTTTCTTTTGCTTATCATGTTTCTTTTCTCTATACCCACTTGACATACATGAATAAAATGTTGGCCTTTTCAATACGTGTTTGATAGGTGTGCATTGTGTGTTGTTCTTGGTTATTTTTAGGTCTAGTTTTTATCGTTTTTGTAAATAATTTCTGCCCGATTCCCTTGATTTTGATTCATTTCCACACATACTGCTTGGTTGTTCCTATTTTTGTGGGATTAATGATGTTCTAGGTCTACTGTGACGGAAAATGGAAAAATGGATGAAAGAAGAGACTTTTGAGACCCTTGGGAGAGCATTTTGGCAAGGTTGGAGGAAACCATTACTAGTGGTGGCCAACCACTGGCCGTGGTTAATACTGGAAAAGAGGAAATTAGTGGCAGAACCCACCACTGGCCATGGCTATCCACCACTGGCTGTGGTTGGCTTTGTTTCAGGGCAAAACATCATCAACATCACTACCACTGCCCGGGGTTGCAACCACCGCCAATGGTTGGCACTGTAGAGCAAAGCAAAGCAAGTCAGAACCCACCACTGGCCATGGTTGGCTTTATTTGTGTTAGAAAATATGAATTTATAGAACAGAACCCGAACCACTGGCCGTGTTTGTCCCCTACGAGGCCCAAACCTTTGAATTGTTTAGGGTTTTTAATGGGCAATCTAGCGGATTTAGGAGAGGACTGCTAGATACATAAATTTTCACACACCTTTTGGGAGATTTTGAAGAACTCTTTGGGAAGATTTCATTGGGAATCAAGAGTTAAATTCATCAAGGGTAATCGAATCTACAGATTTGGTAGGAAGAATTAGAAATCCTAGTGAGAACTAATTTGTAATTTCTGAATCCTTAGTTTACACTTTTGATATCTTTTATGTTTGGCATTGATTTTGTGATGTGTGAAATGATGACAACAATCCTTATGGCATGCTAAACTCTTTTCTTGGGGCTAAGGATGTAGTACACCTATGTGTTACAATTAACTATTCTTCGTATTCCAATTCATATGATTTCAATCTCTAATCAATTTATGTATGCCTAATGCTTCTGCAAGACTTAGAGATAAGCGTAGATGATCACAAATTATATGGGTAATCAAGAGATTGGCATGTAATTCAAAAATACCTAAATATAACCTATGATTTTGATTTACGATGGTAAGAGAAATTGTTTGAGGGTTTAATTAGATTTCCATAGAATGTAAAGGGCCTAATTAACAAATTGAATGTGGTTCTTTGGGAATTAGGAACGTTAATAGGCTTTTAAGAGGAAGGTATTAATTAACTTAGAGGAATCTGCCTTAGGAACAAAATCATATAATTGGATAGGCGATAACCTTTAATTTTGATACTGGCATATGAACCCTTAATACCCCAAGATTTACCTTTGATTTAATTTCCCAAACTTGCTCCAATTTTCTTTTACAAAAGACGTTGAATTTTCTGTTCTCTGATTTACTGTTCATAATCATTTTGGTAACTTATTTTAATCAATTCCACTAGATAATTGAATCATCATTATAACTAGTACTTAGGCACAATCCCTGTAGGAACGATATCTTTTTATTACTTCGATACCCCATCGCTTGCGGTTGGCTATCAAGTTTTGGTGTCCTTGCCGGGGATTGTGTTTTCCCTTAATATTGGCTAAGCGGTTTTTGCTTAGACTAGTCTGTATTTTCTACATTTTCTATTTTTCTTTTCTATATTTTCTAATTTATTTCAGTTTTTCTACAAAGTTACGCTTGTTTTTCTTTATTGTTTATAAATTTGTGCAGGCCCTTTTATGCAAAAAAGCAACAGCTTTAAGCATATATTTGATCTTGAGATTGAAAGAACCCTTTGAAAGATCAGAATTCTTAGGACATGCATCAAACAAAATAGGCACCAACCTTTATGTTCAACAAGCCAAACACAAATGGAAAATCAAGACAATAGAGAACTCTATGATTTTGCAATGCCTAGTGCGATCCAGCATCACTAGACCAAACATTGAGGTGAATAATTTTGAGTTGAAGCCATCCTTGCTCTCGATGGTTCAACAAAGTCAGTTTAGAGGATTACCATCTGAGGATCCCAACTTGTATCTTCAGATTTTCCTTGACTATTGTGACACACCCAAGGTAAATGGGGTTTTAAATGATGCAATCCGGCTGAGGCTTTTCCCATTTTCTTTAAGGGACAAGGCCAGAGCTTGGTTGTATGCGTTTTCAGAGGAGTCAATAACTATATGGGAGCAGTTTTCACATGCTTTCATCAAAAAATATTATCCAAGGAGAAAAACAGACCAGTTGAGGAAGCAAATCATCACTTTCACTTAGAAAGATGATGAAACTCTATATTATGTCTGGGAGAGGTATAAAGAAATAGTCCGGTAATGCCCACACCATGCTATTGAACGTTGGTTGACAGTACACATATTCTATAATGGGCTCACTCCGAACCAGAAGGTAACCTTGGATGTCGTAACCGGCGGTGCCTTCATGAGTAAGAACATGGAAGAAGGTTACAATCTCATTGAGGAGGTTGCCCAAAACACATACCATTGGTCTTCAGAAAGGAGTTTACCAAGAACTCCAAGTAAGTACTATGTTGATATTCTCTCTTTATTAACTGCTAAAGTAGAAGCATTATCTGTTAAAATTGATAAATTTGATAAATTAGGAACAGGTACTTCTAATCTTATTTATGATCTGTGTGGTACTTCAGGTCATAATATTTTAGGATGTCAGCTTGGAGTGACTCAATGTCGAGCTAGAAATGCAATAGGTGGATGCTATTGGGAACTACGGTGGAAATTATGGCAATAATTTTTGACAACCACAAGAATCACCCGGTTTCTAAAATAGACCACCTCCCTATCAAGGAAATCCGAGTAATTTCTAGCAACCACAAGGACCCTATATTCCATGAAAATCTAAGCTGAAGTCCTTGATGGAGACCTTTGTGACCACCCAGTTACAATAAAATGATGAGTTCTATGATGCTATTAAGAAGCTAACCTCTAAGGTGGACACTCTTGCCACCCATAATAAAATGTTGGAGAACCAGATTGCTCAGCAGGCCTTATCCTTTCAAAGAATGGCAAGAACCTTTCCTGGAAAGCCTGAAACGAGACCATCCAATCACACCATAACTATCACTCTTAGGAGTGGTACACAGTACGATGGTCTGGTTGGTTTGACTGAAGAGGAGGCCAAGAAAGAGAAGAAGGGGGAAGAGTCTCACTCTTATTCAGAAATTGAAGAAGAGAAACAAAGTGAAAAGAAGGAGGGGGTGAAACCATATCAGCCTCCAATTCCATATCTTTAGCGCTTGGCCAAGGTTAAGCTTGATAAACAATTTGGTCAGTTTCTTGAAATTCTTAAAGATGCTTTATGTCAACCACGGCCAAGGTCACTCTTAAAGTTTTGTCTCTTGAGTTTCTTTCCCTTCAATTCCAACATAATTCTTACTCAATACTAAGAGGGTAGCATTTTGAGTAAACTTGTAGATAACTGTGAAGATTTCTTTGGTTCTATTGACACCAAAGAGAAAGTACAAGTTTTAAGAGGAAACACTTTGAAAGAGAGACACTTAGTGAAATTTTCTTCTTTAATTGAATTACATAACAATTTTCGTTTGAGTTTCATTTGCTGGATAAAGTGGAGGATCTCACACCAAGGCTAAGAAGGCATTGAAGACTTGTAAAAAGGAAGCAAAGCCTTGTACTCATTAGCAAATTCTAGGAAATTTTAAAATTTTTAAGGCTTGTAGTAGCAAAATTTGGTCTTTGTATTTGTGGACAATTGGACTTTGGACATTGGACTTGGACTTTTAGCTTTAATTTTTGTCTAGTATAGTGCATGTGCATCTGTTTACTTTAACTAATTGTTGTTAGTTGGTTTAATTAGTTAGGTAGTTGTAACTAAAAGTGGTTAGGTTATTAGTGGTCTTAACTAGAAGTTGTTAGGTGGTTAGTTGTTATAACTAAGTTTGTTGTTAGTTAATAGTAGTTAGAACAAACTCCTAGTCAGTTATAACCTAATCATAACCGAATTAGTTAAAGTAGTTGGGTTTGTTATAACAAGTTAGGGTAGTTGCAACAATAATAACCACATAACTAACTTAGTTAAAGGTTGTTAGGGTTGTTAAACCTAAGTTTGTTAGCCTAACAATCAAAACTGAATTTGGTTAGTTGATAGCATTAGTTGCTTGTTTAGTTACAACCTAGGGTTCTCATAACTAATCATAGTAAGACAACCTAGGATTCTTATAACTAAACATAGTAAGATAACTTAGGATTCTACCTAGTACAAACATCATAGGTGTATATCCCTTAGGTAGAAAACCTAGAATTTGATTCTTAGGATTGTTGTTTGATTTCTTATTTTTGTTTTGCATAAGCATCCTCGACTAGCTTGTTCGTACATTTGTTTACCTTGTCTTGTTTTTCTTTGACAACCTTAATCATGTCTTCTAGTGATAGAGAAAATAGAACTCTTCTTCATAATATCATGGATAGTCTTAACAAGATAAACACTAGGTTAACTAACCTAGAAAACAAAGAAGAAAACCATAGACTTACACATAGAGAGAGAAATCAAAGAAATCAAAGGCATGACCTTAGTGATAGTGAGGATGAATATAGGTCTAGAAGACACCATCATAAATAGGAAGACCTAGGTTTAAGAAAAGTCAAGCTTGAAATTCCTCCTTTTAATGGTAAAAGTGATATAGAAGCATACTTAGAATGGGAAATGAGAATTGAACAATTGTTTAATTCTTATAAAATCAAAGAAGAAAAGAAGGTTAGGATAACCACTCTTGCTTTCCAAAACTATGCCTTAGTGTGGTGGACACAAGTGTGTAAGGAGAGAAACAAAGATAACTTTCCACCAATTGATGATTGGTTAGACTTAAAAGCTTTATTAACAAAAAGATATTATAACACCCTAATTTTAATAAATAATAAACCCAAAAACAGGGAAAATTTTTCCACAAAAGAAGAGGAAGGTAAGGGAAAATAAAAGAACATTCATACGCATAGCAATCGGCGGAAGGGACAAGGCTTGAACCGACCCATTCGGTTCAGCGAAACACATCAGCGCCTGGTTGAAATCCATGACAACGCTGACTCGCTCAAACGAGACCCAGGACGCTTGAGCGAGACCACCCACTCGCTCAGGCGAAGTACCATTCACTTAAGCGAACATCCCAGAAGTCTTCCATGCACGCACACTCGCTGGAGCTAAGTCTAATTCGCTGGGGCGGACACAGGTACAAGGTAATTTCTCACTCGGATTTGGGACATATGTTCACCCGGTAAATCATAACACTCATACTTCACTCGAAAATCCACACAGCTCCTCATTTCATTCATATAGGTCACAAGTATAAGCCACTCGGGAAATGACTCCCCCAATTCTGCCACTCGGAATCCAGAACCCTTTCTCACTCGGAACATATATATCCTAATCAAACATCACTCGACGTATTCCATCCTTGACACAATCGGGTCACATTACACATTCACTATTCGGTATACATTCTCACATTCACTCGAGAAATCAGGTAGTTAAGTCCCACTCGGACTTATTCAAAACTCAACCAGTCGGCATACCAATCCTCACTCACTCAGATTTTACATCATTCACTCGGATTACCAATACCTTACACTTAGGATCCGTTCCACTCTAAACCACTACTCTAACTTCTCTTTCAGAAGGGGATCACTCAAGGTTTTCACTCGGGAATACAAACTCTTCCTCACTCGGGGTTTACTTATATCTTTCACTCAGAATCACTCAGCGTATTCACTTAAAAAAGCCACCCAGTAATCCTCACTCGGAACCATCAACTTAACATTATTTCACTCATCAACAGCCCTCGAATCATTTAACAACATATTCCAGTCGGAAGACGCATTAAATCCACATAAAGCACATACGTAGGAGTATATGTTCCCAGAAATATAAATCTGCCCATAAGTCCAATCTACCGACCCATATACATGTAACCATATACTCGGAATACTCATTAACTTGACATTATACCTTTACCATTATTTGCAGATCCATACAAGTGACACCATGCCTATACTTCTTATAATCAATCTTTATAATGAATATATTTAATCGTCATTTTACATGAGAGCCGGCCAAGGCTACACTGACTGAACATAATAAACACATTACAAGCATTCAACAGTCAGAGTGCACCACACTCGGACTTGAGGCCCTATCATCATTTCCGAGTCCGACCTGCACACACTGAAAGATGGTGTAGGGGGTGAGCATCTTAAATATTAAATGATAGATACTGACTCAGGTTGTCCCACAATTATACAACAATATATATATATATACACAATTGTACGTGGCAACGATTAAAGTCAGAGCAATACCAATCAACCAGGACATACATCAGACTCTTACCAATCGGAATCCACCAGTTATCACTCTGCCTTATACACGTATCAATTCAATAACATTAACATACAACAATCAGTGACATAATAATGCCTATGAATCAGAATGCACATATTGAACATTTCTCAATCAGAATTCAACAACTCTCACTTGGCTATATATACACAACTTTTCAATAACATTAACATGTACTCATAGAACATATTTCAATCAGCATCAACAGCATATGTACACAGAATAATTCACTCGGTTATATACATTCATCATCCCATTAACATCATCACATGCATAATCAATTCTAAACAACATCAGCAGTAAATATACACAGAGTATTCCACTCGGTTCCGTATTTGTGTGTAATCGGTTTGGACGTTGCAACGTAGGCTCCCAGCCTTTTCATACATAGCTCTCAGCTATCAATTCAGCTCCCAGCTGCTTGGCCGTTTTACAGGTACCCAACCGTTTGCCCACAGGTGACACCAACACTCTCAGCGCCAACAGAGGTGTTCACAGGTAGCCTGAGTCCCACTCAAGGGCTACCTTGAGTCCCACTCAAGGATTTCACAGCGTCCCACGCTTTTAATAACCGATGGTAGTGACCCACACTACGTGCTCCCAGCACAAACGCATCCCATGCGCCATACGCGGATTCATCACACAACACAGAGTTCATATACACAGCAATACATGCATCTCATGTAATCGGCATCATGCATCATCAGCACTCAAACAGCACGTGCATCTCATGCAATCAGTGCTAGGCATTAACAGAACTCAACAACACATGCATCTCATGCAGTCGGCATTATACATCATCAGAGCTCAAATAGCACATGCATCTCATGCAATCGGCATTAGGCATTATCAGCACTCAACAACACATGCATCACATGTAGTCGGCATTATACATCATCAGAGCTCAAATAGCACATGCAGTCAGCATTTCAAGCTCATAGTAACTTGCACATCACATAAACCACACGGTAATCATCAACCGCACTGCAACACATTCTTTTCATATGATCATGCAATATTCTCAAGGCTATTAACATGCATTTCACAGATGGAATCAAACACGCATCACTCAACACCAACTTGTCACACATTCGGGTACCATATACTCATCATGCAAGCAAAACACAGGATCGGACACAGAATCAATAAGCCATTGACACTCGGAACCCGTTCATAACCCATGCATTTAAGATAGAAGATACCCCCTACCTGGAATGAAGCTTCCATTCGGTCAACACGACACTCGGTCCTAGAGGAACACTGAGTCACTCTTAGTACATCTGCATGCAAGAGCAGGGGAGGCCATTCGGGCCTCTAAGACACCCAGCTCTCGGTTCGCTCCCTGGAGTAGCTCCATCACAACGCTGTGAACACTCCAACCACCTTGAAGCTCGTCGTAGCGCAGATCTCCACTGAGACTTGGCAGATTTGAGCAAGGAGAGGAAGAAGGAGGGAAGTCGACGAAGGGAATGAAGGAACAAGGAAGGAGCAGCGTGGAAGAAGACGGGTTGCATGCAGAGGGAATGCACACCCTCATCTTCACTGGCTCGTTGAGTAAGGAAGGAGGACTCCGATCTTTAGCCACCACTGTTGCGAGCTCACGGGAACAGAGAGCAGAGAAGAAAGAAGAAGAAGAGAAGGAGAGTGAAGAGCGAAGAAGAAAAGAAGAGAAAACAGAAAGAAGAGAAGTCTGAAGGGAAAGAATGAATGATAGTGTGCCCATATATGCATGCACGGAGAGAAGGGAAGAGTGGGGTGGGAAGTCGTGTACAGCAGCAGCCCCCCCCCACACATGTCATACACACATAGACACAACTAATCCGCTATTGACAACTAATCACCTTCAATCAGCCTTTGTTTCCTTAACTTAAATTAATTAAACCAATTATAATTAATAAATAATTTTTCCCCGCTTTTGAAATTATTATTTTAATGATTTATTTTCATTCGGCAATTAATCATTAAATCGGGATGTTACAGTTCTCCCCCTCTCAAAAGAATTTCATCCTCAAAATTCAGTCGGTGACTCCCTTAAATAATTAACTCAGAAAATAGCTGTCTCAATCACTCATACGACTGTGCTTCCACAAGTATTCACCGACCGCCCACAATTTCAATCGGCAAAACGTAAAGGTCAAGCCCTACCTGATTACAACTTCATCATAGAATATAATACATTTGGGGATTCAATTTCTAAAATGCACAAATTCCCTTATTTAACTCAGCCAATTCATCATAAGTAGTGGCACTTCCTAATTTCTTGGCCGCTCGGTCCTATACTTACGACACCGCTTGGTGTATTTACACCATCGGGCTCCCCGACTCAAGTGAGTCACTCGGCACAACCATAACTCATACAGAGTACAGACTCAAAATTGTATCACATGAGACACATTATAGAGGTTAATCAACCAGTTGGGAATAATCTAATCGGCAAACAACATCACCGACTCCCAAAAATACTCACTCCCGACCGATTTCTCTCAGACCAAACCCTCGGTTTTTCAAAACCTGACCACAAAATCTCTCTCTTACACCAAAGGGAACACTCAAGGAATTTTCCATGTGTTTCAATTAGCACAATTTACCCGGATTTACTTCGCATATGCACTACTCTAAATTCTTAAATCTTAGACTCCTACCCATGCTTTCGGCTAATTCCATGCTTTCATCCTGAGAATTTCACTCGGTCCTCTTACACAAAACATCATTCAGGGTTCAAGGGTAATTTTCACCCGGAAATCCTTCCACTTACCAGAAATTCACTCATAATTCGAGCCTACCTCGAAACTAAACCTGAGTTCAAGCTCAGCAGTCCCAATCACTGACCTGAATACGACTTCATTTAAATCCTTCACTAGGATATCTACCCCCCTCGGAGACCATTCACTTGGAAACTTACTCACTCAGAATCTTATTTTCCCGACCAAACGAACTTTTCTCTTGGAAGATCGCTCGGTTAACCTTATAAAACTCCACTTCAGTGACAGATTTGATCACCCCTCTTGTTTTAATAACCAATCATCGTCTTAGAAGCCAATCTATACCCAACAGCCTCTAATCCTCTCGGAGGCAAACCCATCAAGGTTAAACAAACCCTCTATCCTCAATTGATACGTAACCACATAATATTCATTTAATACAACTCTCATCACACTCAGAACCGTCTGAAAGACTCACCATCACCATAAGCAGTTACAACTTCACCTGCCCGACTCATGAATTGCTGCATCCAACTTATAGGATGACGTCTCATTCCTATAGGGTTGCAACAATTACACAGACACTGCAACTTGTACGCTGCCACAATGCCTACGGCATGACGAGTCATCTCAGAACAGCATGTCTCACTCCGACCAGACTCACTCAACTAATACTAATTCACACGGTAATTAATGGCAATTCACACACACATTGTAAGCAATACATCTACATCAACCTCATCATTATGCATCACATAGGGCACATCACGCAACAACAATCATGAAAATTATTTATCACTTCTGTAAATCAGTACGATGGCAATACAACAATTAGCTTCTAGCCAACACCGAGTAAATATTTCCTCTAAATCTTATTCATCACAAAACCATGGCTCGGATTAAATTCTCAATTCTCAGTTATATAATGACATCACTCACTCGGGTTCATGCAATTTAATCAGGATTAAGTAATTCACAATCACATATGCTATCATAACACACCATGGACTAGGAAACGGCACTAATGTACATACAGACACTCAGTCGGATTTCATACCAATTATTTATGGCTATATTATTGTTCACTACAGCATGCACCATAACCATAACATCATATTGCACTCAGTAATAGCATCGATATATATGTACTCATCCAATTGAATTTATTCAAATCAATTCCAAACTATATTAAGGATTTCATTCATAATATCATATCCACATATTCATATAATTCACACTGAGCTCATTGATCATCATAAGTGTGCACACAGATACCCAATCGGAAATTGCACCATAACATACATTCCCAATTATAATATCACATCACACTTGGCAACGGCATCAATACATGCACATTCATTTAGTCAGAACTCACTCATACAACATCATCAAGTCAGAATCTAGTCAAATCATTCAAATCCATGCAAATCATGTTAGTCTCAATAATAATGTTCTTACACACATGCATACGGATCTGACTTAAACAGCGATTTCATCTCATGTATGCAATTCTCATGCAATTTCATACAAGCATCCAAGCTTACCAGGTGTGTCTCACGCAGCCATCAATAGGTCACAACCGTTTCAACACGACATATATATTCACTCAGAATTTCATGGTTTCATCCCAGCATCACAAGCGTTTGTCATAGTAACTCACAACAGCAAAACAATGTAACAATACTACAGCACATCCTCTCGGTATTTTATAATGAAGGCAGCATGCATTTCAACACAACATCATAATGGAATCAATAGATCAACTCACATATCATGCATTTGGAAATCATTATGGCATTCTCATTCATATACATTTTAACATGAAACTGCAAACAAAACCCAGAGAATCGTCCCCTTTTAACTCACGCACTCAGCAATAATGGTAACACTCTTATTTGCAAGCATTCAGCCGACATTCGCAGAAATATTAACATGCACTCATGGATGGAGTCACACAACACTAAACAGTTTACAAATACCACAATCTGGGAGTTGCAGGCACATTTACTTAATCACAACACAGCTACTAACACATTTCACACATCACATGATAATCATTCAAGCCTCAATGAGTTACTACGCAATTGCTTTACTCAGCTCAACACTCGCAGGAGCAATAAATTATTAGACTTAGAATTCCTAAAGGGACACTATTTATCCAGTATCCCACGATGGGTACCTCACAATATTCAAATATTATTATAAGGTCTAATACTATTCACTCGGTCTTCACACACCAAAACCGAGACAGTATCCAAGTCAAACAGATATTCTATTCCACATTCATTCATTCATGATCATGCCTAATCAACTGGGTCACTACACCTATTGGTCCAGGATCTAGTCCATCACTCACTTGGTTTCTTCAATCGCCACCGAGACACAACCCTAATTTTAACACATACCCGATCTCACCTTTACTCACTCATTACTCACCCAGATTTTGTCTTAGGAAACTGCAACACACCTCTTATACCGTAAATCATATACCATTCATTCACCACGCAGTCAAATTCCCCAACAAGGCATAGGCATATAACCACACCATTCGTAGTCAAACGTATACCAAATTCAATAGAAATCACAAGCATATATCCTCACACAAGTCATGATTAAACATATATTAACGTTTAATGGAATATCACAAGCAATTATGACAAGCTGGCATAATGCACTCAACCGCCCACTAACAGCAGGCAAACCTTGGCCATGGACCTTTTGGTCTACTCTGATACCAAAATGTAACACCCTAATTTTAATAAATAATAAACCCAAAAACAGGGAAAATTTTTCCACAAAAGAAGAGGAAGGCAAGGGAAAATAAAAGAATATTCATACGCATAGCAATCGGCGGAAGGGACAAGGCTTGAACCAACCCATTCGGTTCAGTGAAACACATCAGCGCCTAGGCGAAATCCATGACAACGCTGACTCGCTCAAGCGAGACCCAGGACGCTTGAGCGAGACAACCCACTCGCTCGGGCGAAGTACCATTCGCTTAAGCGAACATCCCAGAAGTCTTCCATGCACGCACACTCGCTGGAGCTAAGTCTAATTCGCTGGGGCGGACACAGGTACAAGGTAATTTCTCACTCGGATTTGGGACATATGTTCACCCGGTAAATCATAACGCTCATACTTCACTCGGAAATCCACACAGCTCCTTATTTCATTCATATAGGTCACAAGTATAAGCCACTCGGGAAATGACTCCCCCAATTCTGCCACTCGGAATCCAGAACCCTTTCTCACTCGAAACATATATATCCTAATCAAACATCACTCGACGTATTCCATCCTTGACATAATCGGGTCACATTACACATTCACTATTCGGTATACATTCTCACATTTACTTGGGAAATCAGGTAGTTAAGTCCCACTCAGACTTATTCAAAACTCAACCAGTCGGCATATCGATCCTCACTCACTCGGATTTTACGTCATTCACTCGGATTACCAATACCTTACACTTAGGATCCATTCCACTCTAAACCACTACTCTAACTTCTCTCTCAGAAGGGGACCACTCAAGGTTTTCACTCGGGAATACAAACTCTTCCTCACTCGGGGTTTACTTATATCTTTCACTCAAAATCACTCAGCGTATTCACTCGGAAAAGCCACCCAGTAATCCTCACTCGGAACCATCAACTTAACATTATTTCACTCATCAACAGCCCTCAAATCATTTAACAACACATTCCAGTCGGAAGACGTATCAAATCCACATAAAGCATATACGTAGGAGTATATGTTCCCAGAAATATAAATCTGCCCACAAGTCCAATCTACCGACCCATATACATGTAACCATACACTCGGAATACTCATTAACTTGACATTATACCTTTACCATTATTTGTAGATCCATACAAGTGACACCATGCCTATACTTCTTATAATAAATCTTTATAATGAATATATTTAATCGTCATTTTACATGAGAGCCGGCCAAGGCTACACTGACTGAACATAATAAACACATTACAAGCACTCAACAGTCAGAGTGCACCACACTCAGACTTGAGGCCCTATCATCATTTCCGAGTCCGACCTGCACACACTGAAAGATGGTGTAGGGGGTGAGCATCTTAAATATTAAATGATAGATACTGACTCAGGTTGTCCCACAATTATACAACAATATATATATATATACATAATTATACGTGGCAACGATTAAAGTCAGAGCAATACCAATCAACCAGGACACACATCAGACTCTTACCAATCGGAATCCACCAGTTATCACTCGGCCTTATGCACGTATCAATTCAATAACATTAACATACAATAATCAGTGATATAATAATGCCTATGAATCAGAATGCACATATTGAACATTTCTCAATCAGAATTCAACAACTCTCACTCATCTATATATACACAACTTTTCAATAACATTAACATGTACTCATAGAACATATTTCAATCAGCATCAACAGCATATGCACACAGAATAATTAACTCGGTTATATACATTCATCATCCCATTAACATCATCACATGCATAATCAATTCCAAACAACATCAACAGTCAATATACACAGAGTATTCCACTCGGTTCCTCATTCGTGTGTAATCGGTTTTGACGTTGCAACGTAGGCTCCCAACCTTTTCATACATAGCTCTCAGCTATCAATTCAGCTCCCAGCTGCTTGGCCGTTTTACAGGTACCCAACCGTTTGCCCACAGGTGACACCAACGCTCTCAGCGCCAACGGAGGTGTTCACAGGCAGCCTGAGTCCCACTCAAGGGCTACCTTGAGCCCCACTCAAGGATTTCACAGCATCCCACGCTTTTAATAACCGATGGTAGTGACCCACACTACGTGCTCCCAACACAAACGCATCTCATGCGCCACACACGGATTCATCACACAACACAGAGTTCATATACACAGCAATACATGCATCTCATGCAATCGGCATCATGCATCATCAACACTCAAACAGCACGTGCATCTCATGCAATCAGTGCTAGGCATTAACAGAACTCAACAACACATGCATCTCATGCAGTCGGCATTATACATCATCAGAGCTCAAATAGCACATGCATCTTATATAATCGACATTAGGCATTATCAGCACTCAACAACACATGCATCACATGCAGTCGGCATTATACATCATCAGAGCTCAAATAGCACATGCAGTCAGCATTTCAAGCTTATAGTAACTTGCACATCACATAAACCATACGGTAATCATCAACCTCATTATAACACATTCTTTTCATACGATCATGCAATATTCTCAAGGCTATTAACATGCATTTCACAGATGGAATCAAACATGCATCACTCAACACCAACTCGTCACATATTCGGGTACCATATACTCATCATGCAAGCAAAACACAGGATCAGACACAGAATCAATAAGCCATTGACACTCGGAACCCGTTCATAACCCATGTATTTAAGATAGAAGATACCCCTTACCTGGAATGAAGCTTCTATTCGGTCAACACGACACTCGGTCCTAGAGGAACACTGAGTCACTCTTAGTACATCTGCATGCAAGAGCAGGGGAGGCCATTCGGGCCTCTGAGACACCCAGCTCTCGGTTCGCTCCCTGGAGTAGCTCCATCACAATGCTGTGAACACTCCAACCACCTTGAAGCTCCTTGTAGCGCAGATCTCCCTGAGACTTGGCAGCTTCGAGCAAGGAGAGGAAGAAGGAGGGAAGTCGACGAAGGGAATGAAGGAACAAGGAAGGAGCAGCGTGGAAGGAGACGGGTTGCATGCAGAGGGAATGCATACCCTCACCTTCACTGGCTCGTTGAGTAAGGAAGGAGGACTCCGATCCTCAGCCACCACTGTTACGAGCTCACAGGAACAAAGAGTAGAGAAGAAAGAAGAAGAAGAGAAGGAGAGTGAAGAGCGAAGAAGAAAAGAAGAGAAAACAGAAAGAAGAGAAGTCTGAAGGGAAAGAATGAATGATAGTGTACCCATATATGCATGCACGGAGAGAATGTAAGAGTGGGGTGGGAAGTCGTGTACAGCAGCAGCCCCCCCACACGTGTCATACGTACATAGACACAACTAATCCGCTATTGACAACTAATCACCTTCAATCAGCCTTTGTTTCCTTAACTTAAATTAATTAAACCAATTATAATTAATAAATAATTTTTCCCCGCTTTTGAAATTATTATTTTAATGATTTATTTTCATTCGGCAATTAATCATTAAATTGGGATGTTACAGATATGTTCCTAATTACTATTGAGGGGGGCTATTAGCCAAGCTAAATAGACTCACCTAATGTTCAAAGAGTGTTAAGGATTACTATAAGGCCTTAGAGATAGCAATGATTAAAGCTAACTTAGATGAAGATGAGGAAACCCTAATGCATAGGTTTTTACATGGCCTAAATAGGAACATTAAGAATAAAGTTGAACTCTTTCCATATGTAGACATAGAAGAATTTTTGCACCAATGTACTAAAGTAGGAAATAAATTGAAAGAGAGGGAATCCTACAATGGTGAATATCAATCCTTTAAGTCTAAGTAGGTAGGCAAGGATGATAGGAAAAGTGGGTTTGAGAGAAAACCAAGGGAGAAGGGAGTGGGCACTTCTTCTTCCCATGTGCCTAGTGAGTTAAATAAAAATGGAAAGATCTTTAGAAATCCAAAAGATAAGCATAATTTTATAACTAATCCTTCAACCTCTAGATCATCTACCATTAAATGTTTTAAATGCCTTGGTAGAGGTCATATTACTTTTGACTGTCCTATAAAGAAAACCATGATTTTGAAAATAATGAAATCTGCTCAAGGCAATCAGAGTCTGATTCTGATAATCACAATTCAAGTGATGACTCAAGTAGTGCTTCATATGACAGTGAGCATATTTTAGGGGATGATGGAAAGCTTCACATGATTCGAAGTTTACTTGGAAGCCATGTTAAGCTTGATGATTGTACACAAAGAGAGAACATTGTTAACCAAGTGGCCTCAATTACTCAAGGGGGGTGAATTGAGTATTAAAAATTTTACTTGGAATGCTTTTGAAATTTTTTCTTTAATAATTATGCTTAAGAAAGATGATAAATTTAATCACAAATAATAATAATTTATACACAAGGCAAATTAACAAGTATAAGCATATGGCAATAAATTCACTTAAGAGATAAAGTAATATTCAAGTAATAATATCAAATTAATCACAACACTATTTTTGGTACTTAGAAAGATTTAAAGATTAATTCAAGAATATTACTTAAACAACTTTAACAAATTTAATCTAAGTGATTTACAAATTTAATCAAGCCAATAGAATATGCACTTTAATTTAAACAAGTAAATTAATAAAGTTGCTTAACTAATTAATTTATAAACATAAATATTTAGCAAGCAATTTTAAGTGCACAAATTTAAATGAGTGTAGAGAAGAGAGATTTACAAACCGATATATACGAGTTCCACCACACCGGTGTACGTCTCGCCTCTAAGCAACCCACTTAGAGGATTTCCACTATTGGAGATTAGAGATACAACTTTGAGCAATCGCAGCTTCCTAGTGTCCCACACTCAAGAACCCAATTCTCACAAGTACAAGGGCACCCCACCCAATCTCTCAATCTCTCAAATTTACAAGGTTGAAACCCATCCCAAAACATCTAAGATTGTTGGTGTTTAAGTGTACAAGGATAACTCTCCAATAAAGTGGATATACAAGTTAAAGCTTTCACTAAAAGATAACTCTCAAAGAGAGGATATGCAAATTTTAGCTCACTCAAAATATTTTCCTCACAAGCTAACTCTTAAAATATTTCAAACAAAAATTATAAAGAGAGTAAATGCAAATTAGAAATGAACGTAGGAGGAAAGAAAGAGCAAATGGCTTGCTGTTGTTTGTTGAATCCTTCGTTTGCTTCTTCAATTTATAGGCGATGAAGGAATGGCTCTTGCAATTGAAATATTTATCAAAGGTTAGTGCAGCATGGTTCCTTGCAATTTTTTTAAGTGCCTTTGACATAGTGCAGCATGGACATAATGGAACAATGAGCGTCTGTTGGCTTAGTGTGATTCCAGGCTATTCCACTTTTAACTTTGATTTCAAACTGAATGAATCTATTCATTCTCTAAATGAATTGATTCATTTAGTGTTATTTATGCAAAACTTAGCATGTAAATCGATTCAAGGGAAGGAGGAATCGATTCCTATATGTAAAAATTGCAATCTTGGGTGCTTTATCACGTGTGGATCGATTCCTAGCAGGGGGAATCGATTCCCAAGTGCATGAATTGATTCCTAGGCCTTGTGAATTGATTCCCAAGCTATTGATCATGTATGAATCGATTCCTCTACCATGTGAATCGATTCCTAGTGTTGTTCCTTTGCGTTTTGTTATGTTTTAGACCCTTTTTGATACTTAATTGCATACGTTTTGTTTCCTTTGATTTTTGGCACTTTTGTTGATCATTTTTCACTTGATTTAGCCCTTTGTGAATGCCTTGACTCAAGTCCTTTGTTGTTCATCAATCCTTATGCATTTAACACTTGAATCCTTGACCCGTTTTGTTTAAACTTCATGATTCAATTAATCGCTTTGCACAACATCCTTAATATCTCTTCATTTTTTGTGTCATTATCAAAACCTACATCAACATATAAATACATTCTTCCCCTTTTTGATGATGACAACAAATGTTCATCTATCGGGATGTTAGTTTCATAACAGTTTATATATAAGGCATAAATGACTCCCCCTTACACATATAATTTGATAGGACATGTTATACATATGTCATACATAAAATTGAATACCACTTTATCATTTACACATGTATTTGGATATCACTTGTTGTAAAAAAAATTATTATAAGGCTCCCCCTTAATCATGCAATTTCAACAAGGATAGGTATAGATGTTGATTCTAGATTTTATCTCTCGCTTAAGCATTATAACATCATGATATTCTCTCCCCCTTTGTAAGATACTTTATGCCACTTAGAATGTATATATTTATTTTCTCCCTCTTTGGCATTATCAAAAACATCTAAGAATATATACCACTTTAAGACAGATACATTCATTATTGAAGCAAGATACCAATTGTATATAAAACTCCCCCTAACACATGCAACATATATCATAGAGTAATTTAAAACATGTAAGCAATCATAGTGATATTTTCTCCTTCTTTTGGATAAGCAAAGTCTCATGGGTGTTTTGTGAGAGGTTATACAAGGATTAAAATTTTTCAATTTTCCAATGATTTTTATTGCACGAGAGAGTCAAGAAAATCAAAGGTCATTTGCCATTTTGTATTAGAGATCCATGTGGTATATAGGAGATTATTAGGTGTCAGAAATATGTTTAATTAAGTAGAGACTACTCGAGAACTCAATAAAACAAGTGATTTGTAGAGCATTAACATGGTTATTGAAAATGTGATTGGCTTTTTAACGAAAAGGTTTAACCATATATCATAAATTAAGTTGCTATGTTTAAAGAAATGAGAATTTTTATGATAGAAATAAGTTAAAATCTTTAAGTTAAGGATTTGCAAAACGATGTTCAAAGAGTAAGAAAATGTGATAAAAATCGATTAAACAATTTCCAAAATTCCTAATTCCTTTCTAATATTTATAAATTGTTCTTTCGGAAGGGGTTTAGTAAAAATATCCACCAATTGTTTTGAAGTTTCAACATATTCAAGAACACAATCTCCTTTGAAAACATGGTCTCTTATAAAATGATGTCTTATTTCAATATGTTTAGTCCTAGAGTGCATGACAGGACTTTTGGATATATTTATGGCGCTAGTGTTATCACATTTAATAGGAACTTTATTTAAAACAACACCAAAATCAAGAAGCTGTTGTCTCATCTAAAGAATTTGAGCACAACAACTGCCAGCTGCTACATATTCTGCCTTAACTGTCGATAAAGCAACACTTACTTGTTTCTTTCCATACCAAGAAACAAGGGAACTACCAAGTAAATGACATGTGCCACTAGTACTCTTTCTATCAAGTTTACAACCAGCAAAGTCAGAATCAAAATATCCTACAAGAATACATTCAACGCCTTTGGGATACCATAAACCAACATTTTGAGTACCCACAAGATATTTCAAAATTCTTTTTACGGTAGTGAGATGTGATTCTTTAGGACATGCTTGATATCTAGCACACATACATATAGCAAACATAATATCGGGTCTACTAGTTGTTAAGTAAAGTAAGGATCCAATCATACCTCGATATTTAGTTATTTCAACGTCCTTACCCTTCTCATCTTTATCTAAGTAGCAAGATATGCTTATGGGTGTAGCTATTTCGTTTGCCTTGTCCATTTCAAATCTTTTGAGTAGTTCTTTGCAATATTTTGTTTGACTAATGAAAGTCCCTTCATTTGTTTGTTTGATTTATAATCCAATAAAGAAGGTGAGTTCTACCATCATGGACATTTCGAATTCATCTTGCATAATCTTGGTAAACTCTTGACAAAGAATTTCGTTAGTGGCATCGAATATTATGTCATCAACATAAACTTATACCAAAACAATGTCATTGTTTTTACGTTTTATAAATAGTGTAGTATCAACCTTTCCTCTTTCAAAATTATTTTCTAAAAGAAATTTACTAAGTCTTTCATACCAAGCTCTTGGAGCTTGTTTCAAACCATATAAAGCCTTTCTCAATTTAAAAACATGGTTTGGAAATTTGTGATTTTCAAAACTGGGAGGTCGATCCACATAGATTTCTTCTTGAATATAGCCATTTAGAAAAGCGCTTTTGACATCCATTTGATAAAGCTTAAAATCCATAGAACAAGCAACAGCTAACAGTAATCTTATGGCTTCTAACCTAGCTACGGGAGCATATGTTTCTTCATAGTCTATTCCCTCTTTTTGATTATATCCCTTAGCAACTAATCTAGCTTTATTTCTTGTTATTATTCCATTTTCATCTAGCTTGTTTCTTAAAACCCTTTTAGTACCTATTATTTGATGGTCATCGGGTCTTGGCACAAGTTCCCAAACTTCATTTCTTTCAAATTGATTCAATTCTTCTTGCATTGCCAACATCCAATGTTGATCAATAATAGCTTTATCAATATTTTTGGGTTTAATTTGTGATACAAAGGCTAAGTGATTGCACGCATTTCTAATAGCGTTACGAGTACTTACACCTTTTGTTATTGCACTTATGATATTGTCCAAGGGGTGATTCTTTACGGTGATCCACTCCTTTTATTGAGGTTCGTTGTTTTGTGTTGTGTCTCCTTCGTTTTTGTTTTCTTCTTCATCTTCCAAGTTCATTTCTTGGAAGGTACCTACAAGATCATCAATTTCCTTTCTCAGAGGATTTTGGTTAAGTTCATCAAATTCGACATGTATAGACTCTTCAATTTTACAAGTTTGTTTGTTAAAAAGTCGATATGCTTTACTAGTAGATGAATAACCTAAGAATATTGCTTCATCAGATTTTGCATCGAATTTACCGAGATCATCCTTTCCATTGCTTAAAACAAAGCATTTGCATCCAAATTTAAAACAAAGCATTTGCATGCAAATATATGAAAATAAGAAATATAGGCCTTATCAAACATCGGTTCATAACATGGCAAGCGGTATTTACCGCATCGGCCCAAAAATGTTTCGAAATATTACTTTCATTTAACATAGTTCTTGCGAGCTCCACTAAAGATCGATTTTTCCTTTCAACTACTCTATTTTGTTGTAAAGTTCTTGGAGCCGAAAAATTATGTTCAATGCCAAATTTTTCACAAAATTTTTGAAAAGATTGATTTTTGAAAGCTCCCCCATGATTCGTGTGAATGGATGCTATTTTCAAATTTTGTTCGTTTTGGATGATCTTGGCAAGTTTCTTAAATGCATGATATGCTTCATGTTTATGAGTAAGAAACAAAGTCCATGTATACCTAGAATAATCATCCACAATCACAAGACCATAATAGTTTCCACCAAAACTTTTAATTTTTGAAGGTCCAAATAAATCCATGTGTAAAAGTTATAAAGGTCTATTTATTGAAACAACATTTTTCACTTGAAAAGAAACTTTTACTTGTTTTCCCTTTTGACATGCGTCACAAAATTTATTTTCAAATTTCAATTTTGGTAAACCAATTACTAAATCTTTTGAAACAAGTTTATTTAAATGGTCTACATGAATATGAGCAATTCTTCTATGCCATAGCCATGATTCATCCTCTTTAGTTATGAAGCATTACACATCATTTGAAGCAAGACAAGCAAGATTAATCATATAAATATTATCAACTCTTTGACCAACGAACTTTATTTCTTTGTTTAGCTTATTTTCAATTATGCAACAGTTTGATTCGAAAACAATTTTATAGCCTTTATCACATGATTAACTAATGTTAAGCAAGTTATGTTTAAGTCCTTCAACATATAATACATCATTTATAGAAGTGGAAGAGTTTTTACCAACATTTCTGATTCATAGTATTCTTCCCTTCGTATTATCTCCATATGTAACAAATCCTTTACTTCGTGGAGTAAATGAAATGAACTTACTTTTATCTCTCGTCATATGTTTTGAACACCCACTATCCAAATACCAATGGGTGTTACTCGCTTTAAAGCATACTTACAAAACATGTCAAGTTGGAGAACTTAGTACCCATTTTATGTTGGGTCCTTGTCGGGTTAGTTTGAGGTAATGTTCCTTTAGGAACCCATACTTTTTTCACAACCTTTGGCCCTAATTTTCTAACATTACAATTAGATGCACTATGTCCTTTAAATCCACAGTGATTACATTTCATGAAAAGTGATGTAGATTTACTAGGTGGTATAAAGAAATTTTTATAACTCTTTTGTTTCTTATAGGCATTAAAACCTAATCCAGTTTCATCAAACATGCAACGTTGTTTTCTGAGTAAAACATTTAAGTTATCTCTACCGTTTATAAAATTTTCTAGAGTTCTACTCAAGTCTAAAACCTTAGTTTCTAGTATGTCATATTTCTTAGCAAATTCACAAGATTTAGTCTTAGAGCATGCTTGAACATTTACTATTTCCTTTTTCAAAGATTCATTTTCTTTACCAAGTTCTACAAGATGCATTTCTAGAGTATCAATGGTTTTTCTTGATAACTTATTCTTATTAGAAACTTTTATAAACTTATCATACAATTCTTCAAGAGCATCAAGTAGTTCTTCCTTATCTAAGTCATGAAAATTTACCTCATCATCTTCATCTTGATGGTTGGCCATGAGGCAAAGGTTTGCTTCTTCATTTTATGATTCATCTGAGCTACTTATCCCATTTTCATCCCATGTGATATATGCTCTTCTTTTTCCTTTCCTTTCTTTGTTTTTCTTCTTTAGGTTTGGGCAATCCGCTTTAAAGTGCCCTTCTTTTCCACATTCAAAACAAGTAGGTGAGGAATTAATTTCTTTAGAGATAGGTTTCTTACCTTTATGTGTGAAGCTCTTTTGGAAGCATTTGTTCCTCATGACTTTCCCAAAACACTTCACGAATAGTCCTAGCTCTTCGTCCTCATCAAGATCACTGTCGGATTCATCTTCATCCATTGAGGTAGCCTAAAGAGCTATCCCTTTCTTCTTTGAGGCTTTTTCTTCTTCCTCCGCATGTTTCAAATCTTTCAACTCTTGTTCTTGTTCTTGTAGTTTACCAAACAAAGTGGCAAGAGACATATCATTTATATTGGGAGATTGCTTGATGGTCGTAACAAGAGGTTGCCATTCCCTAGTAAGACTTTTTAGAACTTTGTGGATAAGTTCCTTGTTAGTGTAAGATTTACCAAGTGTAATAAGGTGATTAATAATCAAAGTAAATCTCTTTTGAAGTTCTAAAATAGATTCATTGGAACTTATTCTAAAACTTTCATATTGACTAGTTAAAGTACTAATCTTAGAATCCTTAACATCGCTAGTTCCTTCATGAGTTATTTGAAGGGTATCCCACATATCCTTAGCAAATTTACATGTGACTACTCTAAAGAATTCATCGGGACCTAAGGCTAAAGTGATAAGATTTGTTGCTTTGCAATTACATTGCACTTTCTTCTCTTCCTCACTAGTCCAATCATCCATAGGTTTTTCTATTTGTTTATTATCAACTACGTGCATAGGTATGAAAGAACCATTTTCAATAGCATTCTATACTTTCAAATCAATTGATTGAACAAAAATTTTAATCCTTTCTTTCCAAAAATCGTAACCCTCACCATTGAAAGCGGGAGGTCTATTTGTGGCACCACCCTTAGGAAAAAGGTTTAGAGAATTTGAGGCCATTTGTTCTCTTAAAGCTGTTAAGCTTGATCTACCAAGAGTCAAGCTCTGATACCACTTGTTAACCAAGTGGCCTCAATTACTCAAGAGGGGGGTGAATTGAGTATCAAAAATTTTACTTGAAATGATTTTGAAATTGATTCTTTAATAATTATGCTTAAGGAAGATGATAAATTTAATCACAAATAATAATAATTTATACACAAGGCAAATTAACAAGTACTAAGTATATGGCAATAAATTCACTTAAGAGATAAAGTAATATTCAAGTAATAATATCAAATTAATCACAACACTATTTTTGGTACTTAGAAAGATTTAAAGAATAATTCAAGAATATTACTTAAACAACTTTAACAAATTTAATCTAAGTGATTTACAAATTTAATCAAGCCAATAGAATATGCACTTTAATTTAAACAAGTAAATTAATAAAGTTGCTTAACTAATTAATTTATAAACATAAATATTTAGTAAGCAATTTTAAGTGCAGAAATTTAAATAAGTGTAGAGAAGAGAGATTTGCAAACCAATATATATGAGTTCCACCACACTGGTGTACGTCTCGCCTCTAAGCAACCCACTTAGAGGATTTCCACTATTGGAGATTAGAGATACAACTCTGAGCAATCACAGCTTCCTAGTGTCCCACACTCAAGAACCCAATTCTCACAAGTACAAGGGCACCCCACCCAATCTCTCAATCTCTCAAATTAAGGTTGAAACCCAAACCAAAACTTCTAAGATTTTTGGTGTTTAAGTGTACAAGGATAACTCTCCAATAGAGTGGATATACAAGTTAAAGCTTTCACAAAATGATAACTCTCAAAGAGAGGATATGCAAATTTTAGCTCACTCAAAATATTTTCCTCACAAGCTAACTCTCAAATAAAATATTTCAAACAAAAATTAGAAAGAGAGTAAATGCAAAGAAGAAATGAACGTAGGAGGAAAGAAAGAGCAAATGGCTTGCTGTTGTTTGTTGAATCCTTCGTTTGCTTCTTCAATTTATAGGCGATGAAGGAATGGCTCTTGCAATTGAAATATTCATCCAAGGTTAGTGCAGCATGGTTCCTTGCAATTTTTTAAGTGCCTTCGACATAGTGTAGCATGGACATAATGGAACAATGAGCGTCTGTTGGCTTAATGCGATTCGAGGTTGTTCCACTTTCAACTTTGATTTCAAACTAAATGAATTTATTCATTCTCTAAATGAATTGATTCATTTAGTGTTATCTGCGCAAAACTTAGCATGTGAATCAATTCAAGCGAAGGAGGAATTGATTCCTATATGTAAAAATTGTAATCCTGGGTGCTTTATCACGTGTAAATTGATTCCTAGCATGGGGGAATCGATTTCGAGGCCTCTTGAATCAATTCCTAGGCTGTTGATCATGTATGAATCGATTCCTCTACCATGTGAATTGATTCCTAGTGTTATTCCTTTGCGTTTTAGTTGCGTTTTGGACCCTTTTTGATACTTAATTACATATGTTTTGTTACCTTTGATTTTTGGCACTTTTGTTGATCATTTTTCACTTGATTTAGTCCTTTGTGAATGCCTTGACTTAAGTCCTTTGTTGTTCATCAATCCTTATGCATTTAACACTTGAATCCTTGACCCGTTTTGTTTGAACTTCATGATTAAATTAATCGCTTTGCACAACATCCTTAATATCTCTTCATTTGTTATGTCATTATCAAAACCTACATCAACATATAAATACAAACATCTTTTACACAAGATGTTATATAAATGAAAAACTGTGTTCTCTCATTGTGGACAATGGGAGTTGTACCAATGTAGCTAGTCAAAGGCTAGTTTATAAAATGGGATTAGAACTAATAGATCACCCTCAACCTTACAAGTTACAATTGTTAAATGAAAAGGGAGAGATGTTAGTTCATAAACAAGTTTTAATTAGCTTCACCATAGATACCTATAAAGATGAGATAAAATGTGATGTAGTACCCATGGAAGCAACCTATATTCTTTTAGGGAGACCTTGGCAGTATGATAGAAAGGTCATCCATGAAGGGTTCTCTAATACCCTTACATTTAAGCTTGATAATAAGAAAATAATCTTGCATCCCTTAACACCTCAACAAGTACTTCAAGATCAACTTTAAATGAAGTTAAAGAGGGATAGAGAATTAGGTTCTTCTACTAACCTTTTAGAAAAACAAAAGAAAAACAAAAAAATGATAAAGGAAAAGGAGTTGTCATTTATGATGACTCTAAAGCCAATTACTTGGCCACCAAACATGATTTGAAGCAAGCCATGCTTCTTCAAAAACAAGATTTAATCATGATTCCTAAAGATATCCCTAGCACTTCCTTGTGCTCAATGGGCTCTTCCCCTTCTACCTTGCCCAAAGGGATTCAAAATATTCTAGATGAATTTAAAAACCTCTTTCCTAGTGATATTCCTAAAGGCTTACCTCCAATTAGGGGAATTAAACATCAAATAGACTTAATTACCAGTGCTAGTCTACCTAATAGGCCCGTATATAGGTGTAACCCTAAGGAAAGCCTTGAAATCAAAAAACAAGTGAATGAATTATATCTAAGGGATGTATTAGAGAGAGCTTGAGCCCATGTGCTTTACCTATTTTATTGGTTCCTAAAAATGATGGTTCATGGAGAATGTGCATTGATTGTAGAGCTATCAACAACATAACCATCAAGTATAGGCATCCAATACCTAGACTTGATGATATGCTTGATGAGTTAAGTGGTTCTACTATATTTTCTAAGATTGATCTTAAAAGTGGCTATCATCAAATAAAAATTAAAGAGGAAGATAAATGGAAAGCTGCTTTTAAACATGACTCATGATATTTTGGTTTACTCAAAGACCATGACCTCTCATCTAAAACATTTGAAACAAGTTATGCTTGGCTTAAGAAAAAATAACCTCTATGTAAATTTTGAAAAATGTTCTTTTGGTATGGATGGTGTTGTTTTCCTTGGATTTGTAGTGAGTTCAAAAGGTGTAGAGGTAGATCACTTAAAAGTCAAGGCCATCCAACATTGGCCAACACCAAAGAATATGAATAAAATTAGGAGTTTTCATGGTTTAGCTAGTTTTTATAGAAGGTTTGTAACAGATTTCTCTACCTTAACCTCCCCCTTGAATGAATTGGTTAAGAAAAATGTTCCTTTTGTATGGGGACAAAGGCAAGAGAAAGCTTTTAAAGACCTTAAGGAAAGACTCACTCATGCTCCAACTTTAGCTCTTCCAAATTTTTCTAAAACTTTTGAGCTTGAGTGTGATGTTTCCAATGTGGGGATAAGAACTGTGTTGTTGCAAGAAGGCCACCCTATTGCATTTTCAGTGAAAAACTCAATAGGGCTGCCCTTAGTTATCCCACATATGACAAAGAATTTTATGCTTTGGTTAGAGCCCTCCAAAGTTGGGAACATTAGTTGATCCCAAAAGAATTTGTCATTTATAGTGATCATCAATCACTTAAGTACATAAAAAGGCAACATAAACTAAATAAGAGACATGCAAAATGGGTAGAGTTTTTAGAGCAATTTCCCTATGTCATCAAGTACAAAAATGGAAAATCAAATACTGTGGCTGATGCGTTATCAAGAAGGCACTCTTTGCTTGCCTCTCTTGAGTCAAAAATCATTGGACTTGATGAGATTAGGAATTTGTATCAAAGAGATCTTGATTTCTCTAAAATCTACAATTCATCTAGTGAAACCACATCTCAAAAAGGATTCTACATTTTAGATGGTTAGCTCTTTAGGTCTAACAAAATTTTTATTCCTAGGAGTTCTTTAAGAGATTTATTGATTAGAGAAAGCCATGAGGGTGGCTTAGTGGGTCATTTTGGAAGGGATAAAACATTGTCAATTTTAAATGAATACTTCTATTGGCCTAGAATGAAAAAAGATATGCAAAGACTATGTGCTAGGTGTATAGTTTATAGAAAAGCCAAATCTAAGGTATCACCTAATGGTCTTTATACTCCTTTGCCTACACCTACTTTTCCTTGGACAGATATTTCTATGGATTTTATGTTAGGCTTACCTAGGACCCAAAGGGGCATGGACTCTATCTTTGTTGTGGTAGATAGGTTTAGTAAAATGGCTCACTTCATTCCTTGTCATAAAGTGGATGATGCAAGTCATATTGCTAGTCTATTTTTCAAAGAAATTGTAAGACTTCATGGTGTTTCTAAAACTATCATTTCTGATAGGGACACTAAATTCCTAAGCCATTTTTGGAAAACACTTTGGTCAAGGCTAGGAACGAAGCTTCTCTTTTCTATCACTTGTCATCCATAAACAGATGATCAAGCTGAGGTAGTGAACAGGACCCTTTCTCAATTACTTAGGGTCTTAGTAAATAAAAATGTTAAATCATAGGATGAGTTTTTGCCACATATTGAATTTGCTTATAATAGGGTACAACACTCCATAACTAAGCATAGTCCTTTTGAAATTATTTATGGTTTTAACCCTCTTATTCCCTTAGACCTTTTGCCCATTGATATTTCTGATTCTGTCCTTCACTTAGATAGAGAGGCAAAGGCCAAGTTTATAAAAGAGTTTCATGAGAAGGTTAAAAACTAAATTCAAGCTAAGAATGAACACTATGCTCGTTGTGCCAATAAAAAGAGAAAGGAAGTTACTTTTGAAGTTGGGGATTGGGTTTGGTTGCATCTTAGAAAAGAGAAATTTCCAAATTTAAGAAAATCCAAACTTGACCCAAGGGGTGGTGGTCCTTTTCAAATCCTTAAGAAGATGGGAAATAATGCTCATGTCCTTGATTTACCTAGTGATTATGGTGTGAGTGCTTCTTTTAATGTGTCCGATTTATCTCTTTTTGATATAGATGAAGAAGATGAGTCTTCAGATTCAAGGACAAATCCTTTCGAAGAAGGGGTGCATAATGAAGACATAACATGGGAGGACCGACACATTATTTTGGACAAAGGTTAAGAGGCATACAAAGGTCCCTTAACAAGGGCCAAGGCTAAAAAGGGTAAAGAGACCCTCTAAAAAGCCTTAGCTTGCTTCCTTACTTTGCTTAATGGGCCCAAGCCCAATGAAGACACTTTGAAGATTTATTTTACTCATCATGTAATATAGTTCATAATGAGATTTTCTAGTGTATTAGGATTTATTTGGACCTTACCAGGTCAAGTGGTCACTTTTGGGCCATGTATTAGGCCATATCCTTTTCATTTACCTTGAATGGGCCTAGGATCCATGATGGAAGCCCAACTAAAGCACCTTGGCCAAAATTACCATGTGCCTATATAAGGGTGCTTCTCTTTGTAAATTGGCATACATGAATGATAAGAATTTTAGCACACTTTGTGTACTTGTGAGAGAGTTGAGTTTCTCCTTTTTCACTTGGCTTGAGGGAACTTTAGCAAGCTCTTATCCAAGGGGTATTCTCCCTCATTGGTGGTGAGTTCTAGGAGTTATCTTCCCCTAGGAAGTGGCCTCCAGCACACCATTTCCTTCTTCCAATTCTTTACCTTCCATCCTCCACATTTCCCTTTCATCTTCATTTATCCTTATCTCCAAAATTCCATAGTTTAAAGTCTTTTTCATTTTTGTGTATGTTCGGTCAAGCTTGAAGGACTTCCAAGTCATGGCTCTTAAAGACTAAGGAGGAGGAAAAAGAACCAAGATCCCTCCCAAGGAAGGTCTCCATCAAGATCCTCCTACATCATAGGATGTCATTGTAATTAGTGGATAGGTCTATTAAATATCCTGTAAGTATTTTAGAAGATGTACCTATTAAAGTAGGTAAAGTTTTCATTCCTGCCCACTTTGTTGTTTTGGAAATAGACGAGGATTCTATGGTCCATATTATTCTAGGAAGGCCATTTTTGGCAACCGCGGGTGCGATAATAGATGTTAAAAATGGAAAATTGTCCCTGACTACTGGAGACCAAAAGGTAGATTTTAGATTGAAAAATGCTTTAAAGAAACCTTCTGATGATGTTTGCTGTGTGGATTTTATTGACTAGGTGGTGAAGGAAGAAACTTTTCCTAAGGATCCACTTGAATTTGCTTTATTAATTGAGCCTGTAGGAACATTAGATTGTTTGGAAGAAAATGCCCCACTTAAACATGATACTGAAGTCATGTGTGAGAAAGTGGTAAGCTCAACAGTTGAATTGAAGCCTTTACCGGCTTCATTGAGGTATGAATTTCTTGGACCCAACTCTACATATCCTGTCATTATAAATGCTGACTTGAATCCATATAAAACTGAGAAGCTTTTGAAACAACTTAGGTTGTATAGGAAGGTTATTGGTTATACAATGGATGATATAAAAGGGATTAGCCTTCCTTTTACATGCATAGGATAACTGTAGAGGATGAGAGAAGGCCCACAGTAGAACCACTTAGGAGACTAAATCTAAAAATACAAGAAGTGGTTAAGAAGGAAATTTTGAAATTGCTTGATGCTGGTGTTATATATCCCATTGCTAATAATAAGTGGGTAAGTCCAGTTCATGTGGTGCCTAAAAAAGGAGGGATAACTGTTGTAAAAAATGAGAAATAGGAACTAATTTCTACTAGGATAGTTTCTGGGTGGCGTATGTGCATTGATTATAGAAAGCTAAATAGCGCCACAAAGAAAGATCATTTCCCTCTTCCTTCCATTAATCAGATGCTTGAAAGGCTTACTAAGCACTCTTATTTTTGTTATTTGGATGGGTACTCAGGTTTTCATCAAATCCCCATCCATCCATCTGATCAAGAGAAAACTAGTTTCACTTGCCCTTATGGGATATATGCATATAGGAGAATGCCATTTGACCTGTGTAATGCACCTATGACTTTTCAAAGGTGTATGCAGGCCATCTTTTCTAATTTGATTAAGAATGTGATGGTAGTTTTCATGGATGACTTTTCTATGCATGGTTTGGATTTTGATAATTGTTTAACTAATTTGTGCCAAGTCTTGCAGTGCTATGAGGAGACTAACTTGGTCTTAAATTGGGAGAAATGCTATTTCATAGTAAGAGAAGGCATAGTTCTTGGACACTTGGTGTCTGAGAGAGGAATTGAGGTGGACAAGGCCAAGGTGAAGGTGATTGAAAAATTTCCCCCGTCGACCAATGTCAAAGGCATTCAAAGCTTTCTTGGGCATGTCGGGTTTTATCAGCGGTTCATTAAAGATTTCAGCAAGATCACCAAGCCTCTAACTAATCTTTTGAGTAAGGATGTGCCTTTTATTTTTGACTCATCTTGTTTTAAGGCTTTTTACAGGATTAAATAAGCTTTGATTTCTGCTCCTATGGTACAACCCCCTGATTGGGAACTCTCATTCGAGTTGATGTGTGATGCTAGTGATCATGCAGTAGGGCTGTGCTTGGGCAGCGAAAGGATAAGCTACATATGATCTATTATGCTAGCCGTACACTTGATGAAGCACGGGTAAACTATGGAACCACTGAAAAGGAATTATTGGCTATTGTCTTTGCTTTTGATAAGTTTAGATCATACTTGGTAGGCTCGTATGTTACTGTATATACTGACTATTCAACAATCAAGTATCTTTTACATAAAAAAGAAGCAAAGCTTAGGTTAATTAGGTGGATTTTGATTTTGTAAGAATTTGACTTAGAGATAAAAGATAAAAAGGGTGCTTAAAACCTTGTTGCTGACCACCTATCTAGGTTGTCATCTGAAAAAGATGAGTTGGGTGATGTTGTTCCTATCAATGAGTCTTTTCCAGATGAGTAACTACTGAGTCTTAGTGTCCAACAAGTGCCTTGGTATGAAGATTTTGTTAATTTTCTTGTATGTCACATTTTACCCATTGACCTTGGTTTTCAGCAGAAAAAAGAAGTTTCTTACAGATGTTAAGCATTACAATTAGACCATTGCCACTCTCTTTCTTGTGGAGGCCATATGAGTACATCCAAGAATGCCTCGAAAGTGTTACAAGCTGGGTTCTATTAGCCACACCTTTTTAAGGATGTGCATAAGTATATCTTGACTTGTGATATTTTCCAATGAATAGTTAATATAGGCAAGAGGCATGAAATGCCACTTATTAGCATTTTAGAGGTTGAGTTATTTGATGTGTGGGGGGTTGATTTCATGGGACCCTTTCCCTCTTCTTTCAGAAATCATTTTATATTAGTAATAGTAGATTACATGTCTAAATGGGTGGAAGCCATTGCTTCACCTTATTCGGATGCCAAAACTGTTATGAAGCTTTTCAAAAAGATAATTTTTCCAAGGTTTAGGGTCCCCAAATGCATAAATAGTGATGGAGGGTCTTATTTTATTGAGAAAACTTTTTAGACATTTTTAAAGAAATATGGAGTGAGGTATAAGGTTGTCACACCTTAACACCCTCAAACTAGTGGGCAGGTTGAGGTTTCCAACAAGGAGATAAAAAATATTCTCCAAAAGGTGGTCAATATGTCACATAAGGATTGGTCTATTAAATTAGACGATTCCTTATGGGCAAATCGCACCGTATATAAAACCCCTGTTGGAACCACACCTTTCAAACTAGTATATAGGAAACCTTGTCATTTGCCTGTTGAACTTGAGTATAAATCATTTTGGGCTATTAAAATGCTTAATCTTGATCATAAGGTTGTAGGTGAGAGCGGGTTATTGGAGCTAAATGAACTAGAGGAACTTCGTTTGGATACGTACGAGAATGCTAGAATTTATAAGGAAAAAACAAAACTTTGGCATGATCGTCACATCCTTCGGAGGACATTCAATCCAGGTGATATGGTCTTGTTATTTAACTCCAGATTGAGGTTATTCCCAGGTAAACTGAGGTCCCAATGGTCGGGACCGTTTAGAGTCTTGAAAGTATTTCCCTTTGGCACTGTTGAGTTATGGTGTGAAAAGTCTAGACCATTTAAAGTAAATGGGCAAAGACTTAAGCACTACTTGACAGGCGAGCCCATTCATCAAGAAAATGCTTTGGATTTGCTTGACGCATCAGATTCATAAATCTAAATAAGGAAGGCGTCAGGCTGAAGACGTTAAACTTAGCACTTGTGCAGAGGCAACCCCATAATTGTTTATATCTCTGTGTTTTCTTTGAATGTTTTAGTTGGTAAGGATAAATAAAAAGATAAAAATCAAATAAAGAGAAAAACAAATAAACAAGAACTTCATGGTTTGTTAGGTTGTGGAGAAAGGCATGATTTTTGATTACCATGATGCATGTCCTAATTTAAATTAGATGAATGTGTACCAAACTTGGTGTTTTTGCATTTTGTTTTATGACACATAACAGTGGAAACCACTTGCTGTGCATTCCCACCACTGTAGTGGTTTGGCCCAGACATTTTCCATTGAAAATATGAATTTTTTGGGCACCATACAGTGAAAACCACTGCCCGTGGTTAGCACTGGAAGTCCCCTTTACATTTTAAGTTTTTCTGGGCACGAAACAGAGGCAACAACTGGCCGTGGTTTCCCACCACTGGCCGTGGTTGCCATCAGGTACCATGATTTATTATCGTGCTAAAATCTCGGCCATAACAGCACTAACCACGGGCCGTGGTTATTCACCACTGGTCGTGGTTCGGCCCAGCGTGGGGGTTTTCAAGTTTTTAAATACCCCATGCCCTAGTACCCCTCTTTTATGCATTGCCTTGTTAGTTCCTTCACCTATATCCTTTTAAAACACCAAGCAAGCTACTTGAGAAACCCAAACTCCTTTCAGTATCCTTGCACATCATCATCTTGCTACTTGAATCATGTCTTCTCATCTCTAAATCAAGTAAGCATTCTATTATTTCTCATTACTTTGGGGTTTCTCATTTGGTTTTTGGGGGTTTCTAAAAATTTGGGGATTTAGCATGAAAATCTTAAAATTTATTCATTTAAGGTTTCCCTAATTGCCTTGTGATGAATTTGAATGTTGTAAAACAAAATGGGTAACACTAAAATCTTCATGAACTTTATCTAGTGTTCATACTTTTTCATGTACCCCATTTGTATTCATATGCAAATTTTGGTCTTTGGTGGGTATTGGATGTTTGATTAGTGGTAAAATTTTGAATTTCGTTGTTTATTTTGGGTATTGAGCTTGATGAAGTGTAGCATTGCTCTTGAATGTGGCATTTGGCACTCATTTATTTAGTGCACAGCTAGTGTTTGATGAAATGCTCAAAAGACAAAATTCTTGAATTGTTGTATGGTTTGAATGTGCATGTGTTCTAGTTCACCTTTCATGGTATTTAATTGTTCATATATGTACATTTTTCTCATAAATACCATGAATTTATGACATTATATAGGTGTTATCTTTTGTCATGATGCAAAACTTTGGAGTTTTGAATTAGAATACTTTTTAACCCTCCTTGTATGGTTTTATTAGGTCATCTCCAAGTTTTATGCTCAACTCCATGGCACCAAAGATTCCCTCCAAGAAAAGGAAGGCCAAAGGTAAGTCTTTTAACTACTCTGACTTGAATGATATTGAATGCCCATCGGTGGGGAAAAAGATGAGGTTGGAATCTTTATTGAGTATAGAGATTATTCCCTCTAGATTTTTCTACAAAGATACTTTAATGGAATTGGCAATTTTTGAAGATACTTTACACTTGTGTCAAAATATGGGTAGGATTCCTTTATTGAATTATTTGAACCTGTGTATGAGCGTACTTCTTTAGAATTCCTAAGTTTAGTAGAGGTCAATAGGTGCCAATCTGGACCCGGGTGGGAGCTCACTTTCTGGCTTAATAATACTAACTATAGGTTGCTGTTGGATGAAGTAGCTACTATTTATAATTTTCCTCCAGGGGGTACTGATAGCATCCCAAAGGAGTTTAATTTCAGGTACTTTTGGAATCTTATCTCCCATAAAGGCTGTTATGATGCTTCCACTTTGAAGGTTTCCACCATCCATCACCCAATTTTTCATTACCTGTAGCGTTTCATGGCCTGACCCATCTTTGGGCGGTATGATAGTCCAGGTACTATGCATCAGCCAGAGGTAATCTTTCTCCATTCTATTGTTCATAATACTCACATCGATTCTACTAAGTGGTTTGACGTGTGTATTTTTACAGTCGTGATTCCGTCAAATTAGTACATTAAAATTAATTAATGTAGTACTAGGGTGTCAACCTAGGTCGTTCTCTCAAGGATCAACACAAAAATTTAGGAAAAATCAAGTCTTAAACTAATTTTTAACAATTAAAAATAAAAACTCAACAACTAAAATTTTTTACAAACATAAGTTCAACAAACGTACAATTGGGGGGGTTTGATTGATTTTGTTATCACAATTAAAATTAAAGACAAAGTAAATATAGGATTTAAAACAATAATTAACAAGCGATTGATTTTCTTGGAGTATTGTAAATAAATTTATCCTTGGTTCACAAAAGATAATTTGTATACTTTCATTACTGTCAATTTCTTAGCTCAATTTGAATTAATCAACTAAGCGTCTTTTTCAATTCATAATTCCTTTACTTTCATTAAAAAAAATGAATATTTTAATCAAGCATCCTAATGAAGCAAAAGGAGTCAAGATCGTAAAATCTAGGAATTATTGAGCATACATAAGAACATCGCCTATATACATAATCTATTCTCAAATTATGGAATTAAGCAAACCATAATTATTAAAAGTGATTATGAAAATATTCATTAAGCATGCATATTTTCTTAATCCATTCTAATTTAAAATCTTATTTTATTCCATTTGAATAATTAAACCGATTAAGCATACAACTTTAATTAAACAATATGGAATTAAATAAGCAGAGTAAGATTATGAAGAAATAAACAATAATAAAAGCATACTATATTAAAAATAGTGACCTCAAAATTACATTACAACATTCTCCAATAAAATCAATCTAGGGGTTTTAGCCCTCTATAATAACAACTATAAAAAAAAAACTAACCCGGAATGGAGCAAAGAGGGGGAAGAAGAGAGGAGGAGGCTTTGTGCCTTCCTCCGATGCTTATAGAAACAACAAAGAGGGAAAAGAGAGAAACGTGAATTGAGGTGTGTTTGAAGCCTTTGGCAATGGTCCTATTTATAGTGAAAGCAAAGGTAAAGGTCTCCTGCTGACGTTGTGCGTCAGCAGGACGCTACGCGTCAGCGTTGCGAATCTGCTTCTACGCTACGCTTAGTTGTGAGGCTACGCGTGAGGGTTTCTGACTCAGAATACATTATTTCATCCAATAATTCTTCAATAATGCTTGGACACTTGTGCTTCATGTTCCCCACTGAGATAGTGCCGTATGTCTATAATGGATTGGCCAATAAGTGTTTTAATATAAATAAATCCTCCACTTCTGAAGTTGCACACAGCCTGTTAATGGGATCCTCGTCACTGTTGACGCTACGCATGGGCTTGACGCTGCGCGTGGGTGTTGCGAATTTGTTTCCACGCTACGCGTGGTATTGGTGCTACGCGTCAGACCTGATGCTCAATTTCATAATTTCCCAATTGCAAACTCAATTATTCACTACAATATAAGGGAAATCAAGTAAGATTTATTATTTCCATTTAAAGATTATCGCCTAATTCAGTTAATATTAAATAAAGCTTGAATTATGAAAATGTGTTAAAATGCATAATATTACACAATTAGCAATGGCAAATTATACACATTTAAAGCAAGGAATTAAGGCTAAATCATGCATCATCAAATACTCCCACACTTATTCTTTTGCACTCCCGGGCAAAATTAAAATAAAAACAAGTATCACAATTTATGAAAAACATTAAGTTGAAAATAACAACACACAGAATTGGCATGAAATCTTAGGAATATACAGAGAAACAAGAGTTATTCAACATGCAAGATACAGAGCATTAAGATATATAAAAATCATTCAAACACTTAGGCATGTGAAAATTAAATTAAACTGAAAAGAAGATCATAAGTGATAGAACCTCACAAGACATACTCTCAACTCTCAAGTGTTTTGGGTTTGTGTATACTCTCAAAACATTTCCTGAAAAACAGACATCTAAAAATTTGGCAAGTTTCTCAATTCCACAATCAACACAAATGTATGTATAGATCAACAGGGCTTTTCAAGGTTATAATGTGGCCAAGGTTATGGTGGTAAAATTTTGGAATTGTGGCAAGTACCAAAAAGAATAAGGAGCAAATAATTTTACAGGTAAGCATGAGGATATAACACTTTGTGTTCCAATTTCTTTTGGTCGCAATCATGAAAACATTTCTTCTTTTTTTTTTAACAATATGCAATTGCATAACACTTAAAACAAGAGTTGCAATTATTTATTTATTTATTTATTATTTTTTTTTTATACTCCCACACTTATTTGAATGCCTGTTTTTGACTTGATTCCAGAGCTCCAATATATTCCTTAAGGTAGGTATATTTTTGGTTTTTCATCCACGGCTTATTTGAGCTGCAACAAGGAAACAATTAAATAGGCTCAAAATGGCTAGCAAGAGATAATTCATTCATGGTAGGCTTATCTGGCTTAGTGGCTCAACTGAACAAAATGCTTGTATCATTTCAAATACATTGATATGAGTTTCAAGTATCATCAAGAAACAAGACAAAAATTAAGATGTAAGCTTTCAGGAATTAATCACTCATGAAAGGATTAAGATGGTTTAAAGTGATCCATCAAATTTAAAGGCTCAAAAATCTCACAAGGTATAATTCTATCATATATGATCATCTATCAATTATCATGTCATTCTCATCATACCAAAATTGCTTGAGTTCAAATTATAACATATCATTAAGCTCATATCAGACATGAAAGAATTTACCTGTTTCTCATGTATATCTTAAAATTCTAATAAAACATGCCTTTTTAAAACAAAAACACACACAAAATCTTTTATTTTTAATTCTTTTTTTTTAACAAAGTCACTTAAAATTAATCACACAACAATATTCCCACCCCCACACTTAAATCATACATTGTCCTCAATGTAAGACAGAGCATACAAAATAGACAATATAATGAAAAAGTAAAAAGATGGGTAAGAAAAACTCCCTCAAGGTGGATCAAACTCAAATACCACATCCTTTTGAAGCATATTGGATAGTGGTCTAGCCTTCTTGTGCCTTCCCAAATCTTGCAACAATTTCTCTTCTTGATTTTCATCAAGAGAAGTAAAGATTATCACCGGAAGCTCCTCATCATTTCCTAAGTATGAATACTTGAGGTTTTCAAATAAGAAATTTAGCTCCAGATTAGGTGCCTGCAAAGTAGATGGAACTAACAACGCAGATTTGGATTCTTGCACCTCAAAAATTTTGTTAGAGTCTTCTTGAAAATCTGCATTTAGAACAGGTATTTCTATAGACTCTAAATCAGCAGTTATGTATTTGTCAATTTCAGCACAAATATCACAATTCTCAGAACTATTGCATGCAAAACATTTGTTTGAATCATCCATGTATTCCAAATCAACATTAGAAAAATGTTCAAAAACTAGTTCATCAATAATGTCAATTTGGAAAGCAGAATGATTTTCAGATGGATATTTCATGGCATCAAGAATATTAAATTGAACTCTCGTGTCACCAAATTCTATAGAGAGAGTTCCAGAATGAACATCTATTTTGGTTCGAGCTGTTTTCAAAAATGGTCTTCCCAAAATGATAGGAACAGGAATTTGAGGCATACCTTCTTCCATATCAAGTACGAAAAAGTCAGCAGGGAAAACAAGTTGTTCTACCTGAACCAAAACATCCTCTATAACTCCAGCAGGGTAAGCAGTGCTCCTATTGGCTAGCTGAATTACTACACCAGTAGGTTGTAAATTTCCAAGAGACAATGATTTGAAAACAGACATAGGCATAACATTTATTGAAGCTCCTAAATCTAACATACAATTTTCAAATTTGTTATTGCCTATGATACAAGGTATAGAAAACGTACCTGGATCGTTGCATTTCTCAGGGATATTTTCCTTACCAAGCAGTGCAGATACATTCCTTCCCATACTTATCCTTTCATTACCTTTGAGTCTCCTCTTGTGAGTACACAACTCCTTTAGAAATTTGGCATACTTGGGAATTTGCTTGATTGCATCGAGAAGAGGTATATTCACTTCCACTTTCCTGAAAGTATCCAAAATTTCTTTGTCCACTTCTTCCATCTTCTTACTTGGAATTGCTTTTGGTGGGAAAGAAAGAGGGATATGAGGTGGAATTTGGGATGATTGCATTTCAGATTTGCTTGTGCTTGAAGAGGGTACATCATTCTCAACTGTTGTGGGCACATCTGTTTGTTTCTCAGGTTCCTTGGGTATGGGTACTTCAAGGTTCTTACCTGATCTTAACTGAATTGCGCTCATATTTCTTGGATTAGCAGCTGGTTGAGATTGTAACTTGTCAGAGTTTTGAGACTGTAACTGGCTTAATGATGAAGCCAATTGCCCAATTTGATTGCTCAAGCTCTGGATGGTAGCATTATTCCTCTGTTGATACTCCAAGTTCTGTGCAGCCATTTGTTTCACCAGATCCTCCAAAGAAGGGCCACTTGTGGGTGGTTGAGGTATAGGTCTTTGGAAGGTTGGTGCATTGTTTTGAAATGGAGGTTGGGGATGGGGATTTTGTTGTTGGTTTCCCCATCTCAAATTTGGATGATTCCTCCAACCTGGATTGTATCTATTGGTGGAAAGGTCATGGTTGTTTTGTGGTGGTCTATCATGGTAGATGTTAGCTGCGTAGGCTTGGGGACTATTATTATCCTTTTCTTGTAGAGAAGGACAACAATCAGTGGGGTGCTCTTGTGAAGAGCAGATGCCACATACTTTAGCAGTCATGGATTTTTGATTTACTGCCAATTGTGTGACCAGAGTGGTGAGAGCATCAAGTTCGCTCTCCAATTTAATTCCAGATGAACTAGAATTGGAATCAAACATGGGTTTGAAAGAATCATTTCTCACACCAAATTGTTGAGAGTTAGATGCCATCTTCTCAATCAGGTTTCTTGCTTCAGCAGCAGTCATATCTCCTAGAGCTCCTCCACTTGCCGTACTAATCATGTTGCGATCAATGTAGTGCAGACCTTCATAGAAGTACTGAAGAAGAAGTTGTTCAGAAATTTGGTGGTGAGGGCAACTTGCACAGAGTTTCTTAAATCTCTCCCAATACTCATAAAGACTTTCTCCAGAGAGTTGCCTAATGCCAGATATATCCTTACGGATTGCAGTTGTTCTAGAGGCAGGAAAGAATTTTTCCAAGAACATTTTCTTTAAGTCATTCCAACTTGTGATTGATCTTGGAGCAAGGTAGTACAACCAATCCTTAGCAACACCCTCTAAAGAATGAGGAAACGCTTTAAGATAGACATGGTCTTCTTGAATGTTTTGGGGTTTCATTGTGGAGCACACAATGTGGAATTCTTTGAGGTGTTTGTGCGGATCTTCACCCGCAAGACCATGAAACTTAGGCAACAAGTGTATAAGTCCGGTCTTAAGTATAAAAGGGACATCCTCATTAGGATATTGAATACACAAACTTTCGTATGTGAATTCAGGTGCAGCTAGTTCTCTAAGAGTTCTTTCACGAGGTTCAGCCATATCAGAAAAACTAGCAGTAGTACTTTCAGCAGATTCAGAAAAGATACTATCACTATCAATATCAGCAAAATTATTATTAAATCTAGCTTCTCTAATTAACCTATGAAAAGTTCTTTCAATTTCAGGATCAAATGAATATAAATGCTCAAAAGTTCTTCTAGTCATACATAGCATACAACAAGATATTTGATCATCATGAGCAATAAATCATCAGAATCCTAAATCATGCAAAAGAAATAAAATAAAACAAACAAACAAACAAAAGAATTTTTTTTTTTTCAATTTATATAAATATAAAAAAAATTAATTTAAAACAAGAGTTTTTCCTAAAGATCGTTGATCCCCGGCTGCGGCGCCAAAATTTGACGTGTGTATTTTTACAGTCGTGATTCCGTCAAATTAGTACATTAAAATTAATTAATGTAGTACTAGGGTGTCAACCTAGGTCGTTCTCTCAAGGATCAACACAAAAATTTAGGAAAAATCAAGTCTTAAACTAATTTTTAACAATTAAAAATAAAAACTCAACAACTAAAATTTTTTACAAACATAAGTTCAACAAACGTACAATTGGGGGGGTTTGATTGATTTTGTTATCACAATTAAAATTAAAGACAAAGTAAATATAGGATTTAAAACAATAATTAACAAGCGATTGATTTTCTTGGAGTATTGTAAATAAATTTATCCTTGGTTCACTAAAGATAATTTGTATACTTTCATTACTGTCAATTTCTTAGCTCGATTTGAATTAATCAACTAAGCGTCTTTTTCAATTCATAATTCCTTTACTTTCATTAAAAAAATGAATATTTTAATCAAGCATCCTAATTAAGCAAAAGGAGTCAAGATCGTAAAATCTAGGAATTATTGAGCATACATAAGAACATCGCCTATATACATAATCTATTCTCAAATTATGGAATTAAGCAAACCATAATTATTAAAAGTGATTATGAAAATATTCATTAAGCATGCATATTTTCTTAATCCATTCTAATTTAAAATCTTATTTTATTCCATTTGAATAATTAAACCGATTAAGCATACAACTTTAAATAAACAATATGGAATTAAATAAGCAGAGTAAGATTATGAAGAAATAAACAATAATAAAAGCATACTATATTAAAAATAGTGACCTCAAAAATACATTACAACATTCTCCAAGAAAATCAATCTAGGGGTTTAGCCCTCCATAATAACAACTATAAAAAAAAAACTAAACCGGAATGGAGCAAAGAGGGGGAAGAAGAGAGGAGGAGGCTTTGTGCCTTCCTCTGATGCTTATAGAAACAACAAAGAGGGAAAAGAGAGAAACGTAGCAGGACGCTACGCGTCAGCGTTGCGAATCTGCTTCTACGCTACGCTTAGTTGTGAGGCTACGCGTGAGGGTTTCTGACTCAGAATACATTATTTCATCCAATAATTCTTCAATAATGCTTGGACACTTGTGCTTCATGTTCCCCACTGAGATAGTGCCGTATGTCTATAATGGATTGGCTAATAAGTGTTTTAATATAAATAAATCCTCCACTTCTGAAGTTGCACATAGCCTGTTAATGGGATCCTCGTCACTGTTGACGCTACACGTGGGCTTGACGCTGCGTGTGGGTGTTGCGAATTTGTTTCCACGCTACGCGTGGTATTGGTGCTACGTGTAACACCCTAATCATTTGCAACTAATAATTCCAAAAATATGAGAAAATTTTTCACAAAACAGTCACGCAACATTTGATATAGAGGGGAGCAGGCAGGGAGGAAACGAGGAGCATTCACTCACATATAGCAACCTACAGAGAAGCTAAAACTGGGGCCGGCTCAATGGGTTTATCGCAACACATCAACACTAGGGCGGATTACACCACACCATTTGTTCGCTTAGACGGGGTATAAGACCGTCCAGGCGGAGTATGGAAATGCAGCAGCGGATAGAGGAGATTTCGCAAGGAGGCTTCCCTTCGAGTAATACTGGTTACTCAACAGGAGGAAATAGATAAGGGAAGTATGTTAATACATTCATACGCGTAGCTTTCGGTGGAAGGCGGAGTTAGAATCATCCTACTTGGCTAGGCGGGGTATATTTATCTTGGGCGGACTGTCCTAGTTACTTAGGCGAGGTATGACACCGTCTAAACGAAATCTACATAACGCCTCTTTAACACAACTACAAGGTAATTTCCTCCATCGGGTATGGACAAGGGTTCACTAAGTAAATCCTCACACTCGCATTTTACTCAGAAAAACGAGAAGTTACAGGGTACATATACGTTAGTAGGTTATGGAGAAAGGAGGGATCTGAACCTATTCTGCCCAACTCAACTAATTATGACAACGCCTGGGCGGACTCAACCATTACGCCCAGATCAGGAGTTAATACCGGGGTCTCATTCTAATAACTACATCGCCTCAGCGCGAATCCTCACGCCTGGCGAATTGCCCCCATACTTCGGGCGGGGTACGACTCCGCCCAACGTATCCGACATGAATTTTTCCTAAGACAATTCTCGATTCACTCAGACTTGGCTATAACCTGCTCAATCATACCGTCCCTGCGTATCCATTAAAGCACAATTATGAAACAAGGCAGCACATAGCATCACACACACCAAAACCATACATCTATATATACATAAAAGTGTATGCCAATATTTACAATACAAAATCGGACTTCTCCTTGCCCTTAAAGTTCTATTTATCCCTAAAACATCAACATCCGGTATGAGCCAGTCCGGGCTTAATCTAACAACGCCTTAATTAAACCTTCCAAATGCATCAGCACTCCGCCCAGCATTCCAGCTCTGTTTCTGATCCTCCTCACGAGAGACATTCACTGAAAATGGCCACTGCAGGGGTGAGCTTTTACATGTAAAATGATACTCACAGACTCGGTATCAGCGTCAGTACACGCTCCTGCTATCACTCAACCTTTCTCAAGTAATCAAATTCATACAATTCAAACAACATTCATGACACACATAATTCACAGAGTTTATTCCACATCTAAATATATATATATTCATGCATTCAAAATCATACACATGCACAGATATAGATTTATACATCACCACAATCGGCCTTATTTCTATATGCATGCCTGCGGATCCGACTCGGGTAAAGACTCTCAGTTACGGCCCCCTTTTTCTTTTGGCCCCTCGTCCCTCAGCTCTTACCAGGTGGTACCGGCCTCCCCACGGCGTCTCGAGACTCTCTTCTCTAGCTCCAACGGCTACCACGAGCTCTATTGGGATCTAGCCAGGGTTGGTAACTGGAAGTCGTTTCCCTTGGGGTTCTTGACCTTCCATGGGTCACCCCACTCTTACTCATGCAACTAACACATTCATTATTACACATCATCGCGCCATGAACACTTTACAGTCGTCATTAATTCAGTCAGTCACACCAGTGCATATTACAATCGGTCATCAAACTAACAACATTGGGCAATCCAATTAAGAACATGCACATACATACACTTCAGAGTGACAACAAAATAGATCCATCATTATCATCCACGAGCAAGCTACACCATCGCCACGAAGATCACTATCAGAATCTAAAATCATGCATCAGTTTTAGTAATTGTGAATACATGCACACATGCACAGCATCAGTTCTAATGATTACAAAACATGCACACACACACACACACACTCAGCGATACATTCATCTGGTACCGTTCTTAGACCATGCATTCGACATGCAAGCGCCCCCTACCTTTAGAAGAACCTCAGAAACCTTTCTGTTCTTGTTGTTGGGTCCGACGTCCTTCTCCTGGTTCGTTCGGTCCTCCTCGGCTCTGTCGTATCCTGCGCCTGATTCTGGAATGAAGTGTGGTCCGTTCTCCAGTACTGCAACCAAGACCTCCAGGAGCGAAGAGTAAGATAGAAGAAGAAGAAAGACGAAGAAGAAGAGAGGAAGTAGAGAATGAAGTCTGAAGAAATAGCAAGTGTGTTTTTCCGCCAAGGGCTCACGCTTATATATATACATATATGTGCATGCGCACAGCAAAAGAAGAGTGGGATGGGAGAGTGCGTGCCCAGCAGTCACATGCACTCTACCCCATTCCCTGACCATCACCGTCTTTAATATTTTAATGGCCAAATCCTAAATAGTTAAATGCAATTGACAGTTATTTCTTAGTTAAAAATCAAATCTTAATGGTTTATTCTTCAATCAGCATTAAATTTCAAAACCGGGATGTTACACTACGCGTCAGACCTGATGCTCAATTTCATAATTTCTCAATTGCAAACTCAATTATTCACTACAATATAAGGGAAATCAAGTAAGATTTATTATTTCCATTTAAAGATTATCGCCTAATTCAGTTAATATTAAATAAAGCTTGAATTATGAAAATGTGTTAAAATGCATAATATTACACAATTAGCAATGGCAAATTATACACATTTAAAGTAAGGAATTAAGGCTAAATCATGCATCATCATGGTTATGTAGCCAGTTATCTCGGGTCGGCAAGATAATCTCCTCCATCAACCCAAGAGGGTTGACATGGCTGAATTGATTAATATGGGGATGATTATTAAGGAACATGATATATACTGCTTGGTAATAACTGTATTTTATGTTCCTTACCTCTTACCTGATCCTACTTTCACTAGTTTGGAAGGCAAGACATCTTTTCTTTTTGCATATAAAGATGATCAACTCCACTTTCTACCGAGATGCCACTACCCACTAGGCCTCTAGAATAGGGTAAGCCTTCTCATTTTTGTGAGCAGCCACCTTTTTCCATGCAGCAAATGTATACTTTGCTTCAGCAGATGTCCACTGAGCAAACTCGTCAGGGGGCCCACATCAATCAGATTTTTGACCGGGTAGATGCCATGTACGATTAGCACACCCAACAGGGCCACTTCCACCCCCTTTCTCCATGACAGGTATTAATTGAACTTTTGTGTCCCTTTACCCCTGGTTCCTCAATTACGGCCCCCATGGTCCCCTTGATATGGACATTGGGGACAATTTCCAGTTTTAGTTTGGGGTGATGGGTACACAAAAGTTTAGCTTGTTCTTACTTTATTCTTGTTTATTTTTATTTATTTTTATTTTCATGTTCATTTGCATGATTGTATGTTTATGTTCTAGTTCATTTGCATGATTGTATGTCTGCTCATATGCCTTGGGCTAGCATTGATTACTAATTACAGTTATTATTATCTGTATGACATGTGATATAGATTGGTTGGATCTTAAGCATTGCTTAGGTGAATCTTGTAAAATAAAATAATATATATATATATATATAAATAAAAAGTTTTTGATTGCTATTCTTGCCAAAATAATCACTCTGCATGATGACTGTATTTCTTTGATTAGGCCAATTACAAATGTAAGCTTTTGAGCCAATAGGGTGTTTAGTGCATTAAATTGTAAATGACCTATGATTCTTTGACTGAGTGATTCACATATTTGATGGCACTCTAAAACTTGGCTTTTGACCAATTCAAAATGGTTTGTGAATGCATGCTTGGAATGAAAAAGGCACTTTAGGTTTTGTTTTCTTTAACCTTGGAATTCACTAAAAGTGTAATCTATTAGTTGTCCCTTTTGAGCCATGAAATAAAATGATTATTTTCTTTTTAAACCTTTTAACATAATGGTTATCGATTTACATATAGAAGAGGCAAAAAGAGTAAGCTAACTAAAAGTGGTTGAATTGAAAAACAAAAACCATGATAGTTTGGGGTGTGTGATTCAATGAAAAGGAAAGATAAGGAGTTTGATATCAAAATAAAAAAAGAGAGAAAAAGGAAAATGAATCATACCCTTTATGGTTTGAAGGTATAAAGAGTTATTGAATTGAGGTTTGCTTGCCTTCTTGTATACTACTCTTTATGGTTTAAAGGTATACTACTCTTTTTACAGAATTAAGCCCTTTACATTTTCCTTTTTCTTGATTTCCATTCCCATGTTATGAATCCCTTGGCCCCATTACAACCCTTTGAAAGACCTTTTGACCAATGCATGTTTTCTTGATAACTATGGAGTCTGTGGTCAATTTCCAAGCCTATGGTAGTGTTTAGAATGTTGTCGTCTGAGTGGATTGAAATACAAGCATATACATTAAGTGGAAAGTGAGAAAGAGTACCCTTAGTTTAATCAAAGTGAATATGGTTTGACTGTTGGTTGTGGTATATTCTGGTGGTTTATGCAATCACTTAAAAACATAAAAACCAAAAAATAAATAAACACAAGATTCCTTAAGTTTGCTTGGGTTTGCTGGTTTTTCATTATATGCTTGTATGGATTCAGTGATTGCTTGAGGACAAGCAATGTTTTAGTTTGGGGTATTTTGATAAGTGTGCATTGTGTGTTGTGCTTGGTTATTTTTTAGGTCTAGTTTTTAGGGGTTTTGCATATTATTTCTGCTCGATTCCCTTGATTTTGATTCCTTTCCACACATACTTCTTGGTTGTTCCTATTTTTATAGGATTAATGATGTTCTAGGTCTATTTTGAGGGAAAATGGCAAAGTGGATGAAAGAAGAGACCTTTGAGACCCTTGGGAGTGCATTTTTGCAAGGCTGGAAAAGAGGAAATTGGTGGCAGAACCTACCACTGGCCGTGGTTATCCACCACTAACCGTGGTTGGCTCTGTTTAAGGGCAAAACATCATCAGCATCAATACCACTGGTCATGGTTGCCACCACTACTAGTGGTTAGCACTGTGGGGGTAAAGCGGAGCAAGTCAGAACCCACCACTAGCCGTGGTTGGCTTTGTTTGTTTTAGAAAATACGAATTTATGGAACAGAACCCGAACCACTGGCCATGGTTATCCACCATTTGCCATGGTTGTCCCCTACGAGGCCCAAATCTTTCAATTGTTTAGGGTTTTTAATGGGCACTCTAGGGGATTTGGGAAAGGACTGTTGGATAGACAGATTTTGACACAACTTTTGGGAGATTTTGAAGAACTCTTTGGGAAGATTTCATTGGGAATCAAGAGTCAAATTCATCAAGGGCAATCGAATCTACAAATTTGGGAGGAAGAATTAGAAATCCTAGTGAGAACTAATTTGTAATTTCTGAATCCCTAGTTTACACTTTTGATATCTTTTATGTTTGGCATTGATTTTGTGATGTGTGACATAATGACAACAATCCTTATGACACACTAAACTCTTTTCTTGGGGCTAAGGATGTAGTATGCCTATGTGTTACAATTAATTGTTCTTCGTATTCCAATCCATATGATTTCAATCTCTATTCAATTTATGTATGCCCAATGCTTCTGCAAGACTTAGAGATAAGCGTAGATGATCACAAATTATATGGGTAATCGAGAGATTGGCATGTAATTTGAAAATACCTAAATATAACTTATGATTTTGATTTACGATGGTAAGAGAAATTGTTTGAGGGTTTAATCAGATTTCCATAGAACATAAAGGGCCTAATTAACAAATTGAACGTGGTTCTTTGGGAATTAGGCACGTTAATAGGCTTTTGAGGGGAATGTATTAATTAACTTAGGGGTATCTTTCTTAGGAACGAAATCGTATAATTGGATAGGTGATAACCTTTAATTTTGATACTGGCATATGAACCCTTAATACCCTAAGATTTACCTTTGATTTAATTTCCCAAACTTGCTCTGATTTTCTTTTACAAAAGACGTTGAATTTTATGTTCTCTGATTTACTATTCATAATCATTTAGGTAACTCATTTTAATCAATTTCACTAGATAATTGAATCACTGTTATAACTAGTACTTGGGAACAATCCATATGGGAACAATATCTTTTTATTACTTCAATACCTTGTATGCTTGCGGTTGGCTATCAGTGTTTACGTTGTGAGTTTCATTAATGTGGTAAAACATGTGCTTTTCCTGACAAATAAAACAAGACAATAATAACCATTCAAAGTCATGAGGGCAAGATGCTCCTGTTACTTAGTCTTGCCTCAGGTAAGCATCACAGGCACTAAGTCGAACATGCGCTTTGAAATTATGGTTGCCTCATTCGTTCTGTTTCATTCATGGGTCATCAAAAGCCTATAAGGATCATAGTTTTAAAGAGTTTCCCCAGCTTTAAATTTGTTTTTATATCTTTGCATTGCTTACCTTTTTCTACAAGTTGTTGTGGCAGACATTTGTGTCGAGTCTAACCGCCTCAATCGTCAAAGTTAGCACCTTTTAAAATTCCTAGGAAATTGAGTGTGGGATACTAGGAAGCCGCGATTGCTCAAAGTTGTATTTCTAATCTCCAATAGTGGAAATCCTCCAAGTGGGTTGCTTGGATACGAGACGTACACCGGTGTGGTGAAACTCGTATATATCGATTTGCAAATCTCTCTTCCCTAAACTCATTTAGATTTGTGTGCTTAAAATTACTTGCTAAATATTTGTGTTTATAACTTAATTAATTAAGCAACTTTATTAATTTACTTGTTAAAATTAAAGTGCATATTTTATTAATCTTGATATAATTTGTAAAGAATTTGGATTAAATTTGTTGAAGTTATTTAAGCAATATTCTTGAATTAATTGTATTAAAATTAATTATTATCTCTCTAAGTGCTCAAAATAGTGTGACGATTAATTTGATATTATTAATTGTTATCTTGAATATTACTTAAACTCTTTAAGTGAAATTACTTGCTATATATTAAGTGCTTATTATTTTGTCTTGTGTATAAACTGTTATCACTTATGATTAAAATTATCATCTTCATCAAGTATATTTATTAAAGAATCAATTTTAAAAGCATTCCAAGTAAAATTTTTAATACTCAATTCACCCCCCTCTTAAGTAATATAGGCCACTTGCTTAACAGGTGGTATCAGAGCTTGACTCTTGGTTAATCAAGCTTAACAGCTTCAAGAGATTAAAATGGCCTCTATATCATATAACTTAATTCCCGAGGGTGATGCTACAAATCGACCTCCCGCTTTTAATGGGGAAAGTTATGCCTTTTGGAAAGAAAGGATGAAAATTTTTGTGCAATCAATTGATTTAAAAGTATGGAATGCTATTGAAAATGGTCCTTTTATACCTATGCACACTGTTGATGATAAACAAGTAGAAAAACCCATGGACGATTGTACTAGTGAAGAAGAAAAGAAAGTGCAATATAATTACAAAGTAAAAAATCTTATTACTCTTGCCTTAGGTCCTGATGAATTCTTTAGAGTAGTAACATGTAAATCTGCTAAGGATATATGGGATAACCTTCAAATAACTCATGAAGGAACTAGCAATGTTAAGAATTCTAAGATTAGTACATTAACAAGCCAATATGAAACCTTTAGAATGAATTCTGGTGAAACGATCTTAGAACTACAAAAGAGATTTACTTTGATCATTAATCATCTTATTACTCTTGGCAAATCTTATTCTAACAAAGAGCTCATTCACAAAGTGTTAAAAAGTCTTACTAGGGAATGGAAACCTCTTGTTACCGCTATCAAACAATCGCCAAATATAAATGATATGTCCCTTGCTACATTGTTTGGTAAGTTACAAGAACAAGAACAAGAGTTGAAAGATTTAAAACATGCGGAGGAAGAAGCAAAAGCCTCAAAGAAGAAAGGGCTAGCTCTTAAGGCGACCTCAATTAATGAAGATGAATCCGAGAGTGATCTTGATGAGGATGAAGAGCTAGGACTATTCGTGAAGCATTTTGGAAAACTCATAAGGAACAAACGCTTCCAAAAGGGGTTCACACATAAAGGTAAGAAACCTATCTCTAAAGAAAATAATTCCTCACCAACTTGTTTCGAATGTGGACAGGAAGGACACTTTAAGGTGGATTGTCCAAACCTAAAGAAGAAAAATAAAGAAAGAAAAGGGAAGAGAAGAGCATATATCGCATGGGATAAAAATGAAGTAAGTAGCTCGGACGAATTAGACAATGAAGAAGCAAACCTCTGCCTCATGGCCAATCAACAAGATGAAGATGATGAGGTAAATTTCCATGACTTTGATAGAGAAAAACTACTCAATACTCTTGAAGAATTGTATGATAAATTTATAAAAGTTTCTAATAAGCATAAGCTATCAAGAAAAACCATTGACACTCTTGAGATGCATCTTATAGAACTTATTAAAGAAAATAAAATTTTGAAAAAGGAAGTAGTAAATGTTCAAGCATGCTCTAAGACTAAACCTTGTGAATTTGCAAAGAAATGTAACACTCTAGAAACTAAAGTCTTAGACTTGAGTAGAACTTTAGAAAAATTTACAAATGGTAGAGAAAATTTAAATGTTTTACTTGGAAAACAACGTTGCATGTTTGATAAAATAGGATTGGGTTTTATTGCCTATAAGAAACAAAAGAATTATAAAAACTTCTTTATACCACCTAGGAAAAACTGCATCACCTTTCATGAAATGTAATCATTGTGGTTTTAAAGGACATAGTGCATTTAATTGTAATGTTAGAACATTAGGGCCAAAGGTTGTAAGAAAAGTATGGGTTCCTAAAGGAACATCTTCACAAACTAACACTACAATGTTTTATAGTTTAAGCCACACCAATCTAACTCACAATTGAAAAAATGTAGCCTAAATGGCCCAAAGGCCATACTTTTATACCCTTATGGCTATTGATACTTTACATTTTTAACTTTAAAAAACTTGACATAAAAGTGCGTCCTTTTGTGTAGTAGGCCATGATTTACAGACTGTTGCCTTGTGTATATATAAAAGGCCACGGTTTTGTCATGGCGTATTCAATAAAAGACCACACTTCCTAAACCATGGGCACTGCCATAGAGGAAAACGTTGCTTATTCCATAAAAGACTGCATTTCTTAAACTGTGGACACTACCAATACAGCATTTTAAGGATTAAACCACACTTACATATCCATGCTTAAAAAACCATGGCGTTATCATATAAAGACCATAGTTTTCAACCGTGGTCTAAAATCATGGTTTGTACTGCCTTTTGAAACCGTAATCCATTGAGAAGAGACCATGGTTTTGTCAGTGCAACTCCTAAAAGGCCATAGTTCAAAAACTATGAAAATTTTAAAATGTAAGAAACTGTGACCTGTTCTTAAATATCTTATGTATTAAGCCATGGTTTTATAAGTGTCTTTAATAAGACAAAAACAATTTAGACTTTTTTCCCTTTCATTAGTTTCTTTTTCCTTCTCATATTTTTTTCATCTCCCGCTCACGCTCATTCCTTTTCCTTCTCCCTCTCGATCCCTTTTCCCTCTTACAACAATGATCCCTTCTTGTGCACTTTTTATCCTTTTCCCTCACACTCTGTCTCACTCAATCCACCTTCTCAATCCCTCTTACTCAAACTTAATCTTTGGACTAGGCATTCACAACGCACGAGAGAAAGGTGTTCTTGGCAACAATGGGTATGGCTCTCTGAGAACTTGCGACAAAGATAATGGTCATCCCCATCTGCCTATTTCGTATGGTGAAGGAAGGATATTGTCTCTCTCACCAAGTCACCAACTTTAAGCACCTTTCTTCACTATCGATCCCCTAGCCTCACCTCTATCATCCTGCACTCTTAGTTTTGCCCTTTCTCAGTCACATCTTTTATCACCGCCAAGCCTTGGTTTCACAAAATCAAAGGTATCTTTTTTGTTTGTGTTATGATGTTTGTTATGGAAAAGATAAGAGATGTAAAAATCATAAAAATGGTGGATACCCTCATCATTATTTGTTATGATTTTTGTTTGTTTTAGTGATTTGTTGTATGTTTTGATAGGAGGTTTCTAGACAATTCTTTTAATGGCCCGATACTCTCATCATTTTCTAATTTGACATACAATTTGTAACTTAGTTAGTGTACCAGGAACTCAAAACAGTATCAAAATAAAAAATCTCGCTCGCTTTGCCATTGATGAACACAACAAAAAATAGGTTCTTTTTCTCCTTGATTCACTTTTTTTCATTTGGATTTTCTGACATTTTTCTTCATTTGTTCATAATTTCAAATTCTGAGGAACAAACTGTAATTTACAACTTAACATCCTTATCCTTTATGTTGATTTGGTAATGATTTATTCCAATGATTGATTTTAGCACATGATCAGAGAGTTTAGTTTAGATTAATTTGGAGTATTGAGGTTGAATTTTGTTGAAATGTAACTACGTTGGAATTCAATGGAAAAGTTTTGTTATGATACTACACGAATATATATAATAGATAAAATGAATAGAAAGGCTAGATCCAAAAATGATAATTTGTGTTTCTGTAACATCCCAAAATTTATAAAAATGAATAAATATGAGAAATAAATATTAAATAATTATAAATGGGTTAATAAATATCCCAAAAATATTAAAATGAATAAATTAAGATTTATAAGAATTATTTATGATTTATTGGGACTTTAAGAGTTAAAATTATACCTGGTTAGAATATGGGTGTCGGACCAAGTATCTCCGATTGAGATACCATTGGTCAGGGCTGTCAAGAATATTATTGGGAATCCAAATTTATATTCGAAATAATTTTTAGATTTAGTATTGAGCCCGAACGAAGGTCCTGTTTATTATAAAACGGAAAGCTTTTAATGAAAAGGGGTGTATTTTAATTTCTTCTCTCCTCTTTTTCTCTATGTCTTCGTTGGCTTCTCTCCCTCTCTCCCACCCACCTTGCTTTTCTTTTTCTCCTCCTTTCTCCTTCACCCATGACCGTCCATCTTCTCCTCCCCTCCATAAATCATTTTTCCACCAAAAAGCTTGGGTTTATGGGGCATGGATGTGACATTGGAGCAAATATTTGATTGCCTTCCCTTATCATCTCTTCATTTTCGTTTGGGGGCTTAAGCTTGGAGAATGAGATTGTATTCCAGACTAAGTGGCGGAGCTTTCAGAGCGTGCATTCGGATTTCGGCTCTTCCCTCGAGATAAGAGAAGAGTTTTACATTCCAAATGCATGAGTAGAATAATTGATGATTAATGTATGTGTGGTTACTCATGCTTTCCTTTCCATAGTTGTATTAGTTATGTGATGAATATTATGCTTGGCAATGGTGGATTCTTAAGAACGATATATATGTATATATGAATTGATGATGAGTGTTTAGTGCCCCTTTAATGGGAGTAATACATTGTTGATGAATAACCCATGAGGGGTTGAAATATGTATACACCATGTGAAATTAGAATTCCATGTAATTTTAATGAATGAATATTGGAAATGAGAGGCTAAGGCCAATTGAGGACATTAATGTTTATGTTGATAGAGTAATTACTTAAAATATGAGACTAGGTGTTGACATTAATGCATAATTGAGGAACTAAAAGAGACAAATAAAGTTTTATGAGGATTGAATGACATGGGATAGTTCCAATAGCTTCTATGCATAGTTTATAACTTGTAGAAACTAGAGTGGGCCAATTCTAATGAGAATAGGCGCTTGAGTTGCACAAAAGTGCCTCAAAACAGGTAAAACGCATTTATGTGCATAAGTCACACATTTTAAAGGATTTTTGAGTGAGGCCGGTGGCCACACATCACAAATAATGTGTTTTAGCCTGTGTCAAAATTTGGTGACATTCCGATATCGTTTGCATGGGTTTTGGTAGTTGAGAAGTTCATTTTTGGTGCAAAATCTACATAATTTCTGCAGAATGACAGGGCGTAATCGATTAGCCTCTAAGGTGTAATCGATTACCAGGCCCCTGTCTTCCATCTAATCGATTAGGTATCATGTTGTAATCGATTATGGACCGTCTAGAACCAATGTAATCGATTGCATTCGAAGGTGTAATCGATTATGTACTAAAACAAAAACAGGGTAATCGATTACTCTAGTCTAGTAATCGATTATGTACTACACCTGATACATTATACCACCCACAGAAGCATTGTAATCAATTAGCTCCTATCCCATAGTCGATTATCACTAGCTAAATTGATTAAATCAGCTTAGGATTTGCATCTTTACTTCTTTTGGGTACTTATCTTGTACTCCTTCATCCTTTAGGCCTACTTGACAATTAAATGGAGTATTCTAAGACCCTCTTCCAATCCGATGTATATTTTTGGAATAATTACGAGCAAATTCACTAGGGGTATAGGTGTGGTTTGTCTTAGTGGTGATTGGGAAATGGCGTAAGGCCTTGGCAAGGTATGTGTATGCCTATGCTATGTTATGAAAACCTGTATGCTTCCCCTCTATTGATATATTATGAATCTTGATGAAAAGTAAATGATGTGATTGTATGTCATACCTTGGTTGACGATGGAACTAATAAGGGGACAATTGAATAGCAATGAGTTATTATAACTCAATGAATTAAAAAATGTGTTAATGATGAATAAGAATGAATGATGAATGATAATGTTGAATGAAAAGGGGCGTTGTTGTTGAACACGCCCTAGAATGTTATTATTGATGGGCATAGTGCCACTATGATTAATGCATGTATTGACGTGTATATATGAGATTGAATGTTAATTGCTGAATTTATGTTTTGAAATGCCTTATTGATTTCCATGCGTGGATTAATATGAGAATAATAGTTTGGCCATTGAGATGTCAAGTATATGAATGATATGCCTTGAGGGGCTTTGTAAATGATTGTATGTTATTGATTGAAAATGTCAAATTAAAGTAAATCCTTATGTGAGAGGGTGAGATATCCTTGCGAGGTTAATGGGCATATGTATTATTGCATTTTGCATTCATGGCATGGCATAATATTGAATATGTGGTTGTGATCACAATGATGAAAGATCCTGCGGGATTCTATGAAGGGAGTACCCCTTGCGAGGCGGGAAACCAACTTGATGATGATATGATATTGAGCCGGTGGTTGCGATCACCTGGATGTTGAAATGAAAAAAGGGCTTGCGAGTTCCTATGATGCCCGTGGTTGCGATCATGAGGCGGGAGTACCCCTTATGAGGCGGGAAACCATTATGAATTGTTGAACATGGTTGCGATCATGAGAAAGCACCTTGCGAGGCTGCTAGAGGGAGTACAGCTTGCTAGGCGGGAAACCCATGTGAATGAATGATATGGTGGTTGCGATCACCTGATGAAATAAAATGGATCCATTGCATATGCATTAAATAGTTGACATATGCATTAGCCATAAGAGCATGGCATTTGAGATGGGATGACCATGAGAGATGAGAAACCCCTTGTGAGAAGGAATTGAGTAATGATTTAATGAATTGATAATGATAATTTGTGAATGCCCTTGTTGATAAGTGGCAATGTGATTGTGTATGTGCTTGTGCTTGCTTATGTTGTGAAATGCGTTTTATGAGGGTTGTATACCTATTATATCAATGTGATGATGATTGAATGATGAATTAATGATTTTATAGCAAAGCACACATGATGATTGAATGCATGTACACATAATCACAATATATTTATATTTGTCATTTTGAATGTATAACTCACTCTCCCATGTGGTCTCCTTTTTAGCATTGTGATGCAAGGTTATCATGGGCTGAGATAAGACTTTGAATTGAAGTTTTGACGAAGGTAAATAGTGGTAATGGAAGTGCCTTGGCCAGCATCATTTATGAGTTCTTATGTAATGAATAAATTTTTTATGATGATATAGATGAATTAGTGAATTTAGTCATGTATAAATAATCCTTCATATTTAGGAATGATGAATATATATAAGTAGTATGTAAGAGATGATTTAATGTGTACTAGAAGGATTGAAATTGAATAATGTACAATGATGATAGTGATAGTTGGGAGAAGATCCCCGGATGTATATGTGTGTGTGTATATATATATATATATATATAATTGTGTCTTAGGCAATGCAGGTGTATGTCGTGAGTGAATTAGATGGGCTTTGTTCTATTAGGTCTATGTCGGGTATTTGCATGCTTTGCCGAGCCTTTTCTCATATCGTCATATATGGGACTAGGCGTTTGCCCGGCACATTCTTCTTCCGCTGTAAACTCTATTATTTTTGTATACCGTTATGGGCGAATTTAGCTATCGATCCAATCATATCTTATTAATTCGTACTCTTTGATTTTCTGTGATTCGGGTTTCGGTGTGACATCGGCCTTACTTTGAAATGTGAAAAATTTACTCACATTTTATTAATCATTATGTTGATCACATCAGAATTCGAGTCTGGAAAACCGGGGTGTTACAGTTTCTACTTAAGAAAATAAAAGTAAAGACAACGTTAACATTTTTGTTCTGTTTTGTTCTTACACCAAATATTTTTTCCTTTGATAGTTCTGTGTATTGAGGAAATTTTATAGTTTTAATTTTTAATATTTTTGGGTTATTTAATTTGGGTTATTTAATTTGTAATGGTTACAAAGGTGTATGAAACCAAGGTGTTGGAGAAGCCATGGTTGAACTTTAAGGAAGTTGAGGAGTTCAAGCTTGCTAGTGATGCACCTTCAGGGTCTAGTGCTTAGCCAGGTATTTTACTAATAAGTTACAATATGAATTAGGTGTAGTTACATGTTGGGTACTCATAAAAAGAATTTTACAAAAAGAATTATAACCCATTTATTATTTTTTTATCTCATTTTCCCCTTTTCCATTTTCATTAATCATTGCATTTGAGTCACCATTTAAGATTTGATTTAAAGACTGAGTAGTAGAATTGTATGCTAGATTCTGATTAACTATTGCAATTTCTATAAACTTTTAGTTACAAAGTGTTTTAAGAGTGAAATTCTTCATAATGCAATTTGTTATGGACTTATAAGACCATGCTATATAGATCAGGCACACAAGATGTATTCTTAATGATGATAAACTTCAAGCTTAGGTTCATCAAATGTTGATGCTGATTTTTTACAGGTGAAATATATCAAAGCAAAATATGGTGACTACTTTGGCATTATAAATGGAGGCACATGCAGATGTTATAGAAAATGATATGTTGGCTACGCTGGAAGTTCATACATCTGTTATGTCATTGTGTTTACTTTTTAGTTTTTACCAATAAGCTATACTAGTCAAGAGTCATGGGCTCTAATATTATGTTTTATTTTCAATGACATGATCTAGATATTGGCTGACATTATTGCTACTTTGGAGCCCATGAAAGACAAGGAATTAAGGTATTTTTTTTCTACATCATGATCCTATTAATTGTTACTTTAGCCATTGGTTTGTAACCTGCTTAATGTAACAATGGTTGTTTTGTAGGACCTTGGGTAAGGATAAAAGCTTGGCCTCATTTTTAACTTGATTTCAACATATCACTGCCTTTCTCCCCATAAAATGATAGAGGTTTATTTGGTTCAGGCTACCATGATTTTAATGAAGGTCATTTTATTCAGTCAGTATATATTTTAATTTTAAAATAAGTAGATAAAATCATCAACTAGATATATTAAAATCACAAAGTTTTTTTAAACTACAAATGATAATAAACTGTTGAATTTTCATCTTGAAAAGTAGAGACTACAAGATAAGAATTTTCTTGTTTATATAACATTTCAGTCTATATCTTAAATGATATGAATATTCTTGAACTGAAACTTCAGCAACATGATTCATTTGTTGTGAAATGTTATTTATAAAGTCTAGTGTGAGATGTGTAGGATTTATCTTTGTGTATGATGATTGATTGATTATCATGTATGGTTGTTTGGCATTATTGCTTATGAGTAAAGTCAAAACTAAAAACTAATTTGATATTTCTTATGAGTAACCTCTCAAGTCATTAATCCTTTAAATTGTATGGGTTGCCCATTTTAGGGTATCTGAATTTAGTTCTTAAAAAATGACTTTCAATTTAATCCTTCTCAGTAGTAATAAAAAAGCTAACTACAAAATGATTAAAATTAATGCCTTTCTTATAATGTCTGCACTAATTTATGGTCAATTTAAGTTTATTAAAATATCAAGTGCATGGTCCATGATTCCTAGATTCTTATATCATGAGGGAGTACTCCATATCTAATCTTCCAGGACTAAAATACGTGACTAATTTGGGAACTACGTGTTATGGTGAAGTATGATATGTTAGGATTTATTTTGTAAGGCTATGATTGGGCAAGTTGCTGGCAACCACTTGATTGGCCATATTCTTGGTAATGTTGGGTACCAACATTTGCTGATAATGTCCATTAAGGCCTTTTGTTTGATCTAACCTATTAGCAAATGCAAGAGATGATTAGTGGAATACTAATTATGATTCAACATATAGGTAAATACAAACATGTTATTTTGATTAAAATATATTCTTAACATTAAATAACTCAGTTTTTTTTATATGTAATAGAAGTATGAATTCGAACTTAATTAATATGCTAATACAATATCTAATCCCATTTTATTGGTCACATCCAGTGGTATGATTTATGTATCGTGGTAAGTCTATAACTGCCTAATAAGCATATAGATATATATATATATATATATATATATAAATCTAATAATTTAATTGGGATATAACTAAAACATTTAATCTAATAGGTTTCCATTCTATTTATCTTGAATTATACATGCAGGTAGATCTATGGAGTGTTGGTGCAATCTTATTTCAGCTTGTTATAGGAAGAACCCTTTTACTGGAAACAATCAAATAATGGAAGTGGAAGTGGGTGCTTGGAAGTAACAATATATTTATAAGCCAATGTTATGTACTAGCTATTTCTTGTTAGATTTTTTTTTGTAAAAGTCAAACTCAATAATAGAATTCATTCTTAAGTCTATATTTATATGTCAATCACACAAAGTAACTTTATGTGTATTCTATTCATTTACTCTCTCTAATTAGAATAAGTTATTTAGATATGTTAAAATATTAATTTATCTTTATATTTATATACACCCATATACACACATGCATACTAGTTTTAGTTTTGTACTCTAATAAAATTAGAATAAAAACTTTTTGTAGGGTGTAGTTGTAAAATGTGCATTTGGTAGGAGTAAGATGCGCAAGCAGATTTCATAATTCATCTTATAACATATTTCCACGATTTTAAAATTGTAGCCTAAAGATAGGTCATAAAACCATGGCCTTTAATATCTGAGACTACATTTGTAAAATCGTGGCCTAAAACTAGAGTTGTAAACCATGGCCTTTAATATCTAAGACCACATTCTTAAAACTGTGGCCTAAAACTAGAATTGTAAACCGTGGTCTTACATAGTTTCTAAAAACCGTGGCCTTTGGGGATGCCTAAGGCAACAGTTTTATGAAATGTGTGGCCTTAGGCGGAAAACCGCGGTCTTTTCTTTTAGACCACGGCCACCTAGACCACGCCATCAAAATCGTGGGTAAACCGTGGCCTAAACTTAAGGCCATGGTTTTTTCACTTTAGACCGCATTTTTTAGTCACGGCTTAAGCTATAAAATGTTGTACAAGGACCCAACATTAAATGGGTACCAAGTTCTCTAACTTGACTTGTTTTATAGGTATGTCTTAAAGCAAGTAACACCCATTGGTATTTGGATAGTGGATGTTCCCAACATATGACAGGAGACATAAGCAAATTTACATCATTCACACCTAAAAAAAAGGAAATGTTACTTATGGAGATAATACCAAAGGAAAAATCCTTGGCCTTGGAAATGTTGGTAAAAACTCCTCTACCTCATTTAATGGTGTGTTATATGTAGAAGAACTCAAACACAATTTGCTTAGTATTAGTCAATTATGTGACAAAGGATATAGAGTAATATTTGAATCAAACGGTTGTATAATTAAAAACAAGCTAAACAAAGATGTAAAGTTCATTGGTCAAAGAGTTGATAATATTTACTTAATTAATCTTGATTGTCTTGCTTCAAATGATGTGCAATGCTTCAGAACTAAAGAAGATGAATCATGGCTATGGCATAGAAGAATTGATCATATTCATATAGACCATTTAAACAAACTTGTTTCAAAAGATTTAGTAATTGGTTTACCAAAGTTGAAATTTGAAAACAAATTTTGTGACACATGTCAAAAAGTAAAACAAGTAAAGGTTTCTTTTCAAGCAAAAAATGTTGTTTCAACAAATACACCTTTACATTTTTTACATATGGCTTTATTTGGACCGTTAAAGGTTAAAAGTTTTGGTGAAAATTATTATGGTCTTGTGATTGTGGATGATTATTCTAGGTATACATGGACATTGTTTCTTACTTATAAATATGAAGCATATCATTATTTAAGAAACTTGCCAAGGTCATCCAAAATGAACAAAATTTGAAAATAGCATCCATTCGAACTGATCACGGTGGAGAATTTGAAAACCAATCTTTTGAAAAATTTGTGAAAAATTTAGCATTGAATATAATTTTTTGGCTCTAAGAACTCCACAACAAAATGGAGTAGTTGAAAGGAAAAATCAATTTTAGCGGATCTCACAAGAACTATGTTGAATGAAAGTAATATTGCAAAACATTTTTGGGCCGATGCGGTAAATACCGCTTGCCATGTTATGAATCGATGTTTGATAAGACCAATTTTAAAGAAAAACCCCTATGATCTTTACAAAGGAAGAAAACCAAATATTTCTTATTTTCACGTGTCAAAAAAATAAAACAAGTAAAGGTTTCTTTTCAAGCAAAAAATGTTGTTTCAATAAATAGACCTTTACAGCTTTTACATATGGCTTTATTTGGACCGTCCAAGTTTAAAAGTTTTGGTGGAAATTATTATGGTCTTGTGATTATGGATGATTATTCTAGGTATACATGGACATTGTTTCTTACTTATAAACATGAAGCATATCATCATTTAAGAAACTTGCCAAGGTCATCCAAAATGAACAAAATTTGAAAATAGCATCCATTCGAACTGATCACGGTGGAGAATTTGAAAACCAATGTTTTGAAAAATTTGTGAAAAATTTAGCATTGAATATAATTTTTTGGCTCTAAGAACTCCACAACAAAATGGAGTAGTTGAAAGGAAAAATCAATTTTAGCGGATCTCACAAGAACTATGTTGAATGAAAGTAATATTGCAAAACATTTTTGGGCCGATGCGGTAAATACCGCTTGCCATGTTATGAATCGATGTTTGATAAGACTAATTTTAAAGAAAAACCCCTATGAACTTTACAAAGGAAGAAAACCAAATATTTCTTATTTTCACGTGTCAAAAAAATAAAACAAGTAAAGGTTTCTTTTCAAGCAAAAAATGTTGTTTCAATAAATAGACCTTTACAGCTTTTACATATGGCTTTATTTGGACCGTCCAAGTTTAAAAGTTTTGGTGGAAATTATTATGGTCTTGTGATTATGGATGATTATTCTAGGTATACATGGACATTGTTTCTTACTTATAAACATAAAGCATATCATCATTTAAGAAACTTGCCAAGATCATCCAAAATGAACAAAATTTGAAAATAACATCCATTCGAACTAATCATGGTGGAGAATTTGAAAACCAATCTTTTGAAAAATTGTGAAAAATTTGGCATTGAATATAATTTTTCGGCTCTAAGAACTCCACAACAAAATAGAGTAGTTGAAAGGAAAAATCGATCTTTAGCGGAGCTCACAAGAACTATATTGAATGAAAGTAATATTGTAAAACATTTTTGGGCCGATGCGGTAAATACCGCTTGCCATGTTATGAATCGATGTTTGATAAGACCAATTTTAAAGAAAAACCCCTATGAGCTTTACAAAGGAAGAAAACCAAATATTTCTTATTTTCACGTGTTTGGATGTAAATGTTTTGTTTTAAACAATGGAAAGGATAATCTCAATAAATTCGATGCAAAATCTGATGAAGCAATATTCTTAGGTTATTAATCTACTAGTAAAGCATATCGACTCTTTAACAAACAAACTTGTACAATTAAAGAGTCTATACATGTCAAATTCGATAAACTTAACCAAAATCCTCCGAGAAAGAAAGTTGATGATCTTGTAGGTACCTTCTAAGAAATGAACTTGGATGATAAAGAAGAAGTCAACAATGAAGGAGACACAACACAAAATGAGGAATCTCAACAAGAATGGATCACCTTAAAGGACCATCCCTTAGACAATGTCATAGGTGAATTAACCAAAGATGTAAGTACTCAAAACGCCATTAGAAATACATGTAATCACTTAGCCTTTGTATCACAAATTGAACCCAAAAATATTGATGAGGCTATTATTGATGAACATTGAATGTTAGCCATGCAAGAAGAATTAAATCAATTTGAAAGAAATAAAGTTTGGGAACTTGTGCCAAAACCCAATGATCATCAAATAATAGGTACTAAATGGGTTTTTAGAAATAAGCTAGATGAAAATGGAATAATAATAAGAAATAAAGCTAGATTTGCTAAGGAATATAATCAAGAAGAGGGAATAGACTATGAAGAAACGCATGCTCCCGTAGCTAGATTAGAAGCCATAAGATTATTATTAGTTTTTGCTTGTTGCATGGATTTTAAGCTTTATCAAATGGATGTCAAAAGCGCTTTTCTAAACGGTTATATTCAAGAAGAAATTTATGTAGATCAACCTCCTGGTTTTGAAAATCATAAATTTCCAAACCATGTTTTTAAATTGAGAAAAGCTTTATATGGTTTGAAAGAAGCTCCAAGAGCTTGGTATGAAAGACTTAGCAAATTTCTCTTAGAAAACAAATTTGAAAGAGGAAAGGTTGATACTACACTATTTATAAAACATAAAAATAATGACATCCTTTTAGTACAAGTTTAGGTCGGTGATATAATATTTGGTGCTACTAACGAACTTCTTTGTCAAGAGTTTGCCAAGATTATGCAGGATGAATTTGAAATGTCTATGATGAGAGAACTTACCTTCTTCCTTGGACTACAAATCAAGCAAACTAATGAAAGGGCCTTTATTAGTCAAACAAAATATTGTAAAGAACTACTCAAAAGGTTCGAAATGGATAAAGCAAATGAAATAGCCACACCCATGAGCACATCATGCTATTTGGATAAAGATGAGAAGGTAAGGACGTTGAAATAACTAAATACCGAGGTATGATAGGTTCCTTACTTCACTTAACAGCTAGTAGGCCTAATATCATGTTTGTTATATGCATGTGTGCAAGATATCAAGTATGCCCTAAAGAATCACATCTCACTGCTGTAAAAAGAATTTTGAAATATCTTGTGGATACTCAAAATGGTTGTTTGTGGTGTCCTAAAGGCGCTGAATGTATTCTTGTAGGATATTCTGATTTTGATTTTACTGGTTATAAACTTGATAGAAAGAGTACTAGTGGTACTTGTCACTTGCTTGGTAGTTCCCTTATTTCTTGGCATAACAAGAAACAAGTAAGTGTTGCTTTATCAACAGCTGAGGTAGAATATGTTGCAGTTGGCAGTTGTTGTGCTCAAATTCTTTGGATGAGACAACAACTTCTTGACTTTGTTGTTTTAAACAAAGTGCCTATTAAATATGATAACACTAGCGCCATAAATATCTCCAAAAATCCTGTTATGCACTCGAGGACTAAACATATTGAAATCCATCATCATTTTATTAGAGATTATGTTTTGAAAGGAGATTGTGTTCTTGAATATGTTGAAACCTCCAAACAATTGGTGGACATTTTTACTAAACCCCTTCTGAAAAAACAATTTATAAATATTAGAATCTCCAAACAATTTATAAACATTTTTACTAGTCCTATTTCCACACGGGAATCTCCAAGGGCTACAATGTACCATACGGCTTCTGGTGCTCGACCTTCGACTTTTGACAGGTGATACACCGAGCCACGTATTCTGCCACATCCTTCTTTAGTCCGGGCCACCAGAACTGTGTTCTCAGGTCATGGTACATCTTCGTGGCTCCCGGGTGGATACTTAACAAGCTCTTGTGCGCCTCATCAAGCACCATTCTCCTCAATTCTCCTCCACCCGGCACGTATATTCTGTTTCTTACTCGGAAAACCCCATTTGTTCCCTCGGTCAAGGAAAAATCCTTACCTTTGGTCTGAGTCTCCTTCATCTCAGTCAAGTAGGAATCCGACTGCTGCTACTCGTACACGGATTTCAAGAAGTCATTGGCAATTCCTAGCGTGCCGATCGTCATTTTCTGAGAGGAGGGGGTGTCAACATGCAAGTTCATGTCTTGGAACTGTTCCAATAGTTCTACCTCCTTCACCATTATCACTGCCATATGAAGAGATTTCCGACTCAATGCGTCGGTAACAACGTTTGCCTTGCCCGGGTGGTACTTTAACTCGAAATCATAATCCTTTAGAAATTCTATCCATCTCCTCTACCTCACATTCAGCTCCTTCTGATCGAACAAGTATTTGAGGCTCTTGTGATCACTGTATACTTGGAATCTGGACCTGAACAAATAGTGTCTCCAGATTTTTAACGTGAACACCACAGCTGCCAACTCCAAATCGTGGGTCAGATAATGCTGCTCGTGTAGTCTCAATTGCCGAGAGGCATACGCTATCACTCGGTCCTTCTGCATTAGCACGCACCCTATTCCGAGTCCTGATGCATCACAATAAACCACGAAGCTCTCTTGCAAGTTAGGTAATGCCAGCACTGGTGCAGCCGTCAACTTGTTCTTCAGCTCTCGGAAACTTCCCTCACACTCGGGACTCCACACGAAGGGAATGTTTTTCTGAGTCAATTTAGTCAGTGGCAAAGCCAACTTAGAAAAACCCTCAATGAATCTTCTATAATAGCCTTCCAGGCCTATAAAGCTCCTTATCTCCGAGACCGACTTGGGTCTCTCCCATGTCATTATAGCTGTCACCTTAGAAGGGTCCACCGAGACACCTTGCTCGGAAATCACATGTCCGAGGAAGTGGATCTTATCCATCCAGAATTCGCACTTTGAAAGCTTCACAAATAACTGCTTCTCCTTTAACACTTGGAGTACCGCTCGGAGGTGTCCTTCATGCTCCTCAGAAGTCTTAGAATAGACTAGGATGTCATCAATGAAAACAACTACGAATCGGTCTAAATAGGGGTGGAATATGCTGTTCATGTAATTCATGAACACAGCAGGGGCGTTCGTCACACCGAACGGCATCACTACATACTCGTAGTGGCCATACCGAGTCCTAAAGGCAGTCTTTGGGATATCCGAGTCCTTCACTCGGATTTGGTGGTATCCCGATCGCAGGTCGATCTTTGAGAAGACTGAGGCTCCACGCAGTTGGTTAATTAAGTCATCAATTCTGGGCAGCGGGTAACGATTCTTAATTGTGAGTTTGTTCAGCTGTCGGTAGTCTATACAAAGTCTCATGCTGTCATCCTTCTTCTTAACAAGCAGCACAAGTGCGCCCCATGGTGATACACTCGGCCTAATGAATTGCTTTCCGAGTAACTCATCTACTTGCTTCTTCAACTCGGTTAATTCAGTTGGGGACATTCTATAAGGTGCACTGGAGACTGGCTCGGCCCCAGGGATCAAGTCTATAGAGAATTCGACTTCTCTATTGGGAGGGACACTTGGTACGTCTTCGGGGAACACTTCTGGAAATTCACAGACGATTAGGATTTTGTTCACTCAGGTTTTACTCTCACCCTCGGTTAGACAAAGCATCATGAACAGTTGAGGTATACCTTGTGCTGTGCAGTCCTCATGGTGCTGTCTCGGGAAGATTATCCTTCGGTTTCTGCAATCTACTAACACTTCGTTGGCTGAAAGCCAATCTACTCCGAGCACGATATCAAGATCCTTCAAAGGTATGCACACTAAGTTGAAAGTGAAACTCCGATCGCACAACTCGAACGCCACTTTTTTGCACATTGATGAGGTCAGTACCTTAGGACCAGTCGGATTGGCTACTTCCAAAATCTGATCCATTTCCACGGTCGGTAATTTCAAACGTTTTACACAATCATCAGCTATGAAGGAGTGGGTGGCTCCCGAATCAAAAACTACGCTAAGTGTGTATCTACCGAGTGAGCACTTACATTGCACTAAGTCATTTACTTATGCGACATCCTCTGCGTTGATTGCGTAGACTCTTCCAGCAGCTGGTTGATCGGCGTTTCTCCTCCGGTTATTTGGGGCAACCATCATATTCCCTCTAGCTCTGTTGTTTCCGCCCCGAGAGCTTTGTCTATCATTCCTATTGCTCTTCACCTGGAACCCTCCTTGACGCACACTAGCATTTGTTTGACGGAGCTGGGGGCAGTCAGGGCGAATATGCCCCTTATTCCCGCAGTGAAAGCACTTAACATCGGTACCATTGCAACTTTGAGCAAAGTGGTCGCCACCATATTTAAAACACTTGCCATACTTGGGTTGTCCACTCATCTGTCTCCCTCGGTCACCGCGATCCTGATATCTAGTGAAGGGTTCATTTCTTCCTACGTTTCCTGGCCTCTTGAAACATGACTGCTGAGGCCTCAAATACTAGTTGGCTCTGCTGCTCTTGCCCGAGTGGGCCTTGTCATCTTCCTCAAATATTCTACATTTGTTCACTAATGCAGGAAAACTCCTGATCTCTTGATATCTGCAGGCCCTCTTAATATCCGATCTCAACCCATTTTCAAATTTAAGGCACTTGGAGCTCTCCGTCCCTGGTTGTTGAAAAGGTGGGTAGAATAGGCACAATTCTTCGAACCTAGTCACATACTCTTCCACAGTCATGGAGCCCTGCTTCAACTCCATAAACTCCAACTCCTTCCGACTCCTCACTGTGTCGGGGAAGTACTTCTCTAAGAAGCATGTCTTAAAATCATTCCATGTCAGCTGAGCATCATCATCAGGGAATCGGTTTCTGGCTATCTTTCACCAGTTCTCCACTTCATCCCGCAGCATATACACTGCACATTCCACCTTTTGGGCCTCGGTACAACGAAGACCCCCAAAAATCCTTTCCAGTTCCTGAGTCCATTTAAAAGCTGCCTCCGAGTTACGTCCTCCCTGAAACTCACTCAGCTTCCTCTTTAGGAAGCGGTCCAGCACGTGGCCATCCTCAGCTCGAGTCTGGCCTTGCCTCTCAAACACATCTGCAAAGCGTTGGAATGCTGTGGCTATAGCCTCCATGCTTTGGCGATGCGTCATCCCTTATCCTGAAATTAACATTCAAGGATAAGTATACCGAGCCACTCGTTACCATTCGGATTTTAGCCTAATGTTCAATGACTTAGCACATCATGCTATCTCTATATATATTATACAATCAACAGGACCAGGAGGGGAAACACCCTTCTATCCATAAGCCAATATCAATCAGGTTCAACCAATATCACAACAATAATGACCATTCAGTCAGAAAGCACGCAACCGCTTACACTCGGTAAGCATACCTTGGCCTTGGACCTTTCGGTCCGCTCTGATACCAAAATGTAACATCCTAAATTTTAGGGGGAAAAAATTTTCGTGAGTTAATTGGGAAATAACCTGGATCCTTAATAAAACACTCCCATATATAAAGATATAAGAGCTGGTCCCATGGCCAAGAAGAAAGAGAAAAGGAAGGCAAGGGAATTAAAAACCATTCACACGGAAACACAGACAGCACCTGAGCGGACCACCACACAGCGTACACTTGCTCAAGCGAAACACGAATCCACCTGGGCAAGATGCCCAACTCGCCCGAGCAATACCGCGACGACGCCTTCCATCGACCCACATTCGCTGGAGCGAATCCTCCATTCACTGAAGCAAGGAGTCTCACTCAGCTAATCCTTCACTCGGTATCGACACATCCATACATTCAGTAAACGACTAAGTCCACTCGGGATTCACTCCTAAGGCAACTCGGTATGAGGGGTTCTAACACTCGGGGATCGACTCCCACGCCTGCCTTCTATAACATAGTCTCTTATATTTATCCACCAAGGTACATACTAGATTCACCCGGTAAGTAGGGGACTTTCCACTCGGATTCTATAGACTCTCACTCAGAATATTTCCCGCTCGGAGCTTATACACGTTTTCACTCGGAATCAGTTAAGCCTATGCGCTCGAGATTCTTTCCACTAAGTTACTCACCAGGATGTCATTGGAGGAAACTTCCCTAAGAATCCGTCTAAGTGTTTCTCTCTCGGGGAACTCATGTGAATGAATCTCACTCGAATTTCATACTTACATTTACTCGGAAATCCTTAGGCCTATATTCATTCGGGGAATAGCAGCTAACTCACTCGGCATACTACAATTTGATCACTCAGATTATAATTATCCTACGCTTAGAGTACATTCCATTCCAAACCACTCCATTAACTCCTCCTTCAGACGGGGGATCGTTTAGGATCTTTTTACTCGGGAGTACAAGCTCTTCCTCACTTGGCTTACATATAATCTTTCACTCAGAATCACTCAGATTCATAACCACCCATAAACACACTAACCTCCTACGCTCGTAAGACATACTCATGCATCCATATTCACCGCTCAGACATCAGTCACAGTATAGAAGAATACACAACATATATATAAATGAAAGCATTCAAATAATTACAAGAGTCTCATCATGACTTCTGTTACCCGAAGCTGTTCAAGTTCTAACGTAAAGACTAAAACCAAAACATGAGCCGGCCAAGGCTTAACAGGATCTTATACACGGTATATACATATACACATATATTCAAAAGCACTCGGCTGTTTTGTTCTACACTCAGCTCCTCCTTCATCCTTCATTCCGAGAGATGTTCACTGAAAATGTAGCCACTGCAGGGGTGAGCTTTCACAGGTAAAATGACAATCAAGGACTCGGTATCAGTGTCAATACACATACTCACTTCATTCAATTGTTTTCAAGTTAATTAAGGTTAGGGAAGCAGAATATTATCTATGGCACACATACAACACATACAAATATCCACACACTCGGAAATCATTCATAACACTCAACACATGCTATGCGTACTATTCTAATTATCCTCATATCTACATGCATGCCTGCGGATCCGACTCGAGTGATGACTTTCAGTTACAGTTTCCCTTCTACTGGCCCCTCGTCCCTCAACTCTTCCCGTGTGGTACCGGCCTCCCATAGGCGTCTCGAGACTCCTCTCTAGCTCCTACGGCTACCACGAGCTCTCTCGGGATCTAGCCAAGGTCTGTAGCTGGAAGTCATTCCCTCGGGCTCATGACCTTCCACGGGTCACCCCACTCTTACACATGCAGCTAATGCATTTTCCAGTAAGCACCATCACATAACCGATACCTCCTTCGTAACCATAAGTAGAACAGATTCAACACAACCTTTACATTTGCTTTATCAGTTATACCAATATGCACAATAATCGGGCAATCAAGTAATAGCATTTGACAATTCAACTAACGAGCACACATTCATATTTCACAGTGTTAACAAAGATGGAACCATGCATTTCATACGTCATTATCAAAGGCTAACAGTCCACATTACCACCATCTTGATTGCATGCAACTACTATATAACTACTGTAAAACACACAGAATCCAAAACCAACAATCATGCACAAGATCCTGTTGTCATAAACACATGCACACACTCAAGCAGTACATTCATCTGGTACCGTTCGTGGACCATGCATTTGACATGCAAGCACCCCCTACCTTCGGAGGGAACCTCAAGAAGCTTTTCTGCTCTCATCGTTGGATCCGACGCCCTTCTTCCGATTCGTTCAGCCTTCCTTCGCCCCGTCGTACTCTGTACTCGGTTCTGGAATGAAGCGTTGTTCTTCCTCTGCCTCAACGATCGTCCTTCACCAGTTGGAGGGCTCTGACCTTCTTCCTGCACTGTCGTCGTGAAGAACAAAAACAGGGGAGGAAAAGAAGATAGAGACGAAGAAGAAAAGAGAGAATGAAGTAGTGGGAGAAGTTTTTTGCACACACGGTAATACAGGGTACGCATATATATATATATATATACGCATGCGAGGGGAAGGAGTGGGATGGGAAAGCGTGAGTCGCAGTCCACTCACACCTTCCGCCACTCACAAATAGCCATATTCCACCAACTAAGCCCAATCAGCTTATCACTAACTCACAAGCTATATTGATTATGATTAACAATTAATTCTTTACTTTGCATTCAGGTTTTTATCGTTTAATTTTCATTCGGTAATTAACTTCGGAATTGGGATGTTACATTCAGTATAGAATATGAACATAGAAATAGGGAGAAATTATTAATAATTATCTCCTCCTCATTGTGTGTATGTTGTAACATCCTGGTTTTAAGTTAATTACTGATTAAGGTTAAATTCAGAATTAAGATTAAGGGTGACTTAGATTAATTGTGGATGGCTTAGAGGTGGCTGAATAATAATAATAATAATAATAATAAAAATAATAATAATAATAATAATAATAATAATAATAATAATAATGCCAGGAAATGACATAGGTGCCCTTGGTGGTGTGATGGAACTTCGGTTCCCTCTCTCCCTCTCTCCCTCGTGATTCCCACGCTGATGGGATGAGAGTTAACGGTGATGGGACGGCTGACTGCTGATGGAATGGAGCTGTCACGGGCTATGTGAAGAGATAAGGGCTTGAGCTTATTATTTCCCACCCACTCTCTGCCATTCTCATTTTGTTGGATGTTGGAAAACTCCTTCATTCTCTCTTTGGACCCTATGGCCTCTTCTTCTTCTTCTTGCTGTTCTTCGTCTCCTTCTTCTTCTTCTTCTTCTTCCATTCAAGGACTGTTAGGGGGGCCTCGCTTAGGAAGTTGCAGCATGGGGATGCTTCAGTTTGTGGAAGTGGTCCACTGTCGTTATGACAGGACTGCTCAAGGAGGAGGACAGCGTGGTTGGGTGAGAGAACCGTGTGGTGCTGTGTGCCTTGGAGGCTGGGATCCTCCACTGATCAACCAAATAGTGTTGGTGCCTGGAAGTCTAGGAGTCCTCCATTATTGGTAAGGACTGGACTGTCCGAGTGTGGAAGTAGCCTTGGATCCTCCACTGGACCGAGTATGAGGACAGCTTGTGCCTGGGAGGTTTGGAACTTCCCTTTGTTTTACGTATAGAACCTGGAGTGGCATGAAAGAGAGCTGATCGTGTGGCTGAGTGGCTCGGTGTTCCTCCAAAGATGTGTAGAGTACAACAGCTGAGTCGTTCTGTTGAGAACGAGTGACCGAAGGACGATCGTTCGGTGTTACAAGCTCATGGAGCTTCTGGATCTTCATTCCAGGTAGGGGGACTAACTTTACATCTCAAATGTATGGTTTATGGACGGGTTCCCGGTGAATCTACTTTACTATGTTGTAATGTATGTGTAATATGTTGTTGGTTGTTTGCCGAGTGAATGACAGCCCGGGTGTGTGAGGATTATGAACTGTGTGGTGCATGTTAAACTCCGTCCATGAGATGTATGCCTATGCTGGTAAATATGACGATGTCGAGTGCATCATACTGAGGGACAGATGAAAATATTTGTTGATGGTTATATTAGTAATGCTGAACGAATGTATATGCCGTGAACTAGTGTGAATACCGAATGAATGTCATGTTTGCCATTGAACATGAGAATACCGAGTGCATGTGATTGCCGAGTGCATATATTGTGATATTGCTATGCTGATCCCTGTTATGATTAATAATGGTAAAATGCATTGGATGCATGTTATTGATATATTAAATGTCGGGTGCATATATGTGGAATATAATGTAAAGACCCTGGGTTGGACTTAGGGCAATGTCGAGTGCATTGGCGTTGGATGCCTGATGAAAGAACCGTATGCATCTGATTCGCCATTGGAAATGCCGAGTGCATATAGCGTTGGACCCATAATATTGAATTGGCAATTAGATGAATACGTATGAAATATAATGAAAGACCTCGGGTTGGACTCGAGGCAGTGCCGAGTGCACTAAGCGTTGGACGCTTAAAGACCTTGGGTTGGACTCAAGGCAAGCCTACCGGGTTGGACTCGTGGCTGCCCGTAACACTTTCGTTGTCGCTTGGAGTGATTGTGTTACATGTGAGGGCAAATGGTTTGGTACCAGTAAAACGGCCGAATCAGCTTGGAGCTGAGAAAAGGCTTGAAGCCTATGTTGCAACAATAAAAATTGATAATAAATAACCGGATCTGGGTGAAATGAATGTGTGCACATTTATGATTGTCATTGAGCTCAATGTTAATTGTATGAATATGTGGAATGTTATTTGGAATAGCATGATTGATATAGTCTTGAATGACTTGAGCGGAATCCGATTGGATGAATGCATCTATATTGATGTTATGGCCGAGTGTAATATGATGTTGTGGTTGTGATACATGTTGTGGTGAATAATCTGAGTTATATAGCCATGTACGAATTGATTAATCCTGATTGGAATATATGCATGTTGATGCTGTTGCCGAGTGCAAGATAATAATATGTTTATGATATATGTTGGGGTGAATGAAGGGAATTATATAACCCTGATTTAGTGGAATGAATTCCGATCAAATGTTGTGTGAATATTCATATTGAATGACTGTGTTATTGCTGGTTGAGATATGATATTGTATGGTTGAAGATTCGTAGATTAATCCGAGTTAATAACTATCATTGAATATGTAAAAGCTCACCCCTACAACATTTTTAAGTATATGCAGATTGGACTGGGAATGATGAGAAGGCCTCAAGTCTGAGTGATGAGCACTCAGACTGTTGAGTGCATATAGTGTATATATTGTGTATGAGCAGACGCAGCCTTGGCCGGCTCTTAAGAATGTTATATAATGAATACAAATTTATATGTATAAGAAATCTGAGTTATCAGTATTCTGAGTATATGTTTATATATATGGTTTACATTGGTATCATGTATTTGTGTAGACTGAGAAGTGATAAATGATGGATTGATGTTAAATCTATGAATTTCGAGTGGGACATTGTTGTGAGATCCATTTCCGAGTGAGGCTTAGGCATATAGTCTTTTCGAGTGAAGTAGGCTTGAATGATTCCGAGTAGATGTACCCGAGAGGGCTACTTCCGAGGGAAGGCTAGTCCATGTGATGCCAAGTGAAAATAGCTAAGTAAACATTCCCGAGTGGGAAACTCCGAGTGAACCACCTCCACGGTGAGGAGTATTGTGATGGTTCTGATTAAGGTATATTCCGAGTGGATAAGACTTAAATAAGTCCGAGTGAGACTTAACTCAGTAATTCTTTGAGTGGTGTAGGGATAGAGTAAACCCGAATGGAATTTAATTGTGGAGACCCCTTCTGAGTGATGGAAGGTCTAAGTGTTCTCCGAGTGAGAAAAGTGAAGATATACCGATTGGTGAATGTGTAATACATTCCGATTGTGTTGAGGTTGAAATATACTGAGTGGTATTTGTTTGGGAGTTATTCTGAGTGAGGAGAGTTTATGGATTCCAAGTGGAATAGCAATCATTTCCGAGTGGATCTTGTGTCTGACCTTCCTGGATAAAAATAAGGAATTATGTATGAGCTTTCGAGGGAGGCATTTGTGTTGGGGTCGATCCCGAGTGAATGGAACCCCTGATTCCGAGTGAAGGAATACCGACTGGAGTTACTCACCTCAGCGAATAAGGGTTCGCTCCAGCGAGTGTGAATGGAAGGAAGGTTTCTGGTTAGTTTCGCTTAAGCGAATGGGTGCTTCGCCCAAGCGAGATGGGTTGTCTCACTCAAGCGAATTTGGGTCTCGCTTGAGCGAGTGAACACTGTAATGGGCTCGCTTAAGCTTTGTTCTTCCGCTGGGCTTTCTTGTGAATGGTTTTATTTTCCCTTGCCTTTAGTTGTTTTATTTTACCCCTACTCTTATTCTGAGTTGTGTGTGAACGTTTGGAACGTTCTTAAATTTGGAAAAATTTTCCCCTGTCGCAGACTTTATTTAATTTAGTTTGGATGTTTCATATGTCGTTTCAATATACTTCGTTTATTCTACTTTATTTCGATCAGTTCCACTTTATTTTGTTTTATGTTAATTCAGTTTATTCAAAAAAAGAGCAAAATATTTTACCAATCTCAAAAAACAAATACAAATATTTTCAAAAAAAAAGAAGAAAGAAGTTCCTTCTTATTAATAAAAAATAAAAATAAATAAATAAATAAGGTTTATAAATATTTATTCGAGAACCACACTTGTTTGAATAGCTAAAAATAAAAATCTTTTTCATTGAATAAATTATATGACAATTTTATTGTAACATCCCGATTTAAAAATTAATTACCGAACGGAATTAAGCCATTAAAATAATAATTGCAAAGTGGAAAATTTCTTGTTAATTATGATTAACTTAATTAATCTAACTTAAGAAATTAATGGCTGATTAATTATGATTAATGGTGATGACTGGTTGATTGTGATTGGTGCGTGTGGCTTAGTGGAACTGCCGATTCACGCTTTCCCACCCCACTCTTCTTTTCTTCGTGCACATATATATGCCCAAGGTCACTATGGTTATTCATTTTTCCCTTCAGACTCCCTCTTCCTCTACTGCTTCATTCTCTCTTTTCTTCTTTTCTTCGTTCTTCGTCCTCTTCTCTCCTCCCCTGTCCTTGTTCTCTGTTTCTGGGAACCCACGACGACGGTGCTGCAGAAGAGTCAGAGTCTCCTTCGGTTGGTGAAGGATGATCATCGAAGCGGAGGAAGAACAGCTTCCTATCCCCGAGCCGATTGTAGAGTACAACTGTGCGAGGAGGGACTGAACGAGGCAAACAGAGCATCAAATCAAACGTCAGAAAACAAAAAAGCTTCTCGAGTCCCTTCAGTAGGTAGGGGGCGCTTGCATGTCAAATGCATGGTTTATGGACGGTACCGGATGAACGTATTGCCTTGCATGTGTACGAATGTGTCTATGATGACTGTGTGCAATGCATGATTGTTAATCCTTGAATACCATATGTGTGATAGCAAAGTCCTAATTATGGTTATACATTTATATGCATGTATTCAGGGTTGTTGTGCTGAATTCTGATAGTCATTTATACATAAACGTGTGTGATGCATGTTCTTATTACTGTTAATACCGAGACGATATGTATGTATGACTGTTGGCTGATTTTATCTGGGATGTTGTAAACATGAACTGTTTGATTGCTGTATATGCTGGTACGATGGACGATTGAATGTAGGAACTATGTTGGATCGGTTATGACGCTAATGGTTACGAGGAATGAGTCGGATAATCGAGGATGCTCGTTGTTAAAGCACATAGGCTGCATGTACAGGAACGGGGTGACCCGTGGAAGGTCAGGAGCCCCAAAGAAATGATCTCCAGCTACAAACCCTTGGCTAGATCCTGTGAGAGCTCGTGGTAGCCGTAGGAGCTAGAGTTAAGTCTCGAGACGTCAATGGGAGGCCGGTTCCACGCGGGAAGGGCTAACGGACGAGAGGCCAGTAAGGGAACCTGTAACTGAAAATCATTGCCTAAGTCGGATCCGTAGGCATGCATGTAGATGCAATGTTGATTAGGATAGTACGAGTGGTATGGCTCAGAGTGATACGAATAAATTCCAAATGAGTTGATGCATGCTTTTGTACGAATGAAAATGAACTTCACGTAATATGTATGTAAGTATATGTCATTGAGAATATCATATTCTGCATGGCTTAAATTTAAATTGAATGCAAACCGAGTGAACATGAGTGTGTGTATTGATGCTGATGCCGAGTCACTAACTGTCATTTTATATGTAGAAGCTCACCCCTACTGTGGCTATAATTTACAGTGAACGTCTCTCGGAATGGTGAATGAAGGAGGAGCTATGTGCCGAGTGAGGTGACTACGCACTATGGGATAGATGTGTATATGTATATACTATGTATAAGGTTTTGTTAAGCCTTGGCCGGCTCGTATTTTGGTCTTTGTCTTTCTATGTTAGAATTTGAACTCTCTCGGGTTGAGAGTATGACGATGTTCCTGTAAATATTCACATACATTCCTATATATGTCATACTGCATGTTTATTCGATGTTGTGTGTGATGACCGAGTGATATATATATACATACTTTTCTGAGTGTGTGAGGTTAGCATGACTTTAGGTAAAAACGGAACTAAGTTATTGCTATGGGAAGCGAAATAGTGACTTTACCCCGAGTGAAGAAAGGTCTAGATGCTTCCGAGTGAGAACCTTCCGAGTGAGTGTTTTCGACTGATGAGAGATCTATAAGGTTCTGAGTGAAATCCGTTGTAGTAAACTTATTGGAAGCTAGAAGATTCTTAGGTGAGGCTTGATTTGGTGAGGGAACTTGAGTAAGAAGGACTGTATGTGCCAAGTGAAGAACGAGTGAAATACCCGAGTGATAAAAGACCATGAAGAATATTCCGAGTGAAATGTACGTGTGGAATCCGAGTGAAATGACTATGGGAATCACCTCCCGAGTGGTCAACATCCGTGGCTTGAAGGCATGAAGTTATGAAGTGTGTGGTAAACTCCCGAAAAGGAGCTTGTGAGTAAAAAGGGGTTAATCCAAATGAATCGTGAGTAAGGACCTTTCCGAGTGAACATAGATTCTGAAATCCGAGTGATGGGAATATCGAGTAGAGTTACTCGCCTCAGCGGCTAAGTGCTCGCTCCAGTGAGTGTGAGTGTAAGGAAGGTCTCTGATGGGTTACGCTTAAGCTATGCGAACTTCACCCAAGCGTGTCGTGTTGTCTCGCTTGAGCGATATTGAATCCCGCCTGAGCGAGTAGGCGCTGTTGGGATCGCTCATGTCCTGTACCCTCCACTGTTTGCCTTGTGGATGGTTTGTATTCCTTCCCTCTCCTTCTTCTCCTAATTCTACCCTCCTTAACTCTGAGCTACTCATTCTGCCCTTGCATCCACTCCGATTTTGAAAAAAAAAATTTCCTGGTCTCGGTTTAACCACTAATTGAAAATTAAGGTGTTACATTTATAATGGTGTCATGCAAAATATTTTTCCTACATGCACTGAGTAATTTGTCTTGTATTTCTTCCTTTGGTATAAAAGCCTCCTTTTAAAAAAATATAAAATATGATGAGATGTCTTTTTAATATATGTATATATATAATTCAAATAATATCTTTTTAAAATAAAAATCATTTTCAAAGCCTTTTAAAATCTGTTAAAAAACAACAAAAAAATCAACTTGCAAATTTTGTTTTCAACCAAGAACTACGTAACTTTGATTTCTAGACGTACTCAGGAATATGTAGGAGCAAGAATAATTCTTGACGGGCCTATTTTTTTGTTAGTAATTTTCATTTGTCGTCATTTATTTTGATCAATTTTAAATTGTTACCATTTAATTTGGAAATATCATTTTACTGTGATGAGGTTAATTTAGACGAGAAGTCTTGTTAATCTTGTTGTATTTTCCAACCACTTTTTCATCTGTTAAAAATAACAATTTTCCTTGTGAAAAGATTAATTTGGATGAGACGTTTTGTTAGTCTTATTTTTAAAAAACATGTTCAATTTAAGATTGATTTGGACGAGACGTCCTGTTAACCTTATTTTAAAATTTCCTTTTTCCTGGTTCATGTCATTTATTCTTGAAGGTTAAATTAATTCCTGAGTTATTTAAAGTGCGTACAATCAATTTAAGGTAACCATTTTATAACAGACGATGTGGGATGCTAATACCTCTCTACATATAATTCGACTCCCAAATTTAGAATGTCTTAACAAAGGTTTTCTCAATATTTTTTCCTTTACATAAATATTGGTAGCAATTCCATTTTTTGAAAGGATTTAAAAACTTTTTTTACGGTTGACTTCCTGCTATGATCCCCAGTCACGATAGAATAAAAAAATACATTAATTACATTTCTTAAATACGTGTAACAATTTCAAAATATAAGTAAAAAAGAAAAGGAAAAGGAAAGGAAATAAGGAGTACTGTTGCGTGGATGATCAAATCTGACTAAGGTACCCACTCCAGGATATCACCAATCACATGATACTGTTAAGACATTTGTTGGTATGGTGTAACTTGATATATAAAGAAGTGAAGTGAGAATTTAACTCAAGAATCAAGTTTGTATAATATGAGTTCAAGGGAAGATTTGTGCCAAGTTTAAACACAGTAGTTGTAGTATAGTATAGATGTCGTTCCACTGAGGAGGTATCAAGTTGAAGATCTTAGCTCTTGAATTGATTTTGACAAAAAGTTTGTTTTGATTTTTATTGTACAAAAGGTTGAATAAAATGGTAACAGTAAGTGTTGAATGAAAGGAATAATAGTAAAGAGTTTCAGTAAAAATCAGATTTGGAAAACTAGGATTGGTTTCTTCGAATCTCACCTTACGTAAGCTAAATAAATTTGTATGTATGTAACTTGAAATGATAATTTCTACATCACAATCAAAGTCATTTGCATCGATCCCTCGACTACAAAATTCATAAGAATGAATTCAAACCGCTGATCCCTTAGTCACTTTGAATTCATTCCAGCATTATCGCTCGATTATTTCGATGTTCATTACGTTAGATGCCATCCCTGGTCACCTACTCACAACAAGCATTTCATTCAGATCTGCTTTCAAAAGTTACTTCCTAGTATACTTAAGAAAACTTAAAATAAGAAAATAGTGAACAAGTACTTTCAGGCATTAATGCCAGAATGAAACACAAAAATTATCAAATCTTCTTAACATACATAAAAACTTACAGCAGCATTACTTAAGGTTTGAATTGATTACAACCAATCCCAATAAAGGAAAATTAGCTACTCAAGCCTTGCATTTTCACTCAAGAAATTTGGAAATGAATACAGAAATAAATTTTAAGTGAAATAAATGGTTAAAAAAGTAGGATGCAGGAGATGCGGGAGATGATATGAGATGATCTCAATCATCTGTTCTCTGCTTGATTTATAGAGAGGTTATGCTTAAGCTTTCCTTTCCCACTTGCATAGTGCCCATGAAGAAATATTCAGAGACATATAGAAAGACACCAAAGTGGTTGAGCTGGCATCGCACCATTGGGTAATATTAAACTAAAAATTCCATACTACCTGAGTCACGCTTGAGCTCAATGGTCATGCTCATGCGTGAAAGGTCCTGATGCTTTCTGATTGTTTTTCGCTCAGGCCAAGCTTAACCACGCTCAAGTGTTCTTCATGTCAAACCACGCTCATGCTTGAGCATGAAAGTCTTTGCTGTTCCTTGCTCATCCTTGCTTCGTTCATGCTTCCAGCGTGCTTTTCTTCCATCACTCACGCTCAAGCGTGAGTTACTTGAGCTTGAGCGCAATTGTCACGCTTGGACCACGCTTCAACCGTGAGGGGGGCTGATGGTATGTGGCTTCTTTTAATCCACACTCAAGCGTGAGATTCCTTTTCCAAGTGAACAGGTAATGATTTCACACATTATCCTTCCAAACCAAGACCAAGTAAGCTAATTTGATTGTTTCCTTGAATCATCCTGCAAATCTTCAAGAGTATTGACAATGTACTTATTTATAAAAGAATCACACTTAATTTTTCACCAAATTAGTTAAGTTCTTTGAAAAAATGAGTTAAATTAAAGCATGAAATCAATGTATAATACACCTTTATCAGACACCTGGACTCCACCACCCAAAACGTATGAGGAATATTATACAAAACGAATTACAGCCCTACTATCTTTGTCTTGAACTTGGGCGGATCAAAGAGTTTGCATTATTATTCTTCTATGCTAGTTTTATATACTGTTCAAGCTATATCTTTGTATTCCATGTACGTGAAATCGTTCATATATATATCAATGTTATGATTTTAACAAAAAGTATAAAAAAATCCAAAATATAAAAGAGATATAGTGGATGGGAAATGGGACGCGACATTAAGTTGGATCGATGTAGGTTATGTATGGTAAAATTATATGTTCACACACAAAGGTTGGAGCACAAAACCTTAGGAAACTCCTCCTAGGAATTAGGTCTATTAATCTTTATAATGTGTCACTTGATCACAATATATGAATAACATGTGCTTTTATACAAAAGTTACAAGGTGGGCTTTGGCCCATTAGATTAAGATATAAGCTAATCCATTATCTAATATTGGAGAGGGATTTGAGGGATTAGTGGGGACTACCCCTCATCTCAAAGTGGGGAACAAGAGCCTCTTAGCCATGAGTCTTGGGTGTGAAGCCAAGCAAAGTGGCTTAGATACGAGTCAAAAAAATCTTTCCTCGCCTTGTTGTAGATAAAAAGGGTGTAGAATACTTGAGTGAAAAATAAAAATTAGGACTCTTTATTTCGAGTGATGCTTCCGAATGAGGCAAGCTTTTATTTCCACATGGGGACTCTGAGTGAAGTGAGCCTTTATTTTCGAGTAAGGACTCCGAGTGGGACGAGCCTTTATTTCCAAGTGAAGACTCCGAGTGTGGCGAGTCTACATTTCTGAGTGAGGACTCCGAGTGGGACGAGTTTTAGTGATGTAGTAGGAGTGTGATAACCGCTATTTGCTATTATGAAGTGGTGGGGACACGCGCCTATCATGATTGTGTCATTTCTACATCCCTAGGTCATTTAAGAGTGTCATTTCACCCCAAGTTGTCTTAACGTGTTACATCCATTGATTTGGGGCTCTTGAATCTCCATCATTGGATTTTGGACCATGTGGCTCCCTTTGGGGCATCAACTCTTAGATGCATCGCGTCTGTTATTCCCTCTTACCCTTTGGCATTCTCACCGTTGGATTAAGGGGTACGATCAAAAGGGTGTTTCCCTCTTATAAATTCATTTTCTTCTTTCCTTTCTAAACTTTTAGACTTTCCGTATCTCTATTCTCCTTTAATCTTAGAAACTAAGAGTTCTCTGCGCCTCTGTTGTGACTTCTGTTGTTGCACTTGCATTCGTGACTTTGCTAGGATTTCTTCTTACCAGGTCAGTACTTCTCCTTGCTTCAAGCTTTCCTTACCTGTGAGGGTTGTCTAGTATATTTATAGAGGGGAATTACGAATGGGTGAAAGACGAGGTGCTACTCATTTCTTCATCTTTCCAGAGTGAGGAATCTGTGGCCTAGTTATGGGTATTGGGGACCTTCAACCATTGTACCCTTGCCCAAAATGTAGAGTGTGTTTACTGTTCAGAACTCGATAGGGTTTGCCATGAGCACAGGGACCCTAGTGAGTTAGACTTCACTTTTATGTACGAGACTTTTTTCTCCCGACTCCATCTTTCTTTCCCCTTTTCCGATTTTCAAATTGGGGTATTGTGTGCTTCAAACATTGTCCCACTCAATTGCATCTGAATGGCTGGGCATTTGTGCAGGAGTTTAAGATATTGTACAAGCATTTCGGCCGCACTCTTTCGATACCTTTATTTTTCTATTTTTTCAATGTTAAAATCCCCAAAGAAGGGACACCGGTGGGATAGGTTTCTTTGAACGGTGTTGCTCGCCGTAATCTTATTAGGGCTTTTGACCAGTCCTACAAAAACTTTAAAATGAGCTTCTTTAAAGTCCAAGTGGGACTGGATCCACCGGGGAGGACTTTTTACTTTATCCTGACTCCCAACCTCGTTTCCCGCTATACTAGACTCACAACCCGGTTCAATTCTGTATTTCCTGGGATGACTTGAGTTTGTCTGAGAGGACGAACACCAAATTTCTGTCAGACGACTTGGGGATTTTCTTTAGCTCCTAGGCTTTGATCGCCCTGTCCTCTCACCCAAATTCTCTTGATGCTTGGATAGGTAAAAGTGGTTTCTACTGTCATTGTGCTTTTTGATTTTATGACTTGTTTTGTTTAACTGGGTGTATGTTGCTTGTGTAGCCAACATGGCCCTTGAGAAGCTATCCATGAAGGATTTGAAGAAACATTATCCAGGGAAAGGCTCCCGAGTAGGAGGGAGCAAGAAAGCATCATAGGCGGGCGGTAGTTCTTCTACACCCGTGGGTTCTCCCTGGGTTATCACCAACGCCATCCCCATCTTTGCAGTTCCCACCACTTCGCAATTAGAGAGGGAGGTGGGGTGATCGTCTAAGAGGTCGCACTCGGAACAACCTATTTGAGAATGCAGAGTGGGGTTAGGATCGGAGGATTTTGGGTCAGATCGTTCTAGCTCCCCTAGGCACATTGAAGGTCAATCTGGAGGGGAGGCCTCTCGGATTATGGTCTCTAATAGTTCTGAACAGGAAGAGGAGATTCTGGAGCTTCAGAGCCGAGTGCATCGAAGGAAAGATGGGACTGTCTCTTCCAGGGAGGTGTCAACAGAGAAGATTGCCGCTACCCTTCCTTGTGAAACAGAGTTTGAAGATGGGAAGTATGAGAGCTTTGCAAATGGGTCCTTGTCTGGCACCCATAATCCTGTGTATTCTCTGTGGAACGTCTGGTTCCCGGTTCTGGGTTTTGTAGATTGGACAGTGGTCTTCAAGAAGAACGATAGGAAGTTTGAAGGTTTGAACGCGCCATCGATGTGTCGAGCAATTGAGATGTTCAACCTTCGGGTAACCTCGATGACTCGGTTCTTGGAGAAGACGTTTACGGAACAAGAGAAGGAATTGGGGGTGCTGAGGACGGAGAAGGCCACCTTGCTCAAGGAGAAGGACTAGTTGCAACAGTCTTGTGACTTTTCTGCCCTGTAGCTTGACAACGCCCGGAAGAAGGTCAGAGAAATAATCGATGAGCTTAGGTAGGCTAAGATTGAGTTGTCTGAGACTCGGAGGGGTAAAGAGTTGGCCAAGACGGAGCTAGCTGTTGTTGTAGAGCAATGTGCCAATCTGGGCAAGAAGTTGACTTCTGTCGAAGAGGCCTATGGCTTGGTCTGTGTAGGCAAGGGAGAGGTGGAGAAGAGGTTGAAGGAGGTAGTGTGACAACCTGTTTTTAGGGGGAAAAATTTCGCGAATTAATTAAAGCATAACCTGGATCCATAATAAGAACACTCCCTTATATGAAGATAAGAGAGCTGGCCCCATGGCCAAGAAGAAAAGACAGGGAAGGCAAAGGAATTAAAACCATTCACACGGAAGCACCGACAGCGCCTGAGCGAACCACAATACAGCGCGCACTCGCTCAAGCGAGATCCGACTCCGCTTGAGCGAGACCGACCAACTCGCTCGGGCGAACCCCCCATTCGCTTAAGCGAAACCGAATACGAAAGCCTTCCCAAACAACATACTCGCTGAGCGAGGAATCACTCGCTGAAGCGAGAAGCCACACTCGGCATTGAATCACTCGGAAAACCGAGACATTCATTCACTCGGTAAACGATCAGGTCCAGTCGGAATTCATACCTAAGTCCTCTCGGAATTTAATATCTTAGTCCACTCAGCATCATGGGGTTCCGCCACTCGGGAACTACCCCAACAGTCACCTCACTCGGCAACCCATAACTTAGTCTCTCAATTTTTATCCACAGAGTCAACATAAAGATCCACTCGGGAAATGAGGGTAATCCCACTCGGATTCCATAAGCCCTCACGCTCGGATATTATCCAATCAAACCACTCGGTATAATTCAACCTCGAGTCACTCGGAAAACATCAACTATTTAGCACTCGGCATAACAGAACTCCCTTACTCAGAGAGTACATAGGCTTCCTCTCAGCCATAAATCACTCGGTTAACACTTATATTTCTCTTCACTCGGGGAAAATCACAATATCAAGTCACACCCGGACTCATTCCATAACTTAGCCACTCAAATTACATATTACCCTATTCACTCAGAATAGGTTCCCATATTCACTCGGAATACATTCATAATTCATACACTTAGAATATAATCAATCTGAGTCATAACAACAACACTCCTCTTGGAAGAGGATTACTCGGATTTCCACTCGGATTACTCGAATCATTCCCCACTCGGGGTTCACCATATATTCTTCACTCGGAATCCACAAGAGCCATTATCACACAGTAAGAGGCTCACACATGAGTTACACTCGGATATGGAGTCCCATACATAAGACTCACTCGGAAAAACAACTAAGCCACATATATTCCACTCAGGATTCATCAACTTAGTGATATTCATACATCATCATTTCCTAGTCGGTAGGAAGCATCAAATCAACATAAATCACTTGTATGGATAATTTCTCTAATTCCAAATCCGACTACTATTACAGCTATACACTTCCACCGTTTCATAACCATGTTATCAACATAACATATATGTATATACACACACATATACTCGGATTCTTATCTTTATACTTTCCATTCACCAACACATTCAATCGGTATGCATATAATACCATCACTCAAAGTATGTATATATATATTAACATGCACTCAGATCCCAATACATATATTTCATATTCATGATTATGTTCATCCACTCGGATTCTATACATATATATTTGTATTCGTTATACAACATTAATATTATGAGCCGGCCAAGGCTTTAGTATATCAAATGTACTCGGAATATAACATTATATACACAGCCATTATCATATACACCCAACACTCGGGTTTAAGACCACCACATCATCCAAACCGACCTGCATACACTGAAAAATAGTGTAGGGGTGAGCATTACATATTAAATGACAGATATTGGCTCGGATTAATCATGGAATCCGTATTACAATTATACATATATATCATCAGTCATTCAACATACACTGCCATTCAACATAAGCAATCACAAACATCTTTCGATCGGGTTTCTTACCCATTTCACTCGGCTATAAAGCCTAATTCACTCTCTACCAGGATACTGATCCACTCGGATTTCAATACTGATCCACTCGGATTTCACTCACTCCGAGCCCTGCTCAAGGAGTGTGCCTGAGCCTAGCTTCAGGACTTAGCCATATTCCATGGAATGTCATCTAATTGCCGATCGGTATATATACATGCTACAAGCATTCCAGTGGCGAATCGGATGCATATGGTCACATTCACTCGGAGTCCAACTCCAATGCACTCAGCATCTGCCTTGGGTCCAACCCAAGGACTTCCATTAAGCATCACATGCTCATGCTCCAAGCATGGCCTCGAGTCCAACTCGGAGGTCTTTTAGGATTAATCTCAGAATCCTCAATAGCGTCCCACGCTTAGTGCTCTAGGCACTGCCCGAGTCCAACCCGGGTCTTATATCACACCAACACAATCAAGTTCATTAAACGCATATTCATCCGATTGCCCACTCGGTATATAGCATTCAGCATTATATGCACACGGAAATTCAACAACAATCAGATGACTCAGTCAATATCACATCCACACGGCAATCACTATGCCATTCACTCTGTAATCACTATGCCATCCACTCGGGTTATCATCTATTCACAAGCCTCATAGACTGTTTCATGGGATACACTCGGACTCAGCGTTTTCTAAGCCTCACACCATTGTATATGAAATTTCCACTCGGAAATCAACTCTGTTAATCATCCCATGCCAATATTTCACTCGATATTAGTTATAACAGCCCCCAATCATCCATTCATCATAAACATATGCATCAAGACGCATTACATCCATCTAAATGTATAATTTCACATAGGAATTAGTAGAGGGCCACACCATGCACTCAACATCAATATAACATGCATCTCAAGCATCATAACAAATTCATTATCATAAACATCAACATATACTGCATGGACGGACATCAATCACATCAAAACAAACATAAACATCATACATATCCGGGCCACTAATCACTCGGAAATCAACAAAAACAACACACATCAAATGTCACGCATCTTAGTGAGGGAGTTTCACCCGGAAACCCGTCCAGAAATCCATGCATTTGAGATGCAAAGCCCCCTTACCTGGATGAAGCTTCTAGGAATCACATGGGCCACTCGGCCCAGCCATAGCAGCTTCTGCTTGGCATTCCAACGTAGGAAGGGCCACACAGCTTCCCTGCCAACCAACATCAGTCTTCGACCTTTCGCTCAAGCCACACACGCACTCGCTTGAGCTAAAATGGTCCAGTGACCATTCCTTCACTGGCTCGCTCAAGCGTAACCATTCTCGCTTGAGCGAGATACGCCCAGTAGCCTATCTGGACGCAACACATGAGCCTCAACACTCCAAGCTCCACCCAACCATGACTTCTTCCTCGCAACGTCACAGCCTCAACACAGTGGACCATCTTCCACAAACCAAGGCACTCCACGCTGCTGGCACAGGCTCCCAACCGAGCCACAAATAGCCTCATCAACAAGAGGAAGAAGAGGAGGAACCAACCTCCAAAACACAGCACCATGCTGCCCCACATGGTTACACACAGCCACGTTGTTCACCATCACCACGCAGCTCCACTCGGGCTCAACACAGCGTTGAGTGGAGGAAGAAGAAAATGAAGGAGACGAAGAAGAAGAAGAGTCTCTAGAGAGTTTTTAGAGAGAGGGGAGAGCATTTCTCTCACTCATAAGAACATACACCAAGCAAAATGGAAAGGATGAGGAGAGAAAACATGAAGCTGAAGACTTATCTCCATGCAGCCAGTGTCTGCTCCCATTTCAATCAACATTCCATCCTCATTAATGCAATCCCATCTGCATTTAATGCAAACTCTCTCAGCAATGATTACTCCCATCCAACTAAGCCATCAACGTGGGGACCACGCGGGAAGGAAAGGAAAGGAAAGGAGAGAGAGAACCGAAACTCTCTCTAATGCCACCAAGGCATTACTATTATTATTATTCAACTTATTATTATCACTCAATAATTTGCCCAATTGGTAATTAATCCATTAATTAACCATTAATCCCATCAATCCATAACCTTAATCTGAATTTTATAATTATTTAAAAATCTGGGATGTTACAGGTAGAGTCGACTCTGAAGAAGGAGAAGGAAGAGAGGAAGTCTTACAAAGCTTTTATCGTTGAAGAGGTGTCGGAGAAGTACGTATCAGCTTTCAAACTATGCCGGCGGTAGATACACTTGCTGAATCCTACCTTGGAGTTTAATTTGGAAGGTATCGACCCATTTCGCGTCATTGTGGATGGAAAGATAGTAGACCTTCCAGATTCTGAAGAAGATGAGGAGGCAACTGCTGATGCTGCTGTCGGGGTCGAATCGGAGGATCGTACGTGTAAAATCCTTGATATTTTAGTAAAATTTTGAGTATCAGAAAATATTAATAATTGTTTTAAGGATTTATTTGATATTTTCATGAAGTATTAGGAAATTATAAATAATTAACTAGTGTGGAAAGTAAATAAAATTTATTTAGTTGATTAATCATAAAAGGGGTTAAATGAGGGGAAATTAGAAGGGGTAAAAGTTTAATCAAAACTTTTAATGAAAATATAGAAGAAATGGGGAAAAGGTTGTTTTACCCCTATCCTTTAAATAATAAAACCCATCTTATTCCTCATTTATTCTCCATGCGAGCCTTCCTCTGTTTCTTCTTCCTCCTGCTTCTGTTTTTTCTTCTTCTCCTCCTTCCTTACGTTGCCGAGCTGCATGCTCTGAGGGGAGGTCTGTTCCGTGTCAGAACTTCATAGGAACCCCATTTCCATGACCATGGTTTCCAGATGAGTCCATTGGACCGTTTGGATTGAGTTATCTCTTCCCTTTTCATTTTCACTCCCTGACCGAATGGCCATGCATGGTGGGGTAAGGTTCTGTTCTCCACTCCTCTGGTGAGTGTGAGTTCGAAAATGGTCTTTAGACTGAGAGGGTGGTACGAAGTTAACAGGTTTTGCATTCCGACCCCGTAGGTAGCAGATCGAACATCGAAAAGCTGATTGACGGAGCTGGTGCTGGATTCAGAAGTGAAACAGTGAACTCAGTGCTTAGAGGACAAAATCGACACCAAGAGCAGATTGTTGAAGCTTGGAACCGAGGTAAGGGGGTGTTCGGGTTATAATTAATTAGAATAGGTAAATATGTTGGTTCCAGGTTGTTGAGTCAGTTATAAACATGGGAAGAGATATTGTTGGATGATAGTTGCATGTGTATGTATGCATGAATGTGAATTGTGTATGGTTTATGATGAGATTTAGTTGTGTTAATAAAAGTTGTGATAGTATGTTGATGAGTTAGCAAGTCGATTATTCTGTATGGTAAACACACGTCAACTTCTGATAATTGTGTGTTTGATTAATAATGCTTTAATTATATTAAGTTGTATATTATGAATGAGATACCCTGTATACTATTGAGGGCGGGGAGTGGTCGCCGGTGCGTTGCACGGTCAAGGAGCGACTCCTGGCAGGCTTCCAGTAAAGGGATTGAATATTTCTGCTATATAATTGATTATGTGTGATGGTATTATATTGACGGGCTTGACAAGTAGGTCGCCTAGTGGCAAAGTGATGGATGGGCTTGACAAGTCGGTCGCCCTGTATTGCGAGCACATGCCAGTTTCTGGTAGTTGCATCTGTTGTTTGTTGATGATATGTAATGACTGAGATATGATATGTGATTATGTGGTGTGGGATGGCCGACGGTATGTATAGCCCCTCATTTCTGGCTCCCGTAGTTTTTATGCCCAGTTGAGCTACCCAGTGGTCAAGCAGGACCCAGTGGTCAAGGTGGAGAGTCAAGCAGAACTCGGTGAACCAAGCAGGGTTCACGGGGTGTCAAATAGGACCCCAGCTGAAGGCTGATCCTTTAGTATCCGGATGCTAGACGTCAATTTTGTCTGAGAGTCAGTGGTGACAATTGATGAATTATTAGTTGTGATGTGTGTGATTAATTATATTTACCGAGTCAGATTTACTATGCTTGCTGAGTGAGAATGGTTATATTTGCCGAGTGAGAATTGTTATATTGCTGAGTGAAATTTGCTATATTTGTTGAGTAAGATTTGCTATATTTACTGAGTGAGAATTACTATATTTGCTATGCTTGCTGGGTGAGAATGGCTATCTTTGCTGAGTGAGAATTGCTATATTATTGAGTGAAATTTGCTATATTTGTTGAGTAAGATTTGTTATCTTTGCTGAGTGAGAATTACTATATTTGCCGAGTCAGATTTGCTATGCTTACTGAGTGAGAATGGCTATATTTGCTGAGTGAGAATTGCTATATTGCCAAGTAAAATTTGCTATATTTACTGAGTAAGATTTGTTATATTTGCTGAGTGAGAATTACTATATTTACCGAGTCAGATTTGCTATGGTTGCTGAGTGAGAATGGCTATATTTGCCGAGTGAGAATTGCTATATTGCTAAGTGAAATTTGTTATATTTACTGAGTAAGATTTGTTATATTTGCTGAGTGAGAATTACTATATTTACGGAGTCAGATTTGCTATGCTTGCTGAGTGAGAATGGCTATATTTATCGAGTGAGAATTGCTATATTGTTGAGTGAAATTTGCTATATTTGCTGAGTAAGATTTGTTATATTTGCTGAGTGAGAATTACTATATTTGCCGAGACAGATTTGTGATGCTTGCTGAGTGAGAATGGCTATATTTGCCAAGTGAGAATTGCTATATTGCTGAGATAAATTTGCTATATTTGTTGAGTAAGATTTATTATATTTGCTGAGTGAGAATTACTATATTTGCCGAGTGCAATTTGATATATTTGCTGAGTATGAGTTGATATATTTACCGAATGCAATTTGATATATTTGCTGAGTGAGTCGATATATGTGCCGAATGCAATTTGTTAAATTTACCGAGTGTGGATAGTTATACTCGCCGAGTGTGAGTTAGTTGCCGAGTGTGACTTGCAATTTGATGATAAAGTAATCGGACGGAGTTTATATACATGTTAATTGTTAATTTCCATTCTAGATTAATTATGATGCCAAACACTCACCCTTGCTGTGGTTTTCAATTTAGTAACCAGTGACAGGGAAGAGGTCGGAGCCCTAGAGGTGCGCCAAGCGGAGGAGTGATACCAAGGAACCGAGTGATTTTGAAATAGGTTGTGTAATGTGTATAATGAGTTTTCCGAGTATGTGATGTTACAATATGTTGACTGATGTGAATATAAATTCTTGATGCTATGTGATCGGTGTTTATTTTCATGGGCAGGTTATGTGGAAAAGTGTAGGTTATGAATGAATTGTTTACTGTAGTATAGTCGATTACCGGGTGAATCTTGCCCGAGCGGATTCATTCTTGTCCAAGCGAGGGCCGGTTGATTTGGTGTCTGTTTCGTTCCAGTGTGTACCCCTTGTCCCTTTCCGAGTGAAAAACAACCAATAGATCCTCTTCCGAGTGGAAGGTTAGGATGTCTCCGGGTGAGATAGGGCTGAGAGAATTACTTCCGAGTGAAGAAAGAGTAGAATGTTTCTGAGTGAAGATTAGAGTGCTTCCGAGTGAAAGTGAGAATGTTTCCGAGTGAGTTATGCCCGAGAAAGCCTCTTCCGAGTAAAGTAAGGTTAAGGCATTTTCTGAGGGAGTTATACCCGAGAGAACCTTTTTTGAGTGAGGTCAGGTTAAGTTGTTCCCGTGTGAACCTATTTCCGAGTGAAACCCCCGACTTGTTAGTTTTCCTTGTAAGTCTGTTGTTCACTCAGATTTAGAGTGTGGCATTCGCCCAAGCGAGTCGGATCTCGCTTAAGCGACCTTCTCGGGTTTCGTCTAAGTGAATCAGGGTCTCATCCAGGCGAATGACCCTTAACCCTGTTTTCCTTTTTCCGTTGATTCTAATTGAATCCTATTTTATTATTGATTTATTTCCGATCGGTTATTGTTATTTTGAGTATGTTTCTATTATTTTGAATGTATTTAAGAAAGGTAAATATTATTTTATATTATTTTATATTAAGACCGAGTTAATTTTTATTAAACGTGAAAAATCTATTGTGAAAAATGATTAATCGGGTGTAAATAAAAAGTAAATCAACGCGGGTCGTCACAGTACGGACCCAGCCGAAAATTTTTCTGTCCCTAATGCTCTCGAGACCGAGACCCCCGTTGCTGACACACCGGCCACTGATTCTCTTACCTAGCTATTTTTCCTGTTTGTTTTTATATCGTTCAAAAATGTAATCTTGACTTTAATGAATGAATAAAGAACTTTTGAGATCTATGTCTTTAACTGTATTTTATCCTTTATGATGTTGATTGTGTCGTATACGCGTGTGTTTGGGAGTCTCGCTTTGTGTAACGCTCGGAAACTCAGGATATGCGCCAAGGGGTGTGCTTCCCGCCCGGGACTTAAATTATTGGTGAAAATCTATAGAGTGCCGAGGATTGTGTTCCTCTCCTGAAATTTAAATTATTAACGAAAGCTTGTAGAGTGTCGATTGGATTGCTTACTTTTGATGTGCCTCTGACCGTGTGTTGTATGTTTGTGGGTAGGTGATATGGCTCCGCATAAGTTGACACTTAAAGATTTGATGAAGCATTACCAGGAGGTGCATCCGTAAGGGGTCGGGACTAAGAAATCAAGATTTTCTCCGGTGGTGACAGGGGGTGCCGGAGCGTCTGAGTCTTGCCCGACTCCGGTGGTTACTCCTGTTGGGGTTGTTACTGTTTCCGTCGGCAAGGGAGAAAAAGAGATGGGAGCCAGTGCCCCGGTGACTAGTAGGGAGACTTCAGGGCCAATCAGGGGTGTGATGTCTGAGCCCGGTCACTTTCCATCCGTGGAGTTCATTGCCAGGGCTATTTCGAGTGATGTGGCCTCGACTGATTGTCTTGGGGAAGAACTTGTTGGTGGTTCGTCAGGTGCAGATGATAAATCAATTTTAATACACTTCTATAGTTTTACACTTGGGGTTTATTATATAATTACTATGTTTAATAATAGTATTTTAATTAAGTTTTATGTTGTTTAGTTAAATTGAAGTATTATGTAAACATGTTTCAATTTTCGTTTTTTGTATGTATCTTGAGTATCTTGCCTTGTTTTGGCCATAACTTGGGCTTTTGCGATCCAAATGGGATAATCTTGGAGCCTATGGAAAGCTAAGACAGAGGCCTACATTATGATGATTAGATTTGGTTATTTTGCATCTGAAAAGAATGAAGAAATGGAGCTTGAATCAATCAGCCCTCATGTGTTCCATCAGCATTGACATAGTTCACCAAAATACATATATCTGAAGCTGTAGATGTCCAAATGACCTTATTCTTATGCGAAATTCTCAATAAGATAGAGGTTTACAACTTTCATGTTTAAGGTTTTGCAAAATCCGGCCATCTAGATGGTCATATTTGACTCTCAAGGTGGAGAAGATAAAGAGGAAAATGAATTTCAACACCTACCATTATCTTCTTTTGAATTATTGTAATTTCAAGCCCACCAATGTTGAAAAAATGCATTAATGATCAGAAAAAGAATGTATAGTATCATGATATCTTGCCTATAAATAGATGCTTGAAGTTGTAAGGAAGATACACAAGAGATACATAAGAAATACATGCTTTAGTTTTCATTACATTTCTATATCTTAGCTTTAGTTTCTTAAGTTTTAGTTCTTTCTCTTGCTTTATTTCTTTGTTTTATATTCCATCCCTCAAGTTATGGTTTTCATTTCCCTTCTTCAATATCAAGTAAGTTAATTTTATTATTTGTTATTTACTTTTATAATCAAAGCTATAGTTAATTGAATATTAGCTTTCATTGTTAAAATTATCATGGAAGCTTAATCTTTTAAAATCAACTCAAGGAATTTAATTTTTCTTTATGTTAACTTTGAGTTCTTGCTCTTAATATTTTGATTGAAGATAATTACTTTTCTTTGTTTCTCAAACACTTATGATGGTAGATTATTTAAGTGTATAACTGATTGGTATATAATTAAATAATCTATAATCTAAACTGATGTTGGTTGGTTAATCAATAATCAATTTGAGAACAAAGATTAAGTCACTAAATAAGAGATTTATATTTAGTTTCTTAACTCAATCAAATTATGGTTTTAAAGTTATTTTAGTAATTAATAAGAATATATCGATTGATTATTCTTATTAGTTCATTAATTCAATTCTAGAAGATTTTCTAGAATATAATCATTTAGGGATTCCAAATGATTCAAGGCTAAGAAATTAATTATATTTAATCATATTTGTGATCAATGATTAGTTAAGTAAAGATTTATTAATTCCTTGGGTTAGTTCTTTCTAAATTTGATTATTCTCACTCATAAATTTACTTTTTGCACTATTATATAATTACTTAATTTTCCTTTCAATCTCAACATAAATCCCCCCTTTGTTATAACTAAATTGAGTGTAACTAATTTAACTAAGGTCCTCGAGAGATGACTAAGGTTGTTCACCTTATACTATATTAATTTAACTTTTTATTTGACCCGCTAATGACAACGTGTCAGCAGACAAGAGCCCAACACTTTCGCTCTAGGACACCTGCTTCCCTATTTCGCAATTTATGGACCACGTAATCCTTTTTGAGGAGGACGAGGAAGTATATGCCTCTTCTGATCCAATTACCATGTGCAAGGCTGTAGAAATGCTTAGGATTTGGGCATTTTCAATAGCCCAGGCCCTTGAGAAGCGGGTGACTAATTAGGATAAGGTGATAGAGGAGTTGATCCAAGAGCGTGATCCAAGAGCGTGATGCTTTAAGGAAAGAGAATGAACTGCTGTAAGAGGGGAGAAGGAAAGATGTTTCCCGCGTTGGGGATACAAGGGAATTGATTGCCTATATGAAGTCGGTCATACAACAATCGAAGCAAGACCTGAAGACCACACGGGCCGAGCGAGATTCGGTCGAGTCACGGTTGGCTGTAGCTGAAAAAGACCTGAAGATTGCGAGGGGGGATAAGATTGGGCTGAGTCACAGTTGTCAATGGCAGAGGATAGGTGCTCCTACTAGGACCGAAAAGTTACAGAGGTTGAGGAGACATATAATGTCTTGTCTCTCAAGAAGCACATATTAGAAAAAAACCTTCAGTCGGCTCGATCAGATTTGGAGACTTTAAAAAGGGAGTCCTAAGAGAATTTCATGGCAGTGAAGTAGGATATCGCTGTGAAATATTTCAACGCATTCCAACTTTATCAAGAGCAGATTTATGTTCTAAACCCCTTTACTGTACTGAATTTTAAAGGTCTCGATCCTTTTAAAGTGGTTGTGGATGGTCAGATTGTCCCCCTATTTGACTCTGAGGACAAACGAAAGGAAGCTGATGGAGGCAAGGAGTGAGATATGCTTGGGCTGATATCTGAAGTCCCGACTGTTGGACCTTTCTAGGCGATCCTTCATGTAGCATTTTTTGTTTTCTAAATGTACTTGTATGTCTGTTGAATGGTATTAATGGAGTTTTATTGGTTGCATGTCGTTTTGATGCTTTGATCGTTTTCACTCTCGAGTTTTCATATACCTGAATGAGTTCAAGTCTTCAAATCAAGTGCCGAGGGATCGATTCCGCGCTCGGGCTTGTCACATGCCGAGGGATCGATTCCTTGTTCGGGCTTTACTTAAACGGATTCAAGCCTTCAACCATGTACCGAGGATTGATTTCGTGCTCGGGGTTTACTTGAACGGATTCAAGTCTTCAAACGTGTGCCGAGGGATCGATTCCATGCTCGGACTTTACTTGAACGGATTTAAGCCTTCAAACGTGTGCCGAGGGATCAGTTCCACGCTCGGACTTTACGCATGCCGAGGGATTGATTCCACGCTTGGGCTTTACTTGAACGGATTCAAGCCTTCAAACGCATGTCGAGAGATCGATTCCGCACTTGGGCTTTACTTGAACGGATTCAAGTCTTCAAACGTGTGCCGAGGGATTGATTTCGCTCTCGGGCTTTACGTGTACTTGAACGGATTCAAGTCTTTAAAAATATGTGCCGAGGGATTGATTCCGTGCTCAGACTTTTTGTGTACTTGAACGGATTCAAGTCTTCAAAATATGTGTTGAGATATCGATTCTGCACTCAGGCTTTTCATGATGTTAGTTCCGTCTTTACTGAAAAATATGAAAGTCTTTATTAAATGATAATGAGGGCCTCGTTAAAACCTCCTGAGGGAAAAATCCAGTTGGAAAAAGGCCTTTATGTGGGAAAAAGAGTGCCTAAGTGTACAAAATGATTAACTAAAATTAAACTTTAAATGAGTTGCATTCCAAGTTCTAGGCAGTTTCTTCCCTAACAATTCTTTTATACGGTATGTGTCTTTTTCGAATACTTCCTTGACTCGATATGGTCTTTCCCAAGAGTGTGCAAGCTTTCTATCTTCTCATGCTTTCCTGTTGTTGTCCGCAGTGCGTAAGACAAGGTCACCTTTCCTGAAAGGTCTGGGTCGGAGGAGGGAATTCCATTTCTGAGGAGATTTATGCTTGGCCGCTTGAATCTTAACATAGGAAACATTTCATTCTTATAGACTGAGGTCTAGGTCTTCTCCCCTTTTTGCATCGTTCATATCTTCATCATAAGTAAGACGTCAGAGAGTGGGTTTTGCCAATTCGATAGTATCATGGCATCAGCTCCATAAGTGAGTCGGAATAGAGTCTCATGGGTGGAAGAGTACAGAGTGGTGTGGTAGGCCCAGAGAATTCCATGTAGTTCCTCTATCCATCGGCCCTTAGCTTGCCCGAGTCCTTTCTTGAGTTGCTGAAGGATGACCTTGTTCACTGCCTCTGCCTGACCGTTGGTCTGTGGGTGTTCTACGGAAGAGACTTTTCTTTTGATATCTAAGTTTTCACAAAACTCCACAAAGCTCTTGTCTATTAATTGCCGACCGTTGTTAGAAATGATGGTATGTAGGAGACCATGTCAACAAATAATGTTCTTCCACGTGAAAGTTTGCACTTTAGCTACTATGATAGTGGCCAGGGCTTCCGCTTCAATCCACTTGGCCAAGGGTTGGACTCCCTCATGAAAACCACAAATCCCTAAATATAGCTCCCGTATGACATAGGCGGCCTGTTTTCAGTCAAGCATTTTAAGAAAGGCATTATGAAACCCCTCTTGTAACAGATGTCCATCTATCAGAGTGTAGTTGGCCACTTGAACTTGTAATTTTTTGGCTTGTTGTTGCTCCTCTGGCAGAGTTCCCTGCTTCAAAAAATCAACTATAGGGGTCATCCATGTATTTTCAAATTGGATCTCACTCACCTGAAGAATCTGTTGTGTTTCTTGGATGGTAGGTTCTTGCAAGATAACCTGGACAATTATCTTAAGGTTCCCTACTTTGACTGTGATGGCTAGCTTGGCCAAGATGTCTACCTGCTCATTTGCTGCTCGTGGGACATGGACGACTCAAAAATGTTTGAGGTTCTAGGTTATTTCAATTACTCAGGCCAAGTACTTTCCCAGAGTCGAGTCTTTGGTTTGGTATAACCCTTCGATCTGTCGGGATACTAGCTGGGAGTCGGTCTTTGCCTGAACGCATCGGGTGCCCAGGTCAATGGCTGTCTGTAGCCCCGCAATGAGCGCTTCATACTCTGCTTAGTTGTTGTCGGCCTTGAATCGGAATTGCAGCGATTCCTCAATAACTAGTCAGGTTGGGGATTCTAAGACAACGCTTGCTCCACTGCCTTTAGCATTAGAGGAGCCATCTACCGAGAGGGTCCATAGACTATGTTCCGCATCGTACTCATCCTTGTCTTCCCCCAATTCTACAAAAAGTCTACCAGTACCTGGGCTTTTATTGGTCCCCGGGATTTATACCAAATACCGTATTCGGATAACTCCATGGCCTAGGACACCATATGCCCTACAATCTCAGGCTTCTGAAGAATTTTCCCTAGGGGTTAATCAGTTCGTACCATTATTTGATGACTGTGGAAGTAGGGGCGGAGCCGTCGAGTGGCTATGACAAGGTTGTAGGCACATTTCTCTACCCGTTGGTATCGTATTTCAGCCCCCTGTAATGTTTTGCTAGTGAAGTATACCGGTTTCTAGATTTGACCATCCTCTTGGACCAAGACTGAGCTTACCGCCTCAGCCCCTGCCAAAAGATAAAGAATCAAATCCGACCCTGCCCCAGGCCGTGTCAAAATTGGGGGGATGCCAGGTAAGTTTTAAGATCTTAGAAGGCTTGTTCACACGCAGGGGTCCATTCGAATGCATTTGTCTATTTTAACACCTTGTAGAATACAATGGATTTCTCAACAAACTTCAAAAGGAATCGGGAGAGGGGTGCGATCCGCCCGGTCAGGCGCTGAACCTCCTTGATGTTTTGGGGACTTCGCATCCCTAAAATGGCTCGGCATTGGTCGGTGTTAGCCTCGATGCCTCTGTAAGTAAGCATGTACCCCAAGAACTTTCCTCCTTGAACCCCGAAGGAGCATTATTAAGGATTCAGTCGCATGTTATGCTTGCGTAGCTCAGCAAATGCCTCTTCCAAGTCCTATACATGTAACTCGGCCTGCTTGGTATTCACGACCATGTCATCCATGTGCACTTCCATGTTCCTCCTAATTTGCTTAGCGAATATTTTCTCTACCAGTCTTTGGTAAATTACTCCTGCATTTTTTAGGCCGAAAGGCATCACTCGGTAGCAATAGTTGGCCCCCAGGTGATGAACGTTGTTTTCTCTTCATCTCTCGGGTCCATTTGGATCTGGTTATAACCCGAGTAACTATCCATGAAGCTCAACATCCTGTAACCTGAACTATCATCCACCAAACTATCAATACTAGGTAAAGGATAGGGATCTTTACAACATACCTTATTCAGATCGGTGAAGTCGACACACATCCGCCACTTGCCATTTGATTTCTTTACCATGACCACATTCGATAGCCAAGTAGGGTACTTGACCTCCCGAATGAATTTCGTAGATAAGAGCTTCTCCGTTTCTTCTTTAACTGCGCTCTTCTGATCGAGGCCCATTTTCCTAGGTCTTTAGGACACAGATTTAGCATCCTACTCGAGATTAAGCGAGTGGCAGATTGTATTTGGGTCGATGCCCTGCATATCGGTAAGGTCCCAGGCGAACAGATTAGCGTTTTCCTTTAGCAATCTAATGAGGGCTTCTTCCAAATGTGGGTCAAGAATTGCACTGATTCATGTGAATTGGCCAGGGGAAGACCTGACTTGGATAAGTTTGAGTGATTCTACTAGTTGGGGCCTCTCGTATTCCTGATCGTCACGAGGATCAAATCCTGTTTCCACATCATCTTCGATTATGAAGGCTGATTTGGGGTGAAGGCTTTCATGGTAACACGTTTGTGCTACTTCAGGGTCGGCTCTAACAACTCCTACTCTTCTATCTCTGAGAAGGAATTTCATGGTCAGGTGCATGGTTGAGACGACAGCACCTAAGGTGTTGAGTAAAGGTCGACCCAACAGAGCATTGTAGGAGCTGGGGAAGTCTACAATCAGGAACTTGACCCATATCACACGGCTATCTCTTCCACTTCCAAAATTTGTCCTCAAGTTAATCCATCCCAAAACATGCACAGAATCACCTGAGAAACTAAGAAGTGCACCATCATACCTTAGGAGTTATTGGAGAGGGAGAACCATCTTCTGGTACGCCTTCCAATAAAGTATGTCCACTGAACTGCCCTGGTCTATAAGTACTCCCTCGATCACAAAGTCTTCAACTTCCATGGTCACCACCACGGGTTCATCTCGGTTTGGTCTGCCCCTAGGGAAATCTTGTTGGTGTATGCACTATGAGCTTTTATGCTTCTTTATTTGTATCATTTTTCTACTTATCAATAGAATAAATATTTCAGTTTAAAATTGTTTTAAAACATATTTATCCTTGGAGTAATAGGTCATATAAAAATTATTCCTAAAATGTCCCTAGTCAAGTATTTACATGGGGACATGTAAATACACTAAGACTAGTGTGTGAGTGTACTGATGACCTGATCTCACAGATCATAGATATAGATGATATCGAGTCTTCACACAGGTACACATTAAGAGTAATGATGTACTGGACAGACCCACCATGAGAACGTTGCATGGATCGTTACATGATTGTCATAAACGATTCTCAATGTGATAATGGTATATATAGTCCTTTGACCTGAAGTCACTACGATTCCTACATGAGGAGTTTATTGTTTTAATACAATTAAACATCTTCTGTAACAAGAGGACTATAAAGGTTGTGATTAGGCAATGAACAAATTATGCAGAGGGATGTGAGTGATGTAGATGGGATTTGTCTCTCCTATGTGACAGGAGTGATATCCATAGGCCACTTGATGGAGTAAGACTAAGAAAATGCATGGCCATGCTAGAAAGAATAAATATTAGATATTTATTCGGATCCAGTCTACTCCGGTATCAAGTAAAATAAATTGGGCCGTACAAGGATGACGCGACCATGCCTTGGGCCCAATTAGCATATCGTGACAAAAGGAATAAACATATTAAATAATTATCACTTATAGGTTATGTTGATAATATTCGGACATAATGATGTATTGCTAGATGCCGCTCTTATTTTATATTAATAATAAAATAGTTTATTATTAATATGACTGGGTATTTTACCTATAGGGTCACACACAAAGAGTAAGCCCATCAGAAAATGTTGTCTTATTTTAGTTGGACTAAAATAAAGCTATTGGGCCTAACTCATTTGGAATGAGTAAGGAGCCCACTCTTAGAGAGAACAAATTAGGTCAAACCTAAGCCTATAAATAGAGCATAAGATGCTCATAGGCCGTTCACTCAAGTGAGACACAAATTCGCAAAAGTTGCAAGAGCTACACGCCGTCAAACTAGCAGTTGGCAAGTGTTGCGATTCTGGTGGGAGTGCTCGTGTGGACTCCTAAAGGACGAGGCTACGACTGCTTCGGAGTTCTTCAAGAGGTAATCCAAAATGAATTTCGAGATTGTTTTGTGCTTTGAAACACGGAACCTTGCAAATCCTATGGAATCCCTTTTTATTTTTCCGCTGCTCATGCTTAGGGATTTCCTAACAGTGGTATCAGAGCCTAGGTTGCAAAACCGTGTTTTGGACATTTGTTTATATTTTATGATGATATGTTTTCGTTTGCAAGAGCTTTTGGAAAATATGATTTGCGAAATTGTTTCGTTGTTTAAAGCTTTGCAATTTTGTTTTACGAAAATGTTTTGTGAAACTAGGATTCGAAAATGAACATGCATGATTATGTTGCTATTTTGAGTTATCGCATACGATGCATATTATTACAATGATTAATCATGTATATGGTATGACCTCTGTTTTGGCAGGATACATATAATTTTGAGTTATTCTTTATAAATTGTATATGATGCATGTTATAGAGTTTCTCAAATTTAGTATGTATGTTGTTGCCGTTTAATTTTGTATGATGTATGAGTTTATGCAATTTTTATATTTGATATGTGTTTTACTCATATGATAGTCATCGTACAAACTTTGAATCAATTGAGTTGATCTTTGAACATGAATGGTTCATGTTATGGGGCGTTAAGTGATAAGGTTTAAGTGTTAAACCATGGTCGTTCCTTAATCTAGGGTTCAAGAGTTGAAACCTAGATGGCCGTCATGGAAAGGCATTGCATGTTGGCATTAGCGCAAATTGAATTCTAGGTTTTGAAACCGTAGACGGCGCTGCCTCCATGTTCCTTGACGACTGTGTTGTGAAGTGTTCGCAATAAGAAATTAGGGTTTCAAAATGGTTGAAACCCTAGCCGAAATTTTAGAGCTGTTAATGGTCAAGGGACGTTCTGGCTAGGAAAGACTTGGTACTTAAGCGGTCACACCGGACCCACCTCTCTTTCCTAGGAACCAACCTGACTACAGTACTATTTTTTTGGGGACCCCCGTACATTCTCTGCGTAGCGCCTTATTGCCGACCCCACGTGTTTAATTGCCCGTTTTAAAATTAATTACTCTTTTAATGCTTTTAAATGGGTTATAATCAATTAATTAACATGTTGCGTGGTGAATGGTTATGGTCTTAGTTATTTTATTTAAATACAGCCTGCGTGTTGTGCCTCTCTCTATTCTGTTGTATTTCTCTTCTCAACCCTTCACTTGTATGTAAAGCGAGTTTCTATTTAATCATGTAATCTTGATCGGGCCAACAAAGTAGAGACTTAGAAGAAAACCAAGGAGTGGTGACTCTAAGAGGATGATGGATTCAAGAAGTAGGACTTCATGAAGCCATAGCAATATAGTTCCTCTAGGTTTATTTATTTATTTATTTTTCTTCTAGGAAGACCATAACCATCTCACAATTTCGTTTGCATGCTTTGGGGATAATTTTATTACGTTAAAGCGTTTAACAAAGACGGTAATTTTAAAATAAATTAAAATCCCTCAAAATAATATTGTTATAAACGCCTTCCAATAAGTACACTCGTCAACACTAATGTTAATAAATAGTGGGTCTGCCAAAGCAGGGCACTATTATTTATATTAGTAAGACGCGATGGGATAATGGTAATATCCAAACTGTTTTATTGGGCTTTAACTTAACTAAGTTTTCAATTGGATTGAATATAACTTAGAGGCGTAAACATTGGGCTAAATATTCATAAGATGAATAATTAGTAATGGTTACTTAACCCAATGACTAAGAGTTGTATAAAGATACAATTGGAAAAAGTTTCCTACCTAAATAACCAAGTATTAGGTGATCAGCCAAAGCTGACTTAACACTTGGCAAAATATGGATCTTAGCCCACTAGAAAATCTTCCAACGGGATTTTCTGATTCGTGGAGGGTATTTTGTTTTGAATCGAAATAGTGGGAGACATATTTAATTTAAATGACCATAATTTAAATATGTTTTGAAAATGATACTTACTACATATTTTCTGTTTTAGATAACCATGACGTCAAACACACCTTCAAACCTTTCGTTGCGATCAATCCTAGACAAAGAAAAATTGTCTGGTTCTAACTTCCTTGACTGGTATAGAAATTTGAGGATTGTCCTCAAATAAGAGAAAAAGCAGTATGTCCTGGAAGGTCCGATTCCGGAACCACCCGCGAACAATGCCTCTAAAGCTGACAAGGATGCTTACAAGAAGCATCAGGATGACGCTTTAGATGTCCAATGCCTTATGCTGGCAACCATGTCTCCTGAGCTTCAGAAGCAACATGAGCATATGGAGGCTTTCGATATGATCGAAAACCTAAGGAAACTATATCAAGGTCAAGCTGACCAAGAAAGATATGAAGTTTCTTCAGCCCTATTTAGCTGCAGACTTGAAGAGGGAGGTTCTGTAGGACCTCATGTGCTCAAAAGGATTAGGTACTTGGAGAATCTAGCTAGGCTAGGATTCCCCTTCCCTCAGAAGTTGGCTACCGATCTCATTTTGAAATCATTACCTGACAGTTTCAAGCTAGTCATCATGAATTACAACATGAATGCATTGGACAAAACATTGCCAGAGCTACTCAACATGTTGAGGACTGCTGAGCCCAATATTTCTAAAGGAAAGGGCAAGGCCATAATGATGGTCAATTCTGGCAAAGGTAAAGGAAAGGGCATGTATAAAGGCAAAGGAAAGGCTATTGTAGGAAATGGCAAGAAGATTTGGAAAGGCAAGGATAAGCCAAGTACATCAGCCTTAAAACCTATGGGCGGGGTGGCTAAGGAAGGTAAATGTCACCATTGTGGACAAAAGGGACACTAGAAGATAAACTGTCCAAAGTACCTAGAAGAGCTTAAGAAGAAGGGAAGTGAGACTTCCACTTCAGGTATTTTTGTTATAGAAATTAACATGTCAACTTCAACATCATGGGTATTAGATACTGGATGTGGATCTCACATTTGTCTTAATGTGCAGGATCTAAGAAGGAGTAGGCAGTTGATGAAGGGCGAGGTAGACCTACGCGTTGGAAATGGAGCAAGAGTTGCTGCATTAGCTGTAGGGACTTATTTTTTATCCTTGCCCTCAGGGTTAGTCCTTGAATTGGACAATTGTTATTTTGTTCCTGCAATAAGGAGAAATATTATTTCTGTTTCTTGTCTTGATAAGAAAGGGTTTTCCTTTACAATAAAGAACAATAGTTGTTCTGTTTATTTAAAAGACATGTTTTATTGTTGTGCAAATTTGAGTAATGGACTTTATGTTCTAGATCTCGAAACCCCTATCTATAACATTAATACTAAAAGGGTTAAAACAAATGATTTAAACCCAACTTATCTTTGGCATTGTCGCCTAGGACATATAAATGAAAAACGCATTTCTAAACTCCATCAAGATGGATATTTAGAATCTTTTGATTTTGAATCAATAGATACATGTGAATCTTGTTTATTAGGGAAGATGACCAAGACCCCTTTTACCGGAAAAGGTGAAAGGGCGAGTGATCTTCTTGGCTTGATACATAGTGATGTATGTGGGCCCATAGGGACAATGGCTAGGGGAGGTTTTAGTTACTTCATCACTTTTACTGATGATTTTAGTAGATATGGATTTGTGTTTCTCATGAAACATAAATCAGAATCCTTTGAAAAGTTCAAGGAGTTTAAACATGAAGTAGAGAACCAACTTGGCAAGACAATTAAAGCACTTCGATCCGATCGAGGTGGTGAATATTTGAGCCTAGAGTTTGATGAATATCTTAAATAGTGTGGGATTATATCTCAACTTACTCCCCCTGGAACACCAGAATGGAATGGGGTTTCTGAGCGGAGAAATAGAACCTTGTTGGACATGGTTCGATCAATGATGAGTCAAACTGACCTCCCTAACTCATTCTGGGGACATGCTTTGTTGACAGTAACTTTCACACTTAACCGTGTTCCATCAAAGGCTGTCATAAAGACACCATATGAGATATGGACTGGGAAACGACCTAGTATGTCTTTTCTTAAGATTTGGGGCTGTGAAGCTTATGTTAAACGCCAAAGTTCTGATAAACTTGGGCCTAAGTCAGATAAATGTGTTTTTGTAGGATACCCAAAAGAAACTAAGGGTTATTATTTTTACAATCCTACTGAGGGCAAAGTGTTTGTTGCTCGGAATGCTGTATTCTTAGAAAGGGAATTCATCTCTACAAGAATCAGTGGGAGGAAAGTAGAACTTAAAGAAATTCAAGACTCACAAGGCATTGAAGAGCCAATGGTGGAAGTGGAGCAGGACCCACAAAATGTTGTGATAACACCAGCTCCAGTAGCACAAGACTTGCGTAGATCAGGTAGAATACGTCAACAACCTGAAAGATATGGATTTCTTGTAACTCAGGAAGGAGATGTATTCCTAATGGATCAAAATGAGCTAACATCTTATGAAGAGGCCATTGCAAGTTCAGAATCTGAGAAATGGCTAGAAGCCATGGAATCTGAAATGGACTCCATGTACACTAATCAAGTTTGGAACTTGGTTGATGCACCTAAAGGGGTAAAACCTATAGGATGCAAGTGGGTTTTCAAAAAGAAAACTGACATGGATGGTAATATAAGTACCTTTAAAGCAAGGTTGGTGGCTAAAGGTTTCAAGCAAATACATGGTATAGACTATGATGAAACTTTTTCCCCAGTTGCTATGCTAAAGTCTGTTCTAATTCTGCTTGCTATTGTTGCATACCATGATTATGAGATATGGCAAATGGATGTCAAGACTGCTTTCCTTAATGGAAATCTTCTTGAGGAAGTGTACATGACACAACCTGAAGGCTTTGTTAAGCCTGAAGCATCCAGGAAAGTGTGCAAGCTACAACGTTCTATATATGGACTTAAGCAAGCTTCCAGAAGCTGGAATCTTCGTTTTGATGAAGCTGTTAAACAATTTGGCTTTACTAAAAATGAGGATGAACCTTGTGTCTACAAGAAGGTTAGTGACTGCACAATTGTTTTTCTGGTCCTGTATGTTGATGACATACTACTTATTGGAAATGACGTTCCTACTCTTCAGTCTGTGAAGAGTTGGTTGGGAAGCTATTTTTCTATGAAAGACTTAGGTGAAGCAACCTACGTGTTAGGAATTAAGATCTATAGAGATAGATCAAGAAAACTTCTTGGCCTAAGTCAGAATACATACATAGACAAAGTGTTAAAAAGGTTTAACATGCAAGATTCCAAGAAAGGAACTTTGCCTATGGCTCATGGCATAAGCTTATCAAAAGCTCAATCTCCTTCCACTAAAGAAGAAAGAGAACGGATGAATAAGATTCTATATGCATCTGCTATTGGATCAATCATGTATGCCATGATATGTACCCGACCAGATGTCTCGTACGCTTTAAGCATGACGAGCAGATACCAGTCTGATCCCGGTGAAAGTCACTGGACTGCTGTCAAGAATATCCTGAAGTACTTAAGAAAAACTAAGGATTCATTCTTGATATATGGAGGGGAAGAAGAGCTCATTGTAAAAGGTTACACTGATGCTAGCTTCCAAACTGATAAGGATGACTTAAGATCGCAATCTGGGTACGTGTTTTGTCTAAATGGTGGCGCTGTAAGCTGGAAGAGTTCAAAGCAAGAGACAGTTGCTGATTCTACTATAGAGTCTGAGTATATTGCTGCCTCAAATGCTACAAAAGAGGCAGTATGGATCAAGAAGTTCATAACAGAACTTGGGATTGTTCCTAGCATTGTGGACCCTATAAGTCTCTACTGTGACAATAGTGGAGCAATCGCACAAGCTAAGGAACCTAGATCACATCAACGATCCAAGCATATACTTAGGCGATTTCATCTCATTCGAGAGATCCTTGATCGAGGAGATGTAAAAATATGTAAGGTGCATACTGATGAGAATATTGCTGACCCACTCACAAAACCTCTTACACAACAAAAACATGAGGGGCACACTAGATCATTAGGCATTAGGCAAATGTCTGATTGGCTCTAGTGCAAGTGGGAGACTGTTGGTGTATGCACTATGAGCTTTTATGCTTCTTCATTTGTATCATTTTTCTACTTATCAATAGAATAAATATTTCAGTTTAAAATTATTTTAAAACATATTTATCCTTGGAGTAATAGGTCATATAAAAATTATTCCTAAAATGTCCCTAGTCAAGTATTTACATGGGGACATGTAAATACACTAAGACTAGTGTGTGAGTGTACTGATGACCTGATCTCATAGATCATAGATATAGATGATATCGAGTCTTCACACAGGTACACATTAAGAGTAATGATGTACTGGACAAACCCACCATGAGAACGTTGAATGGATCGTTACATGATTGTCATAAACGATTCTCAATGTGATAATGGTATATGTAGTCCTTCGACCTGAAGTCACTACGATTCCTACATGAGGAGTTTATTGTTTTAATACAATTAAACATCTTCTGTAACAAGAGGACTATAAAGGTTATGATTAGGCAATGAACAAATTATGCAGAGGGATGTGAGTGATGTAGATGGGATTTGTCTCTCCTATGTGACAGGAGTGATATCCATAGGCCACTTGATGGAGTAAGACTAAGAAAATGCATGGCCATGCTAGAAAGAATAAATATTAGATATTTATTCGGATCCAGTCTACTCCGGTATCAAGTAAAATAAATTGGGCCGTACAAGGATGACGCGACCATGCCTTGGGCCCAATTAGCATATCGTGACAAAAGGAATAAACATATTAAATAATTATCACTTATAGGTTATGTTGATAATATTCGGACATAATGATGCATTGCTAGATGCCGCTCTTATTTTATATTAATAATAAAATAGTTTATTATTAATATGACCGGGTATTTTACCTATAGGGTCACACACATAGAGTAAGCCCATCAGAAAATGTTGTCTTATTTTAGTTGGACTAAAATAAAGCTATTGGGCCTAACTCATTTGGAATGAGTAAGGAGCCCACTTTTAGAGAGAACAAATTAGGTCAAACCTAAGCCTATAAATAGAGCATAAGATGCTCATAGGCCGTTCACTCAAGTGAGACACAAATTCGCAAAAGTTGCAAGAGCTACACGCCGTCAAACTAGCAGTTGGCAAGTGTTGCGATTCTGGTGGGAGTGCTCGTGTGGACTCCTAAAGGACGAGGCTACGACTGCTTCGGAGTTCTTTAAGAGGTAATCCAAAATGAATTTCGAGATTGTTTTGTGCTTTGAAACACGGAACCTTGCAAATCCTATGGAATCCCTTTTTATTTTTCCGCTGCTCATGCTTAGGGATTTCCTAACAAATCTGACTTGTCAAACATGATAGCGGTGGAGTCGGAGTGTTCCTGCAGCAAATTTACCTGACCAAACTGGCTCGATTGTCATGCTCGGGTTCCTGGGAATCCGACCAAAATCGCATGTATGACTCGTTGTGGGCCTCCCCTTTCTTTTGCGGGCCTAGGAGAGCGGAAGCGAGGGGCTCGTGAGCGGTTCTGAGTCTGGAGTTCCACTTGGTCAGGGCGGTCTCTTTCTCTTCCCTGAAAACCTTCCCGGGGGTTGTCACCCCTCCATGCGACGAACCATACGTGGTTTCCCTGCCAAATTAAATGCTCTATCTGATTACGAATGGATCGGCAGTTTTCAGTAGCATGGCCAAAGGCCCTATGGAATTCACAAAACTTGGATGTATTCGACCCCTTGGGGCCCTCTCCTGGGGGCGGCAGAGCTAGGAGCCCCGTGTTGTAAACCTCTTGCAAAATTCGGTTATGACGGTCCTTTAGCGGTGTGAAGTTTGTGTAGTGGGGGGCAGCATAAGCCTTGACGTCTCGGTTTCTTCTAGGGCTTTTCTTTCTTTGCTCGGGATGAGGATTTCTCCGTTCTGTGGGGTTAGACCAATCGATCACCTTGGTTCGATTGGCTTCACGCTCATCAGCAGCAATATACCTTGAGGCTCTCATACAAAAGTTATCCATGTCTAGCGGTGGCTTCTTTGCTAGGGAGTCAGCGAATTTGCCCGGGCATAAGCTCGTTTGAATAGCATACAGAGCCATCTCCGGGCTGAGATCTCGGATTTGGATAGCTTGTTCGAAGAAACGCACCATATATTATTTTAGGGACTCCCCCAGAAGCTGAAGTAGATTAACTAAGCTGTGTGATGTCAGTTGCACGGCCTTGCTGGTGGAGAACTGACTGAGAAACTTCGTGCTTAGATCGGAGAAACTACAAATGCTCTTTAGAGGGAGGTGGGAGAACCACCGTAGTGCCGATTTAGTCAAAGTGGTGGGGAAAGTTTGGCAAAAGAGGGAATCAGACGCCCCTGTTACCAACATGGTTTGGTGTAGATGGTGAGGTGGTCTTCAGGATCGCCACTTTCGTTATACTTTTCGATCATCAGGGGCTTGTAATTGAGGGGGTAGGTGCCTCCATAATCGGGTCGGTCCAGGGATGCGCGATAAAAGGTAGTTCAGGGTTATACTTGGCAGTCTCCATCTGGTATGAGGTTTGACCAACGGTCTTTTGGTGTGTGGATCACCCAGCATTGTGACTGGAGGCTTCGTGCTCCCCTCATTTTTGTTCTCTGAGTTCTACATTCTTCTGCTGCAGATTGGCAGCCGTCCTTTGTAGGGTTTCAATGATGTTGGTAAGGCGTTGTATCCAATCATTGTGATCGGATGAGGCTTGGTGGCCGTTGTCTTCTTCTCGCTGCGTGTTACGAGTGTTCACCATGGTCAGGGCTCGTCTGGCTTCAGAATCAGGATTAGGGTTCTGGTGGTGTAGGATCCATTTTACCGGGCCCTAAAATGTTCACACACAGAGGTTGGAGCACAAAACCCTAGGAAAATCCTCCTAGGAATTAGGTTTATTAATCTCTGTAATGTGTCACTTGATCACAATATGTGAATAACATGTGCTTCTATACAAAAGTTACAAGGTGGGCTTCGGCCCATTAGATTAAGATATAAGTTAATCCATTATCTAATATTGGAGAGAGATTTAAGGGATTGGTGATGTTCACACATTAAGGTTGGAGCATAAAACCCTAGGAAAATCCTCATAGGAATTAGGTCTATTAATCTCTATAATGTGTCACTTGATCATAATTTGTGAATAACATATGCTTTTATACAAAAGTTACAAGGTGGGCTTCGGCCCATTAGATTAAGATATAAGCTAATCCATTATCTAATATTGGAGAGGGATTTGAGGGATTGGTGATGTTCACACACAGAGGTTGGAGCATAAAACCCTTCAAAAATCCTCACAGGAATTAGGTCTATTAATCTCTATAATGTGTCACTTGATCACAATATGTGAATAACATGTACTTTTATACAAAGTTACAAGGTGGGCTTCGGCCCATTAGATTAAGATATAAGCTAATCCATTATCTAATATTGGAGAGGGATTTGAGGGATTGGTGATGTTCACACACAGAGGTTGGAGCATAAAACCCTTCAAAAATCCTCATAGGAATTAGGTCTATTAATCTCTATAATGTGTCACTTGATCACAATATGTGAATAACATGTACTTTTATACAAATTTACAAGGTGGGCTTCGGCCCATTAGATTAAGATATAAGCTAATCCATTATCTAATATTGGAGAGAGATTTGAGGGGTTGATAGGGACCACCCCTCATCTCGAAGGGGGGAACATTATAAGTAGTGATTTAAATTATTTTATTAATTTGAAAGTTTGTTGAACAAAATAGTTTATTTGGTGAAAGACCATATTTTAGTAGTTTGTAGTTTGTTTTGAAAAGTTATTCAAAATAATTTTTGAGTTTATAAGCTCTGAAATTATTTTTTATTTTTTATACTTCTATCTTATTGATATATACTATTTTTAAAAATCATTCATCTATATTTAATACATATATATATATATATATATTATGTTATTATATAACAACTAATTTTATCAAACATATTTTATTTTAATCAGTTTTCAGCTATTAACTTTAAGCTTTCAACTAGCTTTTTAGTTTTCAATTAGTTTATCCATTTCGTTAGTTTTGCTAAATGGAACTATATTATAGGTTTTTTTTATTAATGAGAACATTCAAAAAAAATTATCAAAATGAGGTTCTTTTAAAAAAATTATGTTTGGGGTTGTTTTCTGTGTCGTATAAGGCCCACTCGACATATAAAATCGTATTTGCAAGGTGCGACACCACGAAAACGTGAAACGTCGCTGTGTCGTATTTGACTCGGACGACACCACTATTGTCAGCGGTTAAAATTTACAACACAATTAGTCTCAGAAGGGACAGTGATAGCCGCTGACACTAATACGAAAAACTAAAATATAAATTAATTTTTTTAAAAAATCAATATACATAAGTAAATTTAAAATGCAATGCATCAAATAATACAAATATTTGAATAAAATACCATATTTATTTAAATCCAATCTACTATATTTAATACCAGAAATTTTGGAATTTAACTAAAATATTTAACTAAAATACTATATTTATTTAAATCAAATCTACTATATTTAATACCAAAATTAATTAAAAACTTAAAATAATTGATTTTAAATAAATAGAGTACTTCAGTTAAATATTTGTGTTATATAATGCATTGCCTTTTCATATTATTGTCCGCGGTTAAAAGTTTTAACCGCTGACAATGGTTTAGCCTGCCACTAATTATATGAGGTTGTAAATTTTAACAACAATAGTGGTGTTGTCCAAGCCAAATACGACAAAACCATGTGTCACGTTCTGGTGATGTCACACTTGAAAATACGATTTTGTATGTTGTGTGGGTCCCATACGACACAAAAAAGAGCCCCAGACATGAAATTGTTTTTTAAAGAACCCTATTTTCATAATTTTTTTTGAATGATCTCATTAATAAAAAAAGCCATATTATAAAAATGAAGCAAAATATGTTTTTAATTTTTATAAATACAGTGAACTTTTATTTTTGGTTTATAAATTTTGTTTTTGGTTTTAATTTTTTAAAAATCGATAATTGTCTCTTGAATTAACAGGGACGGCAGTGCGATTGGAAATCTAGGCACAATGGGATATGGTGGTGTACCGAGAGATTACAAGGGTGATCGGACACTAGGCTAGCTACCATGGTTTTATCGGCAAGGGTTCCTCTTTCTTGGCGGAATTGTATGGAGTCGTGGTCTCGTCGTGGCTTCCAAGGAGTTATATATGAAATGTTAAGTTTGATATTATCTGTTTTATAATATTTTTAGTAGTTTAAATATTTGTTGAGTCACTTTAATCGTTGTTAATTAGTTTTAAGATAAAATCTTTAACATGATATTATCTTTAAATATCTGTTAGATCACTCTAACAATTACCAATTGGTTTTGAGATTGAAACCTTTAATATAAAACTAATTCAATTAATGGTGCTTTTGGATTGTAGCTAGTTTTTTCTTTCTTTTCCCACTAAAAAATATTGGATTCAATTTGTTAATATTTTGCGTTGAAAATTAGAGTATAATAGTTTTAATTTTAAGTAAAGAAAATTGAAGAGAAGACCAAAGTTTTTTTTAATCGTATAAGGAAAATAAAACAGAAAGACCTGACTTTTGAATCAAATTTGAAGGATCTGAATCATATGTAATCCAAACTAGATGAAATCACCAACTAAGACAATTTTAATTCTAAATATAAACAAATTTTAATAAAATTTTTTAATTTTATAATATAAATAAAATTATATTTTTTTAATATCATTAAATATTTGTATATCAAATATATTCTTCTTTCAAAATAACTAATATTTTATGTAATAAATAATATTATAAGTATTTTAAGATATTTCATTAAATATTTGATAACATTAATACAAATAATTACTTTTAACCATTATTATTAATATTTATGAAAATAATTATTTTTTTAGATTTAAAACCGGAAGTAGTATTTGTCCATTTTACTAAACGGTATTACAAAATATCTGTTTGATTATTAATATTTATTTTTTTATTAAATATACTTAATGCAGCTAATAAAAAATTTAAATTAATGTTATACAGTTAAACTGTGATTTTTTAAATAAATATATAAATATAGTGACATAAGCACTCTGCCTATATAAACAACATTAAAAGTAGAGAAAATAAACCAAGAACCTAACACTAGTGAATATGAGTTCCAATAATTCCAAGCAAAACGAACTTCCCCCAGAGGAACCAAAAGTTGATGATGCTTACCTTTCTGCTTTGTTCCTCTGTTTTAGTAGGATTTTCCCTGCAATCTTAAATGCCGCTATTGATCTCAATTTATTTGATATCATAGCTAAGGCACAAAAATCACGTGCTTCAAATTTGTCAGCTTCTGAAATTGCTTCTCATCTTCCAAATCAACACCCACAATTAGCTAATAGGCTTGAACGCATATTGCCTGTGCTGGCTAGTTATTCTCTTTTAAATTGTTCAATTCGCACCAATGAAGATGGTAAGAGAGAGAGAGTTTATGATCTATCACCCGTTGGTGAGTACTTTGCATTTAATAACGATGGGGGCTCTTTAAGTCCACTCTCAACATTGATGCACCGGGGATATCATGATCTTTGGTAAAATAATTTATTAAGAGCTTATTAGTTATTCCTTTAAATTTTTGAGGAAGGAAAAAACAATTTTGGCGATATGTTATTAAGTATATATGATTTTGTTGTGTTTTCTTAACAGGAAGGATGTGAAGGATGCAATTGTGGACCCCAACTGCAATAACCATTTTGAAAATGTGTATGGAATGTCGCCCTTTCAATATATGGAGAGAAATAAAGAGCTTAATGAGATGTTTTACAAGGCAAATGCTCACTCATGCCCAGTGGAAGTGAAAAGGCTAGTAAAACTATACAAAGGATTTGAGGGAGTGTCAACATTGGTTGATGTTGGAGGTGGAGTAGGGGAGACCTTAAAACATATTATCTCTGCATATCCTTCAATTAAAGGAATTAATTTTGATTTGCCTCAAATGATTCAAGATGCACAACCTCATCCAGGTAGCATTCATAAAATTTAGGGTGAATCAAAACCTCTAAAATATTTTGATCACTTTTCTCCTTTAGAAATTTTAAGATGGCAAAAAAAAAACTTCCTTAAGTCAATTATTAACAGTTTTACCTATATTAATCAATTACATCCTAAAATTTTTAAAGACTAAGAATAGTCAAATTATTTTACAAGAGTTTTCCTAAATCCTAAATTTTATAGAAGCTTATTGTGTGTTTAAATTATCTATTTTTTTCACAAGTTTTTACCGGCAATGAATACATAAAAAGAATAATTTAGTGGTGTGTGTACTAACTTTTAAAAACATAAAAAAGTACAATTTTATAATAAAAATGAAAATAATTTTTTTTCAAACCAATCTTCAAATATTTTAGAAGATGAACTTAATTACTAATTAGCAAATACTCATTCTGTTTGAAGGGATTGAGCATATTGGAGGAGATATGTTTGAATGTGTTCCAAGTGGTGATGCCATTTTACTAAAGGCTAGTAAACTACAGGAGAGTTCAAATTTATGTATATATTTTTAGAACAAATCAATTTAACATACGGTTCTCATACTTTTTCTTTTATTTGGTAATTACAGCTTGTGTGCCATAATTGGCCAGATGAAGAATGTATGAAGTTTTTAAGAAATTGCCACAGAGTTTTGCCACAAAATGGAAAAGTGATTGTCGTGGAGCATATAATTCCACAAGTTCCAAATTCAAGATCTTATCCTATCTGTGTCGACAATCTCATGTTTCTAGTACATGATGGAAAGGAAAGAACTGAGAATGAATTTCAGAACTTGTGCAAGAGCTCTGGCTTCTCCAAATTTCATGTTACACACAATGACTCGGCTATGTTAGGAGTGATGGAATTTTATAAATAGAAAGTTATTGAGCATTTATTTGAAATTTCTCTATGTTGCTAGCAATCTTGAAATAAAAAAATGAGGGAATAATAATGTAATAAAGAGACACTGTGTAATTGTCGTATTTTACTCTGTTTCTCACACTCGTTTTATAAGCTGTGTTATGTTATTGTTAGATTCCCTTATCCATACAACTATGTAACACATGTGATAGTGATACCCTAAATTTTATGTGAATTGAGTTATTAATTACGAATTTTCTAATGCCATATTATTTGTTAATATAGAATCGTAGTGCGGAAATATTTGTTGACTTAGAATAGATGTTAAATTGTAGATTGAATTTTGTTTTCACATAGATGGACTCAATCGAGATTGGTGATACATGATCCTTGTGCAATTAACAAGCGGCGACACAAGGGTGCTGCCTCAAAACTTCAAATCAAAAGAATAAAAACATGGGTAAATTACACATGGGAACTTTGCATCACATACCACAACTAAATACATCAGCATATGCCACTATTGCTTCCGTTGGATCCCGGACGAAATAAGAAGCAAAATAATAGAATGTAAATAAAATGGATGAAAAGAAATTGAAGAAAAATGAGGTAGAAATATTTGGATGAATGTAAATTCAAAGAGAAATGAGGAGAAATATTTTCTATCGACAATTCAAATGATAATTGTATCCCCTTTCTTCGTAATTTCGTACTTTTTTTTAAGAAACTAAATTTAAAAATTCAAATGCACATGTGATAGTGCACATGAAACAAGCAGAAGATGGTACCTAGCCTATTAAGCAAAACAAAGTTTGAGCCTTTCAAATGAAAAAAAAAACAAGGTCATATCATACAGATTGATGCAAAGAAATGCCCAAAAAAGGGAAAATGCCAAATGTTATGAAAAAAAAATCGTGAATGTAAGAATGCTCTTTCACACCCGTATTTTTTTCACTTTTGATTTTATCAAAAACTACTTATTGGTACGCCTAAAAATATCACATTGGGTAGCCGTGTTAAAAAGAATAAAAGAGTAAATAGAATAACAAGAGAACAAAGAGAATAGGAGAAGGTAATATTATTTATGTATTTAACATTACAAATATTTTTATTTATAGTTATAAGATGGGCTAGAAATTCGACTTCTATTAGAATTCTTCTAAAGTTTTAAATTATTCTAGATATTTGTATATAATATTCATAATACTTCCCCTTGAATGTCAAATGTGTCTCATTAAAATCTTATAAGAAAAAATTCCCATTAAAAAAAACTAGTGAAGAAAAAAGAGTACAACATTCTTCAATGCACTTATTAAATCAATATAACCAAATCATATCCTCTTCATGATGAATCAAATTATGTTTCATATAAGATATATCCACATAATATTTGTAATATGCTTCATTAAAACCTTACTAAAAATACATATACTGCCTTGTTAAAAACTTTGATTGGAAAACCCAATAAAAAAACCATGGTGAAGGGGAAAAAAGTACAGAAAGTATTTACTTCTCCTCCTTTAGACATTTATATCTTAGATGACAAAGATTCATATTTTGTACTAGTTGCTCAAATATCATATTGACTCACATCTTTTTCGGGAGAAATCAAAACAATAAAACATAATAACTTGTATACTTATTAAGGGAAACATATCAACTTATATTCTCTTCGGTAGAAGTCAAATTTAATAAATATTGGATATATAAAATCATAGTTTGCATAACATTTCCCCTTTAAATATCCATTACTTAAGAATGTATTTTGTAACATCCCTAATATTTTGGAAAAACTTTAATTAGCAGAAAAATATTAATAATTGCCCAACTGGATTTATTGAGATTTTGGGAATTATTAGTATTAAAAATGCAATTAGAAATAATTAAATGCTGTGGGAATAAATAAATTTATTTGATTAATTAATTATAGAAGATTAAATGAAGATGAATAGAAGAATATAAATTTGAAGTTACCTTTGGGGAAAAAGGTGAAGGGTGAAAGGTAAAGGTAAAAGTTTTAATTAAAACCTTTAAAAGAAATTATAAAGAAAATAGAGAAATGACCATTTCGCCCTTGTACCTTAAACTTTAATTTCATTTCCTTCTTCTTCCTCACCTTCACGCGAGTTCACTCTCCTCTTTCTCCTCACCATTGCCGAAGCTTGCATGCCTCAAGGGGAGGCTCGTTTCACGCCGAAACTTCGAAATAATTACGTTTTTGAGATCGTGGCTTCGAGGTGAGTTCAATGGACCCATTAAAATGGAGTTATCTTCCCCTTTTCATTTTCTCTCTCTAGACAATGGCCATGCATGGAGGTGGGAGCTTCGATTTCCTACTCCTCTAGTGCATGGGAGCTTGAAAATGGCTTTTAGAGTAATGAGGACAGTTTAACATTGATGGGTTTTGCGTTTCGACCTCCGTAGGTGACGAAACAGTCGTCGGAGGATCGAACGGAGAAGTGGGTGTTGATTTCGGACGTGGAACGTCGGACATAGCGTCGAGGGAATGCCAATCTCATCAAGAACGAGTCGTCGGAACTCGGAACCAAGGTAAGGGGGGTGTTCGGGTTATAATTAATTAGAATAGGTAAATGTAATTGAATTGAGTCAGTGAATTAAATGCGAAACTAACGAGAACTTACAAGAAAATGATAATTGTATATGTATGAATGTAAATTGTGTATGATTTGTGATGATTATGAGTACAATGTTGATTGAATAGTGATGAGTTGATGAGTATGGTGGCATTGTGGTGATGGGCTTGACAAGTAGGTCGCCCAATTGATGAGTATGTGTTTTGTTGTTGGCCACTTGCAGTATGATATGAGAAGTATGAATTTACATGTGTAATTATGTGGTGTAGGACGGCCGACGGTATGTACAGCCCCTCGTTTCTGGCTCCCGTGTTGTTTATGCCCAGTTGAGCTACCCAGTGGTCAAGTAGGACCCAGTGGTTGAGGTGGAGAGTCAAGTAGGACTCGGTGGACCAAGCAGGGTTCACGGGGTGTCAAGTAGGACCCCCAGCTGAAGGCCGATCCTTTTAGTATCCGGATACTAGGCGTTGATTTAATATGAGAGTCAGTTGTGTTATTTGATGCATTGTTAGCATTGTAGAATGATATGAATGTGTTTCATGATAATTGTTGATTGGGATTGGCAAATTGTGGATCAAGAGATTGGAATCAAATTTGATTGGTAAGTGGAAATTGAGGACAAGAGGTAAGATAAATGGCAGAAACTACAACTAGTGAATATGTATCTTGTTAGTGAATTGCCATTCTATATTAATTATGATACCAAACACTCACCCTTGCTGTTGTTTCTTTAATTTTAGTAACCAATGACAGGGAAGAGGTTGAAGCCCCGGAGACGCGCCAAGCGGAGAGTTGATGCCAAGGAGTGCAGAGAATTATGAATTGAAGGATGTGTGTGTGTTGTGCTTTATATGTGTTATGTTGATGTATGCCTTCCATGTGTGTTAGACTAATTTAAGTGTGATTAATGTAGTTATGAAGGTTTGTAATAAGTATTAGATAGAGATTGTATGTTGGTGATGGAAAAGAGAATTCATTATAAGCTTCATAAATTAGACATAAATGTTTATGGGCAGGTCTTGCTTGTTTGATGGAGAATGAATGTTGGGAGTGTGAATTATAGCTCCTTAGGTGGTGTGTTTTAAGCTTTTGGATAGTTGTTTTATGCATGAGCTAGGAACTAGCATGGTCAAATGATGATATATGTGGTTTTGATGTAGTGGAAGGGATGCAATGGCTTAGATATGTTAATTGTGGCTTGTGAAGAATGGAATGGACCCATTTTGCCAAAAATGGACTCATTGACTACCCTAAAATGCCTTAAAATGGGATAAACGCATTTAGGCGCATAAATCTCTCATTTTTAGGAATTTTTGAGTGCAGTCAGCTGTCACACGTCACAATTAATGTGTTTTGGCTTGTGTTAAAATTTGGTGGCATTCCGACATCGTTTACATAATCTTTGGTAGTTAAGAAGTTCACTTGGGATGCAAAATCTGCATAATTTCTGCATAATGACAGGGTGTAATCGATTAGCCTCTAAGGTGTAATCGATTACAAGGCCTCTGTCTGCAACATAATCGATTATACCTCAGTGGGTAATCGATTACGTGTCAAACAGAAACCTTGTAATCGATTAGCCAAGGTTCTGTAATCGATTGTGAACTCAACAGAACCATGGTAATCGATTAAATACTGCCCCTGACCCTATGAACCATTCCAGGAAGCTGGTAATCGATTACTCGTTGCTTGGTAATCGATTAGGACATTGTAATTAACTATTTTCAGTCCGTCCAAGCCTTGATTAATCAAAGGGATATACGATTACGCTATTTGAGTAAAAGAGATAATGTCCTTTGAACATGTTAGGGAAAAATGAATGCTATTTTGATTTGGGGCTTAATTAATTATTGTTAAATGTGAAAAATTTATTGTAAAATTTACTAGAATGAATAAAAATAAATGTAAATTGACCTAGGATGTCACAGGTGGTATCAGAGCGGTTCTTTCTAGAGCCGGGTGAATGGGCAGTGTTAGAGGATAGTTTGAGTCCCATGTCGGACTATTTTTACATTGTATTGCAATTGTTTGTGTGTTAATTGAGTTGTAACAGGTTAACTTGGCATCATTCCCTTGGCACTCTGGTGGCGTTGTGTTTTATATGTGTATGAGGTAAAGATCCTATTCCCTGGTAGATCATTGGTTAGTACTGGTGATGTGTTTGGTTATCGTAGAATTGTTTTATGGCTGAGAAAACTAGTTTTGGTGGAAGAAGATGATCTCTCCTTGAAATTTTTGTAAATGATGAATAGGACTGAATCTAGTCCACCCTATAAATATTAGGCGAGGTAGGACAGAGATGAAGCACATGAATGACAGATTGAATTGGAAATGATATTTAAAGTAAGCATATATATATGTATGTGTGTATATGTGCGTATTGAAGTGAACATCTACAAATGGGTATAGCTCATAAAGGTTAAATCTCATAGTGAAATGAGAATAGTAAGTGTGTTGGTAGCTATAAGTTTGTTTGAATACTGAAGTTTGATAATGCATAGAATAAAATAAGTTGATGAATGCTCTAATACGATTATTCTTAGGAAGGGTGAATTCCCTATATCCTTCTACCTTGTATGAACGATGATAGATATTAGTTGCTCATTTTTGGTGTTGAATCTACTTGATGGACAATACGAAAACCCTCAGGATGAAGGAATGAATTGTAGTAATAAACTGTCTCGTATTGAGTTTAAAGTTAGAGAACCATTGGTGGTGTGAGTAAATAGAAGGGGTTTATGAATAAATCAAGAGATGATGGTTGGACGTAGTTTAAGAGATTAGGTGCAATGGTAGTTGTGATTAAAGAATGTTGATTTTATGAAGTTGGAGGATAGAGGATTGAATGGATGAATGATGATGTAATGTGAATTAGCAACGTTGTCGTAAGGTTAACTTTTTAGGGGGGGTGAACCTCCTATACTGTTTTTATGAAGCAGATTTAATTAAGTGCTATAGGTATGTCATATTCCTATTGTTAGACGATTGATTAATGGATATTAAGAGAAATTATGAGTAATTAATGAATGACGGTGTAAGAATACCTGTACAAGTTGAAGGTAATAGAAGAAGAGTGGCTAGTAATAATTTTCAGTGATATAATTGGCGAGGCGATATTTTACTCAGGAAAGGACTAGGAGGATGTATCATATGAATGATGGTCAAGTGAAGTATATGTACACCGGAATGTTAGGTACATGATAAGAGAAGTAGAGATTGGATGACACTAAAAGGATGTGATTAAAAGGTAATTAAGCAGATAGATAATGAGAATGAAGAGAAGTTTTACCTAGTCGTTTGGGCTTTACATTGATATTAGTGTTACATGGGAATCATAGCGGCTGGCCACCGTGGGTTCCTTTTAACACTAATTTAATATAGAGGTGCCAATAGACATAGGGAAATGAATTATGATGTAAACAGTTTGCATATCGATCGATGATGTAAATAGTTGAATTGTATACCCGACTTTCACATGACTTAACTACAGAGTGTTGAACTCCTGAGACTGATCACCTCAGGTAGTTGCACTGGTAGTTGAGGTCGTGTGGAGTCGAGGAGACAAACATGTTGTAGCCAATCTTGAGCGATCAGATTTAGAAAAGAGAAATGTATGGTTCGTATTTCTGAAATTGGTAAATGATTAGAAATGAGGAACAAATAGAGATGAGGTTTGGTAACTGACGAATAATGAGTATAGAAAAGTAAATATTGTGGCATGGTAGTTATTATGAATTATTGCTAGATTTCTTTTAAAGAAAGGAGGACCGTAAAAGGAAATTGGATAGCTCGAGTCCCTTCTAAGGTACACTTAGTGAGGAATTGATGAAGTATCGATAGGAATTAAGGAAATAAGATAAACCAAAGGAGAGTCCGGTTGTGTGGCCGAGAAAATGCGAATTAGGTTTCCAAACTGTGAAGCAATGCTTGACTTCTGCACTGGTACTTACACTACTTAATATGATGAAGGAGTTTGTAGTATATTGTGAAGCATCTAAGTTGGTTTAGGATGTGTGCTGATGCTGGATGACAGATAGATTGCCTATGCTTTAAGACAATTGAGACCACATGAACAGAATTACCCCACTCATGAATTGGAGCTTGCAGCAGTGGTATTTGCATTAAAAAAATTTGGCGTCATTATTTATATATGGTTCTCATCTTGTGGTATTTAGTAACCACAAAAGCCTGAAATATTTGTTCGATCAGAAAGAGAGTTAAACATGAGACAAGGAGATGGGTGGAATACCTAAAGGATTACGATTTTGATTTGAAGTACCATCCTGGAAAAGCAAATGTTATGGCTGACGCTTTAAGTAGAAAAGTATTACATGTAGTTTCTTGATGGGTAAAGAACAAGAGTTGTTGGAAATTTTTCGTGATATGAATATTGGAGTTGTTATGAATGCCCCAGATCAAATGATAGTCGGATGCTGAAGATCTCCAATGAATTTCTAAAATCATTAGCGGTGGCCCAAGAGAACGATGAAAAGTTACTGGAATTGCTTGACGCTCAAGCTAGAAGTAAGAATATGGAATTAACCAGAGGCGACAATGGAATTTGGTGGTTCAGAAACCGAGTTATGGTGCTTACAAAAAGTGATTTTAGACAAGCTGTGTTATCAGATGCACATAAAAGTTCTTTAAGCATTTATCCTGGTGTTACAAGAAAGAATTCTGGTGGCTAGGAATGAAGAAAGCAATAATTGAATATGTAAGATCTTGTGTGATATGTCAGAAGTGTAAGGTCGAACATCAGAGACCCCCAGGTTTACTTCAACCTTCAGAGATTCCAATGTGGAAATGGGAGAGTATCACGATGGCTTTTGTATCCGGGTTACCTCGTACCCGTTCTGGTTGTAATGCAATATGGGTGATTGTGGACAGGTTGATCAAGAGTGCTCACTCCTTGGCTATGAACATGAAATAGTCATTGGACCGATTGGCTAGATTGTACATCACTGAAATTGTAAGGTTGCATAATGTGCCTTCAAGTATTATTTCAGATTGTGATCCTCGATTCGCTTCTAAATTTTGGGGAAGTCTGCAGCAGGAGTTATATACCGAGTTAAGATTGAGTTCAACCTATCGTCCTCAGACTGATGGCCATTCTGAGCGGACTATACAGACCTTGGAAGGTATGCTCAGGGCTTGTGTACTGGAGCAAGGTGACTCATGAGAGAAGTATTTGCTGTTGGGGGAATTTGCTTATAATGACAGTTATCATAGTAGCATTGGAATGGCTCCTCATGAAGCCTTATACGGAAGACGGTGTCGTATGCCTTTATATTGGTATGAACATAGAGATGCAAAATATTTGGGACCCAAGTTAATTTAAGAAATGAGGGATCAAGTGGCAATAATTTGTGAAAAAAAAAATTTTTATGCAAAAACTGTCAGAAGAGTTACTATGACAATTGTCATAGGCCACTTAGAGTTTCAGGTGAAAGATTGGGCGTTCTTGAAAGTGTCACCTACTAAGGGTGTAGATCATGAGATGAAGAGTCAGAAACTTAATCCAAAGTATATTGGACCCTATCAGATATTGGAACGAATTGGTGAAGTAGCTCACAGATTAAATCTTCCTCGTGCATTGAAAAATATTCACAATGTATTCCATGTTTCAAAATTGAGGGCGTATGTTCCATGTGACTCGATGATTGTACCTGAAGATTCTATTGAACTGAAAGAAAATTTAACTGTGGAGGTGACACCTATTTGTATTGAAGGATATCAAGCTAAACGATTGAGAAACAAAGAAGTACCATTGATGAAAGTGAAATGGCAGAATATAAATGGACCGACTTATACATGGGAGTTGGAATCAGACATGAGGCGGTTGTGCCCCGATCTTTTTCAATAAGGTACGTTGATTTCGGGGACGAAATCCCTTTTTAGGGGGGGTGGATGTAACATCCCTAATATTTTGGAAAAACTTTAATTAGCAGAAAAATATTAATAATTGCCCAACTGGATTTATTGAGATTTTGGGAATTATTAGTATTAAAAATGCAATTAGAAATAATTAAATGCTGTGGGAATAAATAAATTTATTTGATTAATTAATTATAGAAGATTAAATGAAGATGAATAGAAGAAGATAAATTTGAAGTTACCTTGGGGAAAAAGGTGAAGGGTGAAAGGTAAAGGTAAAAGTTTTAATTAAAACCTTTAAAAGAAATTATAAAGAAAATAGAGAAATGACCATTTCGCCCTTGTACCTTAAACTTTAATTTCATTTCCTTCTTCTTCCTCACCTTCACGCGAGTTCACTCTCCTCTTTCTCCTCACCATTGCCGAAGCTTGCATGCCTCAAGGGGAGGCTCGTTTCACGCCGAAACTTCGAAATAATTACGTTTTTGAGATCGTGGCTTCGAGGTGAGTTCAATGGACCCATTAAAATGGAGTTATCTTCCCCTTTTCATTTTCTCTCTCTAGACAATGGCCATGCATGGAGGTGGGAGCTTCGATTTCCTACTCCTCTAGTGCATGGTAGCTTGAAAATGGCTTTTAGAGTAATGAGGACGGTTTAACATTGATGGGTTTTGCGTTTCGACCTCCGTAGGTGACGAAACAGTCGTCGGAGGATCGAACGGAGAAGTGGGTGTTGATTTCGGACGTGGAACGTCGGACATAGCGTCGAGGGAACGCCAATCTCATCAAGAACGAGTCATCGGAACTCGGAACCAAGGTAAGGGGGTGTTCGGGTTATAATTAATTAGAATAGGTAAATGTAATTGAATTGAGTCAGTGAATTAAATGCGGAACTAACGAGAACTTACAAGAAAATGATAATTGTATGTGTATGAATGTAAATTATGTATGATTTGTGATGATTATGAGTACAATGTGGATTGAATAGTGATGAGTTGATGAGTATGGTGGCATTGTGGTGATGGGCTTGACAAGTAGGTCGCCCAATTGATGAGTATGTGTTTTGTTGTTGGCCACTTGCAGTATGATATGAGAAGTATGAATTTACATGTGTAATTATGTGGTGTAGGACGGCCGACGGTATGTACAGCCCCTCGTTTATGGCTCCCGTGGTGTTTATGCCCAGTTGAGCTACCCAGTGGTCAAGTAGGACCCAGTGGTTGAGGTGGAGAGTCAAGTAGGACTCGGTGGACCAAGCAGGGTTCACGGGGTGTCAAGTAGGACCCCCAGCTGAAGGCCGATCCTTTTAGTATCCGGATACTAGGCGTCGATTTAATATGAGAGTCAGTTGTGTTATTTGATGCATTGTTAGCATTGTAGAATGATATGAATGTGTTTCATGATAATTGTTGATTGTGATTGGCAAATTGTGGATCAAGAGATTGGAATCAAATTTGATTGGTAAGTGGAAATTGAGGACAAGAGGTAAGATAAATGGCAGAAACTACAACTAGTGAATATGTATCTTGTTATTGAATTGCCATTCTATATTAATTATGATACCAAACACTCACCCTTGCTGTTGTTTCTTTAATTTTAGTAACCAATGACAGGGAGGAGGTTGAAGCCCCGGAGACGCGCCAAGCGGAGAGTTGATGCCAAGGAGTGCAGAGAATTATGAATTGAAGGATGTGTGTGTATTGTGCTTTATATGTGTTATGTTGATATATGCCTTCCATGTGTGTTAGACTAATTTAAGTGTGATTAATGTAGTTATGAAGGTTTGTAATAAGTATTAGATAGAGATTGTATGTTGGTGATGGAAAAGAGAATTCATTATAAGCTTCATAAATTAGACATAAATGTTTATGGGCAGGTCTTGCTTGTTTGATGGAGAATGAATGTTGGGAGTATGAATTATAGCTCCTTAGGTGGTGTGTTTTAAGCTTTTGGATAGTTGTTTTATGCATGAGCTAGGAACTAGCATGGTCAAATGATGATATATGTGGTTTTGATGTAGTGGAAGGGATGCAATGGCTTAGATATGTTAATTGTGGCTTGTGAAGAATGGAATAGACCCATTTTGCCAAAAATGGACTCATTGACTACCCTAAAATGCCTTAAAATGGGATAAACGCATTTAGGCGCATAAATCTCTCATTTTTAGGAATTTTTGAGTGCGGTCAGCTGTCACACGTCACAATTAATGTGTTTTGACTTGTGTTAAAATTTGGTGGCATTCCGACATCGTTTACATAATCTTTGGTAGTTAAGAAGTTCACTTGGGATGCAAAATCTGCATAATTTCTGCATAATGACAGGGTGTAATCGATTAGCCTCTAAGGTGTAATCGATTACAAGGCCTCTGTCTGCAACATAATCGATTATACCTCAGTGGGTAATCGATTACGTGTCAAACAGAAACCTTGTAATCGATTAGCCAAGGTTCTGTAATCGATTGTGAACTCAACAGAACCATGGTAATCGATTAGGTAGCTGAGGTAATCGATTAAATACTGCCCCTGACCCTATGAACCATTCCAGGAAGCTGGTAATCGATTACTCGTTGCTTGGTAATCGATTAGGACATTGTAATTAACTATTTTCAGTCTGTCCAAGCCTTGATTAATCAAAGGGATATACGATTACGCTATTTGAGTAAAAGAGATAATGTCCTTTGAACATGTTAGGGAGAAATGAATGCTATTTTAATTTAGGGCTTAATTAATTATTGTTAAATGTGAAAAATTTATTGTAAAATTTACTAGAATGAATAAAAATAAATGTAAATTGACCTAGGATGTCACATATTTTATTAAAATCTCACTAACTAACAGGGAAACTATGGTTAAAGCGAGAAAATATAATGTATATTGTGAGACCCGGAAAAATACGGGTAATTTTTTTTCACGTTTTATAAATCATTATTGGACAAAGAAATAAAGTGGTGAAGCTTTAATTCAACACCCCGGATCTATGAAAAGCCTCTCTTATATATGGAGATATGAGAGGGTGAATTAAAAATGATTCATGAGAAAATTTTCAATTAAAAACTGCGGAAGAATGTTGTATGATTGGATTTAAAGAGGATGGATTTCAGGAGATTTAAGGGTTCATAATATGTTAAATGTACTTGTAAGATGATGCAAGAAGAAGATTTGATGCAAAGGAAAATTAAAATCATTAAAGCAAGAACATTGAGAGTAAATAGGTACCACTCGCTCAAGCGACTACCCCACTCGCTTAAGCGGGTTTGCGTGGTCACGCTTGGGCGAGTCAAGAAACACGCTTGAGCGAAAGGGAAAATCAGCATCAGGGGTCAATCTCGCTTGAGTGAGCCATGCTTGCTTGAGCAAAATTACTCCAGTATCTAAATGGTTCCCCCTTCGCTTGGCGGAGGCGTTCTCGCCTAAGCGGAATTACTCCAGTAACATCAGGCACCTTACTGTCCGATTTTTGCTCGAGCGAGGCTAGGCTCGCCTGGGTGAAAATCGTCCAGTATCCATTTTTCCCTTCTTCGCTTGAGCGAACCTCCAAGCACTAACCATTTCGCTTGAGCGAAAATAGTCTAGTAGCTCTCCCACTCGCTCTCGCTCGGGCGAGACCTTACCCGCTTGAGCGAAATAACTCCAGTAGCTAAACCTCTGGTTCCAAGCAAACCTCACTTGAGCGAGATCATCACTCGCCTGAGCGAATTTGGGCCAGAGGCCACCCCTCTATTACAGGGGAATCTCGCTTGAGCGAGATTTCCACTCGCTTGAACGAGTTCTGTAGAACATATGTAGAAACATGAATTTCATACAACTTAGCATATCAAATTTTGTTTCTTACCATTCTAACCTATCCCAATGCATTAGATACACTCCATCATGCATTTATAAGTTCATCCAATGGTTTTTACACATTAAGATCAATTTTCATTCATTTAATGCATTGGATTCAAACCATTTTTACACAAACTTCATGGAATGCTACTACTTGTGAAATACATCATTCATTCATAAAATTTAACAATTAATAAACATCGTAAATCATCATCTTACATCATTTGGGTCATTAATGAAAATTGGCCATACTCATCAAGGTCCAATTTTCCTACATGACCCTAAAAATCATCAAACTACAATCTAGATGGCAAAATAAGCATACATGTACATTATATGCTATACAAAAGTCTAGATTTGCCGGCCAAGGCGTTTCCTCTACACCTATTTACCTTCTTCCACAAAATGTACTTCAAAAGAGTTTCACTTCACCCATGAGTGCACTGTATCACAAGTCTAAAAAGTGGACAACATGGGAGAGTGAGTCATATATTCCAAAAGGATGAATATGAATACCATGTGATTATGTTCATATGCATCAAAACATGGATACTTTGCATACACATATCATTCACTATCTTATTCATCATCATAATACTATCATACGTATATCACAAACGACAATATAATTTAGACAAGGTATACAAGCATATACATAATCAAGTCCTTCAACATTTGGACTATTATACAACTCATCACTTTACTCAAATTATTATTTGGTATTCATATCTTTTATGTTGTCTTAATTCATTATCTCATCCTCAACACAACCATCATCATATCTCATCACCTTTGGCATACTTCCTTGCTATATGCAAATGCTCTTAAGCAAATGCATATACACAACGGAATATTTCAACAATTGCAGATCTGACTGTGGGAAATAAACACCAATTTTGGGATTCAAGTATGATCATCTAACTATACCCCTACTGCAGTAGTAAAATATGTACACTTATACTCAAATTACATGTATTTTCACCAATCATTTACTGGTACCAAACCGCATCGCCCATCATGCAACATCTGGTCATTTTCACCATGACCGCGGTAACACATATTCAATACATGGTTGCGGGACGACCATGACTCATTTCATGGCGGCTATGATCCGAAGGACCACCGGGGTCACCTGCTTATCAAGAGCCACCCCCTACAAGGGTCGGCCACATATAGCTCCCCGTAGCAATACATGGGCAGCTTTGTGACTTACACACCGAGTCAAAGGGGAAAATAAAAATTTGCTCATGCACCGAGCCACCCTCCCACTGGGTCCGCTGAGGGAACTCCCCTAATGTTCCAAGATCGGCGGCTATACAGTATGCCATAGATGCAAATGCCAATCATATGCATTTCTCACTCTATGCATCCTATACATGCCACTCATCAAACATCATCACTATCATCATCACCAACACCACTTCACCATTCTTAGTGAATTTATTATTGTTGGTTTTAGTTTTTGTTCTTAAGTTTTAAATGTGGCATTTTAATAATTCTCTTACCATTTATAATGACATTCCTCATCAATTTCAATCATCAACCTTTTCATTATCAATCATGGCATGTTATTCATTCACACTCAATCTCAACCAAATCTTAATTACATTCATTTCACACTTACGATGGATGCATAATCATCATATTCAAGGCTTACACTTGCCAAATAATTCACACCACCATATAGTACACCATATCCATTCTAATTGCACAAAGCATATTGCCAAAATTATCATCAACATCATATACACAATACAAATTTCCATAACATCAAAAGCAAGGCAAACATGCAAATTGACACATATGACAATCAACTACTATTCAATTCATGCAATTAGAATATAACGACTTGATACAACGTGCCCGCCTCATCGTTCAGAATGGATCCTACATTAACATACATGTAAAATCCTAATCAATCAACCATTCAAGACATAATTCAACTCTATTTAATCATAATCATATCTATAATTTCTTAACATGTATAAGACATGTTATGGACATCATTTTCCTTCACTTATCAGGCTTAGGGAATTCCTTCCCATTAAACCTTACTCATTATGTTTAAAGGCTACCAACAACTATAGCCTCAACATTCACAAGAATGCCTCACCAATCAATACCCATACACTCAATTGCTTGTATTTGCTCTCAAACACATTATTCAATCAATATTATAGTTTTCCCCAATTCTTAAAAGTTAAGGTTTTCACCAAAACCCAACCACATTCATAATGCATCATCAACTCTTCACCATCTTCCAACATACCTTCATCTACCACATTTATTTTATTTTAACCTTGCATTTATAACAACCCACTTTTGGGTTCATGAATTTAAAGCTTTCATTAAACACCCATTCATATACATTACTCCCCCAAACCATAATAAATCATAAACAAGGCATTAACCAATCCAAAAATAGTGAGAGAAGCTTACCTCACCCAAAAACAAAAATGGATTCCAAGAGGGGGAGAGGGGCTACAAAAATTTGAAGAGGAGAGGGGAAGAGAATCCAAGCTCCAACAGTTTTCTCCCAAGCTTCTCAAACAAAAATGAAGGAAGAAGGTTCACCACTTGGCTAGGGTTTTAGAAGAAATAGATAGAAGAAAATGGAGTAGAGAAATAAAGAAGAAGAAGAAGCCAACGTGTTTGCCAAGGGAGACAAGAAGCCAACGAGAATTAGGAAGGGAAAAATGGGCTTTTGTTTTTATTTTGACTCTTCCATTAAAGGTTCACAGTTTTATGGCAAACAGGATCGCTGTTTGGGCTCAATACTTTATCTGAAATTATTCCGAATACATATTCGGACTCCCAATAATATTCTCAATAGCCCTGACCAATATCATCCCAATCAGAGATACTTGGTCCAATACCCATATTTTAATTAGACCTATTTTCAGCTTATTCGGTCCCAATAAATTACTAACAGTCCCCAAAAACCTTAATTTAATTAATTCCAATATTTTGGGACATTAAATAATCCACATTCCATTATTTAATATTTATTTCCTTAATTAATTCATTATTTTAAAATTTAGGATGTTACATATATAATATCACTTAAACATATATTTGAGTTGATGATACCATTGTGGATATATTTTTTAAATATACAAATATTTATATAAGTCTATCATGTGACTCCTACTGATTATTTCATCGAATGTTAAAATTCGTACTGAAAATATTTAAATAAAAAATATGATCACAATCACTATGGGGTAAAATAAATGTCTTGCATGAAAATAATTAATTGAATTAAACTTATATTTGTTTGAAATAAACAATCTCATTATTTTAAGGCATACAAGCTAGTAAAATATATACTTAATCCATCTTTGATGTATGACTAACAAGATATGTTAGTGTTTTGCTTACACTAAAGTCTGATTCTTCATGACCAAGTAATTCTTTATTCCTTTCTTAAACTCTCACACATTGTAGACCAATGACTGCATCCACCACATGAGCATACATATCTTTTTTAAAAAAGACAAAAATTGTTTACGAAATCTTTTGAGCACATTCTATGCTACAATATCATGCATCAATCATAATCCATATGTAAAGACTTTAAGTCCAAAACTTTGGTTTCACAAGCACTTTGATTTTATCTCAATAACATCTTTCTATTTTAGCTGATAATTCATTTTTCTATACACTTGACTTATGATCCTTATTCTATAATAATTCATACCACATGTTATAAATGTATAAATATCAACAACATTGACATTACTTTGATTCCAATATTTGACATGAAATGATGTAGGATCTTTTTCTATCTTCTTAAAGAAGGGTGGATCTAGGGCACTCTTCTTCTTCTAACCTCTTCAAGCCTTGATCAAGCTTCTTGCTTGTGGGAAAACCGAAATGGAGAAAGTGGAAAAAGGACTCAAACTATATGGATTTGCAAAAGAGGAAAGAGAAGGAAAGGTGGAGATGGAAGGGAGAAAGGAGAAGAATGGTGGATGGAAAAGGAGGAAAGGGATGGGAGGCCACTCCAAGGAGAGATAACTCCCTTAGAACTCACCACCAAGAGGGAGAAAAACCCTTTGGATGAGAGCTTGCTAGAGTTCACTCTAACCTAGAGAGAAGGGAGAGCTTCTCTCACTAAAACTCACTTTTGTAAGTGTAAAAAATATCAAATGGCATTCAAGTGTATCAATTTACAAAAAAAGAGCTCCTTATATAGAGCCATAAGGAATTCGGCCAAAGGACTCCCACATGGGCTTCCATTTTTATGCAACTCACTTTGAGGTTTGGAAGATGAAGTGCCCACTTCCCTCTCCCTAGGGTTTTTATCAAACTTACCCTTATTATCTTGTCCTACCCACTTAGATTTATAGGCTCTATTTTCCCCACTATAGGCTTCTCTCTCTTTGTATTGGCTCTCTACCTTAGTGCATTGGTGAAGTAGTTCCTCAATGTCTACATGTGGAAGGAGTTCTACTCTATTCTTAATGTTCCTATTAAGGCCATGTAAGAACCTATGCATTAGGGTTTTCTCATCTTCTTATAGGTTTGCCCTAATCATAGCTATCTCTAAAGCTTTGTAGTAGTCTTCTACACTCTTTGACCCTTGGGTAAGTCTATTTAGCTTTGCTAATACCTCCCCACTATAGTAACTAGGAACATAACATTTTCTTAATAGAGCTTTTAAATCCAACCAATCATATATTGGTGGAAAATTACCTTTCTTTCTCTCTTTACACACTTGAGACCACCACACTAAGGCATAGTTTTGGAATGAGAGGGTGGCTATCCTAACCTTCTTTTCATCTTTTATTTGATGAGAGTTAAAGATTTCTTCTACTCTCATTTCCCATTCTAGATAAGCCTCTATGTCACTCTTGCCATGAAATAGGGGTATTTCTAATTTGACTTCTCTTAAGCCTATATCTTCTCTTTTATGCTCATGGTGTCTTCTTTGTCTAGGCTCCTCTTCACTATCACTATTATTATGTCTATGATTTCTTTAATTTCTATGTCTAGTTCTAGGGTTTTCATTATGCTCAAGATTTGTTAGCCTAGCATTGATGTTATTCAAGCTATCCATTGTGTTATGAAGCATAGTTTTATTCTCCCTATCACTAGAAGACATCTTTTAAGGTTGTTAAAGAAATTGAAGACACAAACAAGGAATGTGTAGACAAACTAGTCGAGGAGGATGAATCCAAAAGAAATGAAAGAAAACACACAACAATCCTAAAATATCAATACTAGGTTTCTAACCTAAGGGAAAACAAGATCCTAGGTTGCCTTTCACTATGTTAATCCTATGTTGCTTATGGAAGTCCTAGGTTTGGCTTTAACCTAAGTTTATTATGATTGTCCTAGGTTGTTTCTAACAATTAACTAACCCTAGACAAGCCTAACCAAATTCAGTTCACTAGTTAGTTAACCTAACAAAATTAGTTCAACTAACTAACCAACACTTAACAAACCCTAACTAAAAGTAGTTATTTAGTTATGGAAGTTGCAACAAAGTCTAACAACCCTAACCAACAACTAATTCGGTTATAATCTAGTTAAGACCTAAACTAATTTCAGTTATTGTAACACCCTAATTTAATAAATAAATAAATACCAAAACCGGGAAAATTTTTCCACAAAAACAGCCAATGGACTTGCTCTACGACTCACCGCTCGGGATATGGAACCTCGTTCACTCGGATTATGCTTATATCACATACTTAGATTATAATCCAATCTCCACCATTATACAACTCTTCCCTCGGAAAAGGTTCACTCGGATTCTCACTCGGAAATGTCCAAACACTATAGTCTCACTCAGAATCATCAACTTAACACTATTTCACTTATCAACAACCCTCAAATCATTTAGCAACATATTCCAGTCGGAAAGGCGCATCAAATCAACATAAAACACTTATATGCATGTTATATACTCATACACTCAGAATATTTAGCATTTTAACACTATTCATTCACCAACACCCTGTAACATCCCCGTTTTAAAATTTAATGCTGAATGAAGAATAAACCATTAAGATTTGATTTTTAACTAAGAAATAACTGTTAATTGCATTTAACTACTTAGGATTAAGCCATTAAAATATTAAAAATGGTGGTGGTCAGGGGATGGGGTGGAGTGCACGTGACTGCTGGACACGCACTCTCCCATCCCACTCTTCTTTTACTGTGTGCATGCATATATATATATATATATATATAAGCGTGAGCCTTTGGCGGAAAAAAAAGAAACGCACTTGCTATTTCTTCAGACTCCCTTCTCCGTCACTTCATTCTCTACTTCCTCCCTTCGTCTTCATCTTTCTTCTTCTTCTATCTTACTCTTCGCTCCTGGAGGTCTTGGTTGCAGTACTGGAGAACGGACCACACTTCATCCCAGAATCAGGCGCAGGATACGACAAAGCTAAGGAAGACCGGACGAACCAGGAGAAGGACATCAGACCCAACAACAAGAACGAAAAAGGTTTCTGAGGATTCTTCTAAAGGTAGGGGGCGCTTGCATGTCGAATGCATGGTCTAAGAACGGTACCGGATGAACGTATTGCTGAGTGCGGGTGTGTGTGTGTGCATGTATTTATAATCATTAGAACTGATGCTGTGCATGTGTGCATGTATTCACAATTACTAAAACTGATGCATGATTTGAGATTCTGATAGTGATCTTCGTGGCGATGGTGTAGCCTGTTCGTGGATGATAATGATGGATCTATTTTGTTGTCACTATGAAAAGTATGTATGTGCATGTTCTTAATTGGATTGCTCAATGTTGTTAGTCTGATGACCGATTGTAACATGCGCTGGTGTGACTGACTGAATGATTACGAGTAGTGGGGGATATCCGTTCTTACTTAATGACTATGGTAAGGTGTTCATGGCGCGATGATGTGTAATAATGAATGTGTTAGTTGCATGAGTAAGAGTGGGGTGACCCATGGAAGGTCAAGAACCCCAAGGGAAACGACTTCCAGTTACCAACCCTGGCTAGATCCCAATAGAGCTCGTGGTAGCCATTGGAGCTAGAGAAGAGAGTCTCGAGACGCCGTGGGGAGGCCGGTGCCACCTGGTAAGAGCTGAGGGACGAGGGGCCAAAAGAAAAGGGGACCGTAACTAAGAGTCTTTACCCGAGTTGGATCCGCAGGCATGCATATAGAAATAAGGCTGATTGTGGTGATGTATAAATCTATGTATGTGCATGTGTATGATTTTGAATGCATGAATATATATTTAGATGTGGAATAAACTCTGTGAATTATGTGTGTCATGAATGTTGTTTGAACTGTATGAATTTGGTTACTTGAGAAAGGTTGAGTGATAGCAGGAGCGTGTACTGACGCTGATACCGAGTCTGTGAGTATCATTTTACATGTAAAAGCTCACCCCTGCAGTGGCCATTTTCAGTGAATGTCTCTCGTGAGGAGGATCAGAAGCAGAGCTGGAATGCTGGGCGGAGTGCTGATGCATTTGGAAGGTTTAATTAAGGCGTCGTTAGATTAAGCCCGGACTGGCTCATACCGGATGTTAATGTTTTGGGGATGAATAGAACTTTACGGGCAAGGAGAAGTCCGATTTTGTATTGTAAATATTGACATGCACTTTTATATATATATATGGATGTATGGTTTTGGTGTGTGTGATGCTATGTGCTGCCTTGTTTCATAATTATGCTTTAATAGATACGCAGGGACAGTCTGATTGAGCAGGTTATAGCCAAGTCTGAGTGAACCGAGAATTGTCTTAGGAAAATTTATGTCGGATACGTTGGGTGGAGTCGTACCCCGCCTGAAGTATGGGAGCAATCCGCCCAAGCGAGAGGACTCGCGTTGGAGCGATGTAGTTGTTAGAGTGGGACACCGTCCAATTATCCTTCCTATCCGTTGTGATACTAACGCAATCCGGACCCCGATGTTGACCCCGAATTGGGCGTTATCGCTAAGTCCGCCCAGGCGTCGACATACTTAGTTGAGCTGGGTGGAATAGGTTCAGATCCCTCCTTTCTCCACAACCTACTAACGTATATGTACCCTGTAACTTCTCGTTTTTCTGAGTGAAATGCGAGTGTGAGGATTTACTTAGTGAACCCTTGTCCATACCCGATGGAGGAAATTACCTTGTAGTTGTGTTAAAGAGGCGTTATGTAGATTTCGTTTAGGCGGCGTCATACCTCGCCCAAGTAACTAGGACAGCCCGCCCAAGATAAATATACCCCGCCTAGCCAAGTAGGATGATTCTAACTCCGCCTTTCCACCGAATGCTACGCGTGTGAATGTATTAATATATTTCCCTTATCTATTCCTCCCGTTGAGTGACCAGTATTACTCGAAGGGAAGCCTCATTGCGAAATCTCCTCTATCCGCTGCTGCATTACCATACTCCGCCTGGACGGTGTCAGACCCCGTCTGAGCGAATAAACGGTGTTGTGCAATCCGCCTTAGTGTTGGTGCGTTACGATAAACCCATTGAGCCGGCCCCAGTTTTAGTTTCCCTGTAGGTTGCTATGTGCGTGTGAATGCTTTTCGTTCTTCCTTGCCTGCTTCCTCATAAATCGAATAATACGGGACTGTTTTGTGAAAAAAATTTCTCATATTTTTGGAATTTTTAGTTGCAATTAATTAGGGTGTTACATTTTGGTATCAGAGCGGACCGAAAAGTCCAAGGCCAAAGTATGCTTACCCAGTGTAAGCGGTGGTGTGTGTGTCTTTTTGATTGAATGGTTGAAATTGTTCTGATGCTAGTTGACTTGATTGATGATTGACTTGAGGACAAGGGGTTGTTTTCCCCTGGTCCGATTGTGTGTATGACTTAGGCGAATGACATAATGTGCTAAGCTATTAATTGTTGGACTAATAACTAGATCGGTAGTAAGTGGCTCCGTATACTTATCCTTAAATGTCAATTTCAGGATAAGGAATGGCGCATCGTCAAAGTATGGAGGCTATAGCCACAGCATTCCAACGCTTTGCTGATGTGTTTGAAAGGCAAGGCCAAACTCAACCTGAGGATGGCCATGTGCTGGACCGCTTCCTGAAGAGGAAGCCGAGTGAATTCTTAGGAGGACGGAACCCTGAGGCGGCGTTCAAGTGGACTCAGGAATTAGAGAGAATTTTTAGGGGTCTTCGCTGTACCGAAGCCCAGAAGGTGGAATGCGCAGTGTATATGCTGCGAGATGAAGCGGAGAATTGGTGGAAGATAGCCAGGAGCCGATTCCCCGAAGATGACAATCAACTGACGTGGAACGATTTCAAGGCCTGCTTCTTAGACAAATACTTTCCCGACACAGTGAGGAGTCGGAAAGAGCTGGAGTTTATGGAGTTAAAACAGGGCTCCATGACTGTGGAAGAATACGCGACCAGATTTTAGGAATTGTGCCTATTCTATCCGCCCTTCCAGCAGCCAGGAACGGAGCACTCCAAGTGTCTTAAGTTTGAGAACGGACTGAGATCGGATATCAAGAGGGCCTGCAGATACCATGAAATCCGGAGTTTCCCTGCCTTAGTGAACAAGTGTAGAATATTCAAAGAGGATGACAGGGCCCATTCGGGCCAGTGCAGCAGAGCCAACCAGCACCTGAGGCCTCAGCAATCACGTTTCAAGAGGCCAGGGAACGTGAGGAGGAATGAACCCTTCACCAGATATCAGAACCATAATGACCGAGGGAGACAGATGAGTGGGCGACCAAGGTATGGCGGATGCTTTAAATGCGACGGTGATCATTTTGCTAAGGAATGCAATGATACAAATGTTAAATGCTACCACTGCGGAGAGAAGGGACACGTTCGCCCGGACTGCCCCCAACTCCGCCAGGCAAACACCAATGTGCGTCAAGGAGGATTTCAAGATCGAACCAGAGTGAATGATAACCAACGACCTGGTGGCAGAGGCAACGGAACCAGAGGAAATATGATGCGTGCCCCGAACAGCCGAGAGAGGAACACCGGCCCAACAGCGACAGGAAGGATCTACACCATCAACGCAGAGGATGTTGCACCAGCAAACGATCTAGTACAATGTAAGTGCTCACTTGGAATGAATACGCTTAATGTTGTTTTCGATTCAGGAGCAACCCATTCTTTTATAGCTGATGAGTGCGTAGAACGGTTGAAGCTACCAACTGTGTCTATGAACCGGACTTTGGAAGTGGCCAGCCCTACTGGCCCTAGTGTGTTCACATCGTCAATATGTAAAAATGTAGCATTTGAGTTGTATGATCGGAGTTTCACCTTCGATCTGATTTGCATGCCCTTAAAGGGTCTTGATATTGTGCTTGGAATAGATTGGCTTTCAGCCAATAAGGTATTAGTAGATTGTAGAAACCGAGAGATAGTTTTCCCAAAACAACCCGCTGAAGATGGCACGACACTAGGTATAACCCAACTATTTATGATGCTTTGTCTAACCAAAGATGAGAATGAGACCCTAGTGAACGAAATTCCGGTTGTCTGCGAATTCCCAGAAGTGTTCCCAGAGGACGTCCCGAGTGTGCCTCCCAATAGAGAAGTTGAATTCTCTATAGACTTGATCCCTGGAGCCGAACCGGTCTCCAGTGCACCCTACAGAATGTCCTCAACTGAATTGGCAGAGTTGAAGAAACAAGTGGATGAGTTACTTGAGAAGCAGTTCATTAGACCAAGCGTGTCACCATGGGGCGCACCTGTGCTACTTGTTAAGAAGAAGGATGGCAGCATGAGACTTTGTATAGATTATCGACAACTTAATAAACTCACAATCAAGAATCGATACCCACTGCCTAGAATTGATGATTTAATTGACCAGCTGCGTGGAGCCTCAGTCTTCTCGAAAATCGACTTACGATCGGGATATCACCAAATCTGAGTGAAGGACTCGGACATTCCTAAAACTGCCTTTAGGACTAGGTATGGTCACTATGAGTATGTAGTGATGCCGTTCGGTGTGACAAACGCCCCCGCTGTTTTCATGAATTACATGAACAGCATATTCCACTCCTTCTTAGATCGGTTTGTCGTTGTCTTCATCGATGATATCCTAGTTTATTCTAAGACATCTGAGGAGCATGAAGGACATCTCAGAGCGGTACTCCAAGTGTTGAAGGAGAAGCAATTGTTTGCAAAGCTTTCAAAGTGCGAATTTTGGATGGATGAGATCCACTTCCTCGGGCATGTGATCTCCAAGCGAGGCGTCTCAGTGGATCCTGCGAAGGTAGCTGCTGTAATGGCATGGGAGAAGCCCAGATCGGTCTCGGAAATAAGAAGTTTTATGGGCTTGGCAGGTTATTATAGAAGGTTCATCGAAGGTTTTTCTAAGTTGGCATTACCCCTGACTAAATTGACTCGGAAGAACGTTCCTTTCGTGTGGAGTCCGGAGTGTGAGAGCAGCTTCCAAGAGCTGAAGAATAAGTTGACAACTGCTCCGGTGTTGGCATTACCTGAGTTACGAGAAAGCTTCGTGGTCTATTGTGACGCGTCCGGACTCGGATTAGGATGTGTACTCATGCAGAAGGATCGAGTGATAGCATATGCCTCTCGACAGTTGAGACCCCACGAGCAGCATTATCCGACCCATGACTTGGAACTGGCAGCAGTAGTTTTTGCATTGAAAATCTGGAGGCATTACTTGTACGGATCCAAATTTGAAGTGTACAGCGATCATAAAAGCCTCAAATACCTATTCGACCAAAAGGAGCTGAACCTGAGGCAGAGAAGATGGATTGAGTTTTTGAAGGACTATGATTTCGAGTTGAAATACCACCCAGGTAAGGCAAATGTCGTGGCAGACGCATTGAGTCGAAAATCCCTCCACATAGCAGCCATGATGGCAAAAGAAGTTGAGTTGTTGGAGCGGTTCAGAGACATGAACTTGCATGTTGACACCCCTTCCTCTCAGAAGATGACAATCGGTACGTTGAGGATTGCCAATGAATTCTTAAAATCCGTGTACAAGCAGCAACAGGCGGACTCTTACCTAGCTGAAATGAAGGAAATTCAAGCCAAAGGAAAGGACTTATCATTGGCAGAGGGGCCAGATGGGATCTTCCGGGTGAGAAACAGAATATACAAACCAAGTGAAGGAAGATTGAGAAGAATGGTGCTTGATGAAGCCCACAAAAGCCTACTCAGCATTCACCCAGGAACCACGAAAATGTACCACGACTTGAGGAGACAGTTTTGGTGGCCCGGACTAAAGAAGGATGTGGCGGAGTACGTGGCCCGGTGTATCACTTGTCAGAAATCGAAGGTAGAGCACCAAAAACCGTACGGTGCAATGCAGCCTCTAGAGATCCCCGTGTGGAAATGGGACTCGATTGCGATGGATTTTATCATGGGATTACCCAAAAACCGAGCGGGCCATGATGCAATTTGGGTCATTGTTGACCGATTGACGAAGAGTGCACACTTCTTACCTGTAAATATGAGGTACCCATTGCATAAGTTGGCTCGAATCTACATTCAAGAAGTTATCCGACTGCATGGCATACCTACTTCCATCGTCTCAGATAGGGACCCTAGATTTACGTCCAGGTTTTGGACCAGCATGCATCAAGAATTGGGGACGAAGCTTTGGCTTAGTTCTGCCTACCACCCCCAATCGGATGGACAATCCAAGCGAACAATTCAGAGTCTAGAAGACTTATTGAGAGCGTGTGTGTTAGAGTACGGTGGGGACTGGGAGCAGTACCTTCCCTTGATCGAGTTTACGTACAACAACAGCCATCATCACAGCATTGGCATGGCACCTTACGAGGCATTATATGGGCGTAGATGCCGAACCCCACTCTGCTGGTCGGAAGCGGGTAAAAGTCTATTACTGGGACCAGACATCATGAAGCAAACCACAGAACAGATCCGAGTAATAAGGGAGAAGATGAAAGCATCACAAGACAGGCAGAAGAGCTACCATGACAAACGCATCAAGCCATTGGAATTTTCAGTCGGAGATCGAGTGTTTCTGAGAACCTCTCCGAGTAAAGGAGTTGGACGAGCCTTAAAAAGTGGGAAGTTAAGCCCTCGCTACATCGGACCTTATGAGGTAGTAGAACGGATTGGCCCCGTGGCATACCGCCTCGCGTTACCAACTCAATTGTCCCGATTGCACAACGTTTTTCATGTGTCTCAGCTAAGGAAGTATTTGCATGACCCTAGCCACACGATGCCTGACGACGAGGTAGAGATCAAGGAAGACCTAACCACTGTGACTACACCGGTTGGAATCGTGGATCAATCGGTAAAACGCTTAAGAAACAAGAACGTAAGGCTGGTTAAGGTGGAGTGGCAACAAGGCAAGACCACCTCCTACACGTGGGAACCCGAAGATACCATGCGACAGCAGTACCCCGAGTTGTTTACCTAGGTAAGTACCGACTGAATTTCGGGGACGAAATTCTTTTTCAGTGGGGGAGAACTGTAACATCCCCGTTTTAAAATTTAATGCTGAATGAAGAATAAACCATTAAGATTTGATTTTTAACTAAGAAATAACTGTTAATTGCATTTAACTACTTAGATTATAATCCAATCTCCACCATTATACAACTCTTCCCTCGGAAAAGGTTCACTCGGATTCTCACTCGGAAATGTCCAAACACTATAGTCTCACTCAGAATCATCAACTTAACACTATTTCACTCATCAACAACCCTCAAATCATTTAGCAACATATTCCAGTCGGAAAGGCGCATCAAATCAACATAAAACACTTATATGCATGTTATATACTCATACACTCGGAATATTTAGCATTTTAACACTATTCATTCACCAACACCCTGTAACATCCCCGTTTTAAAATTTAATGCTGAATGAAGAATAAACCATTAAGATTTGATTTTTAACTAAGAAATAACTGTTAATTGCATTTAACTACTTAGGATTAAGCCATTAAAATATTAAAAATGGTGGTGGTCAGGGGATGGGGTGGAGTGCACGTGACTGCTGGACACGCACTCTCCCATCCCACTCTTCTTTTACTGTGTGCATGCATATATATATATATATAAGCGTGAGCCTTTGGCGGAAAAAAAAGAAACGCACTTGCTATTTCTTCAGACTCCCTTCTCCGTCACTTCATTCTCTACTTCCTCCCTTCGTCTTCATCTTTCTTCTTCTTCTATCTTACTCTTCGCTCCTGGAGGTCTTGGTTGCAGTACTGGAGAACGGACCACACTTCATCCCAGAATCAGGCGCAGGATACGACAAAGCTAAGGAAGACCGGACGAACCAGGAGAAGGACATCGGACCCAACAACAAGAACGAAAAAGGTTTCTGAGGATTCTTCTAAAGGTAGGGGGCGCTTGCATGTCGAATGCATGGTCTAAGAACGGTACCGGATGAACGTATTGCTGAGTGCGGGTGTGTGTGTGTGCATGTATTTATAATCATTAGAACTGATGCTGTGCATGTGTGCATGTATTCACAATTACTAAAACTGATGCATGATTTGAGATTCTGATAGTGATCTTCGTGGCGATGGTGTAGCCTGTTCGTGGATGATAATGATGGATCTATTTTGTTGTCACTATGAAAAGTATGTATGTGCATGTTCTTAATTGGATTGCTCAATGTTGTTAGTCTGCTGACCGATTGTAACATGCGCTGGTGTGACTGACTGAATGATTACGAGTAGTGGGGGATATCCGTTCTTACTTAATGACTACGGTAAGGTGTTCATGGCGCGATGATGTGTAATAATGAATGTGTTAGTTGCATGAGTAAGAGTGGGGTGACCCATGGAAGGTCAAGAACCCCAAGGGAAACGACTTCCAGTTACCAACCCTGGCTAGATCCCAATAGAGCTCGTGGTAGCCGTTGGAGCTAGAGAAGAGAGTCTCGAGACGCCGTGGGGAGGCCGGTGCCACCTGGTAAGAGCTGAGGGACGAGGGGCCAAAAGAAAAGGGGACCGTAACTAAGATTCTTTACCCGAGTCGGATCCGCAGGCATGCATATAGAAATAAGGCTGATTGTGGTGATGTATAAATCTATGTATGTGCATGTGTATGATTTTGAATGCATGAATATATATTTAGATGTGGAATAAACTCTGTGAATTATGTGTGTCATGAATGTTGTTTGAACTGTATGAATTTGGTTACTTGAGAAAGGTTGAGTGATAGCAGGAGCGTGTACTGACGCTGATACCGAGTCTGTGAGTATCATTTTACATGTAAAAGCTCACCCCTGCAGTGGCCATTTTCAGTGAATGTCTCTCGTGAGGAGGATCAGAAGCAGAGCTGGAATGCTGGGCGGAGTGCTGATGCATTTGGAAGGTTTAATTAAGGCGTCGTTAGATTAAGCCCGGACTGGCTCATACCGGATGTTAATGTTTTGGGGATGAATAGAACTTTACGGGCAAGGAGAAGTCCGATTTTGTATTGTAAATATTGACATGCACTTTTATGTATATATATGGATGTATGGTTTTGGTGTGTGTGATGCTATGTGCTGCCTTGTTTCATAATTATGCTTTAATAGATACGCAGGGACAGTCTGATTGAGCAGGTTATAGCCAAGTCTGAGTGAACCGAGAATTGTCTTAGGAAAATTTATGTCGGATACGTTGGGCGGAGTCGTACCCCGCCTGAAGTATGGGAGCAATCCGCCCAAGCGAGAGGACTCGCGTTGGAGCGATGTAGTTGTTAGAGTGGGACACCGTCCAATTATCCTTCCTATCCGTTGTGATACTAACGCAATCCGGACCCCGATGTTGACCCCGAATTGGGCGTTATGGCTAAGTCCGCCCAGGCGTCGACATACTTAGTTGAGCTGGGTGGAATAGGTTCAGATCCCTCCTTTCTCCACAACCTACTAACGTATATGTACCCTGTAACTTCTCGTTTTTCTGAGTGAAATGCGAGTGTGAGGATTTACTTAGTGAACCCTTGTCCATACCCGATGGAGGAAATTACCTTGTAGTTGTGTTAAAGAGGCGTTATGTAGATTTTGTTTAGGCGGCGTCATACCTCGCCCAAGTAACTAGGACAGCCCGCCCAAGATAAATATACCCCGCCTAGCCAAGTAGGATGATTCTAACTCCGCCTTTCCACCGAATGCTACGCGTGTGAATGTATTAATATATTTCCCTTATCTATTCCTCCCATTGAGTGACCAGTATTACTCGAAGGGAAGCCTCATTGCGAAATCTCCTCTATCCGCTGCTGCATTACCATACTCCGCCTGGACGGTGTCAGACCCCGTCTGAGCGAATAAACGGTGTTGTGCAATCCGCCTTAGTGTTGGTGCGTTACGATAAACCCATTGAGCCGGCCCCAGTTTTAGTTTCCCTGTAGGTTGCTATGTGCGTGTGAATGCTTTTCGTTCTTCCTTGCCTGCTTCCTCATAAATCGAATAATACGGGACTGTTTTGTGAAAAAATTTTCTCATATTTTTGGAATTTTTAGTTGCAATTAATTTGGGTGTTACACACCCATTATCCGATACAACTACTTGATACCAATGTAAACCATATATATATATATATAAACACGCATTCGGATTACAATACATATATACTCGCATTCGTTATACAACATTGTTATATGAGCCGGCTAAGGCTTAACACTGACTAATATAATATAAATATACAAGGCATGCACTCAAGAGTCGGAGTGCACCCCACTCGGACTTGGGTCCTTCCCATCATTCCCGACCGACCTGCACATACTGAAAATGGTGTAGGGCTGAGCTTTTACATACAAAATGACAGTTACTGACTCGGATTTAATCCCCAATTCTCAGTTATATAGTAACATCACTCATTCGGATTTATACAATTCAGTCAGGATTAAGTAATTCACATTATTCACAATAACATAGACTCACCGTCATAACATCGCCTCACGCTCGGCCACAGTACCAACGCACATATATTCCCTAGTCGGAATTCACTCCACTTAATCATAGCCATATTAATCATGCCATTCACAACAGCATTTACACATACAAATATATACACACAATTACATTGAACTCATTAACAATATAAATATGCGCATTCACATTCAGTCGGAATTCATTCAGTCATCCAGGCTATACCAACCATGTCAATCTCAATAACAATACTCCTACATACATGCATGCGGATCCGACTTAAATAATGATCTCAGTTATAGATCCCTCCCCTGCCTCTCGTCCATTAGCCCTTCCCGTGTGGTACCGGTCTTCCAAAGACGTCTCGAGACTTAACTCTAGCTCCCTCGGCTACCATGGGTCCTCACAGATCTAGCCAGGAATCTGTATTTAAAAGTCACCTCATAGGGCTCCTGACCTCCCACGGGTCACCCTTTTCTCATATATGCAATTTCATGCAATTCCACACAGCATTCAGATTCACTCGGATTTCCACAGTATCATCACAGCATCACAAGCGTTTATCATAGTAACTCATAACAAGTAAATCATGGTAACAACATTACAGTACACCACTCGACATTCTTAATGAAACCAGCATGCATGTCAACACAACATTCCAAATGGGGACTCAGCGTAACAACTCATATCTCATGCATTCAGAATTTATCATGGCATCCTCATTCACATACATCTAGACATAAACTGCAAACAGAACTCAGCAAGTAACCCCTTTTTAACTCATGCATTAGGCAATAATGTTAACGCACACATGTATTCACTCCGCATTCTCATATTCAACAGCATGCATCTCAGAAATATGAACAAACACTTAGGGATGGAATCACCACAACACTAGACAGACCATAACCGTCCTAGACCCGGGCGTTGCAAGCACTCCTACTCGAATACAACACATCAATCAACACACTCAGACACGACACAATACATGAAAGCAAAACACCTAGAAACCGTCCATAACTATGCATTTGACATGCAAAGCGCCCCCTACCTGGCATGAAGATTCCAGAGGCTCCAAGGCTTACAGCTCCAATCGATTGCTCTGCACAGCCCATTCACTGATTCACAATGGGGCGACCCTCCGTCAGTCATCCATTATTACACTTGGCTTTGGAGGGACTCTGAGCCACTCCTACTCTTAAACAGCTCTGCATGCAAGATCAGCGGGGAGGCCCAAGCCCTCTGGGCACCACCTTGACCTTCCACTCGGTCCAGTGGAGATTTCCAAGCTTTCGAGGCACTCATTTCCCTGCTCGCTCTTTTAAGCAGCTCCATCACAACACTGGTGAATGCTCCAACCTCTCCGAACACTTCGTAGTGCAGATCTCCACTGAGACTTATGCAGCCTCAAGCAAAGGAGAGGGAGAAAAGAGAAGTCGTCGAAGGGAAGTGGAAGAACAGGGAGGGAACAAAGTGTCGTCCCTGAGTCGCCGGAGGAGAAGTTCTCAACCCAATATCCTGACTCTCATGCTCGACGAAGGAAGGAGAAGAAGAACGAAGAGCGAAGAAGAAGAAAGAAGAGAGAACGGAAGGGAAGAAGCCTGAGGGGAAAAATGAATAATAAAGTGGCCCAGTAGTACATATATGCATGCACAGAGAAGGGGAGAGTGGGGTGGGAAAGCGTGAAGCAGCAGTTTGCTTACGTCACCCAATCACCATCAGCAACAATTAATAATTAATCACACTTAATCAGCCATCATTTGATTAATTAAGTTAATTGTAATTAATAAATAATTTTCCACTTCTGAAATTATTATTTTCATAATTTATTTTCATTTGGCAATTAATTATTAAGTCGGGATGTTACAGTTTTCCCCCTCACAAAAGAATTTCGTCCTTGAAATTCAATCGGTGACTCACCTTAAATAAATAACTCAGAAATTGTTGTCTCAATTACTTACACGACTGTGCTTCCACAAACAATTATCGACCGGATCACAATTTCACTCGGTAAAGCTTCACCACTCAAGCAGTTTACCGACCGCCCCACAATTCCAGTCGGCAAAACACAAATGTTAGGTCCTGCCTAATTACAACCTTATCATAGAATGCAATATGTTTGGGGACTCAATTTTTTTAAAACATACAGGTTACCCCACTTAACTCAGCCCAATCACCATAATCAATGGCACCCTCTAGTTCTTTGGCCACTCGGTCCTACACTCCCAACACCATTCGGCATATTTACACCACTAGGTTCCCCGACTCAATGAGTCACTCGGCACAGTCATGAACTCACACAGAGCATAGGCTCAACATTGTGTCACTCGAGACACCTTCTAGATGATAATCAACCAGTTGGGAAGACTTCAGTCGGTAAACAACATTACCGATTCCCACTAATACTCACCAATGTTCGATTTATCTCGGATAAGACTCTCAGATATTCAGCATCCGACCATAAGATCTTTTCTCTCAACCATGATATATCTTGATAATACCGAGACAAACACTCAAAAGAGATTCAAGGTGCTCCAATTAGCACAGACTGCCTGGATTTCCCCCCTTACAGGCATCACACTCGGTTCTAAAATCTCAGATTCCTAACCATTCCTTCGGCCAATTCCATGCCTATACCTTAAAAAGGTCACTCGGAATTCTCAATCAAAAGGGATCATTAGGGGTTTGAAGGCAATTTACACTAGACATCTCTCCACTTACCAAAAACTCATTCAGAATCTGAGTCTATCTCGAAAGCAAATCTGAGTTCCAACTCAGCAGCGCCACACATCCACTCGAACACATCTATGAATAAACTTACCTCTTGGGTATTCACTCTTCCTCGGGGTAATTCACTTGGAGACTTACCTATTCATAGCCCCACATTCCGACCAGAAGTTCTTTTGGTAAAGATTCGTCAGGGCATAACCTACAGACTTAGAATTTTCACACGATGGGAACCGTCTACATGGTACCATCCACTCGGAATGTCATGCTCCGAGTCACACCACCTGAATCTAACCTTACTCAGAAGTGTCACATTCAGACACAATCCCCTTAACTTGGTAATGTCCCTCTTTATGAGATCTTACTCGAGACATCATAACTTCACTCAGGAATCCTCTCTCCCAGAAAGATTTTACTCGGATCTGTCTCCACTTTTTCACACTCGGAATATACTAACCTTTCCTGAGCAAGTCCTCACCTTTCAGATTTCTTCCACCCAAGGTCATGGTTTCCCCACTAATCCACAATGCCACTCGGCTAAAGTCTTAAACTTCTAATTCCAGTGACAGACTTGCTCGTCCATAAATCTCCATAACCCTTTATTATTTTAATAGTCAATTCATACACAATCACCTCTGATTCACTCGGAGGTAACACCTCACGGTTAAACAAACCTTGCATCCTCACTTTCATACATAACCACACAATATTCATTTAATACAACTCTCATCCTCACTCAGAACCGCCCGATAGGCTCACCATCACCATAAGCAGCTACAACCTCACCTACCCGACTCGTGGATTGCTGTATCCATCTTATAGGATGACGTCTCATTCCTATAGGGTTACAACAATTACATAGAGTCGCTGCAAGAGTGTACACTGCCACAGTGCCTATGGTATGAAGGGTCGTCTCAGAACGATATACATTACACACTTCTCACACCCACCGACCAACTCACTCAGCTAATACTTATTCACAAGAATTAATGGCAATTCACATACATATATAAGCACGTATTCACATCAACATTATCATGATGCACCACGTAGGGCACGTCACACAGCAACAATCATGAAATATAATTTACCACTGCTGTAAAACAGTATCATGACTACAGGCTTCCGACTCACACAAAAATCACACACCTCCTCATTACTCATAAGTTAGCGCAACTCTCCTAATGACAATCGTCAAGTAGCAGTTACTATCACCCCAAAATGGTATAATAACAGTCGGTTTCCGACCCTTACCACGTAATTACTTCTTCCTTAGATCCTACCCACCTCAAACCATACAATATCATATATATATATACACACATATGTACCAACAGTCAATAACATACACGCTATCACTATCATTCAATCAGACCACATTCAAGCATCATTCAATCGGAATCTTATCCAGCCAGCTCTCGGCTATATTACTTACATTATTTATAATCCCATATAATCACAGCTATAGGCTTACTTTGCACTTAGCGACAGCATCAACACATATATATATTCAATCATCCAATCGGAACATCAAATTCACACTCTGCCATACAATTCATATCATTCACCACAACATACATTACAACCACAACATTATATTGCACCCGACCATAACATTAATATATATACATTCATTCAATCGGATTCCACTCAATCATGTTATTCTAAATAACATTCCACATATTCATGCAATTCACATTGAGCTCAACAACAATAATGGTGTGCACCCATTCATTTCACCCGGATCTGGTTATCCATTTTTATTGTTGCAATATAGGCTCCAAGCCTTTCCTCAGCTCCAAGCTGATTCGGCCGTTTTACAGGTACCAAACTGTTTGCCCTCACGCGTAACACAATTGCTCCAAGCAACAATGGGAGTGTTATGGGCAGCCCCGAGTCCAACTCGGTAAGCTTACCTTGAGTCCAACCCAAGGTCTTTAAGCGTCCAACGCTTAGTGCACTTGGCACTGCCCCAAGTCCAACTCAGGGTCTTTTTATAGTGCACTTGGCACTGCCTCAAGTCCAACCCGAGGACTTCCAACACATATTCATCTGATTGCCGATCGGTATTAAACGCCTACGCTATATGCTCCAAGCATTTCCAGTGGCGAATCAGATGAATATAGTCTTATTCACCCGGCATCCAACGCCAATGCACTCGACATTCAATATCAATACATGCATCCGATGCATTTTATCATCATTATTCATAACAGTAGTCATCATAGCAATAACACCATACATGCACTCGGCAAACCACATACTTTTTAATATAAAATCCCACACGGGAATTAATATAACCGGCCCACATCTCATGCAAGACTTTATCATTGGACCATAACCACTTCCACACTATTAATGTAGACATCATATGCATCATATTATAAACCACACATGGAAATCACCATGCAGGTACCTATCACATATATTCAACTTTTTCCTTAACAATACATACATCATATATAGTCAGTACTAAACACCATTAAGGCTCAAAGAGATAGTCTTTTACCGCATGTAATCAACATTCATACTTACAATAGCCCGCAACTCATATAATTCACACACGGTAACTAGCAAAAATTCCTTAACATATACATCTCATACTCAAATTCTTCATCCTAGGAGGCTACACAATCACTTTTTAATGTGGACATACCCAAGGAAGGCCCTCACACTACATTGGAGAAAGGACTTGAAGCATATAGAGGTCCCCTCACAAGGGCCAAGACCAAACGGGCCAAAGAGAGCATTCATAAAGCCCTTGTCTCTTTTCTCTCTTCTAGTGGGCCTAAGCCCAATAAGGAACCTATGAGGATCTATGTGTACTTTACTTGTAATATACTTTCTAAATAGTTTCTCTAGGCTTATAGGATAGATTTGGGCCTTGCAAGGTCAAATGGGCCACTTTTGGGCCTTGTACTTTTCCTTTTGGGCCATGTATAGGCCATTTACTCATCTTTTCTCTTAATGGGCCTTGGAGTCATGATCAAGCCCACTCTTCTAGTCCTTGGCCGAAATCCTCCATGGCCTATATAAAGGCTTCTCCTTTTGTAATCAAGCACCCTTAATTCATTTGCAAAATTTGAGAGCACTTAAGTGTTTCCTAGTGAGAGATTCTCCTCCTTCTCTCTAGAATTTGAGAGCTCTCTCAAGCACTTATCCAAGGGGTTTCTCCCTCCCTTGGTGGTGAGTGGAGTTATCTTCCTCCTCCTTAGGAAGTGGCCTCCAACCTTTCCCTCTCCTCTTTTCCAAGCCTTCCTCCATTGTCCACCTTCTCTCCTTTCCATTTCCACTCTCTTTTCCTTTGTTTTTGCGTCACTCTCCTCTAGTTTTTAGGCTTTAGTTTCGGCTTCCCTTGCCTTGAAGAAGAAGTTCTCAAGCTTGCTTTGAAGGAAGATAGAAGAACGAGCCCTAGATCCATCCCTCTTTAAGAAAGTGCATGAAGAGCCTACATCATGTGGTATCATTGAGCCTTGGGAGGTTCTTTTCTTCTTCTCTTCCATTTTAATTTTCGGTTTTCAATTCATTTTGCTAGCTGGAATTCTGTTTCTTAGTCATTCATATGCCTTATTAATGCCATGTTAGCATAGAAAAATCATAAAAAGTCTTGGTTCTTCTGAGTTTTTGAGCTAGTTTCTTTGTGGTTTCAATTTTTGCATCTTGTTGTGGTCATTTTCGGTTGGCTTGTGTTAGCATTCTGTTTTAGTTTCTAAAATTTCAGATTTGGCACATGTTAAATTCAGTTTGTTAGGTGGTTAGGTAGTTGTTACATGTTGGTTAATTATTAGTTGTTAGTTAGAGCCAATTTAGGAAGTTAGTTAAGTGCCATGTGGAACCTTTTCTAGAGTTCTAGGAAGTTAATTGTTTCTCCTTTTTACTGTGCAAAACCGTGTGATATAGGGGCAATTCAAGCATCTTGATTAGCTCCTACAGAGGTTCCATTCTTGTTAGGAGGTCTCACATTAAAGACACTCCAAAGTCAACTCAATTTTAGGATTGTTAGTTTCTATTCTTAGTTTGATTCTAGGTTTAATTTTGTTGCACTATTAGGATATCTCTTTTACATTCTTATTTTCATCTTGCTTGCATCAAAAACAAAACTTGTCAAAAAAAAAAGATTTTAGTCACCTCCTATACATCAATTTAGGAGAAGGTTGCATAATTTGCCTTAAGCAAGAAGCATTAATTGAACTAGTTGAACCATTTGTGCAATTCGGTTTTGGTATTATAAAAATTGGTGTTGTTATCTTGAAATCTTGAGAGGCAAAAAGAAAAGAAAGAAAAGTATCAAAAGAAAAGAAAAGAATCACAAGAAAAGAAAAGTACCAAAGAAGAAAAAAAAAGAGTATTGAAAAGAAAGCCTCATTACAAAGTTGAATTTGAGACACCAAACTTCATCACCAAATTTCGAAATTACTAATACCAAAAGAAAAGTTTTTCATTACTTGACATTTCTAAGACTTGTTCATTAAGACTTCCTTGCTTATTCTTGCAACTCTAGAGTTTCTAGGCTAGGTTATACCTTAAACTTTGTTTCTTGCATTTGTTTTCTTGTTTGTCTTGTTTTGTCAATTTCAATTCTATTCTAAGTTAGCTTTCATTCTTTTGAACTTTTATTTGCTTTTAGAGTCTTGTCATTCCAAGTTAATTGTTGATCCTTCATTCTATTCCATTTGAGTAGCCTTTATTTCTTGAGCCTTTTTAGTTTGTCATTTTTGCTTCTTAAAGTTTTGTCTTGAGTTTGTATTCTTTTGGACTTCTAAGATCACTCCATTTCGCCATTAAGTGAGGGTAGCATATTGAAACACTTGAGATTGGTGTGGAAATTGATTGAGCTTGAAAATCTCTAAGAGAAGGCATACACTTGAGAGATACACTTTTGTGAGGTTTAAAGTTTCTTTGTGATTTCTATTAACCAAATCTTGTTTGGAGTTGTTGCCTTGTGTTCTTTTGCTAGGTAAAGTGGAGCTTATACATCAAGAAGGACTTGTGAAGACACTTGTAAAGGAGGCAAAAGCTTTGTAACTAGTAGAACTTAGGCAAAGTTTTTCAATTCTTAGGCTTTGTGTAGTAGGATTTTTGTCTTGTATTTTGGACACAACAAGGACATTGGACTTTTTGGACATTATAATTTTCCCTTTTGCTTGGTAAATTTTGAATTAGGATAGTGCATGTGCATTTGTTTGTTAACTACTTTTAGTTAATTGGTTAGAGTTAGTTAGAAGTTACAACTATAATTAATTAGTTAGTTGGTAGTTAGTTGACTGTCTTAACTAACTAGTTAGTGGTTGGAACTAATTCTAGTTGTCATAACTAATTGTTAGTTGGGTTAACTAATATATAACCAAATTTAGTTAGGTAGTTATAGTGGTTAGACTTTGTTACAACCTCCATAACTAATTAACTACTTTTGGTTAGGGTTGTTAAGACTTGGTTAGTTAGTTGAACTAATTTTGTTAGGTTAACTACTTCTTAAAACCGAATTTGGTTAGGCTTGTCTAGGGTTAGTTAATCACTAGCAACATCCTAGGACAAACATAATCAACTTAGGTTAAGGACAACCTAGGATTTCCATAAGCAACATAGGACTAACCTAGTTAAAGACAACCTAGGACTTTGTTTTTCCCTTAGGATAAAAACCTAGTATTGATATTTTAGGTTTGTTGAAGTGTTTTTTTCACTTGTATTGCATTCATCTTCCTTGACTAGCTTGTCTATACATACTTTGTTTTTTGTCTTACATTTCTTTGTCAACATTAAAAGATGTCATCTAGTGATAGGGAAAACAAAAGCATGCTTCATAACATAATGGATAGCTTAAACACCATTAATGCTAGGCTAAACAATCTTGAGCATAATGAACCCCCTAGAACTAGGCATAGACAACGAAATCAAAGACATAACACTAGTGATAATGAGGAAGAAACAAGACAAAGAAGGCACCATGACCATAGAAGGGATGACATAGGCTTAAGAGAGGTAAAATTAGAAATTCCCCCATTCAATGGAAAAAGTGACATTGAAGCTTACTTGGAGTGGGAGATGAGGGTAGAACAAATATTCAACTCTCATCAAATAAAAGATGATAAAAAAGTTAGGATTGCAACTCTTTCTTTCCAAAATTATGCCCTAGTTTGGTGGACCCAAATTTGTAAGGAGAGAAAAAGAGACAACTTTCCCCCCATAGATGATTGGGTAGACTTAAAAGCTCTCCTTAGAAAAAGATATGTTCCTAACTATTATAGGGGTGAACTATTAGCAAAGCTAAATAGGCTCACCCAAGGCTCCAAATGTGTAGAAGATTACTATAAAGCCTTAGAGATAGCCATGATTAGAGCCAATCTAGAAGAGGATGAGGAAACCCTAATGCATAGGTTCTTACATGGGCTTAATAGGAACATCAAAAATAGGGTGGAACTTCTTCCACATGTGGATATAGAAGAGTTACTCCACCAATGCACCAAAGTAAAAAACCAATTTAAGGAAAGAGAATCCTATAGTAGGGATAACAATAGAGCCTATAAGTCAAAATGGGTAGAAAATAAGGGTAAGTTTAAGAGAAACCCTAGAGAGAGAGAAGTGGGAGCTTCCTCCTCTAAACCCCAAAGTGAGTTACACAAAAATGGCAAAGTCTTTCGCAATCAACATGATAAGCATGATCCATCATCAAAACCACAATCCTCTAGATCTTCTTCCATCAAATGTTTTAAGTGCCTTGGAAGAGGACATATTGCTTCGGACTGTCCAACAAAAAGAACAATGATTTTAAAAACCAATGGAACCTACTCAAGTCAATCAGAGTCTAATTCTGATTCTCACTATTCAAGTGATGACTCTAGTAGTGATTCCAGTGACAGTGAGCATATTTTAGGGGATGATGGTGAGTTTTACATGATTAGAAGGTTGCTTGGTAGTCATGTAAAACTCGATGACACAACACAAAGAGAGAACATCTTTTATACAAGATGTTACATTAATGACAAATTATGTTCTCTCATTGTGGATAGTGGGAGTTGTGCAAATGTTGCAAGCCAAAGACTAGTAAAAAAGATGGGATTAGAGCTTATAGACCATCCAAGTCCCTACAAATTACAATGGTTAAATGAAAAAGGGGAAATGGTAGTCAATAAGCAAGTCCTAATCAATTTCACCATAGGCACATATAGAGATGAAGTCAAATGTGATGTAGTACCTATGGAAGCAACTCATATACTTTTAGGAAGGCCTTGGCAATTTGATAGGAAGGTCCTTCATGAGGGGTTCACTAACACCCTCACATTTAAACTAGATGGTAAGAAGATAGTATTACATCCCCTAACTCCACAACAAGTAGCCAAAGACCAAATCCAAATGAAAGCTAAGAGAGAAAAAGAGTTAGGATCTTCTTCCCATGTGAGTTTAGAAAAACCAAAGAAAAACAAAAAAGACAATAAAGGGAAAGGAGTTGTTGTCTATAATGACTCCCAACCTAATCTCTTTGCAAATAAATATGATGTGAAACATGCCATGTATTCACAAAAGCATTGCTTGATCATATATCCAAAAGATATCCCTAACACTTCCTTGTGTTCAATGGGCACCTCTCCTCCCCCCTTGCCCAAAGGGATCCAAAATATCTTACAAGAATTTAACGACCTCTTCCCAAAAGACATTCCAAAAGGGTTACCTACTATAAGGGGCATTGAGCATCAAATAGACCTTATACTTGGGGCTAGTTTACCAAATAGACCTGCCTATAGATGCAACCCTAAGGAAAGTTTAGAAATAGAAAATCAAGTGAATGAACTACTTTCCAAAGGTTGAATTAGAGAAAGTTTAAGCCCTTGCGCATTATCGGTTTTACTTGTACCCAAGAAAGATGGTTCATGGAGAATGTGTACGGATTGTAGAGCCATTAATAACATCACCATCAAGTATAGGCATCCAATACCTAGGCTTGATGACATGTTAGATGAGCTTAGTGGATCTACAATCTTCTCCAAGATTGATCTTAAAAGTGGCTATCACCAAATTAGAATAAAAGAAGGAGATGAATGGAAAGCCGCTTTTAAAACCAAACTTGGCCTTTATGAGTGGTTAGTGATGCCTTTCGGCCTAACTAATGCACCAAGTACCTTCATGAGACTTATGAACCATGTTTTAAGGGATTTCATAGGGCATTTTGTTGTGGTATACTTTGATGACATTCTTGTGTACTCAAAGTCCATGACCTCTCATCTAATCCACCTAAGACAAGTTATGCTTGCCTTGAGAACAAACAATCTTTATGCTAACTTTGAAAAATGTTCTTTTGGCATGGATACCATTGTCTTTCTTGGTTTTGTAGTTAGTTCTAGAGGTGTTGAGGTAGATCACTCTAAGGTTAAGGCAATCCAAGATTGGCCTACACCTAAAAATGTGAGTGAAGTAAAAAGTTTCCATAGTCTCGCAAGTTTCTATAGGAGATTTGTGAAAGATTTTTCAACCCTAGCCTCCCCTTTAAATGAGTTGGTTAAAAAGAATGTTTCTTTTGTGTGGGGGCCTAGGCAAGAAAAAGCCTTCCAAGATCTCAAAGATAGACTCACTCATGCTCCAATTTTAAAACTTCCAAATTTTTCTAAAACCTTTGAGCTTGAGTGTGATGCATCCAATGTGGGCATAGGAGCTGTGCTTTTACAAGAAGGTCACCCCATAGCTTTCTTTAGTGAAAAACTTAATGGGGCCACTATTAACTATCCCACATACGATAAGGAATTTTATGCCTTAATTAGAGCCCTACAAACTTAGGAACACTACTTAATCCCAAAAGAATTTGTGATACATAGTGATCACCAATCTTTGAAATTCATCAAAGGGCAACATAAGTTAAACAAAAGGCATGCTAAGTGGGTTGAGTATTTGGAACAATTTCCTTATGTCATCAAGTATAAGAATGGCAAAACCAATACTGTGGCTGATGCTTTATCTAGGAGGCATTCTTTACTTACCTCTCTAGGAGCCAAAGTTATTGGGCTTGATGAAATTAGGTCTTTGTACCCAAATGATCTTGATTTTTCAAACATCTTTAACTCATCTTCCACTTCTACATCTCATAAGGGCTTCTACATTTTAGATGGCTATCTTTTTAAAGCCAATAGACTTTGTATTCCACGAAGCTCTTTAAGAGATCTACTACTTAGAGAGAGTCATGAGGGAGGACTCATGGGTCATTTTGGAAGAGATAAAACTTTGTCTATCTTACATGAACACTTTTATTGGCCCAAAATGAAAAAGGATGTTCAAAAACATTGCTCTAGGTGTATTGTATGTAGAAAGGCTAAGTCAAAACTTTCACCTAGTGGTTTATATACTCCCTTGCCAACACCTAGTGCACCTTGGATTGATATATCAATGGACTTTGTGTTAGGCCTGCCTAAGACCCAAATGGGAATGGATTCTATCTTTGTGGTTGTGGATAGTTTTACCAAGATGGCTCACTTCATCCCTTGCCATAAGGTTGATGATGCTAGTCATATTGCTAAGATCTTCTTTAAAGAGGTTGTGCGATTACATGGTGTACCCAAAACCATTGTTTCTGATAGGGACACCAAATTCCTAAGCCATTTTTGGAAAACTCTTTGGTCAAGGCTAGGAACACAACTCCTCTTTTCCACAACTTGTCATCCTCAAACGGATGGCCAAATAGAGGTAGTAAACAGGACCCTCTCACAACTTCTTAGGGTCTTAGTACACAAAAATATGAAATCTTGGGATGAGTGTTTACCCCACATTGAGTTTGCATATAATAGGGTACAACACTCCACAACCAAGCATAGTCCATTTGAGGTTGTATATGGTTTTAACCCTCTCACACCCTTGGACCTTTTGCCCATTGAGGTTTCTGATTCTGTCCTTCATATGGATGGAGAGGCAAAGGCCCAATTTATCAAATATTTTCATGAGAAGGTTAGACACCAAATACAAACTAAAAATGAACATTATGCTCGTTGTGTAAATAAACAAAGAAAGGAGATCACCTTTGAGGTTGGAGATTGGGTATGGTTACACCTTCGAAAGGAACGCTTTCCCAATTTGCGAAAATCCAAACTCAACCCTAGAGGTGATGGGCCTTTTCAAATTCTCAAGAAAATTAATAATAATGCTTATGTCCTAGATCTACCAGGAGATTATGGTGTGAGTGCTTCTTTTAATATAACTGATTTGTCTCCCTTTGATATAGATGATGAGGATGATGCCTTTGATTTGAGGACAAATCCTTTTGAAGAGGGGGAGCATAATGTGGACATACCCAAGGAAGACCCTCACACTACATTGGAGAAAGGACTTGAAGCATATAGAGGTCCCCTCACAAGGGCCAAGACCAAACGGGCCAAAGAGAGCATTCATAAAGCCCTTGTCTCTTTTCTCTCTTCTAGTGGGCCTAAGCCCAATAAGGAACCTATAAGGATCTATGTGTACTTTACTTGTAATATACTTTCTAAATAGTTTCTCTAGGCTTATAGGATAGATTTGGGCCTTGCAAGGTCAAATGGGCCACTTTTGGGCCTTGTACTTTTCCTTTTGGGCCATGTATAGGCCATTTGCTCATCTTTTCTCTTAATGGGCCTTGGAGTCATGATCAAGCCCACTCTTCTAGTCCTTGGCCGAAATCCTCCATGGCCTATATAAGGGCTTCTCCTTTTGTAATCAAGCACCCTTAATTCATTTGCAAAATTTGAGAGCACTTAAGTGTTTCCTAGTGAGAGATTCTCCTCTTTCTCTCTAGAATTTGAGAGCTCTCTCAAGCTCTTATCCAAGGGGTTTCTCCCTCCCTTGGTGGTGAGTGGAGTTATCTTCCTCCTCCTTAGGAAGTGGCCTCCAACCTTTCCCTCTCCTCTTTTCCAAGCCTTCCTCCATTGTCCACCTTCTCTCCTTTCCATTTCCACTCTCTTTTCCTTTGTTTTTGCGTCACTCTCCTCTAGTTTTTAGGCTTTAGTTTCGGCTTCCCTTGCCTTGAAGAAGAAGTTCTCAAGCTTGCTTTGAAGGAAGATAGAAGAAAGAGCCCTAGATCCATCCCTCTTCAAGAAAGTGCATGAAGAGCCTACATCACTTTTTCTATATACATCATATAGGATTCTATCAATATTATTCATTCAATCAATTCAGACGTGTGAGTTTGACTCTATTCGACAACATGCCTCGAGTATGGGCTATTAGCATGGCCTACATAAGAGGCTGAACCAACTAATTCAGTTTCAATACACATGAAAGCTTCCACATCTATCATCCTATTTCTTCTCTACCGACCAGGCTTAGAAACACTTCTCAGTATTTCGGGAACAATCAGTCAGGGTCGTCACAAATCTCTATTCCCCAGGGAACATACCCCTGGCAGTACCCTCTATTCCCAATCTCAAACAAACACACAGGCATATAATCACACCATTCATAATTCAACATATATCAAACCCAATAGAAGATCATAAGCATATATCATCACACGAGTCATGATTGAACATGTATCAACGTTTAATGGAATATCATAAGCAATTATGACAATTTGGCATAATGCACTCAACCGCCCACTAACAGTAGGCAAACCATGGCCATGGACCTTTTGGTCTGCTCTGATACCAAAATGTAACACCCTAATTTAATAAATAAATAAATGCCAAAACCGGGAAAATTTTTCCATAAAAACAGCCAATGGACAACCGACATAGAAGAAGGAAGAGGAAGGCAAAGGAGAATAAAAGAACATTCACACGTATAGCAATCAGCGGAAGGGACAAGGCTTGAACCGATCCATTCAGTTCAGCGAAACACATCAGCGCCTGGGCGAATTCCATGACAACGCTGACTCGCTCAAGCGGGGTCCAACACGCTTGAGCGAGGCAACCAACTCGCTCGGGCGGGCAGCTCTTCGCTTAAGCGAAGCCAGCACAAAGGCCTTCCATCCACTCACTCTCGTAGGAGCTAAGTCTAATTCTCTGGGCGAACACAGGTACAAGGTAATTTCTCACTCGGATTTGGGACGTAGGTTCACCCGGTAAATCCTCACGCTTATACCTCACTCGGGAATTTACACAGCTCCTTATTTCATTCGTATAGGTCACAAGTATAAACCACTCGGTAAATGACTCCCTCAATTCTACCACTCGGGATCCAGAACTCTTCCTCACTTGGAATATTTCCTAGTCAGACATCACTCGGGGTATTTGACTTCAACACAATCGGGAGTGTGCCGTACACCCGTCGCTCGGTATATTTTCGCATCTCTCACTCAGGGAACACACAGACCTTCCCTCACTCAGAAGGGGACTCCACTATCCTACTCCACTCGGAATATTCATCCCAGTTTCACTCGGCATATGATACCTTACTCACTCGGGAAACATTAAGTAAGCCCCTTTCGGACATGCTCTACGACTCACCGCTCGGGATATGGAACCTCGTTCACTCAGATTATGCTTATATCACATACTTAGATTATAATCCAATCTCCACCATTATACAACTCTTCCCTCGAAAAAGGTTCACTCGGATTCTCACTCGGAAATGTCCAAACACTATAGTCTCACTCGGAATCATCAACTTAACACTATTTCACTCATCAACAACCCTCAAATCATTTAGCAACATATTCCAGTCGGAAAGGCGCATCAAATCAACATAAAACACTTATATGCATGTTATATACTCATACACTCAGAATATTTAGCATTTTAACACTATTCATTCACCAACACCCATTATCCGATACAAGTACTTGATACCAATGTAAACCATATATATATAAACACGCATTCGGATTACAATACATATATACTCGTATTCGTTATACAATATTGTTATATGAGCCGGCCAAGGCTTAACACTGACTAATATAATATAAATATACAAGGCATGCACTCAACAGTCGGAGTACACCCCACTCGGACTTGGGTCCTTCACATCATTCCCGACCGACCTGCACATACTGAAAATGGTGTAGGGGTGAGCTTTTACATATAAAATGACAGTTACTGACTCGGATTTAATCCCCAATTCTCAGTTATATAGTAACATCACTCATTCGGATTTATACAATTCAGTCAGGATTAAGTAATTCACATCATTCACAATAACATAGACTCACCGTCATAACATCGCCTCACGCTCGGCCACAGTACCAACGCACATATATTCCCTAGTCGGAATTCACTCCACTTAATCATAGCCATATTAATCATGCCATTCACAACAGCATTTACACATACAAATATATACACATAATCACATTGAACTCATCAACAATATAAATATACGCATTCGCATTCAGTCGAAATTCATTCAGTCATCCAGGCTATATCAACCATGTCAATCTCAATAACAATGCTCCTACATACATGCATGCGGATCCGACTTAAATAGTGATCTCAGTTACAGATCCCTCCCCTACCTCTCGTCCATTAGCCCTTCCCGTGTGGTACAGGTCTTCCAAAGATGTCTCGAGACTTAACTCTAGCTCCCTCGGTTACCACGGGTCCTCACGGATCTAGCCAGGAATCTGTATTTGAAAGTCACCTCATAGGGCTCCTGACCTCCCACGGGTCACCCTTTTCTCATATATGCAATTTCATGCAATTCCACACAGCATTCAGATTCACTCGGAATTCCACAGTATCATCACAACATCACAAGCGTTTATCATAGTAACTCATAACAAGTAAATCATGGTAACAACATTACAGTACACCACTCGACGTTCTTAATGAAACCAGCATGCATGTCAACACAACATTCCAAATAGGGACTCAGCATAACAACTCATATCTCATGCATTCAGAATTTATCATGGCATCCTCATTCACATACATCTAGACATAAACTGCAAACAGAACTCAGCAAATAACCCCTTTTTAACTCATGCATTAGGCAATAATGTTAACGCACACATGTATTCACTCCGCATTCTCATATTCAACAGCATGCATCTCAGAAATATGAACAAGCACTTAGGGATGGAATCACCATAACACTAGACAGACCACAACCGTCCTAGACCTGGGCGTTGTAAGCACTCCTACTCGAATACAACACATCAATCAACACACTCAGACACGACACAATACATGAAAGCAAAACACCCAGAAACCGTCCATAAACTATGCATTTGACATGCAAAGCGCCCCCTACCTGGCATGAAGATTCCAGAGGCTCCAAGGCTCACAGCTCCAATCGGTTGTTCTGCACAGCCCATTCACTGATTCACAATGGGGCGACCCTTCGTCAGTCATCCATTATTACACTTGGCTTTGGAGGGACTCCGAGCCACTCCTACTCTTAAACAGCTCTGCATACAAGATCAGCGGGGAGGCCCAAGCCCTCTGGGCACCACCTTGACCTTCCACTCGGTCCAGTGGAGATTTCCAAGCTTCCGAGGCACTCATTTCCCTGCTCGCTCTTTTAAGCAGCTCCATCACAACGCTAGTGAATGCTCCAACCTCTTTGAACACTTCGTAGTGCAGATCTCCACTGAGACTTATGCAGCCTCAAGCAAAGGAGAGGGAGAAAAGAGAAGTCATCGAAGGGAAGTGGAAGAACAGGGAGGGAACAGAGTGTCGTCCCTGAGTCGCCGGAGGAGAAGTTCTCAACCCAACATCCTCACTCTCATGCTCGATGAAGGAAGGAGAAGAAGAATGAAGAGCGAAGAAGAAGAAAGAAGAGAGAACGGAAGGGAAGAAGCCTGAGGGGAAAAATGAATAATAAAGTGGCCCAGTAGTACATATATGCATGCACGGAGAAGGGGAGAGTGGGGTGGGAAAGCGTGAAGCAGCAGTCTGCTCACGTCACCCAATCACCATCAGCAACAATTAATAATTAATCACACTTAATCAGCCATCATTTGATTAATTAAGTTAATTGTAATTAATAAATAATTTTCTACTTCTGAAATTATTATTTTAATAATTTATTTTCATTTGGCAATTAATTATTAAGTCGGGATGTTACAGTTATGATTAGTTTTAATAATTAGTTCCAACCACTAACTAATTAACCTAATTAGTTAAGACAAACAACTAACTAACCACTATTAGTTATATCCAACAAGTAACTAACTAAAAGAATTAACAACCAAATGTAAATGCTCTATCACTAGCCGAAATTACCAAGTGCAAATGAAAGTTAATAGTGTCCAAAATTCCAATGTCCAAAGGTGTGTCCAAAATACAAGACAAAAACCTAATACACAAGACCTAAGAATTTGAAAATTTTCCTAAGTTCTACTAGTTACAAGGCTTTTACTTCCTTTACAATTTTCTTCAAGCTCTTCCTTGATGTGTAAGCTCCACCTCACCTAGCAAAACAAGACAATACAATACTCCAAACAAAATTTGTTAATGAATTCAACAAAAATTAAACCTCACAAGTGTATCTTTCAAGTGTCTCCTCACAACTCTTACCCTTTCTTTTGGTGTCAAGTTCACCCAAGCAATTTACACTCTCACCTCAAGTGTTCCAATATGCTACCCTCAAGGTATAGAGAAGGGAATTATCAAGAAGTTTGAAAGGAAGACAACTTCAAAGACAAAACTTGAGAAGGAAAAATGATAAACTAAAAATGCTTAAGAAGAAAGGCTACTCAAAGTGGAAGATATTTTTGGATTTTTGATTGACAAGACACTAAAGCAATAAATGTTCAAAGAATAAAAGCTATACTATGGATAAGGATTTTGAAAATGATGATGGACAAAACTAGACAAACAAGAAATTAAAATGCAATCACAAAAGGAAAGTACAACCTAAACCTAGAAACTCTAAAGTTACAATCATAATTAAGCAAGTAAGGTTCAAATGAAACTATATGGAGGCTTAAGCAAACAACTCATTTCAAGTACAAAGGGAACTTCAAAATTTGATTTTGATTCTTGGTGCCTTACTTCACACTTTTCTTAATGAGGCTTCTTTTTCTTTTCAACACCCTTTTTCAATTTTAGGAATATAGGGCTTTTGTTTTTCTTTTTCTCTTTTGAATACTTTCTTTTCTTTTTTAATGCCTCTTGTATTTTTCAATGCACAACACCACCAATGAAAATCCCCAAAACTGAAATGAAACTATGCCAAAACAAGTTCAAATGTTTCTTTCTTGCTTAAGGGAAAACACTTGTAACCTTCTTCCAAAAGGAGTGGAAGGATTATGTTCAATACTTTTTGACAAAATTTTCTTTGATGCAACAATATGAAAACCGAATATAAGATGTGTTCTTAACGTGCATTCACAAACAAAATTAACCTAGAAAGAAACTAAGAGTGAGAACTAACAATCCTAAAAAATAAGATGACTTTTGGAGGGTCTTAAAGTGAGACCTCTTAACAAGACAAGGATGGAACCTTTGGGAGATTAGTTGAGGTGCTTGAACTAACTCCACTTCACATGGATATGCACTTGCTATTAAGGAAAAAATCAACACAAAGCCTAGAACACTAGACAAAGGTTCCACATGGCACAACAACTAATTCCTATTTGGCTTTAACTACCAACTAACAATGAACAAACTTCTAACAACCAAGTAACAACTCCTAACCGAATTACCAATGTGCCAAATCTGAATTTTTGCAAGACAATACAACAAGAAACTGAATACTCAAAGCAATATGCAAGAAAGTTAAAGAAATGGAACAACTAACACAAAAACTCAAAAGAACACCAAATTTTTATGAATTTTCTAATTTAACATGGCATCAGTAAAGCAAGTAAGTGATAAGAACACAAAATTCCAGCCAGCAAAATAAAGGTAAAACCGAAAACTAAAGGAGGAAGAAGAGTAGAAAAGAACCTCCCAAGCTCAAGTGATACCAAATGATGTAGGATCTTCTTCTATCTTCTTGAAGAAGGGTGGATCTAGAGCACTCTTCCTCTTCTAACCTCTTCAAGCCTTGATCAAGCTTCTTGCTTGTGGGAAAACCAAAATGGAGAAAGTGGAAAAAGGACTCAAACTACATGGATTTGAAAAAGGGAAAAGAGAAGGAAAGATGGAGATGGAAGGAAGAAAGGAGAAGGATGGTGGATGGAAAAGGAGGAAAGGGATGGGAGGCCACTCCAAGGGGAGATGACTCCCTTAGAACTCGCCAAAAAAAGGGAGGCAAAACCCTTAGATGAGAGCTTGCTAGAGTTCATTCTAACCTAGAGAGAAGGGAGAGCTTCTCTCACTAAAACTCACTTTTGTAAGTGTGAAAAATATCAAATAGCATTCAAGTGTGTCAATTTACAAAAGAAGAGCTCGTTATATAGAGCCATAAGGAATTCAGCCAAAGGACTCCCACATGGGCTTCTCCATGATGCCTAGGCCCAATAATGAAAATGGAGAAGAGTATGGCCTATACATGGCCCAAAGTGAGTGTACATGGCCCAAAAGTGGCCCTATTGACCTTGCAAGGTCCAAAATAAACCCTATAAGCCTAGAGAATCTAACTAAGAAGTATATTATAAGTAAATCATGAATAGAGCCTCAAGGATTCTTCATTGGGCTTAGGCCCACTCAAAGCTAGGAAGGAAGATAAGGCCCGATGAATGTTTTCTTTGGCCTTTTTGGTCTTAGCCCTTGTGAGAGGACCTTTGTATGCTTCAAGTCCTTTCTCTAGAATGGTGTAGTCCTCCCTTAGTGTGTCCTCATTATGATTTCTTGAGATTTCATTATATTTTTATAAATTTCAAGTACCCGTGTTTGTGACATCCCCTTATATATACAAGATGGAGACCCTAAAATCTACAAAGTTTTGCTCCACTTTTCATAAGCCCTCATCTCGTGTACACAGGACATGTACTCGTTTTAAAATTTTCTAAAACGTGGGAAAAAAGATTTCTATTTATAGCATTGGCTCTCTTCATTAAAAAATAATTTTTGTAAAACTAGGTTAGTAGTTCAGAGTTACAGTTTCATATCCAAAGACAACATCTACCAAGATCCAAATTATATCTCTTTATAGTTATCTGATAAACTTAGTCTAAACTCTTTTACGACCGCTACTCTTTAATGCAACTAATCAAAATTGCATTTTGTTTGCCAGAGTATCCTAATGAAACTAAATAAGCCTAATAAGGTTAAAAGTCTAAACACCATTTCCACATAACCATGTCCAAATGCATTAGTGCCATTAGATCTACTCTCATTCCACTTACTAGCTATTCATGCCATATCTCAAAGTCAAACATTTAATGTGCTACGTGTATTATAACATTTCACATTGTTTAAATTTTTAATCTCACATAATCTAAGATTTTCATAAGAAATTTTTCACATTTAAATAATATTTAATAATTTACAATTTTTGATAAAACTTGATTCAACCTTTCCTAACATTTTATTTTATATTTTATCCAATACTCAATATATATGAATCATAATTTTTATTTAACTTAATTTATCACAATAACCATGCAAGGCAAACACATAAAAATGTCAAAATGCCAGAAATTAAGCCAAGGAACAGACCCTGGCCATAGGCACGCCCAGGGGTGAGCATTCAAACGTTGAAAAAACAAAACCAAGGGGTGCACGGTGTATAAACGACCATACTTGGCGTAGGGACGCCCAACATAACGCATGTACAAGGGCCAAGGAAACACCACCTGAGCGTTGACACGCTGGGGCTTGGCGTAGAAACGCCCATGACAAAAAAAGAGGGATCATGCTTCTTATTAACTGGTGTATAAACGCCAGTAGTAGCATTGGGATGTGAGGGAAGAGGTATAAGGCACATGGGACCATGTATCAGACCAGCGTGAACACATATGGTTTGGGATCAGAGGTACCAACGTGTGGAGGCGGGTGTGGGCGTATGAATGCCTATGTACACAAGAGGGATTAGGAGGCACGCTAGACACCATACCATGCCCAACATACCAATGCCAATATAGGCATACAGACGCGCGTAGAGGGAGGGTCACATGAAAAAAGAGAATTCCGCATACAAGGGCAATGGAGCAAGCATGGGTGAGGCACCAGCGCTTATATGCTGGTGCTGGCCTATAGATGCATCAGAAAGGGCCATGGCACAGATGCCCAGGCTAGCATGTATACGCTCATCAGAGTCAAACTTTCGAAAATTATAATTTGGTCCTTGCTACATGCTTTTTCAATTTTGTGAATTACAAGAACCCCTATTTTACTCGTTTCAACTCCGAATGACACCAAATTTCATGAGCTCTATGTTTCCCTCGTTCTGGACCTGTTGGCGCAGTCTGTTTACCAAAATTCCACTATATGAGGAAGTCACTAGCTAAAATAAAATCTATCATTTTATGCATAACACAATGCACCAAGACAAGGAAATGTAATTTCAATCTTATTTCAAGCATGCACATAAACTTGATCAATGATTACGGGCCTATAAAAGCTGTCCGAGGAGTTTAATTCCTACAGATGCACCAAACGGCTCTACTAGTTCCTTCAATATTCAAAATCGCTTATATGCCTACGTCAAACACCATGAATTATCATTTAACTATGTACATCAAGCAATTTGTTATCACATAAAATTTTTAGAATCTACCCATTATAATTATAAAGTTATTTCAATCATGGCTTAACCCCACCTTCATCATAATTACAGTTCTTGGACATCATTCACAATGCATAATTATACCTCATCACTTTCATTCATTCACATCATCACATACTAATTTTTCATTATCATTTAATGTCACCACAATTCATTAGATTCAACATTGTCTAGCATAATGTAGATATAAACATCATCATATACATATGAAATATATCACAATTTGAAATTTTTGGTAATTCATCACTAGTATTATCATGCATAAACTCATCACCTAATTCCATCGCCATCACCAAAACAATTCAAGTAAACCATCCATGCACATATCATAATTACAACTGCATCCACTCAAAATATACATCAAAACATGATCCTAGTATTGCCTACAAAATCACTTCCCCTTGGTATCCGAAGCATCTACGATATCCTTGTCTCTAGTAACTGAAACAACTGTAAGGGTGAGTGACTAGCCATATGATTCAATGCAAATAATTTTCAATAACTAATACAAGGTAAATTAGTTAATATCATCGGCATCAATTTTTAATGGTCATAATCATTAACAATATATTTATCGTAGATATAAGAATCATCATCAATATAATTCCATAGCTGACTCTCAATCAAGCATAGCATTAGACACTCTAATATCCAGATACTAAAAGGATCGGCCATTAGCTGGGAGCCCACCTGACATCCCGTGAACCCACCTGGTCCATTGAGCCCGTCTGGCTCCCCACCTCAACCACTGGGTCCTATTTGACCACTAGGTAGCTTAATTGGGCCACTCATGACCATGTGAGAAAAACAAGGAGTAAATCATACCGAATGGTTGTCCGCACCAAACAATATATATCAACAATATATAATCACCCAATATCATCATCATGTCATCCTTGGCATAAAAAGCCTTCTCCTTAGGATATAAAAATATTTAACATAATGCATCGATTTCCATTTCATTCAACAATAAGTCACACCAACATTAATCAATCTCGTTTATATTTCACAGTTCCATAATTTCTATATTCATACATTATAAGCATAATTTACAACTATAATAATCATCACCCAATTTTTAAATGATCAAACGCAAACAAAATTAAATTACATTTACTATCTCATTTTATAAAATATTCGCCTATTAATTTATTCTTCTATGTTCCTATAAAAGCCTTACGTTCAACTTATATGGAATCATACACCACAAACACTCCCCTTACCTCAACTTTGAGCTTTCAAAACCTTGATTCTTCCACCAATTACACCAAAGATGACCACACCTTTACAATTTAGAAATTCAAGAATTTAAATTAATGTTGTAATCTCCGAAGCCATAACCCGTTACTCTTTACCACTTTCGTTCTTCAAATTAAGGTTATTGCAGCTCATCAATATCATTTCCACTCTTCATTTCCAACTTCCTTCACTCTGATTACTCTATCGACCTTCATTCCATAACTTATCATCAATGAAACAAAATCCCACTTGTCATTTTAGAATGCCCATTACCTTTACAATCTTGTACGACCTTCAAGTATCAAAAGAATGAAACAAAACCTTGCCCCCAACCACTCACAGTCTTAGAGAAAGAAAGAGAAAAAAGATGATAAAACTTAAAATTGAGGGTACCTACTTGTTGGTTTCACTCCCAAGATTCTGAATATGTGATTAATTTTGAATGTTGTCAACAATTGGACTTCTAATTTAAAGCTTAAAGTGAATGGCAATGGCATGCAAAGGCTCTTTGTTTCCTTACAATTTTCACGCATGAAGAAGACAATGTATTTTGGCAAGTGTTTTGTTTCATTAAAGGCAAGGGCAAAAGGGTCTTTTTATAATTTAATTTTACTATTTCATTTAATTCATAAATTCTATTTCCTTTTTAATTTGTTAGGTAACTCTAATTAATTTCACTTTTACTTTTAACCATATGGTAACTATTTTTTTATCTTTATAATTTAACCAAACTCTCGTTTAATCACACCCCTTCATTTAATTTATTAATTCAGGATTCATTTAATTAAATTTTTGTTAAGTTCATCACTAATTTATAATTTAATTTTGTATAACGTAATTTCACTATTTTAAATTAACTAGGATGTTACATGTATCATGCCACTCATATACTAAAGGCATTATACATATCTATATGTGTATTCAACCTTAAGATATGTATTCTACCTATTAATATTAAGCATCATCTAACCATAACAACATCTACAATACAATCTATCATATCTTAGAAACTAAAGAGGATGACTGAAACACCCTAATTTAATAAATAAATAATTAACAAAAACGGAGGAAATTTTTCACAATTAAACCAAAACAATCGGCACAAAAGAATAAGGAAAAGAAGGCAAGAGAAATAAAACCGACTCATGGAGGCTGCCAGCGGAAGAAGGAAAGCGCTCGGGTGGATCACACAACAACGCACACTCGCTGCAGCGAGAACTACACTCGGCACTCGCTCACTCTACTCGGCATTCCCGCACCCGGGTTTCAGCACCTGGTCCACTCGGAAAGGCCCACTCTTAGTTCACTCGGATTGGCCCTTAAACCTACCAGCTCCATTCAGGAATCATAGCACACTCCTGTTTTCACTCGATCAGATTACATATACGGTAACTTGGAAATAGTTCCCATAGCTGCTCACTTGGAATCTATGAAGACTTCTCACTCGGAATAACTTTCACTTCCTTTTTGCCACTCAAATATTTTGCTCATTCTTTTCACTCGGTAATCACAATCCTTCTTACTCAAGTTACCCTTACTAAGTCAAGACTCACTCAGATTCCCTTGCTACTAAATAATTTCCTACCATGGGGTCCACTTAGAGCTTTAGGTGTCGCCTCTCTGTCGGGAAACCCTCATTCGACGGATTCTCACTCGGAAATTGTGAATTATTCCGCACTTTGGAAAATCCTAACAGCTATCACTCGAAAAACGTCTAAATCATGTAACATCCCAATTTTAAAGCTAAATGCCGAATGAAAAATAAACCATTAAGATTGATTCAAAAATAAGAAGTTAATTATTAATTATAATCAAGATTAGCTTAAGGAATAATGACAAGTTAATTAAAGCTGAGTTGGTGAAAGATGGCTGTTTGTGATTGGTGAGTTACGTGAGTGGACTGCGACTCACGTTTTCCCATCCTACTTCCTTTCCTTCGCATGCATATATATGCCCTGTACCACAATGAATACTCATCCTTTTTCCCACTACTTCATTCCCCTTTTCTTCTTCGCCTCCATCCTCTTTTCTGTTCTTGCCCTTCGCTTTTGGAGATCACGACGGCGGTGCTGGAGGAAGGTCAGAGCCCCTCCAACTGGTGAAGGATGATCGTTGAGGCAGAGGAAGAACAACGTTCCATTCCCGAACCGAGTGCAGAGTACGACAGAGCGAGGGAAGACCGAACGAAATAGAAGAAGGGCGTCAGACCCAACGTCGAGAGCAGAAAAGCTTCTTGAGTTCCTTCTGTAGGTAGGGGGCGCTTGTATGTCAAATGCATGGTCCACGAACGGTACCGGATGAATGTACTGCTTGAGTGTGTGTGTATGTGTTTATAACGACTGGATTTTATGCATGATTGATGATTCTGGATTCTGTGTGTATTTCAGTGGTTATGCAACAATTGCATGTAATCAAGATGGTAGTAGTGTAGTCTGTCGGCCTTGGGTAATGACGAATGCAATGCATGGTTTTATCTCTGTTAACATTGTGAGAATATGAATGTGTACTCGATAGTTGATTTGCCAGATGCTATTACTTGATTGTCCGATTGTGTACATATTGGTGCGACTGATAAAACAAATATAAAGGTTGTGTTGAATTTGTTCTTACTTAATGGTTGCGAAGGAGGTATCGGTTGTGTGATGATGCTTGCTAGTAAACGCATTAGCTGCATGAGTAAGAATGGGGTGACCCGTGGAAGGTCAAAAGCCCCGAGGGGATGACTTTCAGCTACAGACCTTGGCTAGATCCTGAAGGGGCTCGTGGTAGCCGTAGGAGCTAGAGAGGAGTCTCGAGACGCCAATGGGAGGCCGGTACCACACGGGAAGAGCTGAAGGACGTGGGGCCAGTAAGGGGGGAACTGTAACTGGAAGTCATCAATCGAGTCGGATCCGCAGGCATGCATGTAGATATGAGGTTGACTAGGGTAGTACGCATAGTATGTGTTGGGTGTTATGAATGATTTCTGAGTGTGTGGATGCATGTGTATGTATGTGTGAAGATGAACTAGATGTAGTATGTATGCTATAGATGTTATTCTGACTGGCATGGCCTTAGTTAACCTGAAAACGATTGAATGAAAGTAAGAGTGCGTACTGGTACTGATACTGAGTCCTTGATTGTCATTTTACATGTAAAAAGCTCACCCCTGCAGTGGCTACATTTTCAGTGAACATCTCTCGGAATGAAGCTTGAAGGAGGAGCTGAATGCAGAACAAAACAGCCGAGTGCTTCTGAATATGTGTATATGTATATACTGTGTGTAAGGTCCTGTTAAGCCTTGGCCGGCTCATATTTTGGTTTTAGCCTTTACGTTAGAGCTTGAACACCCTCGGGTGACAGAAGACATGATGAAACTCTTGTAATTATTTAAATGCTTCCCTATATATATATATATATGTCGTGTGTTCTTCTATACTGTAGGTGACGCCCGAGCGGTAAATATGGATGTATGAGTATACTTTACGAGCGTAAGAGGTTAGTGTGTGTATGGGCAGTAGAAGGGCTGAGTGGTTGCTGGGGAAAGGGAAGATAATAATTTATTCCAAGTGTCGAGAGGCTGAAATGGTTGAGTGGTTCCGAGTGAGTTAGTTACTACTCCCCGAGTGAATATGAGTCTGAGTATTCCCGAGTAAATATAGGTATAAGAGTCGAGCGAGATTCATTTGTATGAGTTCCTTCCGAGAGAAGAACACTTAGACGAACTCTTAGGGGGGTTCCCTTCGAGACATTCTGGCAAGTAACTTAGTGGAAAGATTCCCGAGCGCATAGGCTTAACGGATTCCGAGTGAAAACATGTATAAGTTCCGAGGGGGGAAATATTCCGAGTGAGAGTTTATGGATTCCGAGGGAAATAACCCTGAGTGTTGGAACCCTTATATCGAGTGGCCTTAGGAATGGATCCCGAGTGGACTTAGTCGTTTACCAAGTGTTTGGATGTCTCGATGCCGAGTGGTGGTTTTGCCGAGTGAGGCTCTCGTTTCAGCGAATGGTGGACTCGCTCCAGTGAATGTGTATTGCTGGAAGATGTTTGTCGTGGTATCGCCCAAGCGATTGTGTGCTCGCCCGAGCGAGTTGGGCGTCTCACCCAGGCGGATTGGGTCTCGCTTGAGCGAGTGCATGTTGTATGGTGGTTTGCTCAGGCGTTGTCGGTGCTTTCGTGTGAATGGTTTTAATTCCCTTGCCTCCTTTTCTTTTTCTTCTTGGCCATGGGGCCAGCTTTCTTACCTTCATATAAAGGAGTGTTTTTAGTATGGATCCAGGTTATTTTCTAAGTATTTGAGAAAATTTTTTTTTTCTTCCCTAAAAATTAGGATGTTTCATTTTGGTATCAGAACAGACCGAAAGGTCCAAGGCCAAGGTATGCTTACCAAGAGTAAGCGGTTGTGTGTTTTCTGACTGAGTGGTCATAATGATTGTGATATGAGTTGAACCTGATTGATATTGACTTGTGGATAGGAGGTTGTTCCCCTCCTGGTCCGATTGATTGTATGACATATAGAAATAGTATACTGTGTTAAGATACTGAACATTAGGCTAAAATTTGATTGGTAATGAGTGACTCGGTATACTTATCCTTGAATGTTAATTTCAGGATAAGGGATGACGCATCGCCAAAGCATGGAGGCTATAGCCACAGCATTCCAACGCTTTACGGACGTGTTTGAGAGGCAGGGCCAGACTCGAGCTGAGGATGGTCACGTGCTGGACCGCTTCCTGAAAAGGAAGCCGAGTGAGTTTCAGGGAGGACGTAACCTGGAGGCAGCTTTCAAATGGACTCAGGAGCTGGAAAGAATTTTTGGGGGTCTTCGTTGTACCGAGGCCCAAGAGGTGGAATGTGCAGTGTATATGCTGCGAGATGAAGTGGAGAATTGGTGGAAGATAGCCAGAAACCGATTCCCTGGCGATGATGCTCAGCTGACATGGAACGATTTTAAGACATGCTTCTTAGAGAAGTATTTCCCCGACACAGTAAGGAGTCGGAAAGAGCTGGAGTTTATAGAGTTGAAGCAGGGCTCCATGACTGTGGAAGAGTATGTGACCCGGTTCGAAGAGCTGTGCCTATTCTACCCACCTTTCCAACAACCAGGGACGGAGAACTCCAAGTGCCTTAAATTTGAAAATGGGTTGAGATCAGATATTAAGAGGGCCTGCAGATATCAAGAGATCAGGAGTTTTCCTGCATTGGTGAACAAATGTAGGATATTTGAAGAAGATGACAAGGCCCACTCAGGCCAGAGTAGCAGAGCCAACCATTACTTGAGGCCTCAGCAGTCACGTTTCAAAAGGCCAGGAAACATGGGAAGAAATGGACCCTTTACCAGATATCAAGATCGCAGTAACCAAGAGAGACAGATGAGTGGACGACCAAGGTGTGGCAAGTGTTTTAAATGTGGGGGTGACCACTTTGCTCAGAATTGCAATGGTACAGAGGTCAAGTGCTTTTATTTCCAGGAGAAGGGACACATTCGCCCCGACTGCCCCCAACTTCGTCAAGTAAACCCCAATGCACGTCATGGAGGTTTCCAAGAGAGAAACCGAGGGAACGATAACCAAGGACCGAGCGGCAGAGGCAGCAGAGCCAGAGGGAATATGATGTTTGCCTCAAATAACCGGAAGAGAGACGCCGACCAACCAACTGCTGGAAGAGTTTACGCAATCAACGTGGAAGATGCGACACAGGCGAATGACTTGGTACAGAGTAAGTGCCTACTCGGTAAATATAGACTTAATGCAATTTTTGATTCTGGAGCCACCCACTCCTTCGTAGCTGATGAGTGTGTGAGACGACTACGATTACCGACTGTGGATATGGATCGGATTTTGGAAGTAACCAACCCGACTGGCCCTAAGGTGTTGACATCAACAATGTGTAAGGATATAACGTTTGTGTTGGACGATCGGAGCTTTACCTTCGATCTTGTGTGTGTGCCTTTGAAGGGCCTTGATATCGTGCTCGGCATAGATTGGCTTTCAGCCAACAAGGTGTTAGTGGATTGTAGAAATTGAAGTGTAATCTTTCCGAGACAGCACAATGAGGACGACACGGCACAAGGTATAGCTCAACTGTTTATGATGCTTTATTTAACCGAGGGTGAAAGCAAAACCCGAGTGAAGGAAATCCCGACTATCTGTGAATTCCCAGAAGTGTTTCCCGAGGACGTACCGAGTGTCCCTCCCAATAGAGAAGTTGAATTCTCTATAGATTTGATTCCTAGAGCCGAGCCAGTCTCCAGTGCACCTTATAGAATGTCCCCAACTGAATTGGCCGAGCTGAAGAAGCAAGTAGATGAGTTACTCGAAAAACAATTCATTAGACCGAGTGTATCTCCATGGGGCGCACCTGTGCTGCTTGTTAAGAAGAAGGACGGCAGCATGAGACTTTGTATAGATTACCGACAGCTAAACAAACTCACGATTAAGAACCGATACCCGTTGCCCCGACTTGATGACTTAATTGACCAACTACGTGGAGCCTCAGTCTTCTCAAAGATTGACCTGCGATCGGGATACCACCAAATCTAAGTGAAGGACTCGGATATCCCAAAGACTGCCTTTAGGACTCGGTATGGTCACTACGAGTATGTAATGATGCCGTCCGGTGTGACAAACGCCCCTGCTATTTTCATGAATTACATGAACAGCATATTCCACCCATATCTAGATCGATTCGTAGTAATCTTCATCGATGATATCTTAGTCTACTCGAAGACTCCTGAGGAGCATGAAGGACACCTCCGAGCGGTACTCCAAGTGTTAAGGGAGAAACAGCTGTTTGCGAAGCTTTCAAAGTGCGATTTCTGGATAGATAAAATCCATTTCCTCGGACAAGTGATTTCCGAGGAAGGTGTCTCGGTGGACCCTGCGAAGGTGACAGCTATAATGGCATGGGAGAGACCCAAGTCGGTCTCGGAGATAAGGAGCTTTATGGGCCTGGCAGGTTATTATAGAAGGTTCATCGAAGGTTTTTCTAAACTGGCATTACCACTAACTAAATTGACTCGGAAAAACGTTCCCTTCGTGTGGAGTCCCGAGTGTGAGAACAGCTTCCGAGAGCTAAAGAACAAGTTGACGACTGCTCCAGTGCTGGCATTACCCGAGTTATAAGAGAGCTTCATGGTCTATTGTGACGCGTCAGGACTCGGATTAGGGTGTGTACTTATGCAGAAAGACCAGGTTATAGCGTATGCCTCTCGGCAATTGAGACCTCACGAGCAGCATTATCCGACCCACGACTTGGAATTAACAGCTGTGGTGTTTGCGTTAAAAATCTGGAGGCATTATTTGTTCGGGTCCAGATTTAAAGTATACAGTGATCACAAGAGCCTCAAATACTTATTCGACCAGAAGGAGCTGAACATGAGGCAGAGGAGATGGATTGAATTTCTAAAGGATTATGATTTCGAGCTAAAGTACCACCCGGGCAAGGCAAACGTTGTTGCCGACGCATTGAGTCGGAAATCCCTTCATGTAGCAGTGATGATGGTGAAGGAGGTAGAACTATTAGAACAGTTCCGAGACATGAACTTATATGTTGACATCCCCTCCTCTCGGACAATGACGATCGGCACGCTGAGGATTGCCAACGACTTCTTGAAATCTGTGTACGAGCAGCAGCAGTCGGATTCCTACTTGGCCGAGATGAAGGAGACTCAGACCAAAGGTAAGGATTTGTCCTTGGCTGAGGGAACGGATGGAATCTTCCAAGTAAGAAATAGAACATACGTACCGGGTGGAGGAGAATTGAGGATAATGGTGCTTGATGAGGCTCACAAGAGCTTGTTAAGTATCCACCCGGGTACCACGAAGATGTACCATGACCTAAGAACACAGTTCTGGTGGCCCGGACTAAAGAGGGATGTGGCAGAATATGTGGCTCGGTGTATTACCTGTCAAAAGTCAAAGGTCAAGCACCAGAAGCCGTATGGTGCATTGTAGCCCCTGGAGATTCCCGTGTGGAAATGGGACTCAATTGCTATGGACTTCGTCATGGGGTTGCCAAGAAACTGAGCGGGCCATGATGCAATTTGGGTCATTATTGACCGACTGACGAAGAGTGCACACTTCCTGCCTATGAACATGAAGTACCCGATGCATAGGTTATCACGGATTTACATTCAAGAAATTTTCTGACTGCATGGTATACCGACTTCTATCGTATCAGATAGGGATCCTAGGTTCACGTCCCGATTTTGGAACAGCCTGCACCAGGAAATGGGCACGAGACTTTGGCTTAGTTCCGCTTACCACCCTCAATCGGATGGACAATCCGAGCGAACGATTCAAAGCTTAGAAGACCTGCTAAGGGCGTGTGTGTTGGAGCATGGTGGAGATTGGGAACAGTACCTTCCCTTGATTGAGTTTACATACAATAACAGTCACCACAACAGTATTGGTATGGCACCCTACGAAGCACTATATGGACGAAAATGCCGAACCCCACTTTGTTGGTCGGAGACGGGTGAGAGTCTGCTATTGGGACCCGAAATTATAAAGCAAACATCAGAACAGATCCGGGCACTAGTGGAAAAAATGGATATAACAACGGGATATTATTCACGGGTAGAAGAGGATCAGTGATAAAAACATGCGCGGTGGCATTTTTGAAATTATAAGGTGAACGTTTTAATCAGAGAAAACTATATATCCACGGTTAACATCATAACCGTGAACGTACCCATCAATATATATTCACGGTTGAGGAGTCAACCGTGGATATATAAAACCTGAAATATATATCGATGGTTGTGATCACAACCGTGAATATATATTGATGGGTACGTTCACGGTTATGATGTGAACCGTGGATATATATAGATGTCAATATTCACGGTTGTATTTCCAACCATGGATATATAGTTCAGGTTTTAGGGTTTAATCACTGGGTACTCTATGTCCACGGTTGTTTCTATAACTGCGAATATAGATTTAATATTTATCCACGGTTACGATACCAACCGTGGATATATAGTTAACATTTATCCACGGTTGTTTGTTAAACCGTTAATATATGTTTAATATATTCACGGTTGTGAGGGGGAACCGTGAATATATATCCTTTCTGAAACTTCAAAAGCCGCGCCTTTCACTCTTTTTTCACTTTCTCTTCTTCTGCGCGTTGGTTGTCGTCTTCTCCATTCTCTCTGAGCTTCGTGCCCTGAGCTTCGTGCCCTTCTCTCTGTTCAGCATCTTCTTCCTTTCTTCATTCAGGTAGGTTCCCTGAACCCCCATTGTCATGCGTGTTTGTCATTCGGTCACTTGCTGCTGAGAACCCTCTGTTCCCTGAACCCCCCATTAAAATGCGTATGTAGTAGAAGCTGAACCAATGTTGCCTCTGTGTGTGTCTTTTCATTGTTAATGTTACCTCTGTATCTATATTTGTTGGATGGCCTGCACGGAGGTCACCCGGCGTAGGAGCAGCAACGAACACTTCTTCTTCCTCTGTTTGTTATTTTGTGTTGTTTATGAATGGTCCTGTTTTGTTAGGTCGTAAGTACATAATAATTTCATTGTTCAATTATTGATTCTTTCTCTGTTGGTACATAATAATTTGATTCCTTGTTTCCTGTGACACGATAGTTATTGGTTCAAAAGCTTAAGTTATAGAGAAAATTATCAGGTTTAAACTCTGTTTATATATCACAGATAATCGATTTTGCAACAGTGAAAATTTATCACCTATATATTCTAGAAAATTAAGATGGAAGCCTTATATTCATAGGATAACTAGTTACATTAACAATCTTTGGATGAACCAACCTATTGATTTGTAGTTGTAAGTTTAAATTGGGTGTATGAACTTTAGAAATATTATAAGATACCTCTTTTGGTTAAAATGTACTCCCTAAATTGAAAAGTTCTAAATGGTTGAGATTACTGTTCTCCTAGAACTTATATTGTTATTCTTAAGTAGAATTTAACCAAATTCAACACCATGTCCATAAGCCGTAATCCATAAAATAAAAGTACAAATCTCAATTCTCATAATCCATAATCCATCATCTAACACCATAGTTCTACTTGAAAATAATAGAATTTAAAAATATCATATTAATTACTAAATAAAAGTCTTAAGTTTGAACCTGCATTATAAACCAACATCATAATCCATAATCCATAATCCATACTCCAACACCATACTTCTACTTCAAAATAACACAAATTAAAAACATCATACTAATTTAGGAAAAAAGTTAACTAAATTATTATCCATTTTATTTCTGTTATTGTTGGTTGCTCTTATATGTTATGTTTATTGCTATTGTATGTGTGTGGTTGTTAACTAGTATGAAAGTTGTTGTGCATATGAGTGAACCGTAGTTCCCCGTTTGAGATTCGACACAAATGGTCATTAAATCAATTAATGTCATCGTTTGTGTTGAATCTTGAATTGTCCGTTTGGACAGTTTGGGATGAACAATTATTTTTTATACGTCATTGTTAGTATGTACAAGTTAGGAGTTATTTTAAAATTTGATAAAATTTCGGTAACTTGCATTTTGTGTTGTTCTCTGGGTGCATATTTGGTTGTGGTTGAATTTGATTTGACCACTCTCATTTTGTGTACTTAGAGACCAATGCGAAATGCTGCCGAAATTTCATCAAATTTTAAAATAAGTCCTAACCTGTATATATGAATGACGTATAAAAACAATTGTCATGCTGAATGGGTATAGGACCACCACCTTCGTATAAAAAGTGAGGTTGATCATAGCACCTTGCAAACAGTTGGTATGGATCGGAGTTGGATAATTGCATCACGCCTAAGTCTGGAGTACGAGGGGGGAGTTGAATCATTTATAGAATTCGTAGCGAGGAATGCAGTGGGGGTGAATGGAAAGTATTTTTGCCCTTGTGTTAAATGCTTCAACCTGCGTCAGGTAGACTTGGAAGAGGTGCGAGAACATCTACTGTGTGACAGTTTTCTATGTAGTTATACGCGTTGGATATGGCATGGTGAAGATGTGGTGGTGCCAAGTAACAGCTCTCAGACTAAAAATCAAAGCTCGATGCATGACAACGATGTCGACATGGATGACCGGCTCGAGGATATGATCCGTGATGTAGGGGTAGAAGGTTTTAAGAAAGCTCATGTATATACAACTCTGTGTGAGGACTCTGAGCAGCCGTTGTATCCAAACTGCCTCAATTTCACGAGGTTATCAGCAGTTTTGCAATTGTTTAATTTGAAGGCCATAAACGGGTGGACGGATAAAAGTTTCACTAACTTACTGAAGTTGTTGAAAGAAATGCTCCCAGCTGGAAACACCTTGCCGAAAAGTAACTATGAGGCCAAAAAGGTGTTGTGTCCTATGGGTTTGGAGTATGAGAAAATACATGCATGCCCAAATGATTGTGTATTATTCTGGGGTGAGTTAGAAATGCTGCATCGATGTCCTAGATGTGGGGTGTCACGGTATAAGAAGAAAGAGGCGGATTCTGATGAGGTATGCACTAAAGGGTCTCCTGCAAAGGTGTTGTGGTATCTACCTATAGTTCCAAGACTAAAGCGTCTGTTTGCCAATGCAGATGATGTAAAACTTATGAGATGGCATGCTGATGAGAGGGTTGTTGATGGACTACTTAGGCATCCGGCCGATGGGTCGCAATGGAAGAAAATGGATAGGATTTTTCCAGAATTTGCCAATGAACCAAGAAATGTTAGGCTTGCACTAGCCACAGACGGCATGAACCCGTTTGGGAACCTGAGCACAAACCATAGTTCGTGGCCTGTTTTGTTGTTTGTTTACAACTTGCCGCCATGGTTATGCATGAAGCGAAAATATGTGATGTTATCAATGATGATTTCTGGTCCAAGACAACCGGGGAACGACATTGATGTATATTTAACTCCATTGGTTGAAGACCTCAAAAGGTTGTGGGAAGACGGGGTTGAAGTGTTTGATGGGTTTACCGGGCGATCATTCAAATTGCGTGCCATGTTATTTTGCACAATCAATGACTTTCCAGCGTATGGTAACTTATCTGGGTACAGTGTGAAGGGTCATAAAGCTTGTCCAGTATGTGAGGAGGGGACTAGTTCTGTGCGGTTGCATCATGGCAGGAAAAATATTTATCTTCGACATCGAAGGTTTCTTAAAGCGAATCATCCGTTTCAAAGGTTGAAGAAGTCGTTTAACGGTGCCCAAGATTTTGAAATGGCTCCTCCACCACTATCTGGTCGCCAGGCATATGAAAAGGTGAAGGACGTCAACGTGTAATTTGGTAAGTGTGAAAAATAGCACCCGACACAAAACAACTAGAAGAAAAGGTCAGTGTTTTTTGACCTGCCATATTGGAGGGAGCTTGATGTAAGACACTGCATTGATGTAATGCATGTGGAGAAGAATGTGTGCGACAGTTTAGTTGGTACACTCTTAAACATACCCGGGAAGACTAAGGATGGCCTAAACTCGCGTATGGACTTAGAGTTGATGGGTATACGTCAGGATTTGCATCCACAATCAAAGGGCAAAAGAGCATATTTGCCTCCAGCATGTCATACGTTATCCAGAAAAGAAAAGCAAAGTCTGTGTGAATCGTTACGAAGTGTGAAAGTTCCGTCTGGTTATGGCTCCAACATCAACTCTTGTGTTTCCATGAAAGATTTGAAGTTAGTTGGGTTGAAGTCTCACGATTGTCACATGTTGATGCAGCAGTTTCTGCCTATCGCCATTCGTGACATTCTTCCTAAAAATGTGAGAAATGTCATAACAAGGTTGTGTATGTTTTTCAATTCCATATGTTGCAAGGTAATCGTGCCCGGTGAATTGGATGTGTTGGAACAGGAAGCATCACTTATATTATGTCAGCTTGAAATGTATTTCCCGCCCTTTTTTTTTGACATAATGGTCCACTTAATCATCCATTTGGTGAGAGGTCCGTTGGTGTGGTCCAGTGTTCTTACGGTGGATGTATCCCATTGAGCGATATATGAAGATATTGAAAGGGTATATGAAGAACCAACGTCGTCCCGAAGCTTCAATTGTGGAAAGATATATTGTAGAGGAAGCAATTGAGTTTTGCACTGGATACATGTCACATGCTGTAAGCATTGGTATTCCAACGACTCGTCATGAAGGGAGATTGGATGGGAAAGGAACGATTGGAAAAAAAGTGAAGAGCATGCCACGTGCTGATGTCCTTCAGGCACACTTGTATATTTTAAACAACACGGACGACGTGCAACCGTATCTAGCCACACACAAGGAGCTAGTCAAGAAAACCAACCCTAAAATGACTGAAAAGTGGTTGTTGAATGAACACAACAAGAGTTTCATGCAGTGGTTCCAAAAGACCGTCCTGAAAGATGCATCTGCATCCTCGACATTACATCGACTAGCACAGGGCCCGAACTTTGATGTCCTCACCTTTTGTGGGTATGACATAAACAACTATTCGTTTTATACAAGGACACAGGATGAAAAGAGTACAAATCAAAACAGTGGAGTGATGGTTGTGGCTCAGTCAATGCATTTCTCAACTGCAAAGGACAACAACCCTGTCATGGCCGAGTCATGCTACTTTGGTGTGATTGAAGACATATGGGAAGTTGATTACGGTCCCTTCACCGTTCCTGTGTTTAAATGCAAATGGGTTGACAATAAGAACGGTGTCACAACTGATGATTTAGGAGTTACGTTGGTGGACCTCAACAAGATAGGGCATAAGGACGAACCATTCATAATGGCAACGCAGGTGAAGCAAGTTTTTTATGTGGCTGACCCAGCTGACAAACGGTGGTCAATTGTTATCCAAGGTAGACACATTGGAGACCCCAATGTTGATATTGTGGACATTCCATCAACTACAACGCGTATTCCAACATCTGTCGTGGAACATGACATAGATGATTTAGTTGCCAGTCGTCATGACCACCATGAGGGCTTGTAGGAAAATATTTCATCTTAATAGGATATTAATCTTGTTGGTGAGACATTGAATTACATGTTATATTAGTTATTTGTTGTTTTAAATGTTATATTAAATATTTGACAGTTTTTTTCCTTGTTTGGACAGATACTCATGGCTGACCAGGATGGACGATCCAGGTCTGACTCACAGGCCAGTGGTTCCTCTGCTCGGAAGAGTAGAGGTGTTACCCGGATGCCAGACGTCGCACGTAGGCGTCACCAGGGAGAGAGGCTAGTTGTTGAGATGGATGTCAATACCGGTAGATTCAGTGGACCGCATACCACGAAGTTGAGCAGTTATCTGGGGGTTGTGGTATGGTCGAAGGTGTCCATCATTATCCCCGACTGGGATAAATTCGAGGAGGTGGTGAGGAACCAGCTATGGAGTGATGTTCTGGTAACTTAGATATTATTTAAGTTTTATTTTAGTGTATTATTTCATGTAACTCTTAATAAGTACTCCTTTATGGACTAACTCCTTTCATGTAGGATTCTTTTGACATACCATCTTCCGACATAGCGAGGAGGAAGGTCCTCGGTATCATGGCTGAGCGATGGAGGTCGTTCAAATCCATACTCACCACGAGGTATATTGAACTTTAAATTCTTAATCAACGCTTCACCAAATTATACCAATCCTTAGTTTTAATGTACCTTTCATTGTAGGTATGTATTCGGGGACGACCAAGGAAAGTTCCCTGGAGAGAAATATCCATTCATCGATCAGGAGACCTGGGATGCTTTTGTTGCATCTAGACATTCTGCCAAGTTTCAGGTACATTGGTTTTTAGATGATTAAATTATGTATAATTTATACGGCTAACTGTGAATATTTTTTTTCTTGTTGTAGGAGACCAGAAAGAAAGCCAAGGAGACTAGGAAGCTAAATGACTGCCCACACACACTGTCACGTGGGGGTTACCGTAGGTTGGAGGAGCGGCTGGCACAGGAGAGGCTGAGTCAGTGTCAGACTGACACTGGTATTGTGGATCCCCCTTCCCCACCTGCACGCCACGACAAATGGAAGCGGGCTAGGATCAAGAAGAGTGGGGAATACACTTCCTCACAGGCTCAGGAGGTTGCCTCACGGATAGTAAGTATTCCCCTTTATATCAGTGTCTGTTTTTCAGTTTACGTGAAGGAAGTGAATACTAACTTGTTTGGTTTCAGGATTCCTTGGTTGAGCAATCAACCCAAGGGTCTTTCGTAGCCCATGGACGGGAGGATATTTTGACTACCGCCATTGGCAGGCCAGAGCACCCAGGAAGAGTGCGTGCTATTGGTCGAGGTGTAGGTAAGTGCTAACTAACTCTATGCCTTCATTTTGTTATCTGTTAAACAATTATGGGCTAATCATTCACATTTCACAGGCCTCCGCGCCTATTACGGTGCTCCCGACCCTGCCCCATCCCTTGAACAAATGGTGGAGCAAAAGGTGGCTGTTGTGAAGGCTGAGTACCAGGAGGAGATATCTAGGCTCCACCAGGAGATGGCCCGATTCAAGGAGGAGATGAAGGCCTCACTCAGCCACCACCAGGAGACTACTGCACCAGCCAGCGACCCACAGGTTAGATTCTTTATTTAATTTCCTTAATTTTATTGTTTGTAATCACTTTATTTCATTGTTGAATAACTTCTGCTTGATGTGTAAATATGTAGGTACGGAAGGTTAGCAGTAAGGGGTCGTGCGCTGCGGCTGACCCTGACGATGACGGGGTCGAGCCACCAGACACCCGTCAATATGACCTGTTCATTGACGGGTCGGAGGAGCCAGTTGCCACTAGTATAGTGTACAACTTAGGCCCTGTGGTTCACCATCAGACATTACCTGATGGTATATCCAGGGTCTCGGTTGTGCTCGTCCTCGAGGAGGATGCTGCTGTGCCAGTGGCAACTCAGGAGGTGAAGACCGTCGGTCAGGCGGTGGGCCACTTTCTGATGTGGCCCAACAGACTTCTGGTGATTGCCCCTGGACAGGTAAAAACCCTAAACACTAACTAGCTTTATTTCCTTGTCAATTATGGTACAAAATGTGATGGTTGTCAATTGTTCAACAGGAACAGACATTGAAGAAGCCAGACCCGGCCAAGGATCCCATCCGGATGCTATGGCGCATCGGGTATAAGCAAGCAGACGACACTGTTCAGGTCCCATGGCAGCCACTAGTGTTCGGCCATCCCAGTGATTTTCCAGTTTACGTTACAAATTCTGACATTTGTGGCATTATTACGGGGACGTCGATGCTGAACGGCTCCATCTTTCAGTTGTGGGAGCTGTAAGTATATCCTTGTTTTGTCCAATTTTTTCATTATACAAGTTATTTGTCGCTAACCATGTCTTAACTTGTTTAGGTTTCTGGCAAAACTCTGTGTGGACTTGGGTTTCCAAGGAACTTACGGTTTCTTAGAGCCCTCTCTCATACAGAGGCAAGGAAACACCTCACAGAACACCCAGACATGCATCCAGAATTGGATGTTTGAGTCTGGGAAGTCTATATACATGGGCCCCTATCATAAAGGGTAATATTCTATTCCATAATTATTGTCATGATATTTTGCATTTTGAAGTCTCACTTATCACTCGTAACAGCAGGGCTCACTGGACGCTTCTGGTGATCTGTCCGAAGGACTATCTTGCTCTGTACTTTGATAGTTTGCATCGGACAGCTCCACAAGACCTGAAAGATATAGTAGACCGGTAAGTTCATCCCTAAAAAATAACCACAAATTCGATTACATCATTTTTAGAACTATACAATTCTAACTTATCTTGTGTTTTGTTTGACGCAGGGCGGTGGTTGGATACAATCTACTGATTGGAAACAAGCCCAAAGGAAAAACAGTTGTATGGGTGTACCCAAAAGTAAGTCAATCGTATTCATTCAAATATTCAGTACATATTTTTTAAGTTCCGAATTCACTTATTCTATACTATATGTCCATTGTAGTCTTACAGGCAGAAGGGTACCTTTGAGTGTGGCTATTTCGTCATGCACACTATGCTGACCATTGTCCAACATCATTTAGTAGATGGATGGACAGAGGTAAGTCTCATCATTTGGACTACTTTTCTCCAATTTCATCAATTTCATGTAATAAATAAAGCTTTTGTTCTAATTGTTTTGTGCATTGTTTGCAGTACTTTAATGACCGGTCATTTTTCCCAAAGGAACTTGTAGATGATGTTAGAAGGCAATGGGCCTCACACTTCATTGAACTTAGGCAAAGCTAGATATAGGATCTTTATTCTTTTATATATGTATCTAGTAGGATTTAGGGTTTACTTTTATTAGATTACATTCAACTTAATTGTATATACTTTCATTTTTTAGGTTGTTATGAATTGATATAGAAAATAAATTGTTATATATATACATACCATTCTTTTGACATAGTGTTGCTGTGGCATACTGTATACTGTACTGGTTTGTCTGAATGCAGGGTTGGAAAACGATAAAACAAAATCCATATTAAAAAAAAAACCTCAGTATTTATTCACGGTTATGGCAACAACCGTGAATATAGACTATATTTATCCACGGTTACTACCATAACCGTGAATATAGATACATTTTATCCACGGTTATCCATCACAACCGTGAATATAAGTATGGATTGGTTTCAGTTACATCCACTTATATTCACGGTTATGATGGACAACCGTGGATATAGATACATTTTATCCACGGTTGTCCATAATAACCGTGAATATAAGTAGTTTGTAACTGAAACCAATCCATACTTATATTAACGGTTGTGATGGACAACCGTGGATAAAATGTATCTATATCCATGGTTGTCCATCATAACCGTAAATATAAGTGGATGTAACTGACACCTTTCAGTTCTTATATTCACGGTTATGCTCGATAACCGTGAATATAAATAGTAAGTTATATTCACAGTTGTTCTTAACCGTGGTTAGATGTGATTTATTACCACAGTTGTTAACCGTGGTTAAAGACCATCATCTACTACCACGACTGCAACAACCACGGTTCTTTAACCGTGAATAAAGGCCTTTTTTAACCGTGATTATATCCATTTTTTCCACTAGTGGGGTGATAAAGGAAAGAATGAAGGCGTCTCAGGATAGGCAGAAGAGCTACCATGACAAACGAACCAGACCATTAGAGTTTTTAGTCGGAGACAAGGTATTTTTAAGGACTTCACCGAGTAAAGGGGTAGGACGAGCCTTGAAAAGCAGAAAGTTGAGCCCTCGATACATTGGGCCTTATGAGGTGTTAGAACGAGTCGGCTCCATGGCATATCGTATAGCACTACCGACCCACTTATCCCGATCGCACAACGTGTTTCATGTGTCTCAACTAAAGAAGTGTCTGCATGACCCCAACCACATAATGCTTGATGACGAAGTGGAAATCAAGGAGGACCTGACCACTATGACTATACCGATCAGAATCGTGGACCAATCGGTAAAGCGGTTGAGAAGCAAGAGCGTACAACTGGTTGAAGTAGAGTGGCAACAAGGCAGGACTACCTCTTGTACCTGGGAACGTGAAGATTCCATGAGACAGCAGTACCCTGAGTTGTTTACTAAGGTGAGTTACCGACTGAATTTCGAGGACGAAATTCTTTTTGAGTGGGGGAGAACTGTAACATCCCAATTTTAAAGCTAAATGCCGAATGAAAAATAAACCATTAAGATTGATTCAAAAATAAGAAGTTAATTGTTAATTATAATCAAGATTAGCTTAAGGAATAATGACAAGTTAATTAAAGCTGAGTTGGTGAAAGATGGCTGTTTGTGATTGGCGAGTTACGTGAGTGGACTACGACTCACGTTTTCCCATCCTACTTCCTTTCCTTCGCATGCATATATATGCCCTGTACCACCGTGATTACTCATCCTTTTTCCCACTACTTCATTCCCCTATTCTTCTTCGCCTCCATCCTCTTTTCTGTTCTTGCCCTTCGCTTCCGGAGATCACGACGGTGGTGCTGGAGGAAGGTCAGAGCCCCTCCAACTGGTGAAGGACGATCGTTGAGGCAAAGGAAGAACAACGTTCCATTCCCGAACCGAGTACAGAGTACGACGGAGCGAGGGAAGACCGAACAAAACAGAAGAAGGGCGTCAGACCCAACGTCGAGAGCAGAAAAGCTTCTTGAGTTCCTTCTGTAGGTAGGGGGCGCTTGTATGTCAAATGCATGGTCCACGAACGGTACCGGATGAATGTACTGCTTGAGTGTGTGTGTATGTGTTTATAACGACTGGATTTTATGCATGATTGATGATTCTGGATTCTGTGTGTATTTCAGTGGTTATGCAACAATTGCATGTAATCAAGATGGTAGTAGTGTAGTCTGTCGGCCTTGGGTAATGACGAATGCAATGCATGGTTTTATCTCTGTTAACATTGTGAGAATATGAATGTGTACTCGATAGTTGATTTGCCAGATGCTATTACTTGATTGTCCGATTATGTACATATTGGTGCGACTGATAAAACAAATATAAAGGCTGTGTTGAATCTGTTCTTACTTAATGGTTGTGAAGGAGGTATCAGTTGTGTGATGATGCTTGCTAGTAAACGCATTAGCTGCATGAGTAAGAATGGGGTGACCCGTGGAAGGTCAAAAGCCCCGAGGGGATGACTTTCAGCTACAGACCTTGGCTAGATCCTGAAGGGGCTCGTGGTAGCCGTAGGAGCTAGAGAGGAGTCTTGAGACGCCAATGGGAGGCCGGTACCACGCGGGAAGAGCTGAAGGACGAGGGGCCAGTAATGGGGGAACTGTAACTGGAAGTCATCACTCGAGTCGGATCCGCAGGCATGCATGTAGATATGAGGTTGACTAGGGTAGTACGCATAGTATGTGTTGGGTGTTATGAATGATTTCCGAGTGTGTGGATGCATGTGTATGTATGTGTGAAGATGAACTAGACGTAGTATGTATGCTATAGATGTTATTCTGACTGGCATGGCCTTAGTTAACCTGAAAATGATTGAATGAAAGTAAGAGTGCGTACTGGTACTGATACTGAGTCCTTGATTGTCATTTTACATGTAAAAAGCTCACCCCTGTAGTGGCTACATTTTCAGTGAACATCTCTCGGAATGAAGCTTGAAGGAGGAGCTGAATGCAGAACAAAACAGCCGAGTGCTTCTGAATATGTGTATATGTATATACTGTGTGTAAGGTCCTGTTAAGCCTTGGCCGGCTCATATGTTGGTTTTAGCCTTTACGTTAGAGCTTGAACACCCTCGGGTGACAGAAGACATGATGAAACTCTTGTAATTATTTAAATGCTTCCCTATATATATATGTCGTGTGTTCTTCTATACTGTAGGTGACGCCCGAGCGGTAAATATGGATGTATGAGTATACTTTATGAGCGTAAGAGGTTAGTGTGTCTATGGGCAGTAGAAGAGCTGAGTGGTTGTTGGGGAAATGGAAGATAATAATTTATCCTAAGTGTCGAGAGGCTGAAATGGCTGAGTGGTTCCGAGTGAGTTAGTTACTACTCCCCGAGTGAATATGAGTCTGAGTATTCCCGAGTAAATATAGGTATAAGAGTCGAGCGAGATTCATTTGTATGAGTTCCTTCCGAGAGAAGAACACTTAGACGAAGTCTTAGGGGGTTCCCTTCGAGACATTCTGGCGAGTAACTTAGTGGAAAGATTCCCGAGCGCATTGGCTTAACGAATTCCGAGTGAAAAAATGTATAAGTTCCGAGGGGGGAAATATTCTGAGTGAGAGTTTATGGATTCCGAGGGAAATAACCCTCCTTACCGGGTGAATCAGGTGTGTACCTTGGTGAATAAATATAAAAGGCTATGTTATAGGATGTAGGTGTGATGGGGTCGTTTCCTGAGTGTTGGAACCCTTATACCGAGTGGCCTTAGGAATGGATCCCGAGTGGACTTAGTCGTTTACCAAGTGTTTGGATGTCTCGATGCCGAGTGGTGGTTTTGCCGAGTGAAGCTCTCGCTTCAGCGAATGGTGGACTCGCTCCAGCGAATGTGTATTGCTGGAAGATGTTTGTCGTGGTATCGCCCAAGCGATTGTGTGCTCGCCCGAGCGAGTTGGGCGTCTCGCCCAGGCGGATTAGGTCTCGCTTGAGCGAGTGCACGCTGTATGGTGGTTCGCTCAAGCGCTGTCGGTGCTTTCGTGTGAATGGTTTTAATTCCCTTGCCTCCTTTTCTTTTTCTTTTTGGCCATGGGGCCAGCTCTCTTACCTTCATATAAAGGAGTGTTTTTAGTATGGATCCAGTTTATTTTCTAAGTATTCGAGAAAATTTTTTTTTTCTTCCCTAAAAATTAGGATGTTTCAAATCAATCCTCACTTGGTGTTCCGCGCTATCTTGTTCACTCTGGATTACCTAGACTTCTCTTTACTCGGAAGGAATTACTAACTCTCTTCCCACATCAACACTCGGCTCCATTTTGACTTATAGATATACTAACCTCTCACACACACAAGTACGCGTACATAGATTACTCGGATCTTCATGCACTGTATAGGATTTCACGCAATATAGTAGATATAAATAATTACAGGCACCAAAATCATGTCTTCTACCCCAGAGGGTTCAGGTTCTAATAAAAAGGACTAAGACTAAAACATGAGCCGGCCAAGGCGTAACAAACACATAAGCAGTATATACATAACATCTATTTCCTTATAGTGCACAAGCATTTCACCCAGCATTCAGCTCCTCCTCCATTCGTCATCCCGAGAGACATTCACTGAAAAATTTGCCATAGTAGGGGTGAGCTTATGCATTTAAAATGACAGTTAATGACTCGGCATCAGTATCAATACTTGCCCTCACGTTCACCTGGGTTGCATACAGTTTTGGATTTCAACCATGCAGAATATAATGCTTTTAAAGACATGCAATTATATACATATTACAAAGATTCATTTCTCGTCACACAAAATATGCATTAACTCACTCAAAATTCATTTGTATCACTCCGAGTCATCCCACTTGTCCTATCCTAACCAACATTTCGTCTACATGCATGCCTGTGGATCTGACTAAGCAATGATCTTCAGTTACAGGTTCCCTTACTGGCCTCTCGTCCTTTAGCCCTTCCCGCGTGGTACCGGCCTCCCATTGATGTCTCGAGACTTAACTCTAGCTCCTACGGCTCCCACGGGCTCTCGCAGGATCTAGCCAAGGGTCTGCACCTGGAGATCATTTTGTTGGGACCCCTGACCTTCCACGGGTCATCCCATTTCCTGTACATACAATCTATACGCATTAACCACGTGTACCCTCAACTATCCGACTCACTCCTAGTAACCATTAGCGTCACTCCCGAGCCCACATATTCTCCACATTCAATCATTCATCGTACCATCATACACAACACTCACACAGCTAATGCATGCAATATCTCAAGGAGCCAGCCAACAATCAAGCACACATATTCTTTCGGTATTAACAACAATGAGAACATACATCACAAGCATTTATATATATATAACCAACTATCAGACTTCGACACAACGACCCTGAATACATGCATGCAAGTGTATAACCATAATCAGGACTCTGCAATCACACACAGGGCAGTCAAGGATTCACAATCATGTATTGCACACAATTTTCACAAACACATTCATATGCATGCACGGTAATACATTCATCCGGTGTTGTCCATCGACCATGCATTTGACATGCAAGCGCCCCCTACCTTCTGAAGGGACTCGGGAAGCTCTTCCTCTCTCCGACGTTTGGTCTGACACCCTTTCTGCCTCGTCTAGTCCCCTTCGCGCAGTCGTACTCTGCAATCAGCTCGGGGATGGGGAGTTGTTCTTCCTCTGCCTCAATGATCGTCCTTCACCAGTCGGAGGGGACTCTGACCCTTCTGCAGCACCGTCGCCGTAGGTCTCCAGAGACGAAAGACAAAGACAGGGGGAAGAAAAGAGGACGAAGAATGAAAAAGGAAGGAAAGAGAGGATGAAGCAGTGAGGAAGGATGAATATCCACGGTGATGCAAGATATATGTACATGCGTGTGAAGAGAAGGAGAGCGGGGTGGGAAAACGTGAATCGGAGTCCCACTCACGCGACTCGCCAATCATAAGCAGCCACCTTTTACCAACTAAGCATAGTTAATTTGTCATTATTTCTTAAGTTAAGTTGATTTTAATTAACAGCTAATTTCCTGCTTGAAATCAAAATTGGGATGTTACAATGACCAAGGGCTATACATCAATATGCAATTACCACATCTCCCAAACCCCTTTATAAGTTTGTAGATTCCTCCAAGCTATGTTATACGCCTCCTTAAATCATGTCCATTAAACTATAAGTTGGAAGAGTGAGATAATGAATAGCATAAGCAAACACTAAAATAGAATCACACATAAAATCATAATCACCATATGGGAATTCGCCTTAGCATATAATCACAACATGGCAAACTCATTCAAGTTCAAACACATAGAGGATGCAATGTGATGCATATGCCAAACAATGTTGCCTCATTCAATATTCTTTCACTTTAGCCCATAATGTCATGATGGATCCATTAACTTGGTGGGCATCAATACATTGATCCGTAATCATAATCAATATTTTACTAGTCTAAACTAAAGCGTGTATCTATAATATTGTCACCACCAGTAACTCAGATACATATATAACTCTATGTTGCAGGCCTTATCTCAGAGCACACTATAAAGCTCTAAGAGGAGCCAGGTCCCCAAGGAACCATATAACAAGGTCTATTGCTCATCTAGAGCCGCTCCAATTGGGCCTCCTCAAAGAACCCCTCTATTCTTCTAGCAAGCACATGGCTAGTCACAATACATAAGGGATATCAATATGAACCTATCAAATAAGCCATATGGTGTGCACTTTAGTATGCCACTTCTCACCAATAAGTACTTGACCATATCTTTTAAAATTCATAAGGATTATCAATTCATTAGCTATTCATAGCCGTATATTCATTTTCAACTCACTAGAGTTATACTCCTCAATCCAACATATGGACTATCTCACCTTACATAATTCAAAGCATTTAAATGCATAATATTTCAATATCACAATGATAAACATACCACATGTCAATAAAGAGTTCAATAAGGTCTAGGAATATATTTCCATGCTATTCAAGGTTCGATATTGAATCACTTAATAAGGATATAGTTCAAAACATAGACCATGAGGTGCTAACAACAAAGATTACTTAAAATAGGGTCCCTTTGAAGGGATGGAAGGAACCACCACCTATCCATGGAACCCTTTGCTAGGGACCTAAAACTTTTACACATGCCCTAAATGATCCATGGCCAGGCTATGGAACCTGCCACAACCCTTAATGAGGACACACTAAGGGAGGATCCTCACACTACCCTAGAGAAAGGAATTGAAGCTTACAAGGGTCCCCTCACAAGGGCTAAGACCAAAAAGGCCAAAGAGAGCATTCACCAAGCCTTATCCTCCTTTCTCTCTTTTAGTGGGCCCAAGTCCAATGAAGACTCCTTGAGGATATATTAGTATTTCACTTGTAATATACTTCTTAGTTAGGTTCTCTAGGCTTATAGGTTTTATTTGGGTCTTACAAGTTCAAATGGGCCACTTTTGGGTTATGTACTCTCATCTTGGGCCATGTATAGGCCATGCTCTTCTCTATTAGCACCATTGGGCCTAGGAATCATGTAGAGGCCCATTTTGAGTTCACTTGGTAAAATTGCTCCAAGCCCAATATATGGAGCTCTTCTTTTGTATTTTGACACACATTAATGCATATTGAGATTTTCCACTTCCAAAGTGAAATTTTAGTGAGAGAAGCTCTCCCTTCTCTCTAGGTTAGAGTGAGCTCTAGCAAGCTCTCATCCAAGGGGATTCCTCCCTTCTTGGTGGTGAGTTCAAGGGAGTTATCTCCTCTTGGAGTGGCCTCCTACCCACCTTCTCCATTCCCTTTTCCATTTCCTTCCTTTCTTCATTCTATTTCCATCCATTTTCACCGTCTTTCCTTTCTCAATTCCATGTAGATCTTTAGTCTTTTGCCTCCTTTTCCTTTCAGTTTTCATGTGGTAAAGTGTTTCAATCATGGCTTGTGGAAGTTAGAAGAAGAGAAGATCCCTAGATCCACCATTCTTCAAGTGATTAGAAAAAGTTCCTACATCATTCGGTATCACATGAGCTTAGGAGGTTCTTCTCTAATCTTCTTCTTCATTTAGAATTTGGTTTTGTCTTTCAATAGCTGGCTGGATTTTTAGTTTCATATCATATACTTGCCTTGTTAATGCCATGTTAAAGTAGAAATCTCATAAAAAAGTTGTTGTTCTTTTGAGTTCTAGTGGTAGTTCTTTCTTTTCTTCAACTTTTACATATTGAATTGTCCATTTCGGTTTAGTTTTGTGTCAGTGTCTAAAATTTTAGATTTGGCACATTTAGATTTCGGTTTTAAGTTGTTATAATGGTAGTTACAAGTTAGTTAATTGTTAGTTGTTAGTGAGAGCCAAAATAAAAGTTAGTTTGTGCCATATGGAACCTTGTCTAGTGTTCTAAGTTTGTTGTTAATTGTTTTCAACCAATTTAGTATGTATTGTCGTGTGGTAGGATTAGGCCAAGCACCTTGCCTAATTCATAAAAGGTTCCATTCTTGTTTAGTAAGGAGGTCTTACTTTAAGACACTCCAAAGTCAACTCATCTTTAGACTTGTTAGTATTCATTCTTAGTTTTCTTTATAGGTTAATTTTGTTTTAAATGCACAAATAGGTCAATTGTAATTCAGTTTCATCTTGTTCCATTAAAAGAAAATTTGTCAAAAAAGTTTTGAACATAAGCCTTCCATTTTCTTTGGAAGAAGGTTGTATTGTTTTCTCTAAGCAAGAAAGTGTCATTTGAATTTGTATTAGCTTAGTTCTCATTTCAGTTTTGGAATATAATTATGGTATTGTTGCATTAAAAATACAAGAGGCAATAAAAGAAAAAGAAAAAGTACCAAAAGAGAAAGAGAGATATAAAACCCTATACTACCAAAATTGAAAAAGGGTGTTGAAAAGAAAACAAGCCTCATAAGGAAGTTGTTAAGTGAAACACTAAAACCTAAACTTCAATTTTGAAATTCCATATACTTGAAGTGAGTTGTTTGCTAATTACATCCCAATACACCTTCATTTGAATCTTACTTGCTTACTTTGTTTGCAACTTTAGAGTTTCTAAGTCTAGGTTGTACCTTACTTTTGTTGTTGCATTTTAGTTCTTTACTTGTCTAGTTTTGTCAATCATTTTTGAAATCTCCATCCAAAGTATATACTTTATTCTTTTAAGCATTTATTGCTTTAGAGTCTTGTAAATCAAAAATCCAAAATTATTTCCCAATTGAGTAGCTTTTCTTCTTAAGCCTTTTTAGTTTGTCATTATTCCTTTTTCAGTTTTGTCTTTGAAGTTGTCTTTTTTTCAAACCTCTTGATAATTCCCTTCTCTATACCATTGAAGGTAGCATATTGGAACACTTGAGGTGTGAGTGTGAATTGCTTGAGTAATCTTAACACCAAAGAGAAAAGGGTAAGAGTTGTGAGGAGACACTTGAGAGATACACTTGTGAGGTCTAAACTTTGTTGAATTCATTAACAAATTTTTGTTTGGAGTTGTTTTTTTGTCTTGTTTTGCTAGGTGAGGTGGAGCTTACACATAAAGGGAAAAGCTTGAAGAAAATTGTAAAGGAAGCAAAAGCCTTGTAACTAGTAGAACTTAGGCAAAAGTTTCAATTCTTAGGCATTCTGTATTAGGTTTTGTCTTGTATTTTGCACACAATTTGGACATTGGACCTTGAACATTATTATTTCATTTTGACTTTAACTAATTTCTCCTAGAGTAGTAGCATTTGCATTTGTTTGTTAACTACTTGTAGAGAGTTAGTTGTTGGTTATAACTAATAGTTGTTGGTTAGTTACTTGTCTTAACTAATTAGGTTAATTAGTTAGTAGTTGGAACTAATTCTAGCTGCATTAACTAATCATAACCGAATTAGTTTAGGGTCTTAACCAATCCATAACTGAATTAGTTGTTATTTAGGGTTGTCAGACTTAGTTACAACTTCCATAACTAAATAACTACTTCTAGTTAGGGTTTGTTAGGAGTTAGTTAGTTAGTTAAACTAAATTGGTTAGGTTAACTAATTAGTAACCAAAATTGGTTAGGGTTAGAAACAACCTAGGACAACCATAATCAACTTAGGTTAAAGCCAACCTAGGACTTACATAAGCAACCTAGGACTAACCTAGTAAAAGACAACCTAGGATCTTATTTTTCCCTTAGGATAGAAACCTAGTATTGATATTTTAGGATTGTTGTGTGTTTTCTTTCACTTGTTTTGCATTCATCCTCCTCGACTAGTTTGTCTACACATTCTTTGTTTTTGTCTCAAATTTCTTTGACAACCTTAAAAGATGTCTTCTAGTGATAGGGAGAATAAAACAATGCTTTATAACATAATGGAAAGCTTGAATAACATCAATGATAGGCTAAGAAATCTTGAGCATAATGAAAACCCTAGAACTAGACATAAAAATCAAAGAAATCATAGGCACAACATTAGTGATAGTGAGGAAGAGCTGAGCATAAAAGAGAAGACATAGGCTTAAGAGAAGTAAACTTTGAAATCCCCCCATTTAATGGTAAAAGTGATATTGAAGCATATTTAGAATGAGAAATGAGAGTTGAACAATTGTTTAATTATCATCAAGTAAAAGAGGAAAAGAAAGTTAGGATAGCCACTTTCTCATTTCAAAACTATGCCTTAGTATGGCGTACCCAAGTGTGTAAAGAGAGAAAGAAAGATAATTTTCCACCAATAGATGATTGGTTAGACTTAAAAGCTCTATTAAGAAAATGTTATATTCCTAATTACTATAGAGGGGAGCTATTAGCAAAGCTAAATAAACTCACCCAAAGGTCAAAGAGTGTAGAAGACTACTACAAAGCTCTAGAGATAGCTATGATTAGGGCAAACCTAGAAGAAGATGAAGAAACCCTAATTGCATAGGTTCTTAAATGGCCTAAGTAGGAACATCAAGAATAGAGTAGAACTCTTTCCACATGTTGAAATAAAAGAATTACTTCACCAATGCACTAAGGTAGAAAGCCAATTCAAAGAGAGAGAAGCCTATAGTGGGGAACATAAAGCCTATAAATCTAAATGGGTAGGTTAAGAGAACAAGGGTAGGTTTGATAGAAACCCTAGGGAGAGGGAAGTGGGCACTTCATCTTCCAAACCACAAAGTGAGTTGCATAAAAATGGCAAAGTTTTTAGGAATCAAAGAGAAAAGCATGAATCCACATCTAAACCATAATCCTCTAGATCATCTACCATAAAATGTTTTAAAATCCTTGGTAAAGGTCATATTGTTTCCGACTGTCCAACAAAAAGAACTATGGTTTTGAAAACTAATGGAACCTACTCAAGTCAATCAAAGTCTAATTCTAATTCTCACTCTTCAAGTGATGACTCAAGCAGTGATTCCTATGACAGTGAGCATATTTTAAGGGATGATGGTGAGCTTTACATGATTAAAAGGTTACTTGGTAATCATGTTAAGCTATATGATACTACACAAAGACAGAACATCTTTTATACAAGATGTTACATAAATGATAAACTATGTTCTCTCATTGTGGATAGTGGGAGTTGTGTGAATGTTGTAAGCCAAAGATTAGTTAATAAGATGGGCTTAGAACTAATAGATCACCCTAGACCTTATAAGTTACAATGGTTAAATAAAAGGGAAAGATATTAGTTAATAAGCAAGTCTTAATAAATTTCACCATAGGCACATATAAAGATGAAGTAAGTTGTGATGTAGTACCTATGGAGGCAACTCATATCCTTCTAGGAAGACCTTGGCAATTTGATAAGAAGGTTATCTATAAGGGGTTCACTAACACCCTCACATTCAAACTAGATGGTAAAAAGATAATTTTACACCCCCTTACTCCACAACAAGTAGCTAAAGATCAACTACAAATGAAGCTTAAAAGAGATAGAGAGTTAGGATCTTCTTCATCTAACCATGTAGAAAAACATAAGAAAAATAAAAAAGAGGATAAAGAAAAAAGAGTTATCATATGTGATGACTCTAGAGCCAACTATTTGGCCAACAAACATGATGTGAAACATGCTATGTTTTCACATAAACAATGCTTGATCATGTATGCAAAAGATATCCCTAGAACTTATTTTTGCTCTATAGACATTTCTCCTCCTCCTTTGCCCAAAGGGATTCAAAATATCTTAAATGAATTTAAAGACCTCTTTCCAAAAGACATCCCAAAAGGCTTACCTCCTATTAGGGGCATTGAACATCAAATAGATTTAATTCCCAGTGCTAGTTTATCTAATAGGACTGCATATAGATGTAACCCTAAGGAAAGCCTTGAGATTGAAAATAAAGTGAATGAACTATCATCTAAGGGTTGGATTAGAGAGAGTTTAAGCCCATGCGCTTTACTAGTTTTACTTGTTCCCAAGAAAGATGGTTCATGGCGAATGTGTATCGATTGTAGGGCCATCAATAACATTACCATCAAGTATAGGCATCCATACCTAGACTTGATGACATGCTTAATGAGCTTAGTGGTTCTACAATATTTTCCAAAATTGATCTTAAAAGTGGCTATCACTAAATAAGAATCAAAGAGGGAGATAAATGGAAAGCCGCTTTTAAAACCAAACTTGGATTATATGAGTGGTTACTTATGCCCTTTGGCTTGACTAATGCACCAAGCACATTCATGAGATTACTGAATCATGTTTTAAGGGAATTCATTGGGTATTTTATTATGGTCTACTTTAATGATATTTTGGTGTATTCTAAGACCATGAACTCTCATCTAAACCATCTTAGACAAGTGCATGCACTAAGAAGAAACAATCTTTATGCAAATAAACCTTGCTTTTTCAAACAAACAATTGCTAAATAGTAGAAAAGTAGAATTCATCAATTTAGGACCATTTCAAGCTAACATGCATTCAGTTCAGTCCTTGGCAACATATTGCATATCCTTAATCAAGCTATCCAATATATAACCTTAACCTCTACATACATACGCATACCCAATGATCTATCCAATTGGTTATTAATGGTACATCTTAGTTGTTAATCCATTCATCAAATTCACATGTCACCCAATTAATTTAACTCTTTCTTCAACTAAACCATATTCCATAATTTCAATATAAACAAATATGTCTAAGTCGTTAATTGTTTAATTCATCAAATCATCAACTCACTTAATCCCAACATATATTAAACAATATTCAAAATGCCTAATACACTTTCTCAATTCATCTACTCATTTTCATAAACACCTTGTAGGCTAACATTTTATCACTTAAATAATGAGCTCATAGTTTAACAATCAACCATGCAATCCTATTTCATTCTCTACTCATTCACAACATTATCTTCTCTTTATTACTTGGAAAAGGTTTGATCTATATCAAGGGATTTTGGGGGTCACTTCAAGCTCTAATTCTTTGCCCAAATAGTTTTCAAAACTCATAAACATGATAAACACATAATTAGGAACAAAATCACTAACTTTTGAAAATCTAAAACTGTAGGGATATATTATCTTTTAAATCCTAAAATTTCTAATAAAAACATAACCCAAAACATACTTAGAACTAGAACAAGGCTTTGAGTTAAACCTTAGCCAATTAAAGAAGCAGATCAAAATGGGTATGATAAAATGGTAATGGAGAGAGAGTTAGGGTTTTGATGGTATGATGTGGAAAAGTGAGAAAAGGTATTGTCGTGACCGGGATCGCGGCGGCACGACCGACCCTTAAAAGTATTAACACGAGTTTCGAAATCCTTTCGAAAAGAAAACAGGGAGTCGCCACTAATATTTTTAAGGATAAAATACCGGGAAAACCTTTCATTAAAGCACTGGTTATAAAAATGAAATTCCATGTTCGGGAGTCTAATTACAGGTAAGGAAGGTATTAGCACCTCACAACTGTCCGTTATAAAAACGGTTACCTCAATATGATAGCACACATTATAATTAAGCCAGAAATTATTTTAACTTCATCATGAAAAGAAAGCATACGAAATGACAAAATATACAAAAATAAACAAAAATAAACACAAAATTTTTACATGAGATTAACAGGATGTCTCGTCCAAATTAAACTCGCTCCACCCTTTTTTAAGAAAAGATATTATATAAAAAAATGAGATCAACAGGACGTCTCGTCCAAATTAATCTCACTCCACCTTTTTTAAAAGAAGTAATAAAAATTGCAATAATAATAATAATAATAATTATTACAACTTTTATGCTAGTCCAAATAGAATGTGTGAAGCACTCATTCTTATTAATGTTTATTATGAATCTTGGTGAGGGGTTAACTCAATCAATAGAAATTGATTAATAATTGAAAAGTAAACAGAGCCATCGAACAACAATTAATTTAACAGAAAATAAACAAATACAAGCATTAAAAAATGAGGAGCAGAGTGGGACCGATGTGGTGAGAGAGAGCTGGACGGTATGGAGGATTTAGAAAGAGCTGGGCGGTGTGGGATTTAGAAGGAGCTGGGCGGTGTGGGATTTATAAGAAGCTGGGCGGTGTGGGATTTAGAAGGAGCTGGGCGGAGTGGGATTTAGAAGGAGCTGGGACGGTATGGAAAGTTGAGGAGGAGGACAGTGGGGAGGCTTTTAAGACAGTGTTTCTTCTCTCTAAAAGAAATAGCTTCAGAGTTATCTCAAATGAAGGCTTCAGGATCCCTTTCTTCTCTTTTGTTGGGGTATTTATAGGAATCCCCAGGTGTGCACTGATTGTTTGAACAGCCTGGAGACAGCCTGGTTACCAATGATTTTAGGGGGAACTTAAATGGCGGCTAGTAGGACTTCTTTATTATTTTCTCTTTTGTCTGTTGCCAGCCGCCCCCCTTAATTCAAGGATCCACTTGGACAGTGGGAATCCAAGTCAGCATGGGCAAACAGTGGAAATATGGAATCGGTGTTCTCTTCATGACTCGGATTAGTGCCTCAGCCGGTATCCACCCACAGTGGGAGTTAATCCAAGCAAAACAAGTGTTCTCTTATAAAAGACCGAGTGAAAGCTCGAATTCTCAGGTCTGATCTGACCTCTGACACTCGGTGTGGACTTGAATTCACAGATTATTGACTCGGAAATTGTTCTGAGAAGTATTCATCAGGACCTCTGTTGCTTCTCTCGGTGTTGCTTTGTCTGGATGTATCACTGTTTGAAGCACTCAATCGGAGTTGCTTCAATCCGAGGGGCTTTGCTTGGAAGCGCTTCTGCTTGAAGGATTCATTCATGAAGTCTTATTTACAATTGATTCAATCGGCACCTTAAAATATTTTACTCGGTTCTATCCCTGGCCGACAGGTCAGAACCATTTTTCCTTTGACTTAAGATTGATTCGATCGGGAAGTAAGCTTCACTCGGAAGCACATTACTGGAATTGAATTACTCGGAGAAACCTTGGTCGGATACATTACTCGGGAGTAATTCAATCAGACACATTCATCAAGCTTAGTCGGATACAACTTCAATCGTCAATCAACCCTTCGGGTGCATTCACTCGGGAGCCGGCCTTACTTTTCAATCAGAGTGGTTTTTTCAATCGTCAATCAACAGTTCGGATGTACTCACTCGGAAGTCAGCCTTACTTTCCAATCAGAATGGTTTCACTCGTCAACCAATCCCTCAGATATATTCACTCGGGAGCCAGCTTTCTTTTCAATCAGAATGGTTTTTCAATCGACAATTAACCCACTCGGATGTGTTCATTCAGTAGTCAAACTCAGAATGGTTTTTCAATCGGCAATCAACCCACTCGGATGTGTTCATTCAGGAGTCGAACTCACAATGGTTTTTCAATCGATAATCAACCCATTCGGATGTATTCACTCGGAAGTCCGACTTGCCTTTCACTCAGAATTTGGAACTTGATTGACGATTGAAATACATCTCTCTGCAGTAAATCATTCGGAAGTGCCCCCCCGGAGACATTCCATTTGGTAATTGTTTGAAACTAGAGAGAGTCTGCCCGAAAGAGGCTCAATACCGGTCGGACCTTTTTCTTGCTCGAAAGGACATTTTCTCCGAAACATACAACTCGAAAAAACCTGTTCTTTGTTCGAGAATGCCATCGTCTCCGAATCACACCACTCAGAGACCTCTTTATTCAATGAGCGTTCATTCAGGGGCTTCCTCTGCTCGAACGATAGTCTTTGGGATGGTATTTATTCAAATTCAGTTTCTTTTTTCACCCAGAGTGGCTGTAATCGAGAATCTTCCACTCGGATTTAACTCCAATTGAGGGATACTCACTCATAATCAGTCTTATTTCGCTCGGAATGTCTTTCCCTCGGAATAACCCACTCGGCATTCATCATTAGGGCACATAAAAATTAAAAGAGACTTTACCCGAGACGTTTTTACTCATAGTCAGAGCCTTTTCTTGTTTGGAAGTAACTCCCACAGAAGCAGCCCACTCGGAAACCTGTCAGTCGGATACATTCCACTAGGAAATGTATCAACCGGAGACATTCCACTCGAAAACGACTCAATCTGAGTCATTCCACTCGGATTTGACTCACTAGGAGACTCCCCACTCAGAAATGACCATCCAGAGCCTTTTCCTCATTCAGAAATAACTCCCTCAGAGGCAGCCAAATCGAACACGTGTCAGTCATAAACAGCTTACTCGGATATTTCACTCGGAAACAGCTTACTCGGATATTTCACTCGGGAACAACCATCTTTCACTCAGAAATAGCCATTTTTCACTCGGAAATCTTACAGCCAGAAGGATTAGTCAGAATTGAAGCTTAGTCCTCTCTCGGAGATCCTTTCGCCTGGGAAAGGCACATCCCTACTCTTGGTGAAACCTGACTGGACCGGGAGTAAAGACGTGAACACCATTGTCGAAGTCAATGCCGACTTTAATAACCAAGAGAGTCAGTATTATTCCATTGAAGAAAACCAATAGCGGTACCAATTTCTGTGACTTGAAGAATGAAGAAAGGCATCTACTTTGATGGCTTTGGCGATCCGATAAGGGTAGAAACCTAGGAATTGACACTTGAAGCTCTTGCTTTCTCTCTTTTTTCTTTGTTCTTCTTTCTCTCTCCCTTTTTTTGTTTTGTTTTGTTTTTTTTGTTGTTTTGTTTTGTTTTTTTTTGTTCTAAATTTGGAAAAAGTAAAGGGTGCCTTCATAGGCGACTGGAAAGGTAAAGGGTGCCTTCATAGGCGACTGGAAAGGAAAGGGTGCCTTCGTAGGCGGCTGGAAAGTAAAGGGTGCCTTCATAGGCGACTGGAAAGGTAAAGGGTGCCTTCATAGGCGACTAAAAAGGTAAAGGGTGCCTTCATAGGCAACTGGAAAGGTAAAGGATGCCTTCATAGGCGATTGGAAAGGTAAAGGTGCCTTCATAGGCGAACTGAAAAGGAAAGGGTGCCTTCATAGGCGACTGGAAAGGTAAAGGGTGCCTTCATAGGTGACTGGAAAGGTAAAGGTGCCTTCATAGGCGACTGGAAAGGTAAAGGTGCCTTCATAGGCTACTAGAAAGGTAAAGGTGCCTTCATAGGCGACTGGAAAGGTAAGGGTGCCTTCATAGGCGATTGGAAAGGTAAGGGTGCCTTCATAGGCAACTGGAAAGGTAAAGGGTGCCTTCATAGGCGACTGGAAAGGTAAAGGGTGCCTTCATAGGTGACTGGAAGTGTAAAGATTGGGGGAGCTAACAGGATGTCTCCTCTGAATTAACTCACCGGACCTAAAGGCTCGGGGTGATGCCCTGGTTTGACATGACTGAAGGTTCTTGGGGAATTGCTCCTTGAATGAAAGAGAATGAACCTGGGGTGATGCCCCAGTTTGACATGATTTGAAGGAACCTTGGGGAACTACCCCTTGATTGAAAGAGAATAATCCTGGGGTGATGCCCTAGTTTGACATGATTTGAAGGAATTTTGAGCCCCCTTGACTGAAAGAGAATAGATCTGGGGTGATGCCCCAGTTTGAGATGGTTTGAAGGAATCTTGGGGAAATGCCCCTTGACTAGAATAAAAGAAATCTAGGGAGATGCCCCAGTTTGAGTTGTTTAGGAAGTGTAATTCTATTGGGGAAGGATTTGGTGATTCGGGGTACTGTCTCTTTGGGTGAAAGAGAATGAACCTGGGGTGATGCCCCAGTTTGAACTATCTGCTTTGAAACCTTGGGGGACTGCCCTTTGAACAAGAAGAAGTGATCCTGGGGTGATACCCCAGTTTGATTTGTTTGGGAGATGTAGTTCCATTGGGGAAGGATTGATGGTTTGGGGCACTACCCCTTGATTGGGAAGGGAAAATCTGGGGTCCATCTGGTATGTGTGGATTCACTGAGAGAAGTGTGCTGGGGCCCTTTAGGGAGAGTTCTTCTAAGTCTGACTAGAAAAGTGTTCTTACTAGGGGGAGAAGATGATCTGAATTGTAGGTTCACTAGGGAGAGAGTTTGGTGATTCTGTTGGGAGAGAATTTTGCTGGAAACTATCCTTAGGCTTGGGAAGGCACACACTTGACTGTCAGAATGTATCAGGTAGATTCCTTAGAAGGGAGTTTGAGAAAGTGTCAGCTTTGGCAGTTGAGAAGAAGACTTTCAAAAAGTGCCAACTTTGGCAATTTAGGGAAGGAGTTCTGAGAAGTGCCAACATTGGAGGTTGGAGAAGAGATTTTGAACAGTACCAACTTTGGTAATTTGGGGAGAGAATTCTGAGAAGCGCCAACTATGGCAGTTGAAGAAGAGATTTTGAATAGTGCTAACTTTGACAATTAAGGAGAAGACTTTGAGAATTGCCAACTTTGGCGATGGGGGAAGAAACTTTGAAAGATTCTAGTTTTCGCAGTTGCGGTTCCATCGGGGAAAAGGACTTGATGGAGGCGTCAATACTTGACATGACTGTCTATTGTAATAACCTGCAGAAAAAAGGGTAAGTAGCGCAAAGATAAATTCAAAAACTGGGTAGGTCCTGTGAAACCGTGACCCTTAGGATAACTCATGGACAGAGGAGAATGAAAGAGGCGATCATAGCTTTGAAGCGCGTGCCTGGATGAGTCTTCGTGATGATTGCCTAAGACGAGGTCGAGTAGTGGGAGCGTCTTGTTCCTCACGACTTTAAATGTTCATCATTCTTTCATTTATTTTTATGAAAACACAATGTTTTATCATATCAATGCAATTCATAACACGTATCGAAACAAAGGATAAATTTTATTCATGTATGTCAAATAGACAACGGGGAAAATAGATGGGATGAAATGAAGTCACGTAGGACAGGTCAAGGCCAGGGGAAACAGGAAAGGTTCAAGGATCCTCCAATGAGTTCCTGAGACTAGTGAGAACCTTAATCCCACATCACGACCTCAAGTACATCGTTCAACTCTACCTTTGAGAGGGTAGTTTGACCATGGTCCACATGCCCTAGTTTGGACTTGTACGTTTTGCATTGGAAACTTTAGTTACTCAGCCGAAATCTTGACCCTAATTTTTACCTGAGCCGCCTTTTCAGGTTTTTGACTCACCAGGTTGCTCTAACTTTTGCCTAAGCCGCCCTTTCAGGTTTTCAGCCTAGCGAGCTTTTCCCTTTCTTTATAATGTGTTTTTTCTTTCTTGTTTATTTTTGGCTGCATCCTCTACAGTTAAAGGTTGAAACTGATCATACTCCAGTTGAGTCTGCCTATCCTTTTCCAAATTTAGTTTGATCCCTTGGGGAACTGATGTCACTTCAAATAGGATACTCTACTCCTATGCCATGTACCCAAGGAAATATTGGTAAGTCTTTTTGGCATCAATGAGTGGGAATTACTTTGAGTCATCATTTTGGCCTTTATTTTCTTTTTTTTTGTTGTTTTTTTTATATTTTCTGTTTGCTCTCTTTTTTCATTTTTTTTGTTTGTTTTTTTAATCCCCTTAATGACGCAACGACTTAATCTGATAGACTATTTCCTTGGCTACATGGGCATGAGGAATGGCTCACTCTTTAAGGTTGAGGTGTTGATGACGACAAGAATGCAAGTTCTTGGCCTAACGATATTCATTCCCCTTATACAGAAAATGACAGCTTGCTCGACGATCTAGACGTAACCAGCTTGCCCCACTTGGCACGTGCATTGGACTCCAAGCTTGATTCTATTTTTTCATTTTTCTTTCATTTTTCTTTTCATCATTTTTTTTATTTTTTTGTTTTGTTTTGTTTTGTTTTTTTTGTTTTTTTTTCGGCAAAGTCTCCCTCAATTGTGTCTGCATTTATAGGCATCAGCAATTTGCCCCTATCTATGTTGGTGACGGTTGAAGTTTTCTTAAACGACTGGCCTGCCTCTGTCCAATTTAGGACTTGACCATGTTGTCATTCACATAGATTCCTACCACAAAATTACTAATGCCTTCTGATAGATTGCCCCCGTGTTTTCTTAAACTAAAGGACGTTAATAACTTAAACGATTCCTTCAGTTGTTCTTGACTCAGGGGTATACCCATCTTGACCTTTTCTCCTTTCAATTTGACAATCTTAATCGCATCTTAAAAGGGATAAAACTCTTTAACCTCTTATTCTAACAATCTTGTTAACTTGGGTGGTGGCTCATAAGCTTCCCTACTTTCTTTATCGGCATAGTCAACCGGGTGATCGAAATCGTGAAGCGGGATTGTGATTTCATTAGTTTCAAGAGGATCATTTTTGGATCTGCAATTTAGCGTGTTATGGCAAAAATAAAAAGAGAGGAAAATGGGAACAAGCAAGTAAAGAAAATGAATCAAAGCAAGGATAAAGGGATGTGAAATTTTTTTTTAAAAATTTTGATACGCATTTATTGATTGACTGGTAAAACAAGTTTCTTTTCACCCTTATTACATGAAAAGTCCCAAAGCCTTAGGCATAGCAGAGGAATAAACAAGAAATTAAGGCAATGACAAATTATTTTGGTGAATCATTTAAAATCGTAGGGAGTTCGACAGCCTCCCAGTTACTGAGCTTTTGGCCCGACGGGCAATTGACCACCAAATCAGCATTATCATCAAAACCATTTTCAATATCGGCCACCATGGCGTTAACTTCTGAACCTCCATGATTGGGCAGGGGATTTGTGGTCACGTTAGGGCTTCCTTCCCGAAAATTAATCCAACCAACTTTGATCAAATCCCTCACTTTATATTTCAAGGCCATACAATTTTTCGTGGAATGCCCTGATGCCCCAGCATGGTAATCATAATGAGCGTTCGGGTCATACCCCCTTGGGTAAGGAGGTTGCAATGGCCTCATGGGGCATGGAGATACCAGACCCTTCTGAACGAGGATTGGAAAAAGTTCAGTATATGTTTTGGGAATTGGATCGAACTGTATAGGGGCGCGCTTATTGTTGGGGTTCCTTGTATTCTGATTATGATCGGATGGTCGAATCATTTGTTGCTGGTGATGGTATGGCATGGGTTGCAGCATTGGCGCTCTTACCATAGACAGAAAGAAGTGGGGAGTATAAGCTGTCGGGCCCTGAGTGGCAGCGGCCACATAAGGATTGGGAGTTTGAATCATGGTCGGGACGAATGGTCTCGGTGGAGCCGTCTTTTGATTAGAAGAGATGGAATTAGTTTCCCCATCCCTTCTTCCAGGCGCCGATTTTCTTATCGTGCTTGCCCCTGATGGGCCCTGAGTGATCTTTCCTGTTCGTATTCTGCTCTCCACCCTTTCCCCAATAGTCACGATGTTGGAGAAGTTAGATGAAACACTACCAATCATCTTGCCTTAGAAAGGTGATGGGAGCGTGTCGATAAACATCGCGACTATCTCTTTTTCCGACAATGGGGGGTCTACTTGCGCCGCTGTCTCTCTTCAGCGTTGGGCATACTCTTTAAACGTTTCACTATCCCTTTTCAACATATTCTGTAACTGAACCCTGTTGGGTGCCATATCCATGTTATACTTGTATTGTCTAAGGAAGGCATCTGCTAGGTCCTTCCAACAATGAATATGGTTCCGCCCAAGGTGAGTATACCATGTAAGAGCAGCTCCCGCCAAACTATCTTGGAAGCAGTGGATCAACAATTGGTTGTTAGAAGAGTAAGATGCCATCTTTCAATAGTACATCGTGAGATGGTTCTTTGGACAAGTCATTCCCTGATACTTGTCAAAGTCTGGCATTTTGAATTTGGGTGGGAGGATAACATCTGTGACTAGACATAGCTCAGAAGCATCTATCAGTCTAAAACCCCCAGTGCCTTCCATTATTCTCAAACGCTCTTCTAAGATTTCTATCTTTTCCTTTTGGGGAGCTGCGACCATGCTATGACCGACTACCGGGTTCATCATGCGGGTTGTATCTTGGAGATTGGTCATATAGGGGATTGCGTATCCGTATGGATAGCCGAGTAGCTGGTTGAAAAGAGGCAACGCATGGGACTAGTTCAGCAGGCCTGTATTCGGTGAGGGACCTTGGGGTTGGGCCATAGTTGGTACGGTATAAGTTGGCTGGGTCATTTGGGCTTGTGAGTTTTGGGCTTGTGCGTTGTAGGTTGGCTGGGCCATCGGGGCTTATGTGTTTTGGGTTTGGTAAGTTTGTGGGTCATGGGCTTGCGTGTTTTGGGTTTGGTGGAGTGGTGGCATATTTGGCTGGGTGGGGTATGAAGAGTGAGGATTCATCGCTTGCTGGTCGTGGGCGTCATGTTGGTTAGCGAGCGGGGGATAGTACCCCGGTGGTAGGCCATAAAGTGGAAAAGGTACTGGGTTACCATCAGGACCGACAAATGTATGCCGTTGTGCATAGGACTGGCCGTAAGGTGGCTGGGTCTCAATGGCAGGGTTAGGTCTTCCGACATGAATGGTGAGAGAGGGTGTCGTTATGTTAGGGAGTTGGGTTCTTGCTGGGTCAGAACCAAAGGGGGTGGCGCGGTGGCAGGCTGCTGTTGGGCGTCCTCAACACCTGCAGAGGAGCCTCCTTTTGTAAGTTTCTTTTCTAAAAGTTTAGTTAACTCCGCCACTTGCTCTTTCAGCTGATCGAACTCAGTTCTAAAGTCTCCGTCAATAGCTTCTGCCTCAGCCATGAGTTTCTTTTGGAGCCGGGTCTAGTAAGGATGCCTACTCGTGACGTCTGTGTCTCCTTTTTAAAAAAGGAAAAAATGTTAGGTGGAAATAGAAAGAAGGAGAATGTCGTGGGAAGCAATCACAGACTTTGGTGAGTATCCTTTGATCATTCCTTAGAACTTATCGTTCAAAAGTACAAGGTATGGTAAACATGGAAATTAATACAGGATAGTCGTAAAAATAGGAGAAATCCTTCATCTCAAGCTCAAACATTTTCCTTGGGCAACCATGGCTCTCATCCTATAAGTTCAATCCCATGTTAATTTCTATGTCTACTCAAAGGGTATTTGTTAAGCTCTGAATAGCTTCCGGCAATAATAGAGAGAAAGAGCTATCAGGAATTGACGTGTTTCGCAAATTGATACTCCCCTAGTAACTTTCTTGAAAACATTTTTGTATTACAATTTGACAAAACTTGTGTCAAATCAAAGGTCATGTGAGCTATGGATTTTCTGATCATTGTCAATACTCCCCTAACAGCAACAGAACAACCAAGAAAATACAAAACCTCTCAACCACCTTCATCCTTGAATATCATCAGCTTCAAAAACAAACCACCTCCCAACTGTAATAACATCCAACCAAACAAAATAAACAACCAAACAGCAAAGAAAAGAAGAGGAACAACCCTCCCTACACACAACGCCATCCCTACTAGCTCCTCCCTGCACGCGACGACCTCCACCCACTCACTCCCTCTTTCCCTCTCGGTCTCTCCTTTCACTCACTCTCTTTCTCGGTATCTCACTCACTCCCTATAGAACTCTCCCTGTTTCTCCCTCACCCTCTCTCAGTCTCCTCTGCCCTGTCTCTCCCTCTCCCTCCCTCTTTTCTCTCTCTTCCTCACTTTCTCTTTGTTCCGCTGCCCCCCTCCCCTCCTTCTATTCTCATCTTTTCTTTCTTTTGTTTCTTTAATTTTAGGTTACTTTTTTAGGGCCTCAAATAGTAAGGCCCATTCCCATTCTTTTCTTTTCTTTTTTCTGATTCTATGCTTAGTGGCCCATTGTTTTATTTTTCTCCTAGAACCACTATTATTTCATATATTTATTCATTACCTTAGCATTGGTGTTGTGTTTTATTTCATTTCTAAAATCTAACTTAAATATTTCTTTATTAAGGGAATAATAAAAATGTTTAAAATCTAAATATCCTTTTAAAAATATATAAAACTCAATGAATTTTAAGATAAATTAAAAATAAAGAATCTTGAAAATAATTCTTACTCATAAATATTAAATATATATTTCCGTTTAGAATAATTGTTTCAAAATCTTATGAGCAATGTCATGAAAAACTACTTTTGTCTACATCGCTGTTATAAGATTTCAAAGGTTTACAAACGTGCGAAGTACTTCGCCTTGTATTTCCCATTCCTTATGAAATTTCTTTCGTCATTAAAAAAATGAAATTAATTAAAAATAGTTTTAAATACATTTTAGTATTGTTTTAAAATTTCTCAAAGAACTACGTAACTCTGATTTCTCAATACATTTGAGAATACGTAGGAGCGGGAATCAATTCTTGTCAGGCCCATTTTCTTGTTATTAATTTCTATGTCTATGCTATTATTTTGATTAATTTTATATAGTCAATATTTTAAATTTTATTGTTGTAAGAAGGTTAATTTAGACGCGATGTCTTGTTAATCTCATGTTTTAATATTTTTATTTAAAATAATATTTCCATTAAAATGAGGTTAATTTAGACGTGACGTCTTGTTAATCTCATGTTTTAATATTTTTATTTAAAATAATATTTTCTTTAAAATGAGGTTAATTTAGATGCGACGTCTTGTTAATCTTATGTTTTAATATTTTTATTTAAAATAATATTTTCTTTAAAATGAGCTTAATTTAGATGAAACGTCTTGTTAATCTCATGTTTTTAATATTTTTTTATTAGAATATTATTTTCTTTGAAATGAGGTTAATTTCTTGTTAATCTCATGTTTTTAATACTTTTATTAAAAATAATATTTTTTTAATCAACTTTATTTTTCTTATCTCATTAATTTTATTTTAATCTCTAAATTTATGTATAAATTAAGGTTAATTTGGATGAGACGTCCTGTTAACCTTTACTTTCACTCTATTTTACTTTTTCTTATAGTTGTTGTTTTGTCGAGTTTCTTACTGTCATTGTTTTGTCATTTCTTACTGTTACTGTTTTAATCTTCTACTGTCATTATTTGTTTTTTTACTGTCACTGTTTAGTCTTCTATCATTACTGTTTTCTTCTTTCTTACTGTCACTGCTTGGTCAAATTTCTTACTGTCACTGTTTGGTCTCTTTTGTCTGTTTGTGTCTGCTTTTCCGTTTTATGTGTTTCTTTTCCTAAAAGAAGTAAAAAATAATTTCTGGGCTATTTTGAAACGAGCGCTATCAATTTGAGGTAACCGTTTTATAACGGACAGTTGTGACATATTGATACCTTCCTCACTTGTAATTCAACTCCCGAACTTAGAATTTCATTTTCATAACCAGTGTTTTAAAAAAGGTTTTTCCCGATATTTTTATCCTAAAAAATATTGGTGATGACTCCCAGTTTTCTTTTCGAAAGGATTTCAAAATTCATTTTATTTTTAAGGGTCGGTCATCCCGTCATGATCCCGGTTGTGACAGATGGCGACTCCACTAGGGATTTTTTTAGAGAGCTAAGCCAATCGAGTTGATAGCGTATATTTTTTAATGGTCTGTTAATTATTTAAATTTTTTCCTTTATTTTATTGTTTGTCATTATTTGTATGTGATTCTTGTTTGTTTAATTCTCATCGTTTATGTTCTATTGATATTAGTGCATTATTGAACCCTAGGGTAGACAACTTTGTGTTATTGTTTTATGTTTGTTCTCTGTGCAGGATGGGGTAAGGTATAGGTATTGAATACCTTTTCACACACTACACTCACAATTTACACACATTTATGAGTGGTGCCCTATACCCAGGCCGTAAGTGAAGCTTAAGTTAGGGAAGGTTGGTAGCGGTGTCGTTTGGGATGTACTTCCCATCCGGCGATCGTAAGAACCTCAACTAGAGTTTGACCTTTCATGATGTACGCATCTAGTAGATTCCCTACTATTGTGGTCACATCATGAGTAGGATCTTGGCTCTAGTGACCTTTTAGAAGTCTAGTACAAGCCACCCAATGTGAGGAGTCCACTGTTAGACAGGCTATAGGTCCCAGAAAAAAGACTTTTTGAAAAACCTGGCTTAGGGCACAAAAGGGCAGACCTTACTATACCTTATCTCATTCTCGCTTTCTGAAACACCCCAAAAATAGGGGTAAATTTTTCACGATTTTAGTGTAATTAATTCATGATAATTGCAAGTGATAAGGCTGCTTAATTATTTATTTATTTATTCATTTCCCCGGACCTATCAGAGACCAATCTCATATGTGAAGATATGAGAAGGTAAGTCAAGAGGAGCAACTAGGAATAATTGCCCAAATTAAAAACAGGGGAAGAATTTAGAACAAGATCATGCTATATGATAGAAATTAAGGAGGACGACCATTGTAAAATTTAATAAATCAGATTTTCTGACCAAAATATTCCAGAAACAGTGTGGGATCAGGGTTTAATGAAATATAAAAGAAAACATTTTGATCACAGTATTTGGGGAAACAGGGGTCCCCCTCACTCAAGCGAAATCCTTACTCGCTTGAGCAAGTTCCACACAATGCACATGGGCGAAGCAGAAGAGAGCTGAGCGAAAGGAGGAAAGAAGCATCAGGGGGAGCTACGCTCAAGCGAAATCCGACTCGCTTGAGTGAGACAGACAAGCCTCACTTGGGCGGAGCTAGCAAGCCTGGGCGAGATTCGTCCAGAATCAAATCCCATACCAGCTCGCTTGGGCAAGCAGCTCAACAAAGGTAATTCGCTCGAGCGGAAATGGTTCAGTGCCAGTGCAACCCATAACTTAACTTGGGCGAGACCTCTTCGCCTAAGTAAATAACTCCCAGAGCCGAGTATATACTCACTCGTTCAACAAGTTTCCTAGCACTCGGGTTTTCGTTGCCAGAATCCTTCCCAATCCGACCCATCACTCATTCGGTTTCCACCCGACAAGATTAATTCGGATCCGAGTCATCTCACACTCAGTTTTCTACTTGGCATAATATTCTAGATTGACCATGTTTCACTCAACCAAATCATTCTTGGGCCGACCTCATCCTCACTCGGTCTATCACTTGGCAAAATCATTTCAAATCCGAGTCTTCTCTCACTCAGCTTTCCACTCGGTAAAATCTTCTAGAAACCGACTTACCACCTAATTGGTCACTCACTCGGAATCTCAATCCAAAACTGACTCAACACTTGATCGGCCATCACTCGGTAATTTCTTCCAACACCGACCCCCTTTCTTTTTCACGCAAGCGGAGTTATTCTAGAGTGCTTCTTGACAACTCCCACCGAGTATCCACAATCGGTGAAATCCCACTTGGAATTGCACATTCGGCGCACACCACTCGGGACAGGTTACACTGGGCTTGAAAATTTTCCTACTCGGGACTCCACTGCCCAGAATATCACACTTGGAGACCTTTACTCGGAATGACATCCATTCCTTCATTCGGAAGGTCCCGACTCGGACAAGCTCACTCGGATTTCACTCAGAATTTCCCCACATCTTAAATTATTTTCAAAACTCCTACTTGGACGGGATTCGTCCAGGATCTCACCCATTCTCCATTCACTCGTCTCACTTGGGCGAATACTTTCCTCAAGGTCCCTCGCTCTGGCGAATTTTGTCCAGTGACAAATCCTTTCACCCTCGCTCGGGCGAGGTCCCCATTCGCTTGGGCGAATTTCCTCCAGTAAGAAAACACTGATACTGGGACAATCTCGCTTGAACGAGGTTCACTCCCGCCTAAGCGAGAATTGCCCAGAAACTGATTGTCATTCAGAAGGGACTGTCGTTTGAGCGAGAACCCATCTCGCTCGGGCGAGATAATCAGAAAACATACAGGACATGGAATTTGAACAACATATCCTGTCAGAACTCCATTTAAGCCAATTCTACTTAATTCATCACATCAATATCATCCTACTAGACAATTGAAACTTGCTCCCTATGAGCCGACTCATATATTTACATTATAATTCATTATGTGACTACCAAATTACCTCATTACTTACTCTACTCCACAAATTAATAGTCAAATATGATTTCTCATTCACTCGTCTAAATGTAAGGGAAATTTCATTCCAGGTTCATTCCACGTACATTCATAGGGTTAGAAACGAAAATAAGCCCTACATAAAAGTATCACTCTATGCCATGCTTCAAAGACTAATGCACATGCTAGTGTTTTAAATGCACATGCACGGATCCGATTTCATTTCCTTGGGTGATCGTAACCACCATAATTATACAATCATTCTCAATGGTTTCCCGCCTCGCAAGGGGTACTCCCTCTAGCAGCCTCGCAAGGTGCTTCTCGTGATCACAACCACGTTCAATATTTCATAAGGTTTCCCGCCTCGCAAGGGGTACTCCCGCCTCATGATCGCAACCATGGGTATTTAATCTCAATGGTCCCGCAGGGCCTTTCATTTCAATACCAGGTGATCGCAACCACCGATCTAATATTCACAGGAACTCGCAAGCCCTTTTACATTTCCAACATCAAGTGATCGCAACCACTTATCAACATCATCATGATATGTATGCCATGCCATGTATGCAATGTTTATGCATGCCTCAACCTCATATGGCTATCTCACCCTCTCATCTGGGGTACTTTCATTTTCAACCTCATAATTATCTATAAGTTCAATCGTGAACATCGATTCTTATATCAAGAGAACACTCCAACCAAAAGTTCGGGGTACTCATCATATCATTCATGAAGTTAATAACACATCATTACATAACATGCCATTCATAGCCTCATTTAGGCTTTATCATATAACACTCACTTCAAACACCATACACAATTATCATTTCAAACACATGATAACACATCAAATCAAGACAACATGCCATATTACATTAATACATACATTATCACCATAATTCTCATACATTTAGAAAATATACCCCTCTCCTACCTTAAGAGAAGTACGCTTCCGGGTGTGACGTTCCCGCTTCACAAGAGTTATCAAGTCCTACACCAATCATTATAGGACTTTATCAATTATTCATTCAAAAGCCATTTCAATATACATATACATTTCTATGTACACATGATTCTCATCATGTGAAAGCTATCACAAGTTTATTGATTTGCTTACTTAGGCTTCGGGAATTCCTTCCCTTAACTTACCATTCATTATTATTAAAGTAACAACCTAAATTGTTAGGTTATCCATTTACCAAACTTACATTTAATCCCATTTCATATGGTTTTCATTTATATCTTCCAACTACCATCTCTAATCATCATTAAATGTAAATGCTTCTTCATTTATTACACTTCTCCCATCAATAAATGTTAACCCTTTCAATATTATACATTTCCCCCAATTTCCATAAGTTAGGGTTTCCACTAAACTCACCATCCATCATAAATGCTCATCATTCATCAACCCCAACTTCACATACTTCATTTATTACTCATAAATACCCTTATTTATTTCACCTACACCTTAGGGTTCATGCATTTAATGCTTCTTTTCTGTACCCACAACATTTAATACTCCTCCAAGTTACCATCCTTTATCCTCTAGACTCCAAACGTAAAAGTGGTGGTAAAGAGTTTACCTTGCTCCAAAACAAAAATGGAAGTCAAGAGGGAGGATGAGGTAGACGAAAATAAAGAGGAGAAGGGAGGAGCTTCAAGCTACAGCGTCCTCCTCCAAGCTCATTGATGAACGAAAATCAGAAAGAGAGAGAGCACCAATTTGTTTAAGCTCTTGGGGAGAAGAAGAAGATGTGAAGAAGAGAAGAATGATGGAAGAAGAAGAAGTGTGTGTTTGCCTCCAAGAAAAGAGTAAGTCACGAAAGTAAGAGTGAAAAGAGTAAGGGTTTTTGTTTTCATTTTTAATACTTCACTAAACTCTTCCGTCTCTAAATAAACAGGCTCTCTGTAATACTTATTCTAAAAATTATTCCAAATATATATTCGGATTCCCCATAATATCATCTACAGCCCTGACCAAATATATATTCGGAGATACTTGGTGTAACATCCCAATTTTAATTATAAGCAACCGAATTAAATGAAAAGTCAACAAATTAACACTTCCCTTAACTTAATTAACTAGAAGGAATAGGGTGATTAACGTGGAGACAAGATGGCATGGGCAGGATTATCTTTTCACATTTCCCCATCCCACCATCCTGTTCTCCGCGCGAGTATTTATACGGGTGATGGCCATGCTCTTCACGCGGAGAACCCCCCTGCGAACTTCCTTCTTCGTTCTTCTTTTCTCTTGTTTTCTCTCTCTCCTTCTCTGCCCTCCAGTCCATTTCCTGCTTCGAGAGCCAAGGTGACGGTGCTGCAGTGGAGTGGAACTTCCCCACACGGGAAGGGACGATCGCCAAGGAAGAAGCAGAAATACCCCTACATCACTCGCAGGAGACTGTAGCACTTCAGAGAAGGCGCCAAGTGAAGCAGCAAGGAAGAGAACCACCATTCAAGCAGAAAAATCCCTCGGAGTTTTGTAATTGGTAGGGGGAGTATCTTCTATCTTAAATGCATGGGTTATGAACAGGTTCCGAGTGCTGATGCTTGCTATATCCGTGCTCTGATTGTGCGTTGTGTTGCATGCGAGTATGTACAGCCCAGTTGCATGACGAGTGAAAGATGAGTATTGCATGTTAGCATCTTTCTTATAAATGCATGTGTTGATATGAATGCTTTAATGAACTTGTTTGCGTACAGGAAATGCCTGCTTTAACCGGGTTCTGACACTGTCCTACACCAATTGCATGTTATGTTGTGATGACTTGAAATGCTTGAGTGAACTTGTGATTTTCATAAGGATGCATGCGTTGTTTAAGGTTAAATGGTGTTGTAAACCGATTGCATGTCACACTTGATTGAACGAAAATGTTTATGGATGCTTGATATGGATTGATACCGATTGCATGGGACTCATACGTTATAATGGAATGATAATGGATTTCATGAAGGCTATATATGTTAAACTGACATGCTGAATCCTGATGATGTGTATTACCGATTGCATGATATGTGTGCTGGAATAAGAGAATGCATGCGTGAAACGAATGTTGTGTGTCGAATCCGCGTGTGGCGCATGAGATGCGTTATGCTGGGAGCACGTAGTGTGGGACACCACCTTCGGTCATCCAGCGTGAGACGCTGCAAAATCCTTGAGTGGGACTCAGGGTAGCCCTGAGTGGGACTCGGGCTGCCTGTGAACACCCCCGTTGGCGCTGAGAGCGTTGGTGTCACCTGTGGGCAAACGGTTGGGTACCCGTAAAACGGCCAAGTAGCTGGGAGCTGATTTGATAGCTGAGAGCTATGTATAAAAAGGCTGAGATGCCTACGTTGCAACGTCTGACCGATACACACGATGCGGAACCGAGTGAAACCTTATGTGCTTATTACTGTTAATATTGTTACTACTGTTAATGTTGTTTGGAATTGGCTAGGTATGCTGAGTGGTAAGTGAATGGGTGAATGCGTAGGACTGAGTGAATGCTCCGTGTATGTGTTATTGACTGAAATTTGATTAAGCATTTGATATGGTGTATGAGGATAATGAATGTGTATGCCGAGTGATCCATTCCGTGTGTACGTGCCTTGGATGCTGAATGAAAACTGTTTCATGAATATATGTATATGTGTATGCAAGCGTATCTGTGTCATTGAAAATGTTATGAGTACAGCCGAGTGAGGATTGGTGAATATCAAACGGTAAGAGTTATGTATATATGTCTTGGCTAATGGATGTTGCTCTGTTATAATCGTGTTTGTACGTATATGTATTGTTGTATGATTGGAGATAACCTGAGTCGGTATCTATCATTTAAAATCTAAGATGCTCACCCCTACAGTGGCCATTTTTCAGTGAATGTCTCTCGAGATGAGGATCAGAAGCAGAGCTGGAACGCTGAGTGAAGTGTTGATGCATTAGGAAGGCTTAATTAATGCGAAGTTAGATTAAGCTCTAACTGGTTCATGCCGGATGTTAGTATTTTGGACAAATAGAACCTTATGGTCGAAGAGGAATCCGATTTTGTGTTTGTAAATGTTAACATACGCTCTTATATATATATGTATGGTTTCGTGTGTGACATGCTATGTGCTACCTTATTTCATGCTTGTGCTTTAATGGATACGCAGGGACAGCATGATTTAGCATACGATGGCCAAGACAGAGTGAATTATAAATCGTCTCTAGGAAGAGAGTCTTAAACGATCTGAGTAAATGGGAGTATGCAACCCTGAGTGGGGATCGATGTGGGAGATCTTCCCGAGTAATAAGCTATGAGTACTCCGAATAGGTCCTAAACGTACCTCAAGTAAGAAACGAGTGAAATCCTTGAGTGATGGTGAGAGAGATGACCACTGAGTGAGAAATATAAGTAAAACCCGAGTGGGGGAGAGTCTGTATTCCCGAGTGAAGTTCCCTCGCCCCAGCGAGCAATATACTCGCTCCAGCGAGTACGGACTAGGAAGACTTACGTTGGATACGCTTGGGCGGAGTCATACCTCACCCGAGGTACTAGAGCAGTTCGCCCAAGTGTGAGGACTCGCGCTGAAGCGAGTAGTTGTCAGAGTGGGATACCGCCCAATTACCCTTCCTCTCCGTTGTGACGCTAATGCGTCCCCGACAACGGTGTTGACCCCGGCTTGGGCGTTGTGGTTGAGTCCGCCCAGGCGTTGTCATATCTAGTCAAGCTGGGCGGAATGAGTTCGGGCCCCTCTTTCCTCCACAATCCACTACTGCACATGTACATCTCCCTTTTCCTTCCCCTTACCTATTTCTTTCTACTGTTTGACTAGTGTTACTCGTGGAAAAGCTTTCTTTATGGATCCTCTTTGAGAAGACGAGTGAGGACCGATATGGGGTGTTCGTTATGAATCCCCCTCCATCCGCCGCTGCATTACCATACCCCGCCCAGGCAGTATCAAACCCCGCCTGAGTGAGCCAACGATATTATGTAATCCGCCCTGGCGCTGGTGCGTTACATTAAACTAAATGAACCGGTTCCAGTCTTAGCCTTTTGTTATTTGCCATATGCGTGTGGATGATCTCTCATTTCCCTTGTCCTTCCTTGCACTCCGCCCCTTTTGTTATCCGGTTGCCTTATAGTCTATTTGGTTTACTTAATTTTGGAAAATTTTCTCGTCCTTGGGTTTAATTCATTTTGTTAAATTAGGGTGTTACATTTTGGTATCAGAGCGGACCGAAAGGTCCAAGGCCAAGGTAAGCCTACCGAGTGTAAGTGGTTGTGTGTATGGTCATGATTGTTGTGGTGTGAATTCAACTTGATTGATACTCTGTTACTGAATCATGGGTAGGGGAGTTGTTCCTCCTGACCCGACTAATTGTATGACATACGAGAACACATAATGGGCTAAGTTACTAAATATTAGACTAAAATCCGATTGGAATTAAGTAACTAGGAATACTTATCCTTGAATGTTGATTTCAGGATAAGGGATGGCACATCGCCAAAGCATGGAGGCTATAGCCATGACATTCCAATGCTTTGCAGACGTGTTTGAAAGGCAGGGCCAGCCTCGAGCTGAGGAGGGCCAAGTGCTGGACCGCTTCTTAAAGAGGAAGCCGAGTGAATTCCTAGGAGGACGGAACCCTGAGGCGGCGTTTAAGTGGACTCAGGAATTAGAGAGGATTTTTGGGGGTCTTCGCTGTACCGAAGCCCAGAAGGTGGAGTGTGCAGTGTACATGCTGCGAGACGAAGCGGAGAACTGGTGGAAAATAACCAGAAGCCGATTCCCTGAAGATGATAATCAACTGATGTGGAACGATTTCAAGGCATGCTTCTTAGAGAAGTACTTTCCCGACACAGTGAGGAGTCGGAAAGAGCTGGAGTTTATGGAGTTAAAATAGGGCTCCATGACTGTGGAAGAATACGCGACCAGATTCAAGGAATTGTGCCTATTCTATCCACCCTTCCAGCAGCCTGGGACGGAGAGCTCCAAGTGCCTTAAGTTTGAGAACGGATTGAGATCGGATATTAAGAGGGCCTGCAGATACCACGAGATACGGAGTTTCCCTGCATTAGTGAACAAATGTAGAATATTTGAGGAGGATGACAAGGCCCATTCGAACCAGAGCAGCAGAAACCACTATTCCCTGAGGCCCCAACGACCTCGTTTCAAAAAGCCAAGCAATGTTGGCAGGAACAAGCCTTTTTCCAAATTTGGGGGTCGGAATCAACCTGAAAGACGACCAGTGGTAGGAGACGGAAGGTGTTTCAAGTGTGGAGGAAACCACTTTGCCAGAGACTGCAAGGATGATGGTGATGTAGTGTGCTTTCACTGCAACAAGAGAGGACACATTCGCCCCGACTGCCCCCAACTACACCAAGCAAACGTTAATGTGCGTCAGGGGGGATTTCAAGAAAGGAACCGAGTGAATGATAACCAACATCCTAGTGGCAGAGGCAACGGAGCCAGAGGAAACGGGATGCGTACCCCAGATAACCGAGGGAGGAATACCGGCCCAACAGCGGCAGGAAGGATCTACACCATCAACGCAGAGGATGTTGCACCAGCAAGCGACCTAGTACAATGTAAGTGCTCACTCGGAATGAATACGCTTAATGTTGTTTTCGATTCGGGAGCCACCCATTCTTTTATAGCTGATGAGTGTGTGAAGCGTTTGAAGTTACCGACTGTGTCTATGAATCGGACTTTGGAAGTGGCCAGCCCGACTGGCGCTAATGTGTTCACATCGTCAATGTGCAAAGATGTAGCGTTTGAGTTGTATGATCGGAGTTTCACCTTCGATCTGATTTGCATGCCCTTAAAGGGTCTTGACATCATGCTCGGAATAGATTGGCTTTCAGCCAATAAGGTGTTAGTAGATTGTAGAAACCGAGAGATAGTTTTTCCGAGACAGCCCACTGAGAACGACATGGCACCAGGTATAACCCAACTGTTTATGATGCTTTGTCTAACCGAGGGTGAGAGTAGAATCCGAGTGAACGAAATCCCGATTGTCTGTGAATTCCCAGAAGTGTTCCCTGAAGACGTACCGAGTGTCCCTCCCAATAGAGAAATCGAATTCTCTATAGACTTAATCCCTGGGGCCGAGCCAATCTCCAGTGCACCCTATAGAATATCCTCAACTGAGTTAGCCGAGTTGAAGAAACAAGTGGATGAGTTACTCGGAAAGCAGTTCATTAGACCGAGCGTATCACCATGGGACGCACCCGTACTGCTTGTTAAGAAGAAGGATGGCAGCATAAGACTTTGTATAGATTACCGACAGCTAAACAAACTCACAATCAAGAATCGGTATCCACTGCCCATAATTGATGATTTAATTGACCAGCTGCGTGGAGCCTCAGTCTTCTCAAAAATCGATCTACGATCGGGGTATCACCAAATCCGAGTAAAGGACTCGGACATTCCTAAAACTGCCTTTAGGACTCGGTATGGTCACTACGAGTATGTAGTGATGCCGTTCGGTGTGACAAACGCCCCTGCTGTTTTCATGAATTACATGAACAGCATATTCCACTCCTATTTAGACCGGTTTGTAGTTGTTTTCATCGATGACATCCTAGTTTATTCTAAGACATCCGAGGAGCATGAAGGATATCTCTGAGCGGTACTTCAAGTGTTGAAGGAGAAACAATTGTTTACAAAGTTTTCAAAGTGCGAATTCTGGATGGATGAGATCCACTTCCTCGGACATGTGATTTCCAAGCGAGGTGTCTCGGTGGACCCTTCGAAGGTCACAGCTGTAATAGCATGGGAGAAGCCCAGGTCGGTCTCGTAGATAAGGAGTTTTATGGGCCTGGCAGGTTATTATAGAAGGTTCATCGAAGGTTTTTCTAAACTGGCATTACCACTAACTAAATTGACTCGGAAAAACGTTCCCTTCGTGTGGAGTCCCGAGTGTGAGAAAGCTTCCGAGAGCTAAAGAACAAGTTGACGACTGCTCCAGTGCTGGCATTACCCGAGTTACAAGAGAGCTTCATGGTCTATTGTGACGCGTCAGGACTCGGATTAGGGTGTGTACTTATGCAAAGAGACCGAGTGATAGCATATGCCTCTCGGCAATTGAGACCTCACGAGCAGCATTACCCGACCCATGACTTGGAGCTGGCAGCAGTAGTTTTTGCATTAAAATTATGGAGGCATTACTTGTACGGGTCCAAATTTGAAGTGTACAGCGATCACAAGAGCCTCAAATACCTATTCGACCAGAAAGAGCTGAACATGAGACAGAGAAGATGGATTGAGTTTTTAAAAGATTACGATTTCGAGTTAAAATACCACCCGGGTAAGGCAAATGTCGTGGCCGACGCATTGAGTCAGAAATCTCTCCACATGGCAGCAATGATGGCAAAAGAAGTAGAGTTGTTGGAGCGGTTTCGACACATGAACTTGTATGTTGACACCCCCTCCTCTCGGAAAATGACAATCGGTACATTGAGGATCGCCAATGAATTCTTGAAGTCCGTGTACGAGCAGCAACAGTTGGACTCCTACCTAACTGAAATGAAGGAAACTCAGGCCAAAGGAAAGGATTTATCCTTGACCGAGGGATCAGATGGGATCTTCCGGGTGAGGGACAGAATATACATACCAAACAGAGGAGAATTAAGGAGAGTGGTGCTTGACGAAGCCCACAAAAGCCTACTCAGTATCCACCCGGGAACCACGAAAATGTACCATGACCTGAAGAAACAGTTCTGGTGGCCCGGACTAAAGAGGGATGTGGCGGAATATGTGGCCCGGTGTATTACGTGCCAAAAATCAAAAGTGGAGCACCAAAAACCGTACGGTGCAATGCAGCCCCTAGAGATTCCTGTGTGGAAATGGGACTCGATTGCGATGGATTTTATCATGGGATTACCCAAAAACCGAGCGGGCCATGATGCGATTTGGGTCATTGTTGACCGACTGACGAAGAGTGCGCACTTTCTACCTGTGAATATGAAGTACCCGTTGCATAAGTTGGCTCGGATTTACATTCAAGAAATTATCCGACTGCATGGCATACCTACTTCTATCGTATCAGATAGGGACCCTAGGTTCACGTCCCGGTTTTGGACCAGCCTGCATCAAGAAATGGGCACCAAACTTTGGCTTAGTTCTGCCTACCACCCCTAATCGGATGGACAATCCGAGCGGACAATTCAAGGTTTAGAAGACTTATTAAGGGCGTGTGTGTTAGAGCATGGTGGGGACTGGGAGCAGTACCTTCCCTTGATCGAGTTTACGTACAACAACAGCCATCATCACAGCATTGGCATGGCACCCTACGAGGCACTATATGGACGCAGATGCCGAACCCCACTCTGCTGGTCGGAAACGGGTGAAAGTCTACTATTGGGACCAGACATCGTGAAGTAAACCACAGAGCAGATCCGAGTGATACAGGGAAGGATGAAAGCATCTCAAGACAGGCAAAAGAGCTACCATGACAAGCGCACCAAACAATTGGAATTTTCAGTCAGAGACAGAGTGTTTTTGAGAACTTCTCCGAGTAAAGGAGTCGGACGAGCCTTAAAAGGTGGAAAGTTAAGCCCTCGATACATTGGGCCTTATGAGGTGTTAGAACGAGTCGGCCCCGTGGCATACCGCATCGCATTACCGACCCACTTGTCCCGATTGCACAACGTATTTCACGTATCTCAACTAAGGAAGTATTTACATGACCCCAGCTACACGATGCCTGACGATGAAGTAGAGATCAAAGAAGACCTGACCATTGTGACTACACCGATTGGAATCGTGGACCGATCGGTAAAACGCTTGAGAAACAAAAACGTAAGGCTGGCTAAGGTGGAGTGGCAGCAAGGCAAGACCACCTCCTGCACGTGGGAACGCGAAGATGCCATAAGACAGCAGTACCCCGAGTTGTTCATTTAGGTGAGTTACCGACTGAAGTTTCGCATGAATTACCGACTGAATTTCGGGGACGAAATTCTTTTCAAGTGGGGGAGAACTGTAACATCCCCATTTTAATTATAAGCAACCGAATTAAATGAAAAGTCAACAAATTAACACTTCCCTTAACTTAATTAACTAGAAGGAATAGGGTGATTAACGTGGAGACAAGATGGCATGGGCAGGATTATCTTTTCACATTTCCCCATCCCACCATCCTGTTCTCCGCGTGAGTATATATACGGGTGATGGCCATGCTCTTCATGCGGAGAACCCCCTGTGAACTTCCTTCTTCGTTCTTCTTTTCTCTTGTTTTCTCTCTCTCCTTCTCTGCCCTCCAGTCCATTTCCTGCTTCGAGAGCCAAGGTGATGGTGCTGCAGTGGAGTGGAACTTCCCCACACGGGAAGGGACGATCGCCAAGGAAGAAGCAGAAATACCCCTACATCACTCGCAGGAGACTGTAGCACTTCAGAGAAGGCGCTAAGTGAAGCAGCAAGGAAGAGAACCACTATTCAAGCAGAAAAATCCCTCGGAGTTTCGTAATTGGTAGGGGGAGTATCTTCTATCTTAAATGCATGGGTTATGAACAGGTTCCGAGTGCTGATGCTTGCTATATCCGTGCTCTGATTGTGCGTTGTGTTGCATGCGAGTGTGTACAGCCCAGTTGCATGACGAGTGAAAGATGAGTGTTGCATGTTAGCATCTTTCTTATAAATGCATGTGTTGATATGAATGCTTTAATGAACTTGTTTGCGTACAGGAAATGCCTGCTTTAACCGGGTTCTGACACTGTTCTACACCAATTGCATGTTATGTTGTGATGACTTGAAATGCTTGAGTGAACTTGTGATTTTCATAAGGATGCATGCGTTGTTTAAGGTTAAAAGGTGCTGTAAACCGATTACATGTCACACTTGATTGAACGAAAATGTTTATGGATGCTTGATATGGATTGATACCGATTGCATGGGACTCATACGTTACAATAGAATGATAATGGATTGCATGAAGGCTATATGTGTTAAACTGACATGCTGAATCCTGATGATGTGTATTACTGATTGCATGATATGTGTGCTTGAATAAGAGAATGCATGCGTGAAACGAATGTTGAGTGTCGAATCCGCGTGTGGCGCATGAGATGCGTTGTGCTGGGAGCACGTAGTGTGGGACACTACCTTCGGTCATCCAGCGTGAGACGCTGCAAAATCCTTGAGTGGGACTCAGGGTAGCCCTGAGTGGGACTCGGGCTGCCTGTGAACACCCCCGTTGGCGCTGAGAGCGTTGGTGTCACCTGTGGGCAAACGGTTGGGTACCCGTAAAATGGCCAAGCAGCTGGGAGCTGATTTGATAGCTGAGAGCTATGTATAAAAAGGCTGAGATGCCTACGTTGCAACGTCTGACCGATACACACGATGCGGAACCGAGTGAAACCTTATGTGCTTATTACTGTTAATATTGTTACTACTGTTAATGTTGTTTGGAATTGGCTAGGTATGCTGAGTGGTAAGTGAATGGGTGAATGCGTAGGACTGAGTGAATGCTCCGTGTATGTGTTATTGATTGAAATTTGATTATGCATTTGATATGGTGTATGAGGATAATGAATGTGTATGCCGAGTGATCCATTCCGTGTGTACGTGCCTTGGATGCTGAATGAAAACTGTTTCATGAATATATGTATATGTGTATGCAAGCGTATCTGTGTCATTGAAAATGTTATGAGTACAGCCGAGTGAGGATTGGTGAATATCGAATGGTAAGAGTTATGTATATATGTCTTGGCTAATGGATGTTGCTCTGTTATAATCGTGTTTGTACGTATATGTATTATTGTATGATTGGAGATAACCTGAGTCGGTATCTATCATTTAAAATCTAAGATGCTCACCCCTGTAGTGGCCATTTTTCAGTGAATGTCTCTCAAGATGAGGATCAGAAGCAGAGCTGGAACGCTGAGTGAAGTGTTGATGCATTAGGAAGGCTTAATTAATACGAAGTTAGATTAAGCTCTGACCGGTTCATGCCGGATGTTAGTGTTTTGGACAAATAGAACCTTATGGTCGAAGAGGAATCCGATTTTGTGTTTGTAAATGTTAACATACGCTCTTATATATATATATATATATGTATGGTTTCGTGTGTGACATGCTATGTGCTACCTTATTTCATGCTTGTGCTTTAATGGATACGCAGGGACAGCATGATTTAGCATACCATGGCCAAGACAGAGTGAATTATAAATCGTCTCTAGGAAGAGAGTCTTAAACGATCTGAGTAAATGGGAGTATGCAACCCTGAGTGGGGATCGATGTGGGAGATCTTCCCGAGTAACAAGCTATGAGTACTCCGAATAGGTCCTAAACGTACCTCAAGTAAGAAACGAGTGAAATCCTTGAGTGATGGTGAGAGAGATGACCACTGAGTGAGAAATATAAGTAAAACTCGAGTGGGGGAGAGTCTGTATTCCCGAGTGAAGTTCCCTCGCCCCAGCGAGCAATATACTCGCTCCAGCGAGTACGGACTAGGAAGACTTACGTCAGATACGCTTGGGCGGAGTCATACCTCACCCGAGGTACTAGAGCAGTTCACCCAAGCGTGAGGACTCGCGCTGAAGCGAGTAGTTGTCAGAGTGGGATACCGCCCAATTACCCTTCCTCTCCGTTGTGATGCTAATGCGTCCCCGACAATGGTGTTGACCCCGGCTTGGGCGTTGTGGTTGAGTCCGCCCAGGCGTTGTCATATCTAGTCAAGCTGGGCGGAATGAGTTCGGGCCCCTCTTTCCTCCACAATCCACTACTGCACATGTACATCTCCCTTTTCCTTCCCCTTACCTATTTCTTTCTACTGTTTGACTAGTGTTACTCGTGGAAAAGCTTTCTTTGTGGATCCTCTTCGAGAAGACGAGTGAGGATCGATATGGGGTGTTCGTTATGAATCCCCCTCCATCCGCCGCTGCATTACCATACCCCGCCCAGGCGGTATCAGACCCCGCCTGAGTGAGCCAACGATATTATGTAATCCGCCCTGGCGCTGGTACGTTACATTAAACCAAATGAACCGGTTCCAGTCTTAGCCTTCTGTTATTTGCCATATGCGTGTGGATGATCTCTCATTTCCCTTGTCCTTCCTTGCACTCCGCCCCTTTTGTTATCCGGTTGCCTTATAGTCTATTTGGTTTACTTAATTTTGGAAAATTTTCCCGTCCTTGGGTTTAATTCATTTTGTTAAATTAGGGTGTTACACTTGGTCCGACACTCATATCCTATCCGGGTCAGTTTTTTTTAACTTATCCGCTCACAATAATTCACTAGCAGTTTTAGAGAATCTCAATTTAATTATTTCTAGTATTTTGGAATATTAGTTAGTCCACATTTAATTATTTAATATTTATTTTCTTAATTTAACTTCCTACTTTAGAAATTCAGGGTGTTACACTTTCCCTTTAAATCTAAATTATGAACTGCTTACCCGTTCAAAGGATTACTTTATTCTAAAAATGACTCACTTTTTCTTAAAAAAACTAGTAATATTTTAACAGATGAATAACTCCCTCTCTTTTTGTGTACTTTTGAGTCCTGAGTTATAAATCTTCCCAATCGTCAAAACAAAAATGAAAACAAAAATTCTCTCCAAGCAAAGTATTGACGATGTTTGGAAGATCCATGACCCATATGACTTTAATTTCACATGAGTTTTACCGACCACTACTTCTCAAAGTAAAAATGTTTTCCAATAAATTAATAAGGAAGTAGCGGTTTACAAAACATGACAGTAACTGATTTTTTTTCCTTTCTCTTTGTTCTTGCAGGAAGCTATTTGGAACTTAGCGAGTGCCTTCGAGCAATATGGAAATTAACATGAGATCCGATAGTTGTGACACAAATGTAACCGAATTAAGAAAAATATTACACGTTAAGGCCAAGAGGATCGACATAGGTAGTCTACAAACAATGGGGAAAAATTAAACTTAACACAAAATGGCTTTTACAAGAAAGTATGGGAGGATTCTGAAGCTCTTAGAAGTGGAAGTGCAAACTGAGGCGATCACTGCCTTAACATAGTTCTACGACCCGCCTCTCAGATGCTTCACATTTAGGGACTTTCAGTTGGCCCCATCTATTGAGGAATTCAAACAAATCTTGGGGATGCCTTTGGAAGGACAGATACCTTACCATCATCTTGATCATCATGTAACTGTCACTTCCATTGCCCGTGTTCTGAAGATCCATCCCAAAACTTTAAGGAGTGTATAACTAAATAGAAATCATACTCCAGGATTCACTCGGGAATTTCTTGAAAAGCACATGCAGGTCCTGGCAGAAAAGGATGATTGGGAAGCCTTCATGGATACTCTAGCTATTATCATCTACGGTGTTGTCTTGTTCCCCAACATTGACAACTATGTGGATTATGATGTTATCGCTGTGTTCCTAGCTCGCAAGCATAGGCTTGAGAATCCTGTCATAGTTGTATTGGCAAATGTGTACTGTACTATGGATTTCTGCCATACACAAGGCGGAAAGAGAGTTATTTGTTGTTTACCTGCTTTGTATGTATGGCTCATATCTCATGTCTTCCACCAAGTCTGTAAGGCTGAATGCCCTATTTCTGATCTAAAACTATGCCAACTAGCAGTGAAAAGTAGACGTGAGTGAGCCAATCACCTTGTAGGGATCATGGATAAGAAAGTCAGATGGTATCCCTAATGGTTGGAAGTTGAATCGATCGTTCATCATTACGGAGGTTACTCAAATGTTTCCCTTATTGGTACGCAAGGATGCATCAACTATAATCCCATCATAGCCAAGCGTCAGCTAGCTTATCCTTTGCTTGGACCACCTGATGAAAAGTCGCTCACTCCTTTCATCTTGTATTACTCGAAGGAAGCTATGCCTATTCCATTCGGGATATAGCGAATGCGTGGAAGAAAGTCCACCAAAAAGGAAAAGAATTAGGGTCCCGGAGCCAGGCTCTGAGAGAAGAATATCATGAATAGGGTCCCTATTGTTAAATTACCCTTCAGAAGTTTCTCTTATCTCCCGGCAAGCACTCCTGTTCCATCACTTGTCTTCGAAGATACAGCAACCAAGGCGTTAAAGACTAAAATAGAAGAGTTGACTACCAAGAACAAGAAGCTAGAAGAAGACTTACTAAAATTCCAACAAGAATACACCATTTAAAAAAGGGAGAACTTGGAGAACAAGCAAGCCGTTGAAGAGATTAGAAAAAAATGGAAGGTTGAAGAAGACTACATGATAAAACAAGACTAATGTCTTCGAGTAGCCAACTCTCAGCTGAAAATGAAGAGCAAACAAAGTGATACCATCTTGGTAGAGAAACATCTTCTGAAGGATATGTTGGCACTATCCAAAGAAAATAAGTGAAGCGTCATGGTGTAAAAGGAGCTTCTGCAGTCACAAGTCCACAAATTGGAACAACAGCTTAATGAAGTGGTGAAGGCTTGCGAGCAGGAGATAAATAGGGAGCGACAATGCGCCATGAGCATAAGAATGCCTTGAATCATTTCTTTGTACTTCATAATTTTTATGCATTTAATTTCTTGATCCGTATAAACTTGATCATTATGATTTTTTGATTAATTGCTTGTACAAAATTCTTGATCCTTCAATTCTTTGTCATTCATCAAAACCTGTTTCAACATACAAACACACAGAATTCATTGGAAGATGAAATTCTATGGCAAGCACACCAATCGTTAAAATGTAATATATTTGTGTCGTCCCTTGGGGATTGCATTAATTACCACAACCTAGGGCAAGTACCATCTGAACCAAACAACAATTCAAGACAACACATTATGTTTTTATCTTTTCTAAATTATAAATTTTTAAGAATTTTCAATAGGGAAACAAAAACAACAAACAAGGAATACAATAGTAATATGGAGTGATAACAGATAAGAGGTTAGGTTGGAATCAATGTTAACATACAATTTCATTCAATTTTACATGGACAAAGCATAAACTTCAATTAAAGTTATGTCTAAATTCTCAATGATGGATAGTCCCTACTTCCTTATATGATTATCACTATTTCACTACAAATAAACCCTAATTCATTAGGTGTTCACATGCATTGAAACAAAATGTTAAAAGAAGGATGAACCCTAGTCATTGACCTAATATTTTTGGCCTGAATTAACTAGATGGCATATTGTATACCTGAGGTCTCTACCATGATTCCTTCCCCTATGATTCAGTGTGTAAGTCACAAAGCCGCCCATGTATTGCTACGGGGAGCTACATGTGACCGACCCTTGCGGGAGGTGGCTCTTGATGAACAGGTGACCCCAGTGGTCCATTGGATTATAGCCGCAATGATATGAGTCATGGCCGACCCGTAACACCATATGTTGAATATGTGTTACCGCGGTCACGGTGAAAATAACCAAGTGTTGCAAATGGGTGATGCGGTTTGGTACCAGTAAAAGATTGGTGAAATGCATGCAATTGGATGATAAGTGTACACATTTTACTACTGCAGTAGGGGTATGGTTATATGTGTTGGAAATATGCACTAAAAGCCTATATAGGTTTGTATCATTTTAAATAAGTCATTTTTTGTTAAATAGTTTAACAACCTTTACATATCCTTGGAGTAATAGGTCATATGAGAGTTATTCCTAAAATGTCCCTAGTCAAGTATTTACGTGGGGACATGTAAATACATTAAGACTAGTGTGTGAATGTACTGATGATCTGATCTCACAGATCATGGATATAAATGATATCAAGTCTTCACACGGGTACACATTAAGAGTAATGATGTACTGGATAGACCCACCATGAGAACGTTGCATGGATTGTTACATGAATGTCATATACGATTCTCAATGTGATAATGGTATATGTAGTCCTTTGACCTGAAGTCACTACGATTCCTACATAAGGAGTTTATTATTTTAATACAATCAAACATCTTCTGTAATAAGAGGACTATAAAGGTTGTGGTTAGGTAATGTACAAATTATGCAGAGGGATGTTAGTGATATAGATGGGAATTGTCTCTCCTATGTGAAAGGAGTGATATCTATAGGCCACTTGATGGAGTGAGACTAAGTGATGTAGGCTCTTCATGCACTTTCTTGAAGAGAGATGGATGTAGGGCTCTTTCTCCTATCTTCCTTCAAAGCAAGCTTGAGAACTTCTTCTTCAAAGCAAGGGAAGCCGAAACTAAAGCCTAAAACTAGAGAAATGTGACGCCAAAACAAAGGAAAAGAGAGTGGAAATGGAAGGAGAGAAGGTGGACAATGGAGGAAGGCTTGAAAAAGAGGAGAGGGAAAGGTTAGAGGCCATTTCCTAAGGTGGAGGAAGATAACTCCACTCACCACCAAGGGAGGGAGAAACCCCTTGGATAAGAGCTTGAGAGAGCTCTCAAATTCTATAGAGAAGGAGGAGAATCTCTCACTAGGAAACACTTAAGTGCTCTCAAATTTGTAAATGAATTAATGGTGCTTGATTACAAAAGGAGAAGCCCTTATATAGGCCATGGAGAATTTCGGCCAAGGACTAACTAAATGGGCTTGATCATGAATCCAAGGCCCATTAAGAGAAAAGATGAACAAATGGCCTATACATGGCCCAAAAGGAAAAGTACAAGGCTCAAAAGTGGCCCATTTGACCTTGCAAGGCCCAAATCTATCGTATAAGCCTAGAGAAACTATTTAGAAAGTATATTACAAGTAAAGTACACATAGATCCTCATAGGTTCCTTATTGGGCTTAGGCCCACTAGAAGAGAGAAAAGAGACAAGGGCTTTATGAATGCTCTCTTTGGCCCGTTTGGTCTTGGCCCTTGTGAGGGGACCTCTATATGCTTCAAGTCCTTTCTCCAATGTAGTGTGAGGGTCTTCCTTGGGTATGTCCACATTATGCTCCCCCTCTTCAAAAGGATTTGTCCTCAAATCAAAGGCATCATCCTCATCATCTATATCAAAGGGAGACAAATCAGTTATATTGAAAGAAGCACTCACACCATAATCTCCTGGTAGATCTAGGACATAAGCATTATTATTAATTTTCTTGAGAATTTGGAAAGGCCCATCACCTCTAGGGTTGAGTTTGGATTTTCTCAAGTTAGGAAAGCGTTCCTTTCGAAGGTGTAACCAAACCCAATCGCCAACCTCAAAGGTGATCTCCTTTCTTTTTTAGTTTGTATTTGGTGTCTAACCTTCTCATGAAAATCTTTGATAAATTGGGCCTTTGCCTCTCCATCCATATGAAGGACAGAGTCAGAAACCTCAATGGGCAAAAGGTCCAAAGGTGTGAGAGGGTTAAAACCATATACAACCTCAAATGGACTATGCTTGGTTGTGGAGTGTTGTACCCTATTATATGCAAACTCAATGTGGGGTAAACACTCATCCCAAGATTTTACATTTTTGTGTACTAAGACCCTAAGAAGTTGTGAGAGGGTCCTGTTTACTACCTCTATTTGGCCATCCGTTTGAGGATGACAAGTTGTGGAAAAGAGAAGTTGTGTTCCTAGCCTTGACCAAAGAGTTTTCCAAAAATGGCTTAGGAATTTGGTGTCCCTATCAGAAACAATGGTTTTGGGTACACCATATAATCAACCTTATGGCAAGGGATGGAGTGAGCCATCTTGCTAAACCTATCCACAACCACAAAGATAGAATCCATTCCCCTTTGGGTCTTAGGTAGGCCTAACACAAAGTCCATTGATATATCAATCCAAGGTGCACTAGGTGTTGGCAAGGGAGTATATAAACCACTAGGTGATAGTTTTGATTTAGCCTTTCTACAAACAATACACCTAGAGCAATGTTTTTGAACATCTTTTTTCATTTTGGGCCAATAGAAGTGTTCATGTAATATAGACAAAGTCTTATCTCTTCCAAAATGACCCATGAGTCCTCCCTCATGACTCTCCCTAAGTAGTAGATCTCTTAAAGAGCTTCTTGGAATACAAAGTCTATTGGTTTTAAAAAGATAGCCATCTAAAATGTAGAAGCCCTGATGAGATGTAGAAGTGGAAGATGAGTTAAATATTTTTGAAAAGTCAAGATCATTTGGGTACAAAGACCTAATTTCATCAAGCCCAATAACTTTGGCTCCTAGAGAGGTAAGTAAAGAGTGCCTCCTAGATAAAGCATCAGCCACAGTATTGGTTTTGCCATTCTTATACTTGATGACATAAGGAAATTGTTCCAAATACTCAACCCACTTAGCATGCCTTTTGTTTAACTTATGTTGCCCTTTGATGAATTTCAAAGATTGGTCATCACTATGTATCACAAATTCTTTTGGGATTAAGTAGTGCTCCCAAGTTTGTAGGGCTCTAATTAAGGCATAAAATTCCTTATCATATGTGGGATAGTTAATAGTGGCCCCATTAAGTTTTTCACTAAAGAAAGCAATGGGGTGACTTTCTTGTAAAAGCACAGCTCCTATGCCCACATTTGATGCATCACACTCAAGCTCAAAGGTTTTAGAAAAATTTGGAAGTTTTAAAATTGGAGCATGAGTAAGCCTATCTTTGAGATCTTGAAAGGCTTTTTCATGCCTAGGCCCCCATATAAAAGAAACATTCTTTTTGACCAACTCATTTAGAGGGGAGGCTAGGGTTGAAAAATCTTTCACAAATCTCCTATAGAAACTTGCGAGACCATGGAAACTTCTTACTTCACTCACATTTTTAGGTGTAGGCCAATCTTGGATTGCCTTAACCTTAGAGTGATCTACCTCAACACCTCTAGAACTAACTACAAAACCAAGAAAGACAATGGTATCCATGCCAAAAGAACATTTTTCAAAGTTAGCATAAAGATTGTTTGTTCTCAAGGCAAGCATAACTTGTCTTAGGTGGATTAGATGAGAGGTCATGGACTTTGAGTACACAAGAATGTCATCAAAGTATACCACAACAAAATGCCCTATGAAATCCCTTAAAACATGGTTCATAAGTCTCATGAAGGTACTTGGTGCATTAGTTAGGCCGAAAGGCATCACTAACCACTCATAAAGGCCAAGCTTGGTTTTAAAAGCGGCTTTCCATTCATCTCCCTCTTTTATTCTAATTTGGTGGTAGCCACTTTTAAGATCAATCTTGGAGAAGATTGTAGATCCACTAAGCTCATCTAACATGTCATCAAGCCTAGGTATGGGATGCCTATACTTGATGGTGATGTTATTAATGGCTCTACAATCCGTACACATTCTCCATGAACCATCTTTCTTGGGTACAAGTAAAACCGGTAATGCGCAAGGGCTTAAACTTTCTCTAATCCAACCTTTGGAAAGTAGTTCATTCACTTGATTTTCTATTTCTAAACTTTCCTTAGGGTTGCATCTATAGGCCGGTCTATTTGGCAAACTAGCCCCAGGAATAAGGTCTATTTGATGCTCAATGCCTCTAATAGGAGGTAACCCTTTTGGAATGTCTTTTGGGAAGAGGTCGTTAAATTCTTGCATGATATTTTGTATCCCTTTGGGCAAGGGGGGAGGAGAGGTGCCCATTGAACACAAGGAAGTGTTAGGGATATCTTTTGGATATATGATCAAGCAATGTTTTTGTGAAAACATGGCATGTTTCACATCATATTTAGTTGCAAAGAGATTAGGTTGGGAGTCATTATAGACAATAACTCCTTTCCCTTTATTGTCTTTTTTGTTTATCTTTGGTTTTTCTAAACTCACATGGGAAGAAGATCCTAACTCTTTTTCTCTCTTAGCTTTCATTTGGATTTGGTCTTTGGCTACTTGTTGTGGAGTTAGAGGATGTAGTACTATCTTCTTACCATCTAGTTTAAATGTGAGGGTGTTAGTGAACCCCTCATGAAGGACCTTTCTATCAAATTGCCAAGGCCTTCCTAATAGAATATGGGTTGCTTCCATAGGTACTACATCACATTTGACTTCATCTCTATATGTACCTATGGTGAAATTTATTAGGACTTGCTTATTGACTACCATTTCCCCTTTTTCATTTAACCATTGTAATTTGTAGGGACTTGGATGGTCTATAAGCTCTAATCCCATCTTTTTGACTAGTCTTTGGCTTGCAACATTTGCACAACTCCCACTATCCACAATGAGAGAACATAATTTGTCATTAATGTAACATCTTGTATAAAAGATGTTCTCTCTTTATGTTGTGTCATCGAGTTTTACATGACTACCAAGCAACCTTCTAATCATGTACAACTCACCATCATCCCCTAAAATGTGCTCACTGTCACTAGAATCACTACTAGAGTCATCACTTGAATAGTGAGAATCAGAATTAGACTCTGATTGACTTGAGTAGGTTCCATTGGTTTTTAAAATCATTGTTCTTTTTGTTGTACAGTCTGAAGTAATGTGTCCTCTTCCAAGGCACTTAAAACATTTTATGGAAGAAGATCTAGAGGATTGTGGTTTTGATGATGGTTCATGCTTATCATGTTGATTGCGAAAGACTTTGCCATTTTTGTGTAACTCACTTTGGGGTTTAGAGGAGGAAGTGCCCACTTCTCGCTCTCTAGGGTTTCTCTCAAACTTACCCTTATTTTCTACCCATTTTGACTTATAGGCTCTATTGTTATCCCCACTATAGGATTCTCTTTCCTTAAATTGGTTTTCTACTTTGGTGCATTGGTGGAGTAACTCTTCTATATCCACATGTGGAAGAAGTTCCACCCTATTTTTGATGTTCCTATTAAGCCCATGTAAGAACCTATGCATTAGGGTCTCCTCATCCTCTTCTAGATTGGCTCTAATCATGGCTATCTCTAAGGCTTTATAGTAATCTTCTACACATTTGGAGCCTTGGGTGAGCCTATTAAGCTTTGCTAATAGTTCACCCCTATAATAGTTAGGAACATATCTTTTTCTAAGGAGAGCTTTTAAGTCTACCCAATCATCTATGGGGGGAAGTTGTCTCTTTTTCTCTCCTTACAAATTTGGGTCCACCAAACTGGGCATAATTTTGGAAAGAAAGAGTTGCAATCCTAACTTTTTTATCATCTTTTATTTGATGAGAGTTGAATATTTGTTCTACCCTCATCTCCCACTCTAAGTAAGCTTCAATGTCACTCTTTCCATTGAATGGGGGAATTTCTAATTTTACCCCTCTTAAGCCTATGTCATCCCTTCTATGGTCATGGTGCCTTCTTTGTCTTGTTTCTTCCTCATTATGACTAGTGTTATGTCTTTGATTTCGTTGTCTATGCCTAGTTCTAGGGGGTTCATTATGCTCAAGATTGTTTAGCCTAGCATTAATGGTGTTTAAGCTATCCATTATGTTATGAAGCATGCTTTTGTTTTCCCTATCACTAGATGACATCTTTTAATGTTGACAAAGAAATGTAAGACAAAAACAAAGTATGTATAGACAAGCTAGTCGAGGAAGATGAATGCAATACAAGTGAAAAAACCACTTCAACAAACCTAAAATATCAATACTAGGTTTCTATCCTAAAGGGAAACAATGTCCTAGATTGTCTTTAACTAGGTTAGTCCTATGTTGCTTATGTAAATCCTAAGTTGTCCTTAACCTAAGTTGATTATGGTTGTCCTAGGATATTGCTAGTGATTAACTAATCCTAGACAAGCCTAACCAAATTCGGTTTTTAGAAGGAGTTAACCTAACAAAATTAGTTCAACTAACTAAACAAGTCTTAACAACCCTAACCAAAAGTAGTTAATTAGTTATGGAAGTTGTAACAAAGTCTAACCACTATAACTACCTAACTAATTCGGTTATCTATTAGTTAACTCAACTAACAATTAGTTATGACAACTAGAATTAGTTCCAACCACTAACCAATTAGTTAAGACACACAACTAACTACCAACTAACTAACTAATTATAGTTGTAACTTCTAACTAACTCTAACCAATTAACTAAAAGTAGTTAACAATCAAATGCACATGCACTATCCTAATTCAAAATTTACTAAGCAAAAGGGAAAATTATAATGTCCAAAAAGTCCAATGTCCTTGTTGTGTCCAAAATACAAGACAAAATCCTACTACACAAAGCCTAAGAATTGAAAAACTTTGCCTAAGTTCTACTAGTTACAAAGCTTTTGCCTCCTTTACAAGTGTCTTCACAAGTCCTTCTTGATGTATAAGCTCCACTTTACCTAGCAAGATAACACAAGGCAACAACTCCAAACAAGATTTGGTTAATAGAAATCACAAAGAAACTTTAAACCTCACAAAAGTGTATCTCTCAAGTGTATGCCTTCTCTTAGAGATTTTCAAGCTCAATCAATTTCCACACCAATCTCAAGTGTTTCAATATGCTACCCTCACTTAATGGCGAAATGGAGTGATCTTAGAAGTCCAAAAGAATACAAACTCAAGACAAAACATTAAGAAGCAAAAATGACAAAACTAAAAAGGCTTAAGAAATAAAGGCTACTCAAATGGAATAGAATGAAGGATCAACAATTAACTTGGAATGACAAGACTCTAAAAGCAAATAAAAGTTCAAAAGAATGAAAGCTAACTTTTAATAGAATTGAAATTGACAAAACAAGACAAACAAGAAAATAAATGCAAGAAACAAACTTTAAGGTATAACCTAGCCTAGAAACTCTAGAGTTGCAAGAATAAGCAATGAAGTCTTAATGAACAAGTCTTAGAAATGTCAAGTAATGAAATATTTTTCTTTTGGTATTGGTAATTTCGAAATTTGGTGATGATGTTTGGTGTCTCAAATTTAACTTGGCAATGAGGCTTTCTTTTCAATACTCTTTTTTTTTCTTTGGTACTTTTCTTTTCTTGTGATTCTTTTCTTTTCTTTTGATACTTTTCTTTCTTTTCTTTTTGCCTCTCAAGATTTCAAGATAACAACACCAATTTTTATAATACCAAAACCGAATTGCACAAATGGTTCAACTAGTTCAATTAATGCTTCTTGCTTAAGGTAAACTATGCAACCTTCTCCTAAATTGATGTATAGGAGGTGACTAAATTTTTTTTTTTGACAAGTTTTGTTTTTGATGCAAGCAAGATGACAATAGGAATGTAAAAGAGATATCCTAATAGTGCAACAAAATTAAACCTAGAATCAAACTAAGAATAGAAACTAACAATCCTAAAAATTGAGTTGACTTTGGAGTGTCTTTAATGTGAGACCTCCTAACAAGAATGGAACCTTTTGTAGGAGCTAATCAAGATACTTGAATTGCCCCTATATCACACGGTTTTGCACACTAAAAAGGAGAAACAATTAACTTCCTAGAACTCTAGAAAAGGTTCCACATGGCACTTAACTAACTTCCTAAATTGGCTCTAACTAACAACTAACAATTAACTAACATGTAACAACTACCTAACCACCTAACAACTGAATTTAACATGTGCCAATTCTAAAATTTTAGAGACCAAAACAGAATGGTAACAATTGCTAACCGAAAATGACCATTACAAGATACAAAGATTGAAACCACAAAGAAACTATCACAAAAACTCAAAAGAACCAAGACTTTTTATGATTTTTTCTATGCTAACATGGCATTAATAAGGCATATGAATGACTAAGAAACAGAATTCCAGCCAGCAAAAGAAGTGAAAACCGAAAATTAAAATGGAAGAGAAGAAGAAAAGAACCTCCCAAGGCTCAATGATACCACATGATGTAGGCTCTTCATGCACTTTCTTGAAGAGAGATGGATCTAGGGCTCTTTGTAAACCCCTTATTATTTGCAACTAATAATTCCAAAAATATGAGAAAATTTTTCACAAAAATAGTCACGTAACATTTGATATAGAAGGGAGCAGGCAAGGGGGGAAACAAAGAGCATTCACGCTCATATAGCAACCTACAGAGAAGCTAAGACTGGGGCCGGTTCAATGGGTTTATCGGAACACACCAGCACCAGGGCGGATTACACAACACCGTTTGTTCGCTTAGACGGGGTCTGACATCGTCCAGGCGGAGTATGGTAATGCAGCAGCGGATAAAGGAGATTTCACAAGGGAATCTTTTCCTCGAGTAACACCGGTCACTCAATAGGAGGAGATAGATAAGGGGAAGATGTTAATACATTCACACGCGTAGCCCTTGGTGGAAGGGCGGAGTTCGAATCATCCTACTTGGCTAGGCGGGGTATGTTTGTCCTGGGCGGACTCCATGGCGAAGGTGACCCGCTCAACCTTTGTCTCACACCGCCTAAATGACGTGTGACAATGCAACATCAGACACGAAACTCTTCAAGTAAACCTTACATTAGCGTCTATTCGTTCCTATGGGCTGACCCTTTCTCAGAGAACGCCAGACGTTCAGCTTCAGAGGACAGGTGAGGGAAGAAGAAGGGAGATATACATATGCAGAAGTAGTTTGTGAAGGGAAGAGGAAGTGATTACACCGCCGTCCAGTTCGGCAAGGCACAACAACACCTGGACGGACTACATCATAACATTCACTTACTCAGGCGATGTCCAACACCGCCCTGCGCGGCAGAATAATGCGACAAGGAAGGAGGGAAGTACATAGGGTACATATGCAGTAGTAGATTGTGGAAGAAGGAGAAGTCTGAACCTATTCCGCCCAACTCAACTAGTTATGACAACGCCTGGGCGGACTCAACCACAACGCCCAAATCAGGGGTCAACACCGGGGCCTGGATTGCGTTAACATCACAACGGATAGGAAAGATAATTGAACGGTGTCCCATTCTAACAACTACATCGCTCCAGCGCGAGTCCTCTCGCTTGGGCGAAATGTCCCCATACTCCGGGCGGGGTACTACTCCGCCCAACGTATCTGACATAAGTTTTCCTAAGGCAATTCTCAATTCACTCTGACTTGGCTATAGCCTGCTCAATCATACTGTCCCTGCGTATCCACTAGAGCACAATTATGAAACAAGGCAGCACATAGCATCACACACACACCAAAACCATACGTCCATATATACATAAGAGTGTATGTCAATATTTACAACACAAAATCGGATTTCTCCTTGTCCATAAAGTTCTATTCATCCCAAAACATTAACATCCGGTATGAACCAGCCAGGGCTTAATCTAACAACGCCTTAATTAAGCCTTCCAAATGCATCAGCACTCCGCCCAGCATTCCAGCTCTGCTTCTGATTCTCCTCTCGAGAGACATTCACTGAAAATGGCCACTGCAGGGGTGAGCTTTTACATGTAAAATGATATTCACAGACTCGGTATCAGCGTCAGTACACGCTCCTGCTATCATTCAACCTTTCTCAAGTAACCAAGTTCATACAGTTCAAACAACATTCATGACACACATAAAACACAGAGTTTATTCCACATCCATATATATATTCATGCATTCAAAATCATACACATATACATACATAAATTTATACACCACCACAATCGGCCTTATTTCTATATGCATGCCTGCGGATCCGACTCGGGTAAAGACTCTCAGTTACGGTCCCCTTTTCTTCTGGCCCCTCGTCCCTCAGCTCTTACAAGGTGGCACCGGCCTCCCCACGGCGTCTCGAGACTCTCTTCTCTAGCTCCAACGGCTACCACGAGCACTATTGGGATCTAGCCAGGGTTGGTAACTGGAAGTCGTTTCCCTTGGGGTTCTTGACCTTCTATGGGTCGCCCCACTCTCACTCATGCAACTAACACATTCATTAATACACATCATCGCGCCACGAACACCTTCACCGTAGTCATTAAGCAAAATGGATTTCCCCACACTACCCGTAATCATTCAGTCAATCACACCAGCGCATGTTACAATCGGTCATCAGATTAACAACAGTGAGCAATCCATTTAAGAGCATGCACATACATATTTTTCATAGTGACAAGAAAATAGATCCATGCATATCATTCATCATTATCATCCACTAACAGGCTACACCATCGCCACGAAAATCACTATCAGAATCTTAAACCATGCATCAGTTTTAATGATTATAAATACATGCACACACACACACCCACACTCAGCAGTACGTTCATCCGGTACCGTTCTTAGACCATGCATTCGACATGCAAGCGCCCCCTACCTTTAGAAGAACCTCAGAAACCTTTTCCGTTCTTGTCGTTGGGTCCGATGTCCTTCTCCTGGTTCGTTCGGTCTTCCTTGGCTTTGTCGTATCCTGCGCCTGATTCTGGGATGAAGTGTAGTCCGCTCTTCAGTACTGCAACCAAGGTCTCCAGGAGCGAAGAGTGAGAGAAGAGAAGAAAGATGGAGACGAAGAGAGGGAGGTAGAGGATGAAGTGACGGAGGAGGGAGTCTGAAGAAATAGTAAGTGTGTTCATCACCAAAGGCTCACGTTTTATATATATATGTACATGTGCACAGTAAGAGAAGAGTGGGATGGGAGAGTGTGTGCCCAGCAGCCACGTGCACTCCACCCCATCCCCTGACCACCACCATTTTCATATTTTAATGGCTTAAATCTACTTAGTTAAATGTAATTAACAGTTATTTTCTAGTTGAAATCAAGTTTTAATGGTTTATTCTTCATTCGGCATTTAATTTCAAAATTGGGATGTTACAGTTCTCCCCCACTGAAAAAGAATTTCGTCCCTGAAATTCAGTCGGTACTTACCTAGGTAAACAACTTGGGGTACTGCTGTCGCATGGTGTCTTCGTGTTCCCACGTGCAGGAGGTGGTCTTGCCTTGCTGCCACTCCACCTTAACCAGCCTTACGTTCTTGTTTCTTAAGCGTTTTACCGATCGGTCCACGATTCCAATCGGTGTAGTCACAGTGGTTAGGTCTTCCTTGATCTCTACCTCGTCGTCAGGCATCGTGTGGCTGGGGTCATGCAAATACTTCCTTAGTTGAGACACGTGAAATATGTTGTGCAATCGGGACAAGTAAGTTGGTAATGCGAGGCGGTATGCTACGGGGCCGATCCATTCTAACACCTCGTAAGGTCCAATGTATCGAGGGCTTAACTTCCCGCTTTTTAAGGCTCGTCCAACTCCTTTACTTGGAGAGGTTCTCAGAAACACTTGATCTCCGACTGAAAATTCCAATGGCTTGATGCGCTTGTCATGGTAGCTCTTCTGCCTGTCTTGTGATGCTTTCATCTTCTCCCTTATCACTCGAATCTGTTCTGTGGTTTGCATCACGATGTCTGGTCCCAATAGTAGACTTTCACCCGCTTCCGACCAGTAGAGTGGGGTTCGACATCTACGCCCATATAATGCCTCGTAAGGTGCCATGCCAATGCTGTGATGATGGCTGTTGTTGTACGTAAACTCGATCAAGGGAAGGTACTGCTCCCAGTTCCCACCGTGCTCTAACACACACGCTCTTAATAAATCTTCTAGACTCTGAATTGTTCGCTCGGATTGTCCATCCGATTGGGGGTGGTAGGCAGAACTAAGCCAAAGCTTCGTCCCCAATTCTTGATGCATGCTGGTCCAAAATCTGGACGTAAACCTAGGGTCCTTATCTGATACGATGGAAGTAGGTATGCCATGCAGTCGGATAACTTCTTGAATGTAGATCCGAGCCAACTTATGCAATGGGTACCTCATATTTACAGGTAAGAAGTGTGCACTCTTCGTCAATCGGTCAACAATGACCCAAATTGCATCATGGCCCGCTCGGTTTTTGGGTAATCCCATGATAAAATCCATCGCAATTGAGTCCCATTTCCACACGGGGATCTCTAGAGGCTGCATTGCACCGTACGGTTTTTGGTGCTCTACCTTCGATTTCTTACAAGTGATACACCGGGCCACGTACTCCGCCACATCCCTCTTTAGTCCGGGCCACCAGAACTGTCTCCTCAAATCGTGGTACATTTTCGTGGTTCCTGGGTGAATGCTGAGTAGGCTTTTGTGGGCTTCGTCAAGCACCATTCTTCTCAATCTTCCTCCACTTGGTATGTATATTCTATCTCTCACCCGGAAGATCCCATCTGACCCCTCTGTCAAGGATAAATCCTTTCCTTTAGCCTGAATTTCCTTCATTTCAGCTAGGTAAGAGTCCGTCTGTTGCTGTTCGTACACGGATTTTAAGAATTCATTGGCAATCCTCAACGTACCGATTGTCATTTTCTGAGAGGAAGGGGTGTCAACATGCAAGTTCATGTCTCGGAACCGCTCCAACAACTCAACTTCTTTTGCCATCATGGCTGCTATGTGGAGGGATTTCCGACTCAATGCGTTGGCCACGACGTTTGCCTTACCTGGGTGGTATTTTAACTCAAAATCGTAGTCCTTCAAAAATTCAATCCATCTCCTCTGCCTCATGTTCAGCTCCTTTTGGTCGAATAGGTATTTGAGGCTCTTATGATCGCTGTACACTTCAAATTTGGACCCGTACAAGTAATGCCTCCAGATTTTCAATGCAAAAACTACTGCTGCCAGTTCCAAGTCATGGGTCGGATAATGCTGCTCGTGGGGTCTCAATTGTCGAGAGGCGTATGCTATCACTCGATCTTTCTACATGAGTACACACCCTAATCCGAGTCCGGACGCGTCATATTAGACCATGAAGCTTTCTCGTAACTCAGGTAATGCCAACACCGGAGCAGTTGTCAACTTATTCTTCAGCTCTTGGAAGCTGTTCTCACACTCCGGACTCCACACGAAGGGAACATTTTTCCGAGTCAATTTAGTCAGGGGTAATGCCAGTTTAGAAAAACCTTCGATGAACCTCCTATAGTAACCTGCCAAGCCCATAAAACTTCTTATTTCCGAGACCGACCTGGGCCTCTCCCATGCAATTACAGCAGCTACCTTCGCAGGATCCACCGAGACGCCTCGCTCGGAGATCACATGCCCGAGGAAGTGGATCTCATCCATCCAGAATTCACACTTTGAAAGCTTTGCAAACAATTGCTTCTCCTTCAACACTTGGAGTACCGCTCTGAGATGTCCTTCATGCTCCTCAGACGTCTTAGAGTAAATTAAAATGTCATCGATGAAGACAACAACAAACCGATCTAAGAAGGAGTGGAATATGCTGTTCATGTAATTCATGAAAATAGCAGGGGCGTTTGTCACACCGAACGGCATCACTATATACTCGTAGTGACCATATCGAGTCCTAAAGGCAGTTTTAGGAATGTCCGAGTCCTTCACTCGGATTTGGTGATATCCCGATCGTAAGTCGATTTTCGAGAAGACTGAGGCTCCACGCAGCTGGTCAATTAAATCATCAATTCTAGGCAGTGGGTATCGATTCTTGATTGTGAGCTTGTTAAGCTGTCGATAATCTATACAAAGTCTCATGCTGCCATCCTTCTTCTTAACAAGTAGCACAGGTGCGCCCCATGGTGACACGCTTGGTCTAATGAACTGCTTCTCAAGTAACTCATCCACTTGTTTCTTTAACTCTGCCAATTCAGTTGAGGACATTCTGTAGGGTGCACTGGAGACCGGTTCGGCTCCAGGGATCAAGTCTATAGAGAATTCAACTTCTCTATTGGGAGGCACACTCGGAACGTCTTCTGGGAACACTTCTGGGAATTCGCAGGCAACTGGGATTTCGTTCACTAGGGTCTCACTCTCATCTTTGGTTAGACAAAGCATCATAAATAGTTGGGTTATACCTAGTGCCGTATCATCTTCAGTGGGTTGTTTAGGGAAAACTATCTCTCGGTTTCTACAATCTACTAATACCTTATTGGCTGAAAGCCAATCTATCCCAAGCACGATATCAAGACCCTTTAAAGGCATGCAAATCAGATCGAAGGTGAAACTCCGATCATACAACTCAAATGCTACATTTTTACATATTGACGATGTGAACACATTAGCGCCAATAGGGCTGGCCACTTCCAAAGTCCGATCCATAGACGCAGTTGGTAACTTCAACCGTTCCACGCACTCATCAGCTATAAAAGAATGGGTAGCTCCCGAATCGAAAACAACATTAAGCGTATTCATTCCAAGTGAGCACTTACATTGTACTAGGTCGTTTGCTGGTGCAACATCTTCTGCATTGATGGTGTAGATTCTTCCTGCTGCTGGCGGACCGGTATTCCTCTCTCGGCTGTTCGGAGCACGCATAATATTTCCTCTGGTTCCGTTGCCTCTGCCACCAGGTCGTTGGTTATCATTCACTCGGGTTCTATCTTGAGATCCTCCTTGACGCACATTGGCGTTTGTTTGGCGGAGTTGGGGGCAGTCAGGACGAACGTGTCCCTTCTCTCCGCAGTGGTAGCATTTAACATTTGTATCATTGCAATCCTTAGCAAAGTGGTCACCACCGCATTTAAAGCATCCGCCATATCTTGGTCGTCCACTTATTTGTCTCCCTCGGTCATTATGGTTCTGATATCTGGTGAAGGGTTCATTCCTCCTCACGTTCCCTGGCCTCTTGAAACGTGATTGCTGAGGCCTCAGGTGCTGGTTAGCTCTGCTGCACTGGCCCGAATGGGCCCTGTCATCCTCTTCGAATATTCTACATTTGTTCACTAATGCAGGGAAACTCCGGATTTCATGGTATCTGCAAGCCCTCTTGATATCCGATCTCAATCCGTTCTCAAACTTAAGACACTTGGAGTTCTCCGTTCCTGGCTGCTGGAAGGGCGGATAGAATAGGCACAATTCCTCGAATCTGGTCGCGTATTCTTCCACAGTCATGGAGCCCTGTTTTAACTCCATAAACTCCAGCTCTTTCCGACTCCTCACTGTGTCGGGAAAGTATTTGTCTAAGAAGCAGGCCTTGAAATCGTTCCACGTCAGTTGATTATCATCTTCGGGGAATCGGCTTCTGGCTATTTTCCACCAATTCTCCGCTTCATCTCGCAGCATATACACTGCGCATTCCACCTTCTGGGCTTCGGTACAGCCAAGACCCCTAAAAATTCTCTCTAATTCCTGAGTCCACTTGAACACCGCCTCAGGGTTCCGTCCTCCTAAGAATTCACTCGGCTTCCTCTTCAGGAAGCGGTCCAGTACATGGCCATCCTCAGGTCGAGTCTGGCCCTGCCTTTCAAATACATCCGCAAAGCGTTGGAATGCTGTGGCTATAGCCTCCATACTTTGACGATGCGCCATTCCTTATCCTGAAATTGACATTTAAGGATAAGTATACGGAGCCACTTACTACCGATCTAGTTATTAGTCCAACAATTAATAGCTTAGCACATTATATCATTCGCCTAGGTCATACACACAATCGGACCAGGGGAAAACAACCTCTTGTCCTCAAGTCAACATCAATCAAGTCAACTAGCATCAGAACAATTTCAACCATTCAATCAAAAAGACACACACACCACCGCTTACACTTGGTAAGCATACTTTGGCCTTGGACTTTTCGGTCCGCTCTGATACCAAAATGTAAACCCCTTATTATTTGCAACTAATAATTCTAAAAATATGAGAAAATTTTTCACAAAAATAGTCACGTAACATTTGATATAGAAGGGAGCAGGCAAGGGGGGAAACAAAGAGCATTCACGCTCATATAGCAACCTACAGAGAAGCTAAGACTGGGGCCGGCTCAATGGGTTTATCGGAACACACCAGCACCAGGGCAGATTACACAACACCGTTTGTTCGCTTAGACGGGGTCTGACATCGTCCAGGCGGAGTATGGTAATGCAGCAGCGGATAGAGGAGATTTCACAAGGGAAGCTTTTCCTCGAGTAACACCGGTCACTCAATAGGAGGAGATAGATAAGGGGAAGATGTTAATACATTCACACGCGTAGCCCTTGGTGGAAGGGCGGAGTTCGAATCATCCTACTTGGCTAGGCGGGGTATGTTTGTCCTGGGCGGACTCCATGGCGAAGGTGACCCGCTCAACCTTTGTCTCACACCGCCTAAACGACGTGTGACAATGCAACATCAGACGCGAAACTCTTCAAGTAAACCTTACATTAGCGTCTATTCGTTCCTACGGGCTGACCCTTTCTCAGAGAACGCCGGACGTTCAGCTTCAGAGGACAGGTGAGGGAAGAAGAAGGGAGATATACATATGCAGAAGTAGTTTGTGAAGGGAAGAGGAAGTGATTACACCGCCGTCCAGTTCGGCAAGGCACAACAACACCTGGACGGACTACATCACAACATTCACTTACTCAGGCGATGTCCAACACCGCCCTGCGCGGCAGAATAATGCGACAAGGAAGGAGGGAAGTACATAGGGTACATATGCACTAGTAGATTGTGGAAGAAGGAGAAGTCTGAACCTATTCCGCCCAACTCAACTAGTTATGACAACGCCTGGGCGGACTCAACCACAACGCCCAAATCAGGGGTCAACACCGGGGCCTGGATTGCGTTAACATCACAACGGATAGGAAAGATAATTGAACGGTGTCCCATTCTAACAACTACATCGCTCCAGCGTGAGTCCTCTCGCTTGGGCGAAATGTCCCCATACTGCGGGCGGGGTACTACTCCGCCCAACGTATCCGACATAAGTTTTCCTAAGGCAATTCTCAATTCACTCTGACTTGGCTATAGCCTGCTCAATCATACTGTCCCTGCGTATCCATTAGAGCACAATTATGAAACAAGGCAGCACATAGCATCACACACACACCAAAACCATATGTCCATATATACATAAGAGTGTATGTCAATATTTACAACACAAAATCGGATTTCTCCTTGTCCATAAAGTTCTATTCATCCTAAAACATTAACATCCGGTATGAACCAGCCAGGGCTTAATCTAACAACGCCTTAATTAAGCCTTCCAAATGCATCAGCACTCCGCCCAGCATTCCAGCTCTGCTTCTGATTCTCCTCTCGAGAGACATTCACTGAAAATGGCCACTGCAGGGGTGAGCTTTTACATGTAAAATGATATTCACAGACTCGGTATCAGCGTCAGTACACGCTCCTGCTATCATTCAACCTTTCTCAAGTAACCAAGTTCATACAGTTCAAACAACATTCATGACACACATAAAACACAGAGTTTATTCCACATCCATATATATATTCATGCATTCAAAATCATACACATATACACACATAAATTTATACACCACCACAATCGGCCTTATTTCTATATGCATGCCTGCGGATCCGACTCGGGTAAAGACTCTCAGTTACGGTCCCCTTTTCTTCTGGCCCCTCGTCCCTCAGCTCTTACAAGGTGGCACCGGCCTCCCCACGGCGTCTCGAGACTCTTTTCTCTAGCTCCAACGGCTACCACGAGCACTATTGGGATCTAGCCAGGGTTGGTAACTGGAAGTCGTTTCCCTTGGGGTTCTTGACCTTCTATGGGTCGCCCCACTCTCACTCATGCAACTAACACATTCATTAATACACATCATCGCGCCACGAACACCTTCACCGTAGTCATTAAGCAAAACGGATTTCCCCATACTACCCGTAATCATTCAATCAATCACACCAGTGCATGTTACAATCGGTCATCAGATTAACAACAGTGAGCAATCCATTTAAGAGCATGCACATACATATTTTTCATCGTGACAAGAAAATAGATCCATGCATATCATTCATCATTATCATCCACTAACAGGCTACACCATCGCCACGAAAATCACTATCAGAATCTTAAACCATGCATCAGTTTTAATGATTATAAATACATGCACACACACACCCACACTCAGCAGTACGTTCATCCGGTACCGTTCTTAGACCATGCATTCGACATGCAAGCGCCCCCTACCTTTAGAAAAACCTCAGAAACCTTTTCCGTTCTTGTCGTTGGGTCCGATGTCCTTCTCCTGGTTCATTCGGTCTTCCTTGGCTTTGTCGTATCCTGCGCCTGATTCTGGGATGGAGTGTAGTCCGCTCTTCAGTACTGCAACCAAGGTCTCCAGGAGCGAAGAGTGAGAGAAGAGAAGAAAGATGGAGACGAAGAGAGAGAGGTAGAGGATGAAGTGACGGAGGAGGGAGTCTGAAGAAATAGTAAGTGTGTTCATCACCAAAGGCTCACGTTTTATATATATATGTACATGCGCACAGTAAGAGAAGAGTGGGATGGGAGAGTGTGTGCCCAGCAGCCACGTGCACTCCACCCCATCCCCTGACCACCACCATTTTCATATTTTAATGGCTTAAATCTACTTAGTTAAATGTAATTAACAGTTATTTTCTAGTTGAAATCAAGTCTTAATGGTTTATTCTTCATTCGGCATTTAATTTCAAAATTGGGATGTTACACTCTTTCTCCTATCTTCCTTCAAAGCAAGCTTGAGAACTTCTTCTTTAAGGCAAGGGAAGCCGAAACTAAAGCCTAAAACTAGAGGAATGTGACGCCAAAACAAAGGAAAAGATAGTGGAAATGGAAGGAGAGAAGGTGGACAATGGAGGAAGGCTTGGAAAAGAGGAGAGGGAAAGGTTGGAGGCCACTTCCTAAGGTGGAGGAAGATAACTCCACTCACCACCAAGGGAGGGAGAAACCCCTTGGATAAGAGCTTGAGAGAGCTCTCAAATTCTAGAGAGAAGGAGGAGAATCTCTCACTAGGAAACACTTAAGTGCTCTCAAATTTTGCAAATGAATTAATGATGCTTGATTACAAAAGGAGAAGCCCTTATATAGGCCATGGAGAATTTTGGCCAAGGACTAACTAAATGGGCTTGATCATGAATCCAAGGCCCATTAAGAGAAAAGATGAACAAATGGCCTATACATGGCCCAAAAGGAAAAGTACAAGGCCCAAAAATGGCCCATTTGACCTTGCAAGGCCCAAATCTATCCTATAAGCCTAGAGAAACTATTTAGAAAGTATATTACAAGTAAAGTACACATAGATCCTCATAGGTTCCTTATTGGGCTTAGGCCCACTAGAAGAGAGAAAAGAGACAAGGGCTTTATGAATGCTCTCTTTGGCCCGTTTGGTCTTGGCCCTTGTGAGGGGACCTCTATATGCTTCAAGTCCTTTCTCCAATGTAGTGTGAGGGTCTTCCTTGGGTATGTCCACATTACTAAGAAAATGCATGGCCATGCTAGAAAGAATAAATATTGGATATTTATTCGGATAAAGTCTACTCCGGTATCGAGTAAAATAAATTGGACCGTACAAAGATGACACGACTATGCCTTGGGCCCAATTAGGATATCGTGACAAAAGAAACAAACATATAAAATAATTATCACTTATAGGTTATGTTGTTAATAAATAATATTCGGTAGATGTCGCTCTTATTTTATATTAATAATAAAATAGTGTATTATTAATATAACTGAGTATTTTACCTATAGGGTCACACACATAGAGTAAGCGCATCAGAAAATAGCTTTTTATTTTTTAGACTAAAATAAGACTATTGGGCCTAACTCATTTAGAATGAGTAAGGAGCCCACTCTTTAGAAAGAAAATTAGGTAAAACCTAAGCCTATAAATAGAGCATAAGATGCTCATAGGCGGCTACCCAAAAGAAACACAAAATATGCAAAAGTTGTAAAAGCTACACGCCGTCAAACTAGCATTTGGAAGGTGTAGCATTTCTGGTGGAGTACTCATGTGGACTCCTAAAGGACGAGGCTACGATTGCTTAGATATTCTTCAAGAGGTAATCCTAAAATGTAATTTTTTTTGTGTTTGTCTTATTCTTTAAAACACGGCGCTTTGCAAATCCTATGGGAATCCTTGTATTTTCGCTGCTCATACACTAGGGATTCCTAACAGCGGTATCAAAGCCAGGTTACAAAACTGTGTTTTAGGCAAACATTTGTTTAAAGAACATGTAAAAATAAAAATAAAATTTCTTTTATGAAAAGAATTGTAAAGGTTGAATCCTTTTGCAAAGGTTGCATCTTTTATTAGATATGTTGCAAAGGTTACATTTTTAATGAGATATTATGTAAAAGTTGTATTTTTATGAGATATGTTACAAAGGGTGCACCTTTTGAAAGCTAATATCAATATATTTTTGCTTTATGTATATTGATTTCTTTTCTCAACATTTTAATTAAAGAACATGTTTTTAGGATGTGCTTTATTATATGAACATGTTGTATGTTGCAATGGTGATTGTTTTATATGTGTTCTAATTATAAGGCATGTTTTATGTTTATTTAATTAAATTGAAATCAAGGGTTGTATGTAATGACGTCTATATGCTTTCTCTTTTCTAATATGAAAGTTTAGAAAGTTTAAGAGTTAAACCCTAGCCGTAATGAAAACTAAGATTCAAAAGTTGAAACCTCACCGTAATGGTATTTTATTTATTTATAAATGTTACAAATAAAATATTTGATTTTAATATTAAATTTTAAATTCGATTTGCAAAAGTTACAAATCAAATTTTTAATTATTTGTTTAAATTAAAGTTTGTAAGAGTTACAAATTTAAATAATTTATTCTTATTAATTTTAATAGGATTTGCATTGTTTGTGATCCTTTTAAAATTAATGTGATTTATAAGAGTTACAAATTTAAATAATTTATTCTTATTAATTTTAATAGGATTTGCATTGTTTGTGATCCTTTTAAAATTAATGTGATTTGTAAGAGTTACAAATTTAAATAATTTATTCTTATTAATTTTAATAGGATTTGCATCATATGTGATCTTTTTAAAATTAATGTGATTTGTAGGAGTTACAAATTGATTCATATTTATTAAATTTAATATGATTTGTAATTGTTACAAATAGAAGATAAGATCTTTATTAAATATTTAATCCTTAATAAAGTTGATAGGATTTGTAAAAGTTACAAATTAAAGATAAGATCTTTATCAAATTTAATAGAATTCGAAATAAAATATCTTGAACTCTAGAGATAAGGTTTAAAAGTTAAACTTTGACTATTCCTATTTTAGGATAATTGTAAGGGTCAAAAGATAAGGTTTAAAAGTTAAATCTTGGCCATTTCAAAATTAAAGATTTCAAATTGTTTGAAATCATAACCGAATATTTTGAGCTGTTTAGGAAAGACTTGGTACTTAAGCGGTCACTCTCGACCCACCTCTCTTTCCTAGGAATTAACCTGATTACAGTACTAAATTTTTGGGTTGGAACACCCCTTGACCCTGTCTGTTGAACGGTCGACAGAGCCGTCAAACTTCTTTGCGTAGTTTTCCTTTTATGACCACACGTGTTTAATTATGTGTTTTAAAATTTATTTTATTTTAAATACAATTGATTACTCTATTAATTGATTAATTAACACGTCCAGCGGTGAATGGTTATGGTCTTAGATTTTTTTATTTAATTTTAAATACAGCCTGTGTGCTGTGCCTTTCTCTATTCTTAAATTTCTTCTCTCAACCCTTCACTCGTATGTAAAACGAGTTTTCTTTATTACATTGTAATCTTGGAAAAGCCAACAAGGTGGAGACCTAGAAGAAACCTAGAGTGGTGATGGATATGACCTTGAAAGGAACAAAGGAGTGGTGACTCTAGGAGGATGGTGGTTTCAAGAAGTAGGACTTCATGAAGTCAAGACACCATAGTTCCTTTAGGTTTATTTTATTTTATTTTATTTTCTAGGAAGACCATAACCATCTCACAATTTTTGATTGTATGTTTTGGGGTTTTATTTTACGTTAAAGCGTTTAATGAAAGTCGGTAATGAACAATAAGAAAATTGAAATCCCTCAAGCCCGACAATCATACCTTCCAATAAGTAATAACGTCTAACTTGATATAAATAAAGTGTAGGTCACGTCATAGTTGGGTGCCTTTATTTATGTTTAGTAGGACACGATTGGATAATTGGATTATCCAAGAATTATTAAGTTTTATTCAAATAGACTTTTTTCATTTGGATTGGAAAAGCCTAAAGGTATGAACAGTCTAAAACGTGTTCTAATAAATAGCAGTCATCAATGTTAGTTTCAATAAAGTGTAGGTTCTGCCAAAGTAGGGTGCTTTTATTGATATTAGTAAAGGACGATGGATAATTGGATTATCCAACCATTTGTTATTGGACTTATCTAGGTAACTTTAATCAGATTGAAGAACCTAGAAGCGTTAATATTAAGTTTAAACGCCTTCTAATAAGTAACACTCGTCGAGACTAATGTCAATAAATAGTGGGCTTGCCAAAGCAGGGTGCTATCATTTATATTAGTAAGGCGTGATGGGATAATTGTAATATCCAAATTGTTTTTATTAGGCCTAAACTTAACTAAGTTTTTCAATTGGATTGAAAATAACTTAGAGGCGTAAAGATTGAGCTTAAATTCATAAGATGAATAAGGGTAAAGAGTTACCCACTCAATCATCCAAGAGTTGCATGAGATGCAATTGGAAATGTGTTTCCTACCTAAATAACCAAGGGTTGGGCAATCAGCCAAAGCTGACTCAACATTAGGCCAAATATGGATCTTGGCCCACTAGAAAAATCTTCCAATGGGATTTTTTTTATGATTCAGTGAGGGTATTTGTTTTGAATCAAAATAGTGGGAGACAACATATTTATTTAATGACCAAAATTTAAATATGTTTTAAATAGAAGTGATAGATTTGCATGTAATTTGTTTTAGAATAACCATGATATACCAAATATTGTTTTGTTGCAATCTGTCCTTTGGAAGGACACTTTATCTAAAAAAATGCCTAGATAGGTATTGAGACTTGAGAATTATCTTCATTAAAGATGAAGCGGCAGTGTGTCATATTTGGCTTATACTATGGTTGGGTCTTGAATACCCTATGGAGTCTGCATAAACTCTGAGCTATAAAAGGCAATATGAATATATGGGAGATATACGATATGATCGTATACAGACTTTATTAAGGCCAAGTTAGTCTGGAAGTCTAAAAGGTGATCAAGAAAGGAAATTGTTTCCAGTTTTAGCCAAAATAAGACATTGAAATAATTTGTCTAAAGAACTTGAAGGAGTTTAAAAGAAAGGGAAGTAAGATTTCCACTACAGGTCATGTTATAGAAGTCAAGTTATTTTACTTCACTAACATTAGTATCAGATACTAGTAGTAGATCTTAAATTTTGAAAGATCAAGGAAGTAGATCACTTGTTAAGGGTGGAGAAATTTGTATAAAATTGAGCAAAAGTTGCTACAATAAAGATAAGATCTTTACCTATTGGGCTAGTTAGTGAACTAGACATTATGCATATTATTTCTTGTTAGACAAGAAATGTTTTTCTTATTATAAAATAACTTTATTTCTTCAAATGGATGTTGATGCACAATTAAGAAATGGATTCCACATCCTAAATCTTAAAACACCCATTTATAATAACTACCAAAGTAGGTTAAAATAAGTGATTTTGAACCTTACTTACATGGTATTGTCTCCTAAGGAAAATGGATAAGAAACACATTTTCTAAATACCATTAATGTGGTTATATGGACTCTTTTTGATTTTGGAATCAATAGAGACATGTAAATCTTATTTATTGGAGAGATAATTAAGACCTCATTCATTGAAAAGATGAGTAATCTATTATCTAATACATAACGATGTATGTGGGCCTATTGGAACAATAACTAGATATGTTTTTCAATACTTCAACATACTAATTGAAAAGTCAATGAGTATGGATTTATGTAACATAAGTTAGAAAGTCTTTGAAAAGTTCAAAGAATTCATAATGAAGTGAAAAACCAAATTGGCAAGACAATTAAAGCTCTTGATTAGATCAAGATAGCAAATAATTTGAGTTATAAGTTTGATAACTATCTAATAGAGTGACAGGTTACCTCTTAACTCATTCCTCATGGAATGCCTTAATAGCATCTCTACGGGGAAAGTCAAACCTTGTTGTACATAGTTTGATTATTGATTATTATCAAACATCTCTAACTCCTTCAACGTTTCTTTATTAACAAAATTTCCACACTTAACCATGTTCCATCTTAGACTTTCTTAAAGAAACCATATATGATATAGACTAGGAAGAAACCTAGTATGTCTTTACTAATAATTTGGAACTATGATGCTTCTATAGAGCATCCAACTCTGACAAGGTCGGATCCAAATTAGATAAATGTCTTCTGTGAGATACCCAAAGAAAGCTAAGGGTTATCAACTCTACAATCCATCTGACAATAAAAGGCTTGTTGCTTAGAATGTTGTATTCTTGAATAAGAGTACATCCCTTAAAGAATCAGTGGAGGGATGGTAGAACTTGAAGAAATTCAAGTATCACAAAGCATTTAAAAGTCAAGGATGGACTTGGAGTAGAAATCACAAAGTGTTATGAAATCCTTAGCTCTGGTAGCACAAGACTTGTGTAAGATCAAATAGGATATGTCACCAAACTTGAAAGATATGGATATCTTATAAATTAGGAAGGAGGCATATTGCTAAATGACCAAGCTTCTTATGAAGAGGCCAATGCAAGTTTAGATTCTAAGACATGGCATAAGACCATGGGATTTGAAATGGGTTCCATGTATATTAACAAGGTATGAACCTTGGTTGACGCACCTAAAGGGTAAAACCTATAGGATGCAAGTGGGTTTTCAAAAGGAAAACTAAACATGGGTGGTAATAAAAGTACCTTTAAAAGCAAGATTGACAAAATTCAATTAGCTTAAAAACCATTTAGATCCTGCTTATTATAGCAGTATACAACCATTATGAGATATGGTAGATAAATGTCAAGATGGAAATCATCTTGAGGATGTGTATGTAACATAACCTAAAGGCCTTTTATGCCTAAAACATCTAGGAAGGTATGTGAACTGCAAATGCTCTATTTATGGACTAAAGTAAGCTTTTAGAAGCTAGAATCTTCATTAAAGAATGAAGATAAATCTTGTGACTATAAAAGGGTTAGTAACTGCACAATTATAGTTCTAGTATCACATGCAGAAGACATGCTTCTTCTAGAACTAATAATATTCTCATTCTATAGTCAAGAGTATCCTTAAACACTTAAGAAGGACTAAGGATTTAATCTTAATAAATAGAAGATGAGCTCGTTGTAAAGGTTACATCGATGTCAATTTTTGATTAATTTGAAAGACTTAAGATTGCAATCAAAATATATGTGTTGTCAAGATGGTTACGATGTATGCTTGAAAGGTTCAAAGCAAGAAACAATCGTTGGTTCTACTAACAAATCTAAGTATTTTGCTATGTTAAATTACAAAAGAAGTCAATTTACATTTAATCATTCCAAATGTTTTGTATCCTATGAGTTTCCACTGTGATGACAATGGAACCATAGAACAATATAAGGAATCATATACTTAAATAGTTCCATCTTTGGAAGATGTGAAAATATGCAATGTGCATACCAACAAAATTATTGGGAACCTACTAGTAAAACCGCTTACGTAGTAAAAGCATAAGGGCACTGTAGACATCATTGGGCATTAACCTTATCGGCTCTAAGTGCTAGTGGGAGATTGTTGGAAATATGCACTAAAAGCCTATATAGGTTCGCATCATTTTGAATAAGTCATTTTTTGTTAAATAGTTTAACAACCTTTACATATCCTTGGAGTAATAGGTCATATGAGAGTTATTCCTAAAATGTCCATAGTCAAGTATTTACGTGGGGACATGTAAATACATTAAGACTAGTGTGTGAATGTAATGATGATCTGATCTAACAGATCATGGATATAAATGATATCAAGTCTTCACACGGGTACATATTAAGAGTAATGATGTACTGGATAGACCCACCATGAGAACGTTACATGGATCGTTACATGAATGTCATAAACGATTCTCAATGTGATAATGGTATATGTAGTCCTTTGACCTAAAGTCACAACTATTCCTACATAAGGAGTTTATTGTTTTAATACAATCAAACGTCTTCTGTAATAAGAGGACTATAAAGGTTGTGGTTAGGCAATGTACAAATTATGTAGAGGGATGTGAGTGATGTAGATGGGATTTGTCTCTCCTATGTGACAGGAGTGATATCTATAGGACACTTGATGGAGTGAGACTAAGAAAATGCATGGCCATGCTAGAAAGAATAAATATTGGATATTTATTCGGATAAAGTCTACTCCGGTATCGAGTAAAATAAATTGGACCGTACAAGGATGACACGACCATGCCTTGGGCCCAATTAGGATATCGTGACAAAAGGAGCAAACATATAAAATAATTATCACTTATAGGTTATGTTGTTAATAAATAATATTCAGACATAATGATGCATTGCTAGATGCCTCTCTTATTTTATATTAATAATAAAATAGTTTATTATTAATATAACCGAGTATTTTACCTATAGGGTCACACACATAGAGTAAGCCCATCAGAAAATAGCTTTTTATGTTAGTTGGACTAAAATAAGACTATTGGGACTAACTCATTTAGACTGAGTAAGGAGCCCACTCTTTAGAGAGCAAATTAGGTAAAACCTAAGCCTATAAATAAAGCATAAGATGCTCATAGGCGGCTACCCAAAAGAGACACAAAATACGCAAAAGTTACAAAAGCTACACGTCGTCAAACTAGCATTTGGAAGGTGTAGCATTTCTGGTGGAGTACTCATGTGGACTCCTAAAGGACGAGGCTACGATTGCTTCGATATTCTTCAAGAGGTAATCCTAAAACGTAATTTTTTTTTGTGTTTGTCTTATGCTTTGAAACACGGCGCTTTGCAAATCCTATGGGAATCCTTGTATTTCCACTACTCATACACTAGGGATTCCTAACAATATGATCATACCTGAATCCTAAAAATTGGTGTTTATTTCCCACAGTTAGATCTGTAATTATTGAAATACTCTATTGTGCATATGCATTAGCTTAAGAGTATTTGCATATAGCTAGGAGGTACACCAAAGGTAATGAGATATGATGATGGTCGTGGTGTGGATGAGAAGAGGTAATGAGACAACATAAAATACGTGAATACTAATTAATAGTTTGAGTGTAATGATGATGTATATGTGAGTCTAATTTATTGAAGGACTTGATTATGTGTATGCTTATATACTTTGCTTAATCTATAGTGTTGATTATGACATATGAATGATAGTACTATGATGATGAATGAGATGATGAATTATATGTGTATGCAAAGTATACATGATTTTGAAGCACTTGCACATGATCACATAGTATTAATATTCATTCTTTTGGAATGTATAACTTACTCTCCCATGTTGTCTACTTTTAGAGTTGTGATGTAGGGCACTCATGGGTGGAGTGAATCTTTTGAAGTATATTTTGATGAAGAAGGTAAATAGATGTATAGGAAGTGCCTTGGCTGGCAAAATCTGAATTTTGTATAGCATATAGTATGGATGTGTGCATATTTTGTAATCTAGATGATTGAATAATGATTTTGAGGGTCATGCATGAAAGTTGGACCTTGATATGTATGGCCAATTTTCCTTAATGACCTAGATGATGTATGTGGATGAATTATTATGATTGATTAATATTGAATCCCATGAATGAATGAAGTATTTTATAACTTACAACATTTCATGAAGTTTATGTAAAAATGATTTAAATATCATGCATTGAATGAATGGGAATTGATCTTGATGTGTATAAACAATTGGATGAACTTTTAAATGCATGGTTGAATGTATCTAACATATTGGTATAGGCTAAAATGGTATGAAATGAGATTTGGTATGAAAGGTTATGTGAAATTCCCATGTTTTTTTGCCTAAACTGCATAACTCGCTCAAGTGAGTGTGAATCTCGCTCAAACGAGATCTTCTTGAATTAGAGATGTGGCTACTGGCCATTTTCTATTTCAGCAATCTCGCTCAAGCGAGCGAAGCTCGCTCAAGCGAGATGGGTACCTAATGTGCATTGCTCTCTTCACTCAAGCGTGTTCATTGGCTCACCCAGGCATGGCTACTGGAACTTGCTCAAGTGAATGGGGCATCTGCTTGAGTGAGATGCCCCTGATCCCTCCAAATTCTTTTGCTTCAATTATTTTGATTTTCCTTTGCATCAAGGCTTCTTCTTGCATCATCTTACAAGTATATTTAACATATTATGAAGCATTAAATCTCATGAAATCCACTCTCTTTAAATCCAATCATACAACATCAATTCAAATGATCTTTCCACTGTTTTTAATTAAGAATTCCTCGTGGTTCATTTTTAAATCCCACCATCTCATATCTTGATATATGAGATAGGTTCCTTATTAATCTAGGGTTTTGAATTAAAGCTTTACCACTTTATTTCTATGTTAAATAATGATTTATAAAACATGAAAAATTTACCCCCATTTTTGGGGTGTCTCAACCTGGTATCAGAGCATTGATTGCTCTTGATACAGACTTAATTGATGTTGTTCAAGTATTTATTAGTTATAATTAGACTGTGTGGGGTATGATTGATTGAGTTAAGGATTTCTTTAATTGAATTGTGGCTATTTGTCATTGAATTGAGATTGATGTCTATGTTGTTTGAGTCCGGCCAAGATTCCTTACACTACTTACCTTGAATAATGAATATGTTATGATTATTTTTTGAGATTGACATGATTATGTGATGTGATGCATAATGGATTAATGAATATTGAAACCTTTGCATTCACAGGTTAAAAAATTAATTGTTTGGTCTAGTTTACTCACGTGTGAGCCATGTTTAATGTATAGGCTTGAAATATGACTGGTAGACCTAATCGTGAGGCTGCTGCTATGGCAAACGCCTTGAATCGCTTTGCTGATCTCTTGGAAAGGCAAGGCCAGCTGAATATGGGACAACGTGCCTAAGGTCTTGATCTATTTCTCAAGAGAAAACCTTCTGAATTTCAAGGAGGTTATAATCCTGAGGATGCCTATGCGTGGATTAATGATTTGGAAAGAATTTATGCTAGCTTTGAGTATCCTGAAGCACAAAAGGTGGAATATGCGGTCTTTATGGTCCGTGATGAAGCCGAAGCATAGTGGCATCTTACTAGGGGGTGCATGATATCTGCTAATGTTCCTTTGGTTTGTGAAAACTTCAAGGTTGAATTCTTGAAGAAGTACTTTCTAGAGAGCTACAAAAGCAAGAAAGAGCTTAAGTTCATGGAACTTAAGTAAGGCGATATGACCATGGAGGAGTATGCCTCCAAGTTTGAAGAATTGTGTGCATTTTATCCGCCTTACCAACAAGAGGGTACCGAGGCTTCCAAGTGTGTAAAGTTTGAAAATGGCTTGAGGCCCAAAATCAAATGGGCTATTCGGCATCAAGAAATAAGAAGCTTTCCAACACTCATGAATAAGTGTCATATTTATGAAGAAGACAATATCACTCCTTTGGGTTATGGCAAGCATGAGCCTAAGTTGAAGGGGCAATTCTCTAATTTTAAGAGGCATGGTCAATTCAAGAAGAATAAATTCTTTCATGGTGAATCCTCCAATGCAAGAGGATGTGGTACTTTTAGAGGTGGTTATGGACATGGTAACCAAGGTCGTGGCAATGTCCAAGGCCTTACTTGCTTTAAATGTGGTGCCAACCACTTGGCCTGTGATTGCCCAAGAGATGATGTGGTGTGCTATCAATGCAACCAACCCAGGCATACCCGCCCTGATTGCCCATTGAATGCAAGGAATACAAATGTTGATACTCTTGCTCGTGTGAACCCTAATGGTAACCATGGAGGCCATGGTGGCTTTGGAGGTCATGGTCATGGAAACGGTAATGGTCATAATGGTGGCCATAATGGTGGCCATGGTGGAAACCATAATGGTAGAAGAAATGGCAATGGTCGAGGCAATGGCCATGGTGGAAGAAATGGCAACCGTAATGGTGGTGATCAACCACAAGTAGCTGGAAAAGTCTTTGCCGTTACCAGTGAAGAAGCCGCATAAGCTAAAGATCTTGTTCGTGGTGAGTGTGATATCCTTGGCACTTCGGTATATGTTATATTTGATTCTGGTACTACGTATTCATTTATTTGTGAGGATTGTGTGAGGCGCTTGTAGGTGCCTATTTGCATGATGAAAGGCTTCATATTGGTGACTACACCAACCGGTGCTTGTTTGAGATTGGTGACTCAATGTGAGAATGTCAAGATGACCCTTGAGGGTAGGAAGTTTGTTGTATCTCTCGTGTGCTTACCTATGAAAGACCTGGACATTATTCTAGGCATGGATTAGTTATCTTCCAATAAAGTCTTGGTGGATTGTCATAACAAGACGGTGATTTTTCCAACTTCCAATGTTGAAGACTATGACCTACAAGGTATCTCTCAGCTTCTTGCGATGTTCTGCATGGTTGATGAGAATGGTACTTCCTAATCTTGTGAAATCCCTGTTGTTTCTGAATTTCCCAATGTTTTTTCAGATGAAATTCCTGAATTACCTCCTCCACATGAAGTGGAATTCTCTATTGATCTTATTCCTGGTGCTGAACCTGTTTCTAGAGCTCCTTATAGGATGTCTCCTATAAAGTTGGCCAAATTGAAGAAGCAAGTCGAGGAATTACTTGAACGGGAGTTTATCTGCCCAAGTGTGTCTCCTTGGGGTGCTCTTGTATTGTTGGTGAAAAAGAAGGATGGAAGCATGAGATTGTTCATTGACTATCGCCAACTTAATAAGTTAACTATCAAGAACAAATATCCTCTTCCTCGCATCGATGATCTTTTGGATCAATTGAAGGGCGCCGTTGTGTTTTCTAAGATTGACTTACATTCTGGATATCACCAAATTCAGGTGAAGACCGAGGATATTCCTAAAACTGCCTTCTGAATACGTTATGGTCACTATGAATATGTAGTGATGCCATTCGGTGTGACAAATGCTCCTGCGATTTGCATGGATTACATGAATCATATCTTCCATGAGTATCTTGATTAATTCGTTGTTGTATTCATTGATGACATTTTGGTGTACTCTAAGAGTTATGAAAAGCATGAAAGACATCTTCGCTTTATGTTATCTATTCTTCGAGAGAAAGAATTGTATGCCAAACTCTCCAAATGTGAATTTTGGATGAATGTGATCTCTTTTCTTGGTCATGTGATTTCCGGTGAAGGAGTTGCTATTGATCGATCAAAAGTTGAAGCTGTTATGGCTTGGGAAAGACTGACGTCCATGACAAAAATAAGAAGTTTTCTTGGTCTTGATGGTTATTATTGGAGGTTTATTGAGGGATTTTCCCGCTTAGCCTTACCATTGACAAAGTTGACTCGTAAGAATTAACCATTTGTGTGGACCCGTGAATATGAAGAAAGTTTTCAAGAGTAGAAATTGAGGCTTACTATCGCACCAGTGTTAGCATTGCCTGATTTGTTGGATGACTTTGTGGTATATTGTGATGCTTTTATGCATGGTCTTGGTTGTGTGTTGATGCAGTGTGAACGTGTGATAGCCTATGTGTCGAGACAGTTGCGACCACATGAGGTTAATTATCCTAACATGATCTTGAATTGGCGGCGGTGGTGTTTTCTTTGAAGTTGTGGCGACATTACTTATATAGTTCTAAGTTTGTGGTCTTTAGTGATCACAAGATCCTTAATACTTGTTTGATCAAAAAAAACTTCATATGCGTCAACAGTGATGGATGGAGTTTCTAAAAAATTATGAGTTTGAATTGAGGTATCATCCTAGAAAGGCAAATGTGGTTGCCGATGCTTTAAGTCAGAAGTCATTGCATGTTTCGGCAATGATCGTGAAAAAGATGGAACTAATTGAGCAATTAAAAACTTGAATGTGGGCGTAGAAACATATACTCCAAAGAAGATGTCCCTTGAAATGTTGACGGTTACTAATGTCTTCCTTGAAACTATGAAATTGCAACAACCAAAAGATGAATACTTGGTTAAGATGAGAAAAACTCAAGAAAAGGGGAAGAACTTGTTTCTAGTGGAAGGTCATGATGGCATTTGGCGTGTGAAGGGCCGAATTTATGTTCCCTCGAGTAGTGATTTGAGGAAATGTGTACTTGAGGAAGCTCACAAGAGTGTATTGAGCATTCATCCTGGTTCCACCAAGATGTATCAAGACTTGAAGAAGAATTTTTCATGGCCCAACATGAAGCGCGATGTGGCAAACTTTGTTGCATCTTGCCTTGTTTGTCAGAAGGCTAAGGTTGAGCATCGAAGACTACCTGGTTATTTGAGACCTTTGGAGATCCTTGTTTGGAAATGGGATAGCATTGCTATGGACTTTGTTTCTGGACTACCTAGGACTCGTGCTAGAAATGATGCTATATGGATGATTATGGATCGGTTGACGAAGTGTGCTGACTTCTTGCCCATGAATATGAAGAGTTCATTGGAGAAATTAGCCCAGTTGTACATAAAGGAGATTGTTAGACTGCATGGTGTGCCATCTAGTATTATATCTGATCGTGATCCTTGGTTTACTTCTCAATTTTGGGGAAGTTTGCATCATGAATTAGGTTCTAAGTTGAAACTTAGTTCCACTTATCATCTTCAAACTGACAAAAAATCTGAGAGAACTATCCAAAGCCTTAAAGATTTGTTGAGAGCTTATGTTTTGGAGTATGGTGGATGTTGGGAGAGATTTCTTCCATTAATTGAGTTCACTAATAATAACAGTTACCACAGTAGTATTAGTATGTCTCCTTATGAGGCACTCTATGGCAAAAAATGTAGAACGCCTCTATGTTGGCTGGAGACTGATGAGAATTTGGCTTTAGGACCGAAGATTGTTCAGGAGACTACCAAATAGATTAAAAAGATACAAGAGAACATGAAGATTACCCGACAGAAGAGTTATTATGATAAGAGATATAAGTCACTTGAATTTCAAGTTGGTGATCATGTGTTCCTAAGGGTCTCGCGTGATAAAGGGATTGGAGCGGATTGGCGATGTTGCTTATCAGATTGCACTCCCTCCATATCTTGCAAACCTACATAATGTATTCCATGTATCATAGTTGAGGAAGTATGTTCATGATCCCCTACACCTGATTCCTATAGATGATGTTGATGTACGGGATGACCTATCCATTCCTCCTTTGTTGAGCATTCTATGAAGAGATTGCGGAGTAAATTAGTGCCTTTGGTGAAGATCGCCTGGAAGCATGGAAATATAGAGACGTTCACGTGGGAACGTGAAGATGATATATGAGAATGATATCCTAACGCATTAGAATCTGGTACGTTAAATTTCAAGGACGAAATTTTCTTTTTGGTGGGGTAGATTGTAACACCCTGAATTTTAAAATAAATAATTAAATGAGGGAAATAATTACTGAATAATTACATGTGAGTTAATTGAAGTCCCAAAATATTGGAGATAATTAAATTAAGATTCTTGGGGACTATTCATAATTTATTGGAGTCGAATAAGCTGAAAACTGACCCGAATAAAATATGGGTGTCGGACCAAGTATCTCTGATTGAGATGATATTGGTCAGGGCTGTTTGGAATATTATTGGGAATCTGAGTACATATTCGGAATAATTTTTGGATAAAGTATTAATCCCAAATGGAGATCTTGTTTGTGGTAAAACGATGAAATATTAATGAGAGGATTAAAAAATTAAAAGCATAAGCCTTCATTTTTCCCCTCTCTGGCTTAAGTGAGACATGAACCTTTGTTCCAGTAACTAAGCATGTTAACATTGAGAGCCAGTGTGTGAACGCTGAGTATTTGTCCTGGGCATAATTCTATGTAAACAATTGAGCGTAGGTTGAGTGTGAGAACGGTAGCTTTTGGTCTAGTCTTGACCATAAGCATGAGATGTGGTGTAAAGTGAGTGTGCATATTGGTGAGATGTTAGAGTTTGGGTATGATGGTATCAATTTGTTCATAAGTGGTGGCGAGGGCTGGGTGTAAGCACTGGAGTGCTTCTTAAATTACATTCCAACCTAGCATGGCCTTAAGCTAGTCAGTGTAGGCACGCTTGATCTCTTGAGCTCTCTGATGTTTAGCGTGAGACTGGGGCATGTAGTGGGCCTGTGCACCCTAGCTCTCTAAGTTAGTGGTTGATTATCCTTCACCAACCAACGTAACTTATGCAGGGGAGCGTAGGTACGCGTGGTTGACTTCTCCTTTGTGCACTTGGACTAGACTTTAGTGATATAGCCCAACGTGTGTACACATTGGGTAACGTAGTAGTGCGTGACCCTTATGCCTTTCATTGATCATGAGCATGAGTCCTTGATCCTCTTGGGCGTGTGTCACACTAGTGGGTGATGAGGTTTTGATTATATTGAGTTTGCTGAAAGAGAATCAAGTTTGTATAATATGAACTCAATGAAATGGATGTGCCAAGTTTAAACACAGAAGCTGTAGTATAGTATAGTTGTCGTTCCACTGAGGAGGTGCTAGAATGAAGATCTTAGTTTGAATTGATTAGGCAGAAAGTTTTTGTTTAGATTTGCTGTGAATGTTGTTGAACAAGAAACAGTAAATAACAAATAACAGAGAATAGCACTTGCAAAAGATAACAGTAAATGATATTGGAAAAATCAGTTTTTGTAAAACAGGGATTGGCTTCATCACATCTTCACCTCTGTAAGCTGCATAAGTTTTCATATAAGTAAATCGAAAAGATAAGTTCTACGTCACAATCAAAGTCATTTGTATCGATCCCTCGACTACAAAATTCATAAGAATGATTTTCAAACCGCTGATCCCTCAGTCACTTTGGAAATCATTCCAGCATTATCGATCGATTGTTTTGACGTTTATTGCGTTAGACGCCATCCCTGGCTACCTACTCACAACAAGTATTTCTTTCAGATTCTGCTTTCAAAAGTCACTTCCCAGCATACTTGAGAAAACTTAGAACAAGAAAATAGTGATCAAGTACTTTCAGGCATTAAACGCAGAAGGAAATACAGAAACTTATCAAATCTCATTACTCAATAAAAACTTACAACAGCATTACTTCAGTGTTGAATGGATTACAGCCAATCCCATAAGGGAGATTAGTTACTCATGCCTTGCATTTTCACCATCAAAGGAATGAATACAGAAAATGGAAAGTGTGAATGAAAATACAGAGGATGAATCTGATGTCTGATGTGATTTGTTTGCAGCTTAATTTATAGGAGTTTAGGTTCAGCTTCTCTTGCCCACTTGCGTAGAACCCATGCAGCATCTTTCAGAGACTGGTGGAAACAGAAGAAAGTGGGTGAGGTGGCATCGCATCATTGATGAATAAAGAATTAAGAGACCCATGCTGTGTGAGTCACGCTTGAGCTTGATGGTCACGCTCAAGCGTGAAAGGCTCTGATGCTTTCTGATTGTCTCACGCTCAAGCTGAATTAACCACGCTCAAGCGTGGCCTTCCTTTTGGTGCAGAACGTTGCTCACACTTACTCCTCTTCAGCTACGCTCAAGCGTGACCTTATCATCCATCCCTCACGCTCAAGCGTGTAAAGCCTACGCTCAAGCGTCCTTCATGTGCCTGGTGACGCTTAAGCTCCATTTAGTCACGCTCACGCTCACGCTCAAGCGTCTCATCCCCAGGCTTGAGCGTGAGAGGGGTCCTGATGCCTCTGTTTCCCTTTAAGTCATGTTTAATCTTCGCTTAAGCGTCTAATCTTCACGCTTAAGCGTGAGAGGTGCTTCATGTTTCCCAACTTTCATGCTCAAGCTTGCTTACTTTGTCTTTCCTGCAGCTTTCCACAACATTTCTTTTTATACAATGTTTAGAGGATTCATGCTTACTTCCTTCAATAATTCCTTAATTTAGCTAAAAATCTTTACAAAATTGGTTCAAATGAGTCATGAAATCAATGCTTATTCAACACTTATCAAACTCTCCCCAACCTAGATTTTTGCTTGTCCTCAAGTAAAAAGAAGTTTTGGAAAGGGACTCAAGCGTTCAAAAATCTGAGTTTCTGTTGCAGACAAAAAGTTTAGAAAACAATAATCTGAGTTGATGTCTAGGCAAATGATTTTCTTAATACCAATTCCTTAAAATGTAATGCACTATTACCTTGTTCATAAAGCATGTAACCCCTTGCTGTAAGAATAGAGAACTCTCATTATTTCTTACCAGGTGTCTGTTTCGCTCATCCATCATTAGAACTGCTCAGTTAACATTGGCCGTCATTTCTAGTAAAACCAAAATTCAAATGAATAGCAAGGATCAAAAGGTCTTTTAAGGATGTAATGAGGCTGGGTTGACAAGAATCTTTGGTTTTTCTTGGTTTCAAAACGCATGTTCAAAGAAGAGCATAAGTGCTTTTGGTTAATTTATTTAACAATTTAGAAGGCTTCTTCTTTGCATTGAAACTTCAGACCTTTCCTTTGTTTTCCTCCAGCTCTTTTATACCTTTTTGGAGAGCTTACTATTCTTCTTTTTGCATTTTCTTCTACTGCCTCCATTTGTTTCATCTCCTTTTGAGAAAAAATATTTTATGCTCTTTTTCAAAATGAACATGCAGGTAGGATAGGATTTTTGCCTTTATGCTTAGCTTAGGGTAGAGAAAAAATTTTCATGCTTTTATGGCTCAAAGATGGGCTGCCAGAAAAATTGGATATTTTTATCAGGGTAGCTTTTTGGCTCTTGGCTAACTATGTTTTCAAAATTGCCTTATCATTTCCTTGCTTATTTCTTAAGAAAAAGGTTTTAATTAGAAAATCAGTCAATGCTAATTTAACAAATTCGAATGAGGCTCTCAAGTGTTTAGATTTCTCACTGCTTACTTCCTTATTCTAACAGAAAAGGGTTCAAGTCATGTAAACAAGCAAAAGTACATGCATTCCAGTTCCTTGGTTCTTAATTAAGTCATTTTGCCTAAAAAAAAATCAGTGTTGTTGCCTAAAAACATTCTGCTGCTTGGAAACTTTTCTTGTTCAAAAAATAAAATCTTTGGTTGGGGTTTTCAAAAATGTTCAAAGTCTTAATCATCAAAACAGGAAAGCAAACAAGAATAAAATCGCAAGCAGATAATCACAAGCAATCAATAATAATCACAAGCAATTCTAACGTATGCTGTATTAAAGCTAAAGTAAAGCTGTAAATTGTCAATTGGAAATAAAACTAAGTAGCAATTTAAACTTCAAGAGAAAAAAAAATTTTTCACTCTTCCTCAGATGAGTCCTCTTCTATTCCCAGGTCTCTTTCTGGAGGTCCCTGTGTTGAAGTTCCTGGCCTATCCTCCTGTGTAGTCTCACCTCCTCCCACAAAAGGAGGCCTGTCCCCAGGCCAAGCAAGTAGGGCCTCAAACTGGGCAGGTGGCATCCAGGGATTGTGTTGACCTGCAGGAATGCTGTGATAAAGGCCATTGTGAACATGTAACAAACCTCTATGCTGAGCGTTCTGCTGGGCCAGGAGGTGGCTGTTTTGAATTTTTAGGATGTGAATGCCTTGTAAAATCAGATTGGCTTCTGTGCTGAGAGGGGGATGGGCAGGTGCAGTGCTGAATGCTTGTGGGGCAGGTGGAGGAGGTACATCAGTTGCAGGAAGTGCTGGATTACTGCAGTAACGCTCAATGAAGCGTTTGTCTATGGAAGGCCTGATTGGTTTGAGGTCTTGTACCTCAACACCATGAGCTGCACAAAAATCAGTGATAAAGGCAGGAAAACCGAGACTCCCTTTTACCTTTTGACCTGCCTGGGAATACTTCTGGTCAGAAATCACAAACTTGTGGATTTCATCCGATAGTACTTGGGCTAGATCAATAGAGATGTCCTCTCTCAGAATGCAGTATAGGAAATAACACATACTAAAAATCAAATCAGAGACATGAGCGTTAGGTGCTATGTTAGCTAATAAGAAAGAAGTCCAAACTTGAGAAATAGTAGTCATGTCTTTTCTTAAAATTCTCAGTGGTGTCTCTCCTTGCCCCATTTGAAAGTGGTGTCCTGGAACACATATAGCTGCTTCAAGGTCATTTGTGGCAATGAACTGGTTCCTTGCAACCATGGCAGCATATTCGCAGATTTCCCCCTCTCCTAAGGTCATGATGTTCCCCAAGTAAAGATTGATTGTGTCTCTGTCATATGAGAGCCAGGTTCCCCTCACATAAGTTTTTCATTCTCCCCTCCATCTTTTGTCCAGGCGTTCGCATAGAATTCTCTTACAACTTCAGGGTCATATTTCTCCCTTGGGTAACATACCTTTAACCAATTTCTCCTTCTTATGATCTGCAGGAAGGCATCACAGTCTCCCAGGGCCAAGTCTATTTTTCTTTCTGGTATGAATGTCCAATTTGAGATATCTTCATAACGCTTGCCGTTGCCTTTCTTCCTAAATCTTGGAGCATTATCTTGTTCATCTGTGCATGGTCTTTTGCCTTTATTCCTTCGGGAACTCCTTGCTGGGGAAGTGGTGACAGGGGGGTTTGGTGCAGTTTGCTTGGTTCTGGCCATCTGCAAGAAAGTTAAGAACCACTTTGCACTCAAAATACTTCCTTTCAGGACTTTTATCAAACATTCAGCATGCGTTAAAAGAATGTGAAACAGAAAAGGGACATGCATTACAAAGAAATTAAAACACAAGAGCAAAGCTTGAACGTCTTTCTCTAAACAATTCAGAAACAACCAAGCATAGATCATAGCATTCATTAAAAACAGGGAGAAGGTGTTTACAGACTTCAATATATGCTCAAAAGAAATGTATCAATTCTCCCTACATAGTAGTCCTATGCTTGAAATTCAAAAAGAGGATAGTGCAGTAGTTACCTGGAAGGATCCGAAAGTGATAGAGAGAATGGTTTGCAAAAGAAAAGTGTGACTTATGAGATGAGAGTGAAAAGACAATTATTAGAGAAGAAATGGCAGTTACAAAACTTAGAGAGTCAGGAGATTGATGGGCGGTTATGTGAGTGAGAGAGTGGGCAGTTTCAAATTTCTTAATTTATTAGCATCAGGGGGCCGTTTTGCATTTCACGCTTGAGCGCTGGAGTGTCACGCTTGAGCGCAAGAGTGACACGCTTGAGCGCAGTATAACCACGCTTGAGCGTGATCGGCCTGGATTCAGAGTTTGAGAATGAAACTTCACGCTTGAGCGTGTTTTTGTCAAGCTTGGGCTCTTTTTGTCTCGCGCTTGAGCGCAGGGTTGTCACGCTTGAGCGTGAAGCAAAATTTTTCATACCTGATGCTTAATTCACTTTCTCGCTTGAGCGTAGGATTCACGCTTTGAGCGTGGTAGCCTCTGTTTGATTTTTCAGGTCCTTTCGCTTAAGCGTAAGATGTCACGCTTAAGCGTGATCGGGTTTATTTTGAAAACTTCTTTTTGTAAAGGTACCACGCTCAAGGCTTGGATTCTTGCGCTTAAGCTTGATATGGATGGTTTGGGACTTACCTTGGCTCGCTTAAGCGAGGTTACCCACGCTTGAGCGTGGTGATGTCCTTACGTCTCTCTTAATTCAACTTCCAGCTCCAGTTTTGTTTGCCTTTGTTTGAGACTCTTATTTGGGGTTCTCTTGATGAGCAATCTACAAGGTAAACAAAAACTTTACTAATATTAAAAATAAAATTTTCATGGAAAGAAGGCATAAAAGATTGGGTTGCCTCCCAATAAGCGCTTGTTTATCGTCTTTAGCTTGACGCCTGATAGATTTTTCAATATGGGTCATGGAGCTGGTGGATTAGAGTGTTGAGTTTTTCCACCTCCTTGCCTAAGTCAGGCCTTGGCTTTCTTCCTTTCTGTTTTTCAAGTGCACCTTCAATAGCAAAATCAGCTTGTTCTTTTTGCACTCGAATTTTTACTTTCCTGTCATCCACATCTATGATGACTTTGGCTGCTTTCAAGAATGGTCTCCCTAGTATTAGAGGGACTTCAGGATCTTCCTCCATATCTATGACAACAAAGTTCTCATGAAATTCAAATTTATCAACTTTGAGCTCAATATTTTCAGCAATACCATAAGGGGTTTTTATTGATTGATCTGCCATTTTTAAAGTCATGTTTGTTGGCTTTACTGAAAAATCCCCTATACTTTTAAGTGTGGATAATGGCATCAAATTTACACTTGCACCAAGATCTAATAAAGCTTTACTTTTTGAAAGATTGCTAATAGTAACGGGAATAGAGAAACTCCCTGGATCTTTGGTGTTATAAGGTACTGCTTCAGGTGTGATAGCATCATGTCCATCTTCTTCCTAAGTTATTTCCTCAGTCAGTGTGGTTACAGCCTTGCAATGCTCTATTGGGTTTGTTTCAGTGTTTGCTCCATACTGAGGCTTCTGTTTCTCAGCAAGTTGTTGGGCTAGTTGTCCCAATTGTGTTTCCAAGTTCCTAAGTGATTCCTCATTGTTCTTTTGACTTGCTAAAGAAGTTTGCATAAATTTTTCCAAGGTGTCCTCTAATCTAGAAGTTCTCTCCACCAAAGTAGGACCATTATTTTGATATGGTTTATTTGAAGAGCTGGGCTCTTGCTTCCATCCTTGGTTTTGGTTACTTCTCCATCCCTGAAACGGTTGGTTAGAAAAATTTGAATTGAAATTACCAGACCTTCCTCGGTTGTTCATGAAGTATACAGTTGCTTCTTGTGAGCCACAGTTCTCATTGAGATGATCTCCTCCACAAAAGTTACATATTGTAGGCATTTGTTGTTGCCCTGGTTGTGATGATTGTACTACATGTAATTGTTGTGGAAGATTGGCTATCTTTTTGGTCAATGCTTCTAATTGTTGGGTCAGAATTTTGTTCTGTGCTAAGATGGCATCTGTGGTGTTTAAGTCAAGGACTCCTTTCCTTTGAACTTGCTGACGATCATGTTGAGCTTGGTAGTCTGTTGAGGATAAAGCTTCTATTATTCTTGTGGCTTGGTCAGCATCCACTGTCATCATTGTTCCTCCTGCTGCTGCATCTAAAATCATTTTAGTGTCAGCCCTTAAACCACTGTAAAAAATATTAAGCTGTGCAATATCTTCAAGTCCATGGTTTGGGCATTTTCTGAGCAGTGATTTAAAGCGTTCCCATGCCTCACAAAAAGGTTCATCTTGGCCTTGTCTAAATGTTGTAATATCTGATTTGGCCTTGATGAATCTAGATGGAGGAAAGAACCTTTGTAGAAATTTTTCTTCAACTATGTTCCAGCTATTTAAACTTTGATTTGGATGAGATTGTAACCACTCCTTTGCTTTGCCTGCTAAAGAGAAAGGAAATAGTCTTAAATATGCAGCATCAATAACATCTTGGTCAAATCCTATGGTTCCAACCAATTCATAGAATGTGGCCAAGTGAGTGTACGGATCTTCACTGGACATTCCATGGAATTGATGTGAACTAATCAAACTCAAAAATGTTGGTTTTATTTCTAGTGCTCTGACAGTGTTTGGAATTGCAATGCTTGAGAAATGTCTTGGCCCTTGCTGTAAAGCATAGTCTCCAAGTGTTCTCCTTGGTGGGTTTTGATTATTGCTGTTGTCATCCATTGTATCAGAGGAAGTTTGTCCTTCTTGAAAGTTCTGCTTTGCTTTCTTGATTTTCTTGAGGAACCTGTCTATCTCAGGATCAAACGCAAATTGTTCTTTTGTGCCTTGTCCTCTCAAGATCATAAATCAAGAACTCACAGTAGCAAGGTTACTAAAAAAAATAAAAACAAATTACAAACAAATTTATTTACACTGTCTTGTCAATTCAATGCTAAAATATTCAAACTTAAATCACCTCCCCGACAACGGCGCCAAAACTTGATAAGGTTTTGATTATATTGAGTTTGCTGAAAGAGAATCAAGTTTGTATAATATGAACTCAATGAAATGGATGTGCCAAGTTTAAACACAGAAGCTGTAGTATAGTATAGTTGTCGTTCCACTGAGGAGGTGCTAGAATGAAGATCTTAGTTTGAATTGATTAGGCAGAAAGTTTTTGTTTAGATTTGCTGTGAATGTTGTTGAACAAGAAACAGTAAATAACAAATAACAGAGAATAGCACTTGCAAAAGATAACAGTAAATGATATTGGAAAAATCAGTTTTTGTAAAACAGGGATTGGCTTCATCACATCTTCACCTCTGTAAGCTGCATAAGTTTTCATATAAGTAAATCGAAAAGATAAGTTCTACGTCACAATCAAAGTCATTTGTATCGATCCCTCGACTACAAAATTTATAAGAATGATTTTCAAACCGCTGATCCCTCAGTCACTTTGGAAATCATTCCAGCGTTATCGATCGATTGTTTTGACGTTTATTGCGTTAGACGCCATCCCTGGCTACCTACTCACAACAAGTATTTCTTTCAGATTCTGCTTTCAAAAGTCACTTCCCAGCATACTTGAGAAAACTTAGAACAAGAAAATAGTGATCAAGTACTTTCAGGCATTAAACGCAGAAGGAAATACAGAAACTTATCAAATCTCATTACTCAATAAAAACTTACAACAGCATTACTTCAGTGTTGAATGGATTACAACCAATCCCATAAGGGAGATTAGTTACTCATGCCTTGCATTTTCACCATCAAAGGAATGAATACAGAAAATGGAAAGTGTGAATGAAAATACAGAGGATGAATCTGATGTCTGATGTGATTTGTTTGCAGCTTAATTTATAGGAGTTTAGGTTCAGCTTCTCTTGCCCACTTGCGTAGAACCCATGCAGCATCTTTCAGAGACTGGTGGAAACAGAAGAAAGTGGGTGAGGTGGCATCGCATCATTGATGAATAAAGAATTAAGAGACCCATGCTGTGTGAGTCACGCTTGAGCTTGATGGTCACGCTCAAGCGTGAAAGGCTCTGATGCTTTCTGATTGTCTCACGCTCAAGCTGAATTAACCACGCTCAAGCGTGGCCTTCCTTTTGGTGCAGAACGTTGCTCACGCTTACTCCTCTTCAGCTACGCTCAAGCGTGACCTTATCATCCATCCCTCACGCTCAAGCGTGTAAAGCCTACGCTCAAGCGTCCTTCATGTGCCTGGTGACGCTTAAGCTCCATTTAGTCACGCTCACGCTCACGCTCAAGCGTCTCATCCCCAGGCTTGAGCGTGAGAGGGGTCTTGATGCCTCTGTTTCCCTTTAAGTCATGTTTAATCTTCGCTTAAGCGTCTAATCTTCACGCTTAAGCGTGAGAGGTGCTTCATGTTTCCCAACTTTCATGCTCAAGCTTGCTTACTTTGTCTTTCCTGCAGCTTTCCACAACATTTCTTTTTATACAATGTTTAGAGGATTCATGCTTACTTCCTTCAATAATTCCTTAATTTAGCTAAAAATCTTTACAAAATTGGTTCAAATGAGTCATGAAATCAATGCTTATTCAACACTTATCAGTGGGCACTCGAAACTCCAACACAAAACAATAACCTAGCATTCAAACACTGGTGATGAATGTTAGCGCGCTGCCTCGGACCCTTGTAATTTGCTTACTCACTAAGTATCATTAACTTAACCAAAATTTTGCCCAATTACTCATGAAATATTGCAATAATTAATAATTTCTTAAAAGTACTTAAATACATAATTAATGACTAAAATGCTTTTAAATTAATAATTAAAGGCTTAAATTATAACATTATAACATAAAATAGTGTCAGATAAATAAGTTTTTTCAAGACTTATCACATTTCCAACCATTATTCATGCACACACTTAGTTACAACATAAACATGACAAGCCTTTCAATGATTCCATACAATGCTGAGTGTAATTCATCCTTTGAGTGGGACCTATGGTGGTGACAGAACCTCACATGGTAAATGTTTCACTCTCATTCAGTGTATAAGGTTCATAAACATGCATTAATCACCTGTAAAATGACAGATCAACATATGCTTGCAACTATTCTAAGAATCACACATGTATAAAAACACACATGGATTAGTATGGTCTTTTTAGGCTTGTAATGGGGATTGGTTTCTAGTTATATTATTGTTTTTCTGGTTATTGTTAGGGTTATAGATGTATCAATAAGGTTATCTTGCTCTGACCCTCAATGACTTCCTTAATTTATTGCGCAACACATAAGTTGAAACCATGTTTTTAGAGAGGAGAAAGGACTTTTAATTTGGTGCTTGACATAAAATTTTTTTCTAAGCTTTGCTCTTTTATTTTTTCTTCCTTTTTCTTTTTCTAGTCCTTTGAAGTGCATTATTATTTATTTTTTTCTTTGCACCTTGGAGTTTTTATTTGGATCCCTCCCTTTCTTTGTTTCCAAAAAAAAGTTTTTTTTAGAACATACATAATTAGAATATGCCTTTTATTTGTTATGGGGCACACTCTTCTTCCCCAAACTTAGAAGTTGCTAGTCCCTAGCAACCAATCAAAATAAGACAAGCCTTATAGATACATTAAGGTAATTCTCATGGTTTTTCTCAGATTTGATCATAGGCTTGTAATTTTTGTTCATACAATCACCAAATAAATATGGCTTAGGCTCAAATTAGCAGGTCAAGGGATATTTATATAAGGGATAGCTTATTTGGCCCTAACTTAAAATAGAAAGATGACCTTTGTGATTTTGATATGATGACATGCACAAGTGTAAGCAAGAATAAAAACAAGTTCAATCTTTATCAAAATGTAAGCATACTCAAACAAGAAGAAAAGGCTCAAAACTCACAATCATAGGTAGTTAACCAACCACATCTCTAAACTTAGAATGAAAGCATGTATCTTAGATTGCTATCCTAGGCATGCCAAGCATACACTAGCAATTTAGTAATGGAAATCATAAATAGTAGCTTCATGCAATCAGAACAACAGTAAACCTTAATTACTTATTGAAAAATAAGATAAACATCCAAGTTTTAGGATACACTAGCTATCTCATTTATGTATTTGACCCTAAGCTTTGTCAACATATTTTTTTTCCAGATTTCCATAGCATGAACAAGTTAGAAAGGGTAAGAACACTTACCTGCCATGAAAGTTCTTGTAGTGTGTAATGTGACGATACATGATATACAATGGAAAATAAAACGCATGTAATAAAAATGAAGCGCGAGTGATGTAAAATGGAACAAAATACAAACACATAAGATTTTTTCTTAACAGGAATTAAAAATCAAAATTGAAAACATAATGTTCATGATACATAATTAAAAATTACAGAATTTAAAAACAAAGTTAGAACCCAATAAAACAAAGATAAAAGCAACATAAGATGAAATATAATGCTCCTAATCTTCCTCATTTCGCTCTTCATTGATTTCCTCTTCAGCCTCTGCCATTGCTTCATCTTGAGTATGGGGCACATGGTTATGATGTGCAAGTTCCATTGGAGGAATAGTGAATCCTATTGAAGTGAGCCATTGGTCCCTATCAGTAGAAACCATAATCTCAGTGGTGGGATCCAAGTTAAGAGTAGTAGCCACCCGTCTGAACAAAAAGTCATGGTTTATTACCATGTCATATGTTCAAAGTTGCATTCTCTTGATTACCTGAAGTTCATTCATGATATTTGTCATGGTTGGCACATGGGGTTGGTAAAGTTGAGGCATAGTGGGTCTTGGCTCCCTCACTAGAGCATTATCAATCCTATCCCTAACCCACAAGTTGTCAAAGGATCTCTCAAACTCTACCTTATGGTAACCCTCCTCATGAATTTTTCAGTTTGAATTTCCTTGCAAGGAAAGAGTCAAACTACCCAGGTCAAAATATAAATCCTCCATTAAATAGTAAATAAGTACATTCTCCTCACTATAACCTTTGTGGAATAAGCCACAGGTTGTAGGGAGGAAAGAATATACTGACACCAAATTATAGGAAGATCGAGAAGAGAATCTTTCCATATGAATTTGGGTGCTCCACCTACAGTAGTCTCAAAACTTATACCCTTCTGGTAATATACTTTAAGCACACGATTCACCAATTTCTTATTATCAGGATGTGTAAAGGTACTCAAAATTTTCATGTACTTACATTAAGCATCCTTCGTAATAGGTAATTTAGTGGTTTACCTATGATTTTATCAGACAAAGGGATTACAACACCCCTAACATAAGAAGAATAAGGGACATCCTCATCTTCAACATTGGCTCTGAAATTTGCATAGAACTCTCAAGTGAGTTCCTAGTACCTTTGGCCAAGTACTTTGTTAAAGTATTGCTAACCTCTAGATGACATGGCAGCACGAATGTTGGGATGTGGGCAATCTTCTTCCTCCCGTAGCATGACCCTATCTCTAATGACACCCTTTTGTCTGAGTTAGGTTTCATAATCCTTCTCCATTTTAGCATCACGAAACCCCATGCAATCAAAATTCTCTTTGTGCTCAGATTGTTTTTCTCCATTTTCTTTCTTATCTTTCTTGAGAAGGGGAGAAGTAGGGGTACTAGAAGTGGCACCTCCCTTTATTTTTTTTCCTAGATACTCTCTCTTCCTCTATTGCTCTGAGCTTTTCTATTTTCATTATATTTCAGGATGGTCTTGAGGCCATTTTGTTTAGAGGATGGATGTATTTATAGTAGGGTATGGAAAACAAAAAGGCAAGATGAATGATGGTGATAAGTGGGTGTGATGGTTAGGTTTAGTGGTGATGAATGGAATTGAGTGGGTGTAAATGAAATTAATGGCCTTGAGACGTTACCTTTCAGAGGGAATTAGAGAAACATGTCTTTTGGACTTCAAGAGGCACAAATGAGCGTAAGGAGATGAGGATTAAGGTTTTGGTATGTTGGATCAGCTATTTATAAGCTTTTTACTAGTGTAAGTACGGTGGCCATTGAGCATAAGTACGCTTATTCTCTGACTTGAAAGGTTAAGTTGTTCAACTATTGAGCGTAGGTATGCTAAGCATGGAATGTGCATACATTGAGACACTACCTTGAGTATTTAAATTTTTCTAAAAGGTTAGTGTAAGAACATTGAACATGGGGTGTGGGAATGCTTATTTGAGCAAAGGTACTGAAAACTTCAGAATTGCAACATGAACATGCTCACCTTCTAACACGGTTTTATTAGACCTCGGTTGCAGGCTTCTTCCTTTTTAAATGCACCAGTGTAAGCTTACGCCTAGTAGCATGCTTGCTGCCTACTGATTCAACTTAAGCATCAAGGAATTAACATGGGCGCACTCATTTCCTAGTGTTAGCATGCTGCTTCTTTGTTTGTTATCCTTTTTCTCAAATGTGCTAGTGTAAGCCTATGTTCAAGAGCTTAGATACGTGTGCTTGATAGGTCTTGATTCCATTTGGTTTAAGACTCCTGGCATGGGTACGGTCAATGTCAATGTAGGCATATTGACCCTCTGGTTGAGTTTGTGCTTGGAAACTTCCCCCAACATGACTCACGCCCAACCAGCGTTGACACGCTCCATACAGGCACAGTGCTTTATGTCCACTGACTACACTAGGCGTGGGCACATAGGGAGTCAGCTAGGCACGCTCAGTGGTTGGCCTATTACTTGTTGCCCAGCGTAGGCACACGCCTCCCAGCTTGGGTACACATGGTGTTTCACCTGATCCATTGCTTGTGAGCATATGTACACACCTGGTCCATGGTTCCACATGTTGCCTCGGTCTATTACTTGGTCTAAATTAATCACCTACAACACAATGAACCCACTACCAAGCATCAAATTTTAGTTAGCCAAAAAAACATTTTATTCGTAACTAGTGTTTTCTCAATTTGGAATATTTTACTTTTCATATTTTTTTCACATATATGTATATATATATATATATTCTTTCTCTTTTTTTATTCCTTCTTTTTCTTCTTTTTTTCAATATTTCATATTTATACAAAAAAAGATACATCTGGGTTTCCTCTTACTTCTTTAACATCATGAGCTTGACGTATGACACCTAAGAAGGTGATGTAGGAAAGGGGATCTAGTTCTCATTCTTCTTTTTTTTAATGTGTTTCTTTTCTTGTTCAATGATGGCAATAAATGTAATATGGAGAAAAAAAAATAAGGATTATGAAAATAAGGAAAATGGGCAAGGAAAGGAAAAAGGAAAATGGGGAAATGAGGGAAAGAGTTATGGAAGGAAAAATAAGGATTATGGCGAAAACAAGGATTATGTAAAAAAAAGAAAGTAGAGGCACCAGCTTAAGAGGATAAACCTCAAAGAACTCATCACCTACAAGGAGGGAACCTTAGGATAAGAGCTTGCCTAGGTTAAGAAACCCTAACTAAATAAAGGAGTAAAACTCAACTCACTTCTCACAAAAGAAATTGTATTCTCTAATTCAAGGTGTATCTATTACAAAGGAGAGCATGCCTTACATAGGCTAAGGGGGGAAACACTTGCTATAACCTAATGGGCTTCACTCTCTCCTAAGCCCAAAAGCACTAAAACTAAGGAAAACTAAGAAAGGTGGCAAACAACAAGGCCCTAAAACACTTATAAGGCAAAGATGACTAATTAAGGCCCAAACCTATAGCCTAATAGACTTTTCTAAACCTATCTAGAATAATGACAAATATATATATATATATATATATATATAAGAAACAAAAAGATTTATTTAGGCCAAAAGAAGTCCCTCTAGCTGTGTCCATATCATGCCCCTTTTCCTCAAAAGGATTTGACCTCAAATCCTATAGATCCAAAGTCAGCAGTAATTCTACAAAGAAAAAACGAACATGAGTCTAGAAAAGAGAAATAGAAAGATAATGAAAAGAAAAAATGAGTTAGGATCAAATATGAAGTTTATGAAACTAGATTTAAGAAAGACACAAATAACATTATAAATGCAATGAGATGAGTCTAAAGAAATGCATATATAAAACTCTGGTAACCCTAGAAATTCACGGAAAACCAAATATGATGTATGAGCAAAAGAGATGACATATGAAGGAAATGTAAAATCATGAGGTATAGCAAAAGAGAAATGCAAATCATGAAAAGCCTTATCATGCAAAACCATGGAATTGGATGCTCTAATAGAATCATATTTGGTGATTACACATAAACTAGGGCCTATGATTGGTAAACCATGAAAAGAAACAGCTAATCCTTCATGTAAACCCTTATGTATATGAATGTTAAGAACATGCTCAAAATGAGTAAATGGTCCTAGAAAAGATCTAAGAGAAATGCTATGACAAGAAAAAGATAACCCTATATACATTCTAGAAATAAGCAAAACAAAACATGAAATAATTCTTGGAAAAAGTAATTCAAAAAAATACAAATAAATTTTAACTTTATAAGATCCTATGGTGATTATGCATATCCTATGACTAATCCTAATGGAACTATACACTATTGGTGACCAATGTTTTTCACTAGGGACAACCAAAATTGGCAAGGATTCTTTTACATATTATTGTTTTCATGATGTCTTTTACAATTATCTATGATGGGAATAGGTAGATTATGATTAAGGTGATTTTCACTTGACACACTATCATTGGCTAAAGACAAGTTATTCATATGCACCTTAATTTCTTTGTTTTCATTTAGACTTTTAAATTATTTTTTCTTTAACCTAAACCTACCATATTGTCTCCAATAAGATTTCACTTTTTCATCCATATCAGCATTATGTTTTCTTCTTAATTTTCCCCTTTTTTCTTTTGAAATAAACTGATTTTCTCATTTTCTATTTTATCAAAGACTTCAATGAATTCCCACATTTGTTTTATTTTATAAGAGATATCCTCAAGAACCTTTATTATTCCTTTATTTTTCTTTTCTATGGTATAATTATCCTTAGATTCATAAGAATCCATCTTAGTATAAAGGACACTTATTTCTTCTAATAAGAGCTCAAACAAACATGATGTAGGTGTTCTATCTTTCTTACTTGACCTAGATGAAGAAATGACTAAAACATTCAAACAAACAAACAAAGACAAAAAGAACACTTGATACAAAACTAGTTGGAGGTGCAGAAAATTAAACTAAGTCCTAGACGTATTACCCCTAATCAACTAAATAAACCAAAGTCCAAAAAGTCCAAAGTCCTTAAAGTAAATGCAACAGAATACAAGGGCTAAAGTGTAAAAAAAATTGATAATATTTTTGTATTTTCTTTCTTTTACAAGGCTTTGCTTCCAATCCAATTGTTTTCAAGTCTTCAAGCTCCAAGACCACCACGACACAAGCTTAAGAAATCTCAAAACAAAAGTTAGCACAATTAATATAGTAAAGCAAAAATATGGTCACTCCACTCTAGGGTTTCACTCTCACCACTCCTCCAAATTAGTTTAAGTTTCTTAACCTCAAGCAATTGTCACTCTTACCTCAATGTCTCAAGTATGCTATGCCCAAGATATTGAATTAAGACTTATCCCAAAAGAATACCAAAAGTATGAAATCTCTAACACAAAACTTTAAAAGATATAAAGACAAACAACAAAAGTGAAATTAGAAAATGGCGACTCAAATTGGAATTATAATGTAACAAGAGATTAAAAACCTAAAGCAATAAAATATGAAAATGAATAAAGCTTATACCTAAAAATGGAATATGGTCAAGATATACAAAGCTCTGATACCACTTGATGTAGGAAAGGGGATCTAGTTATCCTTCTTCTTTCTCTTTTGATATGTTTCTCTTCTTATTCAATGATGGCAACAAATATAATATGGAGAAAAACAAAAATAAAGAATATGAAAATAAGGAAAGTGGGCAAGGAAAGGAAAAAGGAAAATGGGAAATGAGGGAAAGGGTTATGGAAGGGTAGGAGGAAAAACAAGGATGAAGGCGAAAACAAGGATAATATAAAAAAAGGAAAGTGAAGGCGCCAACTTAAGAGGATAAGCCTTAGAGAACTCGCTACCTAAGGGAAGGAAACCCTAGGATAAGAGCTTGCCTAGGTTAAGAAACCCTAGCTAAATGAAGGAGGAAAACTTAACTCATTTCTCATAAAAGAAATTGTATTCTCTAATTCAACGTGTGTTTATTACAAAGGAAAGCATGCCTTATATAGGCTAAAGGGATTGAAACTTGTTATAACCTAATGAGCTTCACTCTTTCCTAATCCCAAAATCACTAAAACTAAGGAAAACTAAGAAATATGGCCAAAAACAAGACTCAAAAACACCTATAAGGCAAAGATGACCAATTAAGGCCCAAACCTATAGCCTAATGGGCTTTTCTAAACCTATCTAAAATAATGACAAAAATATGTATGAAAGAAACAAAAAGATTTATTTAGGCCAAAAGAAGTCACTCTGGCTGTATCCTCATCAGAAGGTATGTGAAGAATAATAAGGGTTTTCTGCCTCTCAACACCCCCTCCAATGTATAGCTTCAGCCTTTGTCCATTTAGTTTGAAAATCCTAGTGGAGTCTGGTTCCCTCAACAATACAACACCATATGGATACTGTAACACCTTAATTTTCAATTAAAGGATAAAACGGAACCATGAGGAAAAATTTTATTTATTTATTTATTTATTGAAATTAGGGTGGATTCAAAGGCAATGTTCAGTTGAGAATTAAGGAGGGTAGGATTAGGAAAGGAGGAGGGAAGAAATGCAACCATCCACGAGGCAAACAACGAAAGATGCAGGACGTGAGTATACCCGACAGCGCCTACTCGCTTAGGCGAGGTCCAATATCGCTCGAGCGCGACAACCCCACTCGCTTAGGCGAAGTTCGCATGGCTTAAGCGCGACCCGCCAGAGACCTTTCCCTCGCTCCCACTCGCTGGAGCGAGCACTTAGCCGCTGAGGCGAATAACTCCACTCGGTATTCCTATCACTCGGGTTTTCAGAATCTATGTTCACTTGGAAAGTCCTTGCTCTCGCTCCTCAGCCCATTTTATCACTCGGGTATTTCACTCGCTTTGCACTCGGCACACTTGATACTTCTTACCCAGGTTCCCTTACTAAATCAAGTCTCACCCATGGATTCTCTAGCTCTCGATAAGTTTACTATAATGGGTTTCACTTAGAATCTTATAGGTCACTCCTCAGTCGGAAACACTCACTCGGAAGACTCTCACTCGGAATCGTGTTACTATTCTTCACTTGAGAAAGTCCTAACAGTTTATTACTCTAAGGGGTTTCGGGTCAATCCCACTCAGAATTGTACGACCCCAATCACTCGGTACATCTAAACCTTTCTTCACTCGGGTAGAATCATTGCCTCGCCTCCCTACAACAATAACTTAACCCCATTTTTACTGGAAGTCATACCAACCTCACACACTCGGAAAACATGAATATATATATATCACTCGGACAACATGCACGGCATAGGGTAAACATACAGTTTGATATAGATATATATATATATATATATTTATAGAAGTGTATATAAATAATTACAAGCATGTTGTCATACTCTCAACCCGAGAGTGATCAAATTCTAATTTAAAGAGACTAAGACCAAACACGAGCCGGCCAAGGCTTAACCAAAACCTTATACACAGTATCTACATATACATAAGGTATTTCCACAGTGCATAAGTATTCCACTCGGCATGCAGCACCACCTTCACTCCTTGCTCCGAGAGACATTCACTGAAAAATATTACCACAGTAGGGGTGAGTATCTTAGATATTAAATGATAGATACTGACTCGGATTATCCCTCAGTTATGTATTAGTATCACATACTCATATATATACAGCAATAATCAATAACATAATAAAGTCAATCATTCAGATACACACAATGCAGCTACCGATCCGATTCCATCAACTATCACTCGGTTATATGCACCTACCATTTCATTATCATTAACGCATGCGTAATCGATCTCCAATCAACATCAGCAATACATGTATACAGATTATTTCACTCGGTTCCGCAATTGTGTGTTATCGGTTTTCATTCGTTGCAACGTAGGCTCCCAGCCTTTTATTCAGCTCCCAGCTGACTTGGCCATTTTACAGGTGCCAAACCGTTTGCCCACAAGGTGACACCAACGCTCTCAGCACCAACGACGGTGTTCACAGGCAGCCCTGAGTCCCACTCAATAGGCCACCTTGAGTCCCACTCAAGGATTTAACAGCGTCCCACGCTTTAATAACCGATGGTAGTGTCCCACACTACATGCTCCCAGCATTAACGCATCCCATGCGCCACACGCGGATTCATCACACAACACAGAGTGCATATACACAATCTTTCACTCAGCAATACATGCATCACATGCAATCGGTTTCATAACTCAATATATTAATACAATAACACATGCATCAGTGTGATATATTACCAGATTCACTAAGTCAACATTTTATCACATGCAGTCAGCATCTTAAACTCATAACAACTTGCGTGTCACATAAATCACAAGGTAATCATTATCAGTACTTTAGCACATCCTTTTTATACAATCATTCAACATTCTTAAGGCTATCAACACGCATTTCATGGATGGAACTAAACATGCAACACTCAACTCTCACTCATCATGCACCCGGGTATCACACACTCCTCATGCAAGCACAACACACAATCAGAATATAGAAACAGCAAGCGTTAACACCCGGAACCCGTCCATGACCCATGCATTTAAGATGTAAGATACCCCCTACCAACGAGGTACTCCGAGAGGTTCCTTAGTTTCTGACGTTGATCTTCTACTCTGTTCGCCTCATCCCTTTGATGATCGTTCCTTGCCAGCCGAAGGAAACTCTGACCTTCTACGGCACCGTCGCCGTGGTTCCCAAAAACAGAGAATAAGGAACAGGAAGAAGAAGAAGAAGACGAAGAATGAAGAAGGCGAAGAGAGGATGAGGAGAAGAGAAGAGAAAGCAAAGCAGCAGAGTAAAATGAATAACCACAGTGGCACAGGCATATGTATATGCGTACGAAGAGAAGGAGAGTGGGGTGGGAAAACGTGAATCACAGCCCCACTCACGTGACTCGCCAATCATTAGCAGCCACCATTACCAACTAAGCATAATTAATTTGCCATTATTTCTTAAGTTAGATTAATTAAGTTGATTATAATTAACAAATAATTTCCTACTTTGAAATTATAATTTTAATGGTTCAATTTCATTCGGTATTTAATTTCAAAATTGGGATGTTACAGATACACTTCCTCTATAACAAAAAGACCAGACCATTTAAACTTGAGCTTTCCTGGAAAGAGTCTTAATCTTGAATTAAACAACAGTACTTTATCCCCTGTTTGAAACTTTTTCTTTAAAATCCTTTGGTCATGCCACTTTTTTGTCTTTTCTTTGTAAATAGAGGAACTCTAATATGCCATGAGTCTAAACTCATCCAGCTCATGCAGCCTTAGTACCTTCTCCTTTTGATCAAGTGAGAACTCCATATTTAACAATTTAGTGTCCCACCATGCTTTGTGCTCTAGCTCCACAGGTAAATGACAAGCCTTACCGTAAACTTGTTGTAAGGTGACATCCCTATTAGAGTCTTATACGTAGTACGATATTCCCATAAAGCATCATCTAGCTTCACTGACCAATCTGTTCTTGATTTTCCTACCACTTTCTTAAGAAGCCACTTAATCTCTTTATTGGAAAACTCCACTTGACTACAACTCTGTGGATGATAAGGTGTAGATACCTTATTCAGTACCTTATAATGGTTAAGGGCCTTTTCCATCAACTTATTACAAAAATGTAACCCCCATCACTGATAATCACCATAGGTACTCAATACCTTGAGAAAATACTTTTCTTAATAAACCTTAGCACTATTTATGCATCATTGGTCTTAGTGGGAATAGCTTTCACCCACTAAGAAACGTAGTCCACTACTACAAGAATGTACTCATTTGAGAAAGACTTAGGAAAAGGTCCCATGAAGTCTATCCCCCACATATCAAATAGTTTAACCATTATGACATTATTCAAAGGCATACTAGCTCTTATGGACAGACCCTTACTCCTTTGACATGCATCACACCTCTACACATGAGTCTTTACATCTTAAAATATTGCAAGCCAATAGAATCGACTTTGTAATACTTTTGTAGTTCTTGATGCACCATGGTCTCCTCCATATTTTTGAATCATGGCAGTGCTAAAGGATTCATTCTTTCTCAATTTCAAGCACACACCTCCTGATTAGCTAATTAACTCATATCTTATACAGATATGGTTCATCCTATACAAAACTCTTACTATCATGAAAAAGCTTTTACCTTATTTAAGATGTCCATTCCTTTGGCATGATTCCTACAACTTTAAAATTTGCCATGTTAGTATTCCATCAAATTTTACAACAATCATCAAACTTTCATCTGGAAATTCCTCTTTTATGGGCACTATTTTAGCATCTCCTTCCAAACAAGATAATTGATCTGCCATTGGATTTTCCTTCCCTTTCTTGTCTCTGATCTCTAAATCAAATTCTTGTAGTAAAAGTACCTATCGTATCAAATGCGACTTTGATCCATTCTTTGTGATCAAATATTTAATGGTTGAATGGTCAATGTGCACCATCACTTTAGAACCAATCAAGGACGACCTGAATTTATTAAATGCATACACCACAATTAGAATCTCTTTCTTAGTTGTGGTGTAGTTAACTTGGCTTCATTTAGGACCTTTCTTGTGTAAGTATATGACATGGCTCAATTTGTCCTTTTTCTACCCTAAAACAGCTCTAATCATAAAATCACTTACGTCCCATATCAACTCAAATGGTAAAGACCAATCCAATGCTATAAGTATAGGAGCTGAAATTAATCTTTACTTTAATTTTATGAACGCCATTGAACATTCTTCACCTAATACAAATTGAGCACCCTTCATCAACAAATTAGATAACGGCTTCACAATTTTGGAAAAATCTTTTATAAACCTGTGGTAGAACCCTACATATCCTATAAAACTCCTTAACCCTTTGACATTAATTGAAGGAGGAAGTCTTTTAATGGTCTCAACCTTTGTATGGTCTACTTCAATTCCCTTAGCAGATATTTTATGACCAAGTAGAATTCTTTCTTTCACCATGAAATGATATTTCTCCCAATTAAGCACCAAGTTGGTCTCTTAGCACCTTGTCAACACTTATGCCAAGTTGCTAAGGCAGGTTTCATAGTTAGAACCAAAGACAGAGAATTCATTGATGAATACCTCTATAAACTTCTCCATCATACCATTGAAAATTGTCAAAATACATTGTTGGAATATAGCTAGAGCGTTACATAATCCAAATGATATACGTCGATAATCAAATATTCTATATGGAAAGGTAAATACAGTCTTTTCTTGGTCCGTTGGGTCAACCATAATTTGGTTATACCCTGAGTAACCATCAAGGAAACAATAATACTTGTGTCCACATAACCTCTCTAACATCTGATCCACAAAAGGTAGTGGAAAATGATCCTTCCTTATTGCATCGTTCAACCTTCTATAATCGATGTACATCCTCCAACCGGTTATGAGTCTTGTTGAGATCACCTCCTAATGAGGACATCATAAGGGAGGACCCACACACCCTTTTGGATAAAGGATTGGAGGCTTATAAAGGACCCTTAATAAGGTCTAAGTCGAAGAAGGGAAGGGAAGCTATCCACCAAGCCCTAACTTCCTTCATCACATTATTTGATGTGCCTAAACCCAAGGAGGACACTTGGAAGACTTACATGTATTCATCATATAATATTACATATACTTAGGTTTTCTAGTGTTTAGATTTTATTTGGGCCTTACTAGGCCAATTGGTCACTTTAGGGCTATGTACTCTTATTTTGGGCCATGTATAGGCTATCTTCTTTCCTTTTCATAGTTTTGGGCTTAGGATCCATTAACCAAGCCCATTTTCCCTCCCTTGACCAAAATTCTCTAGGCCTATATAAGGGGCTCTCCTTTTGTAAAATGACACACATTAATTCATTTTTGAGATTTAGACAATTTTGAGTAAACTTATTAAGAAATTCTCCTCCTTCTCTCTAGGATTAGAGAGACTTTTGCAAGATCTTATCCAAGGGGTCTCTCCCTCCCTTGGTGACGAGTGAAGTTATCTTCCATTCCTTGGAAGTGGTCTCCAACCCATTCATTCCATTTCCTTAACCTTTCTCTTTTCTTTCCACCTTTCTCCTACCATTTTCTTCCTTCCTTTCCATCAATTTTCATCCTCATCCTTAGAATTTTTCCATTTTATGTTTCAGTTTCCATTTGAAGAAGAAGGAATCCATATTACTTTAAAGGTTGAAGAAGAAAAAGGACCTAGATCCAACCCCTTCCAAGGAGAGTAGAAGTTTCTCCTATATCATTTGGTATCACTTTAAGCCTTAGAGGTTCTTTTCTTACTTCTTCTTCCTTTTTCATTTTGGTTTCATTTCTCTTGGTTGGCTGGTTATTCATTTTCTTTTATATCATAGTCATCTTGTTGTCATGATAAAGTAGAAAAAGCATAAAAATTATGAAGTTCTTTGTATGTTGTGTTATCTTTTTTTCAAATTTTGCATCTTGAATTTGTAGAGTCTAGTTTTGTGATTTCATCTACCTTAGTTTGTGTTTAGAATTCTGAGTTTGGCACATTTTTTACTTTGGTTTACTAGCTCTCACATTAGTTGTGTATAGTTGTTACTTGTTAGAGCCAAGTAGGTGTGTTGTTGTGCCTTTTGGAACCTTTTCTTTTGTTCTAGAAATTTTGTTTTGATTCAACTAGTAAAAGTGCTAAAACTGTGTGGTTGAGTTACTTTAATCATCTTGTAGTAACTCTAAAAAGTTCCAATTCTTATGTGTTAGGAGGCCTCACTTTAAGGCTCTCCAAAGTTAGCTCATTTTTAGGTTCTTAGAAATCTACTCTTAGTTTCTCTTCTAGGTTTATTTTCAATTTTAAGCACATTTGGTAAATCTTTTAATTCGGTTAGCATATTATGTTTGCATAAAATAAAATTGTCAAAAAAGAATCATTAGCCTTCCGTTCATTATAGTGGAAGAAGGTTGCACCTTTTCCTAAGCAAAAGAGTGAAAATTGAATTTGTAAACTACTTTGTTGATTTCGGTTTTGGACTAGATCATTGGTGTTGAGAGTGACAAAATTATAAAAGGCAAGAAAAGAGAAAAGTAATACAAAAGCCAAAAGAAAAAGAAAACCAAAGCCCTATATCTCAAAATTAAGAAAAGGGTATCAAAAGAAAAGACTTGAAATAGATCTCTTTTGCAAAAAGTTTGAAAAGTAAGACACCAAAGCATTAGTCAATTTTTGAAATGCGAAAGCCATAAAAGAAGTGATTTATAGTTAACTCATTACATATTTTCAATTAAACTTGCTTGCTTAGTAGTTGCAACTCTAGAGTCTCTAGGTTTAGTGTTACCTTAGCCTTTGTTCTTGCATTTTAATTTGTTGATTGTCTTGTTTTGTCTCATCATCAATTTCAAAATTTTAAGTAGTGTAGCTCTATTCATTTGATCTTTTCTTGTTTTGGTCTTGTCATAATCAAAAATCCAAAAACACTCCATTTGAGTAGCTTCTTTAAATTTACCATTTTTAGTTTGTCTTGATTCAATTCTTGAGTTTTGTCTTTTGAGCTGTCTTCCTTTCATATTCAAGACACTTTTACTCAATACCAAGGAGGGTAGTATCTTGAGACACTTGAGATTAGTGTGGAAATTGCCTTAGTCTCTTGACACCTAAGAGAGAAGGGATACACTTAAGAGAAACACTTGAGAGGTTTTGAATTTTGTTTGTGTTTTCTTAACAATTTTTGTTTGAGCTTCTTGTGTGCTAGGTAAGGTGGAGTTTCTACACATCAAGTGAAGACCTTGAAAATCATTATAAAGGAAGCAAAAGCCTTGTATTAATTAGAAGCTTAGGAGAATTTTCAATTCTTAGAATTTTATAGTAGGAAATTTGTCTTGTATTTTGGACACAAATTGGACTTTGGACTTTGGACTCTATTAACTTTTAATTTCTTTTGGGTAATTTCAAAATTAGCCTAGAGCATTTGCATTTGTTTGATAACTACTTAGTTATTAGTTGGTTAATTAGTTAATTGGTTACAACTAGAAGTAGTTAGTTAGTTATTGGTCTTAACTAATTTGGTTAGTTAGTTAGTGGTTGGAACTAATTTTAGTTAGCCTAACTAATCTCAACCGAATTCTAGTTGGCATAACAAAACCCCATAACCGAATTTAGTTAGTAGTTAGAGTGGTTAGACTTAGTTGCAACCATCATAACTAAATAACTAATTTTAGTTAGGGTTTGTTAGAGTTAGTTAGTTTGTTGAACTAATTGTTGTTAGATAACAGCTTCCCAACCGAATTTGTGAACCTTGTCTAGGGTTAGTTATGACCTAGGATTCACATAAAGAACATAAGTAAAGACAACCTAGGACTTGCATAACTAATCATAGTAAGACAACCTAGGATCTAACCTAGTACAAGACAACTTAGGTTCTTGTTCCCTTAGGTAGAAACCTAGTACTTGATACTTAGGATTCTTGTTTAAATTCTTGTTCTTGTCTTGCATAAGCATCCTCGACTAGTTTCTTTACAACTTTTGTTTGTTTTGCCTTGTTTTTCTTTGACAACCTTAACCATGTCTTCTAGTGATAGGGAAAATAAATCTATTTTCCATAACATAATGGATAGCCTAAATAACATTAACACTAGGTTAACTAACCTAGAACATAGAGATGAGAACCCTAGAACTAGACATAGAAATCAAAGAAATCAAAGGCATGAGAATAGTGATAGTGAGGATGACCATAGGTCTAGAAGACACCATGATAATACTAAACGAGAAGACCTAGGGTTAAAAGAAGTAAAATTTGAAATTCCCCCGTTTAATGGTAAAAGTGATGTTAAAGATTATCTAGAATGGGAGATGAGAGTTGAACAATTGTTTAATTCTCATCAAATTAAAGAAGAAAAGAAAGTTAGGATAGCCACTCTCTCATTCCAAAACTATACCTTAGTATAGTGGACTCAAGTGTATAAAGAGAGAAAGAAAGATAACTTTCCACCAATAAATGATTGGTTAGACTTAAAAGCTCTATTAAGAAAACATTATGTTCCTAATTACTATAGAGGAGAGCTATTAGCCAAGCTAAATATACTCACCCAAGGGTCAAAAAGTGTAGAAGATTACTACAAAGCCTTAGAGATAGCCACGATTAGGGCAAACTTAGAAGAAGATGAAGAAACCCTAATGCATAGGTTTTTACATGGCCTAAATAGGAACATCAAGAATAAAGTAGAACTCCTTCCACATGTTGATATAGAAGAATTATTACACCAATGTACTAAGGTAGAGAGCCAATTTAAAGAGAGGGAATCCTACAATGAGGAATACAAAAGTGTTAAGTCTAAGTGGCTAGGTAAAGATGGGTTTGAAAAATAACCATGGAGAGGGGAGTAGGCACTTCTTCTTCCAAAATTCCAAGTGAGTTGCATAAGAATGGCGAAGTCTTTAGAAATCAAAGAGATAAGCATAAACCCTCATCTAAATCTCAATCCTCTAGATCATTTACCATCAAATGTTTTAAATGCCTTGGTATAGGTCACATTGCTTCTGACTATCCTACAAAGAGAACTATGATTTTGAAAACTAATGGAACCTACTCAAGTCAATCAGAGTCTGATTTTGATAATCACAATTCAAGTGATGACTCAAGTAGTGATTCCTATGATAGTGAGCATATACTAGGGGATGATGGTGAGTTGTACATGATTAGAAGATTACTTGGTAGTCATGTTAAGCTTGATGATATGACATAAAGAGAGAACATGTTCTATACATTATGTTACATAAATGAAAAACTATGTTCTCTCATTGTGGATAGTTGGAGTTATGCAAATGTAGTAAGCCAAAGACTAGTACATAAGATGGGCTTAGAACTAATAGATCACCCTAGACCTTATAAGTTACAATGGTTAAATGAAAAGGGAGAAATGTTAGTTAATAATCAAGTGCTAATCAACTTCACTATAGGCACATATAGAGATAAAGTCAAATGTAATGTAATACCTATGGAAGAAACTCACATCCTTTTAGGAAAACCTTCACAATATGATAGGAAGGTCATCCATGAGGGGTTCACCAATACCCTCACTTTCAAATTAGATAGTAAGAAGATAGTCTTACATCCCCTAACTCCATAACAGGTAGCTAAAGATCAACTTTAAATAAAAATTAAAAGAGATAGAGAGTTAGGATCTTCTTTAACTAATCACTTAGAAAAACATAAGAAAAATAAAAAAGAGGATAAAGAAAAAGGAGTTGTCATTTATGATGACTCTAGAGCCAATCTCTTGGCCACCAAATATGATGTGAAACATGCTATGTTTTTACAAAAACAATGCTTGATCATGTATGCTAAAGATATCCCTAGCACTTTCTTGTGCTCTATGGGCTCTTCCCCTTCTCCGTTGCCCAAAGGGATTCAAAACACTTTAAATGAATTTAAAGACCTCTTCCCAAAAGATATTCCTAAAGGCTTACCTCCAATTAGGGGCATTGAACATCAAATAGACCTAATTTCTGGTGCTAGTTACCAAATAGGTCTGCATATAAGTGTAACCCTAAGGATAGCCTAGTTACCAAATAGGCTTGCATATAGGTGAAACCCTAGGAAGGACCCACACACCCTTTTGGATAAAGGATTGGAGACTTATAAAGGACCCTTAACAAGGGCTAAATCCAAAAAGGGAAGGGAAGGTATCCACTAACCCTAACTTCCTTCATCACATTATTTGATGGGCCTAAACCCAAGGAGGACACTTGGAAGACTTACATGTATTCATCATATATTATTACATATACTTAGGTTTTCTAGTGTTTAGATTTTATTTGGGCCTTACTAGGCCAATTGGTCACTTTAGGGCCATATACTCTTATTTTGAGCCATGTATAGGCCATCTCCTTTTCTTTTTGTAGTTTTGGGCTTAGGATCCATTAACCAAGCCTATTTTCCCTCCTTTAGCTAAAATGCTCTAGGCCTATATAAG